>CM019182.2:2025495-2625495 GCA_009739505.2 Apolygus lucorum
TACTCCGACAATACAATAACAAACAGAACAACCCACAACCACGAGACACAAACACGAACCAACGCTGCATCTTCACATACACTGGACCAGAGACCTATAAACTCACCAACCTTTTCCAGAAGGAAGGACTTTCGACCACATTCAAAACTGACAACTCACTGAAAAACCAACTGAACACTTGCATTGACAAAACAAACACATACGACAGAAGTGGAGTTTACAAACTGGTTTGCAGCTGTAAACACACATACATTGGACAAACAGGACGCAACTTAAAAACAAGATTCACCGAACACATCAGATCTTTTCGACTCAACACTAGACGCTCCAACTACGCAAACCACGTATATGACCATGGACATGAATTATCCGACATAAAAAACTGCATGACACTCCTCCACCCACAACAGAAAGGCGACGACTCAACATACTTGAAAACATGGAAATATACAAACTACGTAAATTTGACGGACGTATAATAAACAAAAACCTACTTGACACTACCTCAGACACTATATTCAAACCACTGGACAAACTCATTCAAAAACGTAAAACACCCACAGACGGATTTACTGACAACCTGAACAACAAAAGACAACGAATAGAACACACTACCATATCTCCTTACAAACTCAAACAGCACCCTCACGACTCCACTAACTTCCAGACAACCAAACGACCTAGGATATCATAATCTCTAACAATAAATAAATAATCAACTAACCAAAAATAAAACTTAAAAAAAAAAAAAAAAGTTAGAAATAGATATAGATATAAGTTAATCATTTTATCAATAATTTAGTTATATAAGGTAAAACCCCCAATGGCGGACACGCTAAGCCTAAATCCCAACTTCGTTCTTCCGTATATTATTAATTTTGTTCCATTTGCAATTTATGAGGGCGTCATTGGGTCCACAAATTATTTCTCTTTCCCCCTTAATTGTTGAAAATGTATTATACATAATTAAAATATCGAATAATTGACAATTTTCGATAAGAGGTCTAAGCTCCAATGGCGGACATGCCAAAAATCCGTGACCTCCTAATGCGGACGTTTGAAATCCTATGGCGGACAGGTGCAAAAGTATAACTTTCCTATTACTAGTTTCACTTCTAAAACAATAAAAATGTGCATTTTACAGGGGTTGATGGGTACTTCAAGTAGTTACTCACATTCTAGTAACAAAAATAATAATTTATTGATAAAATTTCTTACATTTCAGTTCATCTTTCACAATATTACTAGATTTCATATCACAGTGCATAATGTATTAGGTATACTTGAATAAGTAGGTACGGATACAGACCTAAATTAAATCAACTGAGAACTGTTCAAAAACTTGTACTCATTTATTAATATACATTCATCTTAAAGATTAAGTAATGGGAACACCAAAATAATTTAAACGAAATTATGAAAGTGATGGGGCATTCTGAAATTGAATTTGGTTTGTACAACCAGTGCCCAAGTAAAATGGCTGTGGTAAAATATCCACTATTCGGTCAGTAGCAATTTCAATATTTCCAGTTACTTTAAAAACAGTTCCTATCCTAGATGCAGGAATAAATGTTTGCACGGTTGTGCAGTCCTTTCCAAATCTTAAAATTTTACACACCATTTTATTTTTCTTCATCAATGCTATTATGAAGGAACCTTCCTTCGCCTGTTGCCTAAAAAAGACAATGGGTAAGTAAGTATGTAAGCCCATAGATAAAATATCACTTAGTAACTACTGATTTAAGGAAAAGTTGTGGAGTCTTCTGTGGAGGTTTTGTGGAGTCCTCAGAGTGACAGATGGATGGCGTTTTAGGAAGCACTCAAGCCATTTTTTGCCCTGCCTGTTTTGTGTGAAAGGATTTTCCCTCTGGATTTCGCCTAAAAGGCGTTGTACGCTATCCAGAAGTTCCACTCTCGTGGCTGGGAATCCTGCTTTTGATATTGATAGGACCCAGTTTTCAATAAACTTTTCCTCGTGTGACGTTAAAATTGTTTTGGGGCCCATCTTCTTCTCCAAGGGCCGGAGCCTTTTAGCTTTGTAAAGGAGAGAAGTTCTAGGGACACAGTTGTCACGAGCAGCAGCAGCCATAGGTTTTCCCTCCAACACCTGTTGGACTGCTGCTCTCATCTGTTCCTCGGTGTAAGGGGGCGATGGTGAGGGTTTCGTACGACACTTCATATCCTTTTTGGCATTGGTTTTCTTTCTGAAAATGACATTAGAAAATGCTGCTAATCGATGAAAAAATTGTGGTATCGTAATGCTGAAAGATGTACTTATTATGATGCTGCTAAGTACGTATAGTAATATTATTAGACCACGCGAATAATGACACACTCTGATTTAAAATTAAGTTGTTAACCCATATTAAGTAAAGGAATTTGCCCAATACGAGCAAAAATACGCTCTCAGGCTCTTTTTTTTTCAAGGAACCAATCGTGAACATCAACCTAATCCAATCCCGGACACCTCTCTCCAATGGCGGACATCCATAAAGTCCAGTCCCGGCCACCCCTGTCCGACTTTGGACTGACATAATATAACTTATTGAAACGAATTCCTCCCTTTTCCGCAGCCCAGAATGAGCTGATTTGCGTGAAAAAATCTTCTTAACAAAAAAATCGTGTTTGATCCAAAGGCGGACAGGGGTGTCCGGGATTGGGGTTTACTGCAAATTCTATAACCTAACAGCGGACACCCTTTTATTTCCGCAAAAACGTGATATTTCTCGAAAAATTTCACTATAAACACATTCTACAAATGTTCAAGAATACAATGAACACCATTGTTAAGAAAAGTAATGAAAAATAACGTGTACATACCTTAATCTGGACGGCATCTTCCTTAAGCAAACTGCTAACTTCGGTCGCCTCAAGAACTATAAAATCACATGTTCACTTCACCGAGTAACCAGACGCTTTTGTTCGGCTTATTACCGGCTGGCATTCCGATCACATGTTGGAAATATACTGTAGTTGGCTCATAACGAGCGAGAGCTGCATGAAAACGATAGAAGTCTTATTATTCAATAAAATAGAGGCACCTGTCCGCCATTGGGTACCTGTCCGCCATTGGGGGTTTTACCTTAAGCTAGTTTATAATTTATTCATAATTTAGAATAGAAGACCACGTGGTCACCACGTGGTTACCATGTGGTTACCAGGTGGTGAAGGTACAATTAGCTAATAGGATTAGTTTTATCTCCCCCTTTCACTTGACATGACAGACAAACAACCTTTCACCACGTGGTCTCGTTACTATGTGGTCCCCTTTCCTTTCTAATCCTTTTACCTACCTCCCTCTCACCCAGACTATATAAACAGAACGACGGACTGACAAACTTTAGTACTCTCTTGACGGCCTGAAGATGATGTCTTTACATCGAAAGCGCTCGCCTCCTGTACTCGACTTGCTGGTTACGACGGATTCTCCAATACGGTACGTAGATAATAATTGCATTAGTACCTGGTTATTTTGATTTCCGTTGAGGACAACATCCTTTACCCCAGATTAATCGCTTACTTGAGGATGCTCAAGTCTTACTGTGGGACGGCCTAGAAACACAAGTGGGTTACCACCTACCTACCTGCTGTTAACTAGCCACAGCAAGATGATTGAAATAATTAGAAAAGCTGTAAATTATTATATTGTGATTATTATTACAATTGCAATTTTTCTGTGAAGATCTCCAGGCAACTACCTTCTTGGGACAAGGGCAGGAGGGGGGTCCTTTGGGCTAGGCTCGAGGGAACGAAGTGTTCTGATAAATTTCACAATAATGCATTTATCATTGTTGATCGTCTCGATTGTAATAGTCGTTTCCAAAAATTTAACACTAGGTTTCTTAAATTGAGGAAATCACTTTATAAAGGCGGTACACGTCCACTTGAAAGGGTAGAACTGGGCTTTGTGCCTGTCTTCTGCAAACGTAGGTGGCTCGCCCCATCCATCGAACAAAGAACTTTCAGCATTCAGGCGGAAGGGGAATGAGCTAGGATTACGTTTGTCTTCTACGGATGAAAAACATCACTTCCACTACCCATAACTGTTCCTAACTCGAAAATGACATTTTTGGACTTGTATCCATCCTCTTCTAGGATAGGAATACTGGAAAATACTGGAAAATACGAATACTGGATCCAATTGTTATTATCGAAAAATTCGAACACCTTCTTGTTCCCCTTGAAAAGAAGATTCCGATAGAATTAAGAACTGAAACGTTGACTGAAACCCAGTATGTCACATGTGACGATAACTGGATAAACCATCATTTCATGACACCAGTTATCGTCATCCCATATCAATTAAACTAATCTCTATAGAGCTCGAACAACGCTCGAATTCAAGCTTTAAACTATATAAAAACTATTCAAATAAAAAGAAATGAGAAAATCGCTACTTGGGTAGGTAAAAAATGCTAGAAACTACACTCACCTCTTAGTAACACCCGACAATGGAGAGCTGGCTTCGGGTACTGGTGATGATTTCTTTTTATCACCAACAGAGCCGTTACAATACTGACTTGATTTTGGAGGAAATCGGAAGCCTACAACCCCCTCTTTCAAATGGCGACAGATTCAAATCCCTAGGTGGCGCCAAACTCTTATTATATTGAAATGAAATATGACGTGACGAACACTGGTTTCATATTTGCGCCTGACGATAATTGGTGACTCTACCCTACGTGCATAATGATCCCTCGTATCTCAATTTTTGGCCAATTTTTTTTTTTTCTTCTTGATTTTCTGAATGAAAACCTCGTTTTTTACCCACTTGTAATTCAAATTTTAGCGGCAATTGCATTCTATGTTCTCTAGTGCCTCAAATGATAACCTCAGTTTTGATCAAGAGGGCTGAGCATCACTGAAAACCTCGTAAATGAATGCTAAAAAATATTTCCAATGATTTTGCATTATTAGACAGTTTTTAGTTACATGAACTTGAAAGAATAAATTGACGACTTGGGGAAATTAAAATCACCATTGCCGATAAAGCTAAACAATTGTTTGCCTCTCCTGAACAATTTTATGATTTTGAGAGGTTATCGCGTGATGCCATCGCTGTGTTTCTTGCTCAAGGTTTGAAAATAATAAATAATAAATAATATTGTGAATGATTACACTTTCGAAAAGCTCGATATAAAGGTGTTGTTTATTATTCAATTCAAATTTGTATTACATTTCAAGAAACAAATGGGACCACTCAACAAATTAATCAGAAATTTTTGATTAATTTGTCGAGTGGTCCCATTCGTTTCTTGAAATGTAATACTATTCTGAATTGAATACAAGGGCGGCCCTCTGCGAGTATTGCGATCATCAGATGGTTTTAGTACACAGTTTGCTCGCTAGGATGCAGAAGTAGGCAAAGCGTTTTTATCGTTTAAGGGGGTCTCAGTCGGTCGCCATTCGTTCCTCATTTCTCCTAATTAACGGCGCTCAAACCTTAAAAATTCTACCTAAATTTGATATTTTCAAGGATTTCGAAATTCATTAGAGCATCTGCCTGGGGGATTGAAAAACTAAAAGATTGACGCAGAAATCATCACAATCGAACAATAATGTTTGCCTAAATATGGGAAAACTAACTGAATAAACGGGTTTTCCCTTTTTTTCCGCCGGCAATTGTTCGATTTGTCAAATTTAGGTACAACTTTTAAAGTTTGAGCTCTGATAATTGAATGAAATACTGACCTGGAACGAGGAACGAATGGCGACCGACTGTGACCCCCTTAAGATTAAACTGTGGTCACCATAACTTCATTGGAAGTTTTAATCGTTGAAAACTAATAATGAATTGTGTTTTGTTGCCATGAATTCTCAGGTGTGACGGAAAACCATCGTGTGAGGTCCAGATCATGAGAGACGTCGTGAACAACCTCGGAGACCCGTGTTTCGGAGTGTTCAAGCATTTAGACGTTAATTACATGTGCATTTGAAAACAATTTCTTGTACGTATGTTAATTATATCTTTTTTTAGATTTATGTTTCTCACATTAATTTATCAACGTAAAGTAGAAATTTAAGTCTGATTGAACCATTTTTGCCCGAGTTTTCTTCTCTGGATTCCTCGAAAAATGCCATTTAAAATGGTTTCTAATGTTCTTTTATGATTGGTTGGGTGGAAAAATGAAGATTCCCATGGTCAGGATTTACGTAGTCGTTACATAGTGTTCTCAAATGGGAGCTCTGGGCCTCCATGGGTACCTACCACTGGGCTGAAAGCTGAAGCTGGGAGCCCTAGAAGCGTTCTGATTGGTGGAGCTCCAGGACATAGTTCTAGATGAGTGCAACAGATCGCGTTCATGATCGCTTGTTCCCAACCTCATCGCAACAAGTCACCTTGTTCAACACATATTCTTCTCCTTGGGGGCTTTACCGGCCCCCGGACACTGGGTTTACAATTCCTCGATTAAAAAAAACTCTGGCTTTCAATTTGGAAACCCAGGAAAAAATTAGAATTCCATCAGACTCTGATTTGACCTCTCGGAACTCACCGTTTTCCCCAATTTCAGTCTTTCTCTTATTGTGCAGTACACCTTTGGGAATGCTTCAAAATTCTATACTGGGAGTGGATTTGTAATAAAAATACTCACATGGATTACATAAATTAACGGTTATAATTTATAAATAATTTACAATTCGAGAGCATACAACTAGAGTAAAATTCAAATGAATCAGAATGAAACTACGATAATTTATACGGTTCTCTTCAGGTACCTACGGTCTCATAAAACTATGTATAAGAGTATCAAAAATAATGCGTTGAATACATGTTGAGAGAACACATGTACAACTTGGATTTTGCACATAAGGGCATATTTGGTTGGTAGGTGCTTAAGTAAGCATAATTGAACTATTACCTAGCCGATGAATTATTGACAAGACTTAGTTCACAAAAAACTCTGAATTAGACTAAAATTTTACAACACTCACCCTCGTTAGTTTCTATTTTAATAGGTAAATACATCCTTAGTGGTAGTATATATAAAGCCAGCTCCACACATGCGGCATTCGCGGAGCACCGAGCTACTCACCTAGGTACTGTTTGCAGATTGAAAGAATGCGGATGGTTTGGTGAGGTGTCCATATGTATTACAATCCCAAAAACATAGTCCTTCTTTCTACCTGTCATTCAAGCTAGGAAAAATGGGACCGAGGGTTGTTGACTACCAACCGATGATGAAGTGGAGGGATTGAGCGACTCGAGTAGCTCGATGCCTGGATTATGATTACTAAGGCTCTTCCCTTTCCCCGGCCCGACTCAACAGGCTACCTAAGATTTTGGAACAGGTAGTCGTCTATGTTAGCACGTATACTCTTCGGGAAATTGACCAGCCGCATTCTTTCTATCTGCGAACAGTACTGGGCAAGTGGCGAGCTCATCGTGTAATCCATAACAATCTACACGTACGAGGCGATCAAACGAGAGATCAACTTATTCAGGGAAATGTAAACTTTGGGAACACTCACTTCCTGAAAAACAGGGAATCCCTATTTCCAAGGGATCAATAATACATCATGCCTCCGAGTGGGATGGTTACAGGTTTTCACAAAAATGCACCAACCAAGGAGACTGTTACTGATCCAAATTCCTAAATAGGAAACCTCACGATATGCAAAACTTTGGCAGAATTTCAATTAGATACCTTCAGCAAGTGTCAGGAGGCTCCAGTTGTCACAGAAAACCACCGACCCCGCATGTGTTGAGTGGGCAGATGCTCGCTACTTGGCGAATTTTCGTCTCCTTTGAAGTGGGCAGAAAACCGACTCTGGCCGGAGCATCCCCGAGCACCGACATTAGGCGAGCGCCCATCCACACCACTATAGGTCTACCACAGAAACTTTGCAACCGTGTGGCGCACCCTAGGTGGAGGATCCGTGAACTATAACGATCGAGTCAACCTTCCATAGTGAAACCTTGATGCAGAAATTAAAACCGTGGGAAATTTGATGTTCATGTAGTGCCCGAAATTCCAATTTCAAGCTGCAGTAGGAAGATGTCATGTCACTTTTGAGGGGGAGAAATTCCCGAAAAATTATTAGTTATAATATAACTAATAATTTTTCGGGAATTTCTCCAGAAGAATGCGGGAACATATTATGTTCTCCAGAAGAATGCGCCAAAGGGATGCATAGTTTCTGTGGCAGACCTATAGGAAATCGGCGAGCATTGGCTCGGTGCTCGGTGAATGCTGCATGTGTGGCACCGGCTTAAAGGGACGATGCCCAATGTACCCTGTTGCGAGAAAGAGATGGACCATTGACCCCGGCGGTAGGGGACAATGTACACCAATACGAAACAAGGAGCAGTAATCGTTGGAGGACGATCGACCCCCCCCCCCTAACGCACCTTATCATTCCTATTTTCCTGATAGTGGAGTCAGTTTACGTTCAACAAAGAGTGATGAAAGTACCGTGTCTGTGGGTGACGGGAGTGAGCAAGGGAATTGTGTAGTTTTCCATCACAATTTTACTGACCGAACCACCAACACCTGTGAGTCCTTTCATGCGAAACTTCCAACAAACTTTACCTCAAGCAGCCCGAAAATTTTTGTTTGTTTGTAGATGCACTTCTCTCAATGCAAACAGAAATTTATGCAAAAGTTGAAACTGCAATGAAAAATGGTGATGAATGAAATGAATTGATCGAAGGTGGGCATCAACAAAAAGAAGAGCAGGCTTGATAACCAAGACCATCCAAAAATATGATGAACACGGAATATCTCTTTTCACTTACATTAAACGTGTTCCAGACAAATATAGAATCCATTTTTGACCGACTTCAACGCGCCGAAGGCGCGCGAAAGAGGAGGTACTCAATTCGGGTTGTCGTGGGACGACGATTTTTTTTTTTTTTTTTTTTGTATGTCTGAACACCTTGCATTTCTTTATTCTGGTACCAATCTGTCTGGTTCTTTTTGAAATTTGTTCTACCAGTATCCGTGGTGGTCCCATTTCAAACAGATTTCATTTCGCTTTGTTAGAAGTATCGAAAATTTGTGAAAGAAGTTGAAAAACGTGGTTCCCGTTTTCGGGAATATTGGTCCGCATTCACTCTTCTTCCCCTGTGACATCCCACTGTGCCGATGACGGACTATTTGTGTATAGTCAAATTGAAGGTCTGATTGTAAGCTTCAAAATGGTATGCTATATGAGGGGGGTTCCGATAACTAAAAGGTGCTGCGGGGGATGAGAAAGGGGGAAATTATAGTGGGCTATTCGCTCAGAACCTGCATGAGCCGTATCAAACGTGTTAATCAATGCTCGAATATGTGAGTTTTCCTACCATATACGTATGAGGGATAATTATAGTACTGTTAGTTAGGTATTCTACCAAGTGGGTGTAGCACATAGCTTCCTCGTCATCCATAATACAGTTGGGTAGGTAATGTTATAGGAGATTGTCGGAACTGAATAGTGCTGTACCAAATATGAGGGATTTTAGGACAACTAGGTGATGAGAGGGTATTCTACCAAGTGGGTGTAGCACATAGCTTCCTCGTCATCCATAATACAGTTGGGTAGGTAATCGTATAGGAGATTGTCGGAATTGAATAGTGCCCAACCAAATATGAGGGATTATAGGACAACTAGGTGATGACAGGTATTCTACCCAGTGGGTGTAGCACATAGCTTCCTCGTCATCCATAATACAGTTGGGTAGGTAATCGTATAGGAGATTGTCGGAATTGAATAGTGCCCAACCAAATATGAGGGATTATAGGACAACTAGGTGATGACAGGTATTCTACCAAGTGGGTGTAGCACATAGCTTCCTCGTCATCCATAACATAGTTGGGTAGGTAATCGTATAGGTGATCGTCAGAACTGAATTGTGCCGTACCAAATATGAGGTATATAGTACAGTTAGGTGGTAAGTCCCCGTCAATCATGTCATGGTTGAGTTGTTGAATTGTGTTGTCAGAACTACCAAGTACCTACGATATATGAGGGACGTCGAACAGTTAGGGGATATGAGAGTAGATTGCTAAGTAGCAAAGTGAACCAAATACCTCCTGAAACTGATCCAAAAACGGAAAGTCATCTATACATATGGAAACTGATCCGGATCACAGAATGTGGTCCCCCCTACGGCGTCTGGTTCACCTTACTGAAATGATTCACAGTATGGAAACAGATCCACATTAACAGATCGATAAACAGCGGGTAAATTAATTTCAGATTTAAATTGAAGACCACTAAAAAGTGAAAAATAAAAAATTATTTAAAATGGAAAAATTATAAAATAAAAACCTTTTTAACAAAAAAATGAACCGACCTCAAAAATTATGTCCGTAAACACCAAAAAGGGAAAAATAATAATCTCAGTGAAAACGTACTTGATGTAGTAGGTTGTTGGACATAAATATCTAGTTGTTGTGACTCGTATAATTTTGACTCCAGAATAGAATTATGAATTTCGATAGCACCGGCGTGGGGACACCGTTAGCTATATCTTTTCGAGAGGAGTTTCAGCACAGATAAAGTGATTTAATAGTCCCGGCGCGGGTGCTACCGTTGACTATGTCAGGGAGTTGCAAATTTTGCCCGGCGTCGTGAGACTGACCGATAGATCTTTTAGTGAGCCTAGCAAAACTCCGGCAGGGTTACCACCGTTGAGGGTTTTAGGGTTTTGAGCGAACAAGACAAGTTTTGGTTTTAGAATGGATGACCAGCGATTCGCACGCCGGGCTTTTATACTCTGGGAAGCGGTCGTCCGGAGTGTGTCCGTCCAAGGGAGAGGGACACTTCGCTTTGTTGTGACCGTTGCCCAGAGTATGTCCCGTTAGGAACGTCGGCCTCCAACCGTTTATTGGAAAATATAACGAATATGAGGAGTTCACGACATACCTCCCCCAAGATTTTGCAATAATAGGTTGATAATGATATAAGCAATAAACAGCGCACGCTGAAGGCGTATCCGTAGGTACAATAAACTTGCAGCTGGAGGCGGTGATGCGGCGTCTGGTCCCGGGCGGCGGCGTAGACGGTGTAGACGGCGAGGCGACGGGCGGGCCGGAGCGCGCGTGTGAGCGGACCCTTCCCGTACGCGGCAACCTGGCCGTGAAGGGGTGGGGCCGCCACCGCTGGTAGAGGTATTCCCTTCTGGGAGATACCGTTGAGTTGCATAAAAATTGGGAATGGGAGATGGAATCCGATAAGAGTAATTTGGCTTTCAATTTAGCTCGAGACTTACGTCCCCTACGACGTCTCTTACCGGACCCATGAGAAGGAAAGGAAGTTGGATAGGTTTTTATAATATCATCCACCACAGAATTAATCGTCTGTGGGGAGAGTGTATGCTGAATCATAATATTTTTCGGCACCCCAGAATTAATCGGCTGTGGGTGTTGAACAATTTGCTGAGGGAGACGCTTGATTTGTGGTTCTTCTCCCGTGTTCCTGTTTTCGTGAACACGTTTCCGTTCATTTTTCTTCGCTCCTTCGAGTCCCATTTTGAATTGCGGGACGTATGGTTCGGGGTTTCTCGATTTCTTCGTTTGATAGAAATCGATGATGATTTGTGCCCTCTT
Source organism: Apolygus lucorum (assembly GCA_009739505.2). Lineage (NCBI taxonomy): Eukaryota > Metazoa > Arthropoda > Insecta > Hemiptera > Miridae > Apolygus > Apolygus lucorum. The sequence goes on from CM019182.2 coordinate 2,037,030, forward strand.
CTTTCGAGGTGGAAGCCCCGTGATCGGGTGTGGGTTCCATTCGATGCGAGGTGGTGTCTCTTTGATTGGAGAGACGAGTTTTCCTGTCCAGAATATTTCTCGTAATTCGTCGGGAGTGAATAGTAGCTCCATGTCGAGAGGTTGGACGTCGAATGAGGATAAGGGTGGTACTGCTTACCCTCTACCCCCACCCTTATTTAAAGGGAAGGGCATGGTTTGCATCTATCCAAAGAGACCGCGGTCGGTGACCCGTCGATGTTGAGGGTAACTGTCTTGTCCGCGCGGCTTATGACCTGGAACGGGCCCGAATATAATGGGCGAAGAGATTTGTGAATTCCCGGCTCTTTGATGTACATACTTGTTGCCGTGTAGTACCTGGTGGGAAACGCCCAATCTTGTTGTTCCTCTTTAAGGGGTTCCTTTATTTCGGACGGTTTCGGATGGAACATATCCGCGGGAAGTCGGAGGGCCATTTTGAAGGTTCGCTGAGCGCAACTATACCCGTCGTCGGCTCGGATAGCTGATCTGAGTCCGAGTAAGATGAGGGGAAGTTGTTTGGTCCATGATGCTGTAGCGGCAGAGGTACTAATGGCCATTTTTAAGGAATGATGCCATCTCTCAATTTTCCCATTACTTGCAGGGTGGTAGCCTGTGGTGCGAATTCTTGTAATTCCCATTTTCTTTAGGAATTCGTGAAAAGTGGCACTTTCAAATTGTCTGCCTTGATCAGTAGTAAGTACTCTAGGGCATCCATATCTTGAGATCCAGTGTTTCATGATGTTGTCTATCACTGTCTCTGTAGTGATAGAAGTGATAGGTATGGCTTCTGGCCAACTTGTTGCCCTATCTATCATTGTAAGTAAGTACCTACGTCCTTCTGATATAGGTAGAGGCCCTACGAGATCAATATGTAAATGCTCAAATTGAAGACTGTCCTCAAATTCTTGTGGTGGTGGGTGAGGATGTCTTGAATTTTTATAAATTGCACAATTTGCGCAATTTTGCACCCACTGGCGAATGTGTGTATTCATTCGGGTCCAAAAGAATTTAGTGCGAATTAGTTCGCGTGAGGCTCGTATTCCTGGGTGGTTGAGAGAGTGGTAATGTTTGAAAATTTGTTCACGTAGCGGAGGTGGTACGTATGGACGTGGTGGGTCGCTTGAATTGTCGCACCAGACTGTAGCAGATGTGCCCGGGATAGTTATTTTGTGCAATTTGCCAGCTTCTATCAGATTGTGAAGTTCTTTGTCATTTTGAGGTTGTTGTTTCTCTTCTAATTCTTTGGGTGTAGGGAAGGCTTCCAAAGTGCTTATTTGATGCGAAGCTGGTCGGGAGAGTGCGTCTGCTATGATGTTTTCCTCCCCGGGCGTATATCTGATGTCGGTGGTAAATTGTGAAATAAATTCCATTTGTCTTAGGCGGCGTGGTGATGCGGATTTCCGATTTTGATGAAGGGATGTGGTCAGGGGTTTATGGTCCGTGTTGACGTAGAAGTTTCTCCCTTCTAGGAAATCGCGGAAATGCTTGATTGATTCGTATACCGCTAAGAGCTCCCGGTCAAACGTAGAGTAGTTTTTCTGGGCTGCCGTTAATGTTCTTGAAAAAAATCCGAGCGGTTGGGTTTCTCCATCGATGTCTTGTTGTAATACTCCGCCTATTCCTTCGTCGGAGGCGTCCGTTGTAAGGAAGAGTTGGGCCGTAGGTGACGGATGGGCCAATAGTGCGGCTTCTTGGAGATCCAATTTGCATTGGTCGAAGGATTTTTGCATTTCGGCAGTCCAATTTAGTGGGCGTTTGTCCTTCTTCTTGGGAGGTTGTGGAATCGCTGCGATTAGTGTTTTCTGATGTTGTGCTGCTCGGGGAATATGGCGCCTGTAAAAGTTTAACATTCCTAAGAATCTTCTGAGGTCGGCAACATTTTTTGGTGTTGGAAATGTTGTGAGGGAATGAACTTTGGCTGGTACAGGTGTGATTCCTCGAGCTGTGACGAGGTGTCCGAGGCATGTAACTTCTTTACTAGCAAGTTTGCATTTTTCTTTATTTATTGTGAGGCCTTCGGATTTGAAAATTTGGAGGACTTTCTTGACGTGTGCGAGATGTTCTTCGACCGATTTTGAGGCTATCAGAATGTCATCTAAAAAACAGAATACGAATGGTAGTCCTCGGAGTATTGTATCCATGTATCGTTGCCACGTCTGAGCTGCGTTTCGAAGTCCAAAATTCATTTTGACGTATTCGAACAAGCCAAATGGAGTTATTATGGCTGTTTTTTGAATGTCGTCCGGATGCACGTTGATGTGATGAAATGCTCTAGAGATGTCTAGAGTGGTGAATATAGTGCAGCCGTGCAAATGCGAGGAGAAATCTCGTACATGAGGGACGTTGTATGAGTCCGGTTTAGAGATTGAATTTAGGAGTCTGTAGTCTCCGCATGCTCGAATCGAACCGTTTGGTTTAGGAACGATGTGAAGAGGAGATGACCACGGCGAGTCCGAGGGACGTATGATTCCTTGTTGCAGTAAGTCTTGAAAATGTTTTTTCGCTTGAGCGAGGTGATCGGGGTGAAGCCTTCTGCTCTTAGATCTTACTGGTGGTCCTTTTGTCTCTATGTGGTGTTTAATGGAGGATAGGTGCGAAGATTTTCGAGGCGTAGGCTTGTAGTCCCGGAGCAGTTGAGTAAATTCGGGCGGAGTAGAGTCGAGTGAAATGCCTGTGTGTACAGGTGAGACGTATCCGCGAATAGGTACTGCTGAGGCCGGGTTGTACAGCTTTCTATTTCGGAGGTCGACGTGTAATCCGAAATGCGAGAGAAAATCTGCACCGATGATCGGGCGGCGAACGTCCGCGACGACGAAGGTCCATTCGTATTTGTTGTTGTCCAGGAATACCGAGGTCGTAAAACGGCCGAAATTTGTAATTGGCGTGCCGTTGGCTGAGTAAAGGAGTACGTTGTCCTCTTTGCGTCGTCGTTTAACGAGAGAGTTTGGGAGGATGGAGATACTCGCTCCTGTATCTATAAGGAACGGTAGATTCGACCTTTTGCAGCGTACGAAGAGTCGGTTGTTGATTTCCTGTGTTGAGTGCCCCGCCGGAGTATTGTTACCCGGCGGGGTGGTTAGTTTTCTGTCCACGAGACCGTTTTGAATTTGCACGGAGGTGTGCATTTTTTCGCTCTTTTGCCGTATCGGAAGTGGTACCAGCATAAGGTTTTTCTGCTCGGCGATGGTGAAGGTGAGCGCGATCTGAATTTCGATCTGGGTGGAGTAGATGCTCTCGTCTGTCGCCAATTTGGTTTTGGGCGAATTTCGTCAACTGCCTCCTTCTTCGAGTCGATCTGGTGGATGTTGGCTGATCCTCGAAGTTCGTGTATCGAATCAGCGATCTGCGCCAGGTAGTCTGCGTCACTTTGAAGCCATGGTGCCAGCGAAGTTTGCGTTTCGATCGATAGCGCTCGTAACCAGAATGTTTTCGTTATTTCGTTGGGTAAAATGTCGCCCATTTGGTGGCGAATTTTACGCAGTAAATGTGAAGGGCGAAGGTCTCCGAGTTGTTGCGGGTCCATGACTGCAGTGATTCTAGCGTGGCGAGATGGTTCGAAAATTTCTATCAGTCTTCTTTTCAGATCGTCGTAGGGGGCGTCGAGGAGGCGGTTGGCGAGGTCGGCTGTCTGGAGGGCGGCATCGTAGGGAAGAAGCGGCAGTGTCTTGGCAAATTTCGCTCGTTGAGTGGTGATCCGTGCGCCGAGGAATGCAGCATCCAGTTGAATGAACCAGAGGCGGGGATCATGTCGATAAAACGGCGGTAGCGTCAGCGGGATCGAGACGGAGGTGGCTTCAGCACTGTGAGATGACGAGAGGCTGTTGAAGAGCGATGACAGCTGTTGATTATTGGTCGCTGTAGCTGTTGGAGCCGTCGTTTGCGAAGTGCTGGGTGCCGTGCTGACGTCCTGGGTTGACATGTCTTTTTCCATTCCGTTGAATTTAAAATTTAATTTTGGGGAAAAAAAATTTAATTTTGAAAAAAAAAATTTTTAAAAATTTAAATTGTTTGAATTTATGAAAATTTGAATTTAAAATTTCTAATTTTGTTAGGATAAAACCTAGCGTCGGGTGCACCAATGTTGTGACTCGTATAATTTTGACTCCAGAATAGAATTATGAATTTCGATAGCACCGGCGTGGGGACACCGTTAGCTATATCTTTTCGAGAGGAGTTTCAGCACAGATAAAGTGATTTAATAGTCCCGGCGCGGGTGCTACCGTTGACTATGTCAGGGAGTTGCAAATTTTGCCCGGCGTCGTGAGACTGACCGATAGATCTTTTAGTGAGCCTAGCAAAACTCCGGCAGGGTTACCACCGTTGAGGGTTTTAGGGTTTTGAGCGAACAAGACAAGTTTTGGTTTTAGAATGGATGACCAGCGATTCGCACGCCGGGCTTTTATACTCTGGGAAGCGGTCGTCCGGAGTGTGTCCGTCCAAGGGAGAGGGACACTTCGCTTTGTTGTGACCGTTGCCCAGAGTATGTCCCGTTAGGAACGTCGGCCTCCAACCGTTTATTGGAAAATATAACGAATATGAGGAGTTCACGACACTAGTCAACAGATGTTATGTTGGAATAGATACTCATCTGTAGATTCTTTCATCTAGATGCTATCTAGATAGATAGGTAGGTAGGTACGCATTGAAGTCGCCGCCGTGCCCATCTGTAGACACAAACGTCTTCAAAATCTTCTACTCACCAACATATCATTCTTTTTCGCAAATATACATACCTCCCATACTACAAACATGCTTCCACACCGAGTATGAACGTAAATATTTGTAAAATTGTGGGAGGTGTTAAATGTTAATTAGGTAACAACGCTTCCGACGGTACGTAGCTACATTACAATATGTCCACCAATATAATAAACTGTCTCCTATAATAATAAAGTCTCAAATACTCGTCACAACCATTCCTAGGGAGGTTCACACTTACTGTCATACTTACATAGCAGCAGAGACGTACTAGGTGCCTGATAGTTTGGGGAGCACATTGTAACTCAATGGTATTCACTCTTGTAATGGTAACCAGATCATCGAGTAAGGAAGGTGGTTAGTTTGTGTCTGCAGATGGGCACGGCGGCGACTTCAATGCGTACCTACCTACCTATCTATCTAGATAGCATCTAGATGATAGAATCTACAGATGAGTATCTATTCCAACATAACATCTGTTGACTAGATATTTATGTCCAACAACCTACTACATCAAGTACGTTTTCACTGAGATTATTATTTTTCCCTTTTTGGTGTTTACGGACATAATTTTTGAGGTCGGTCCATTTTTTTGTTAAAAAGGTTTTTATTTTATAATTTTTCCATTTTAATTATGAATAAGACAGTTTTTAAAACGTTCATTAATAGGACAGTTTTTAAATTTTCAAATTATTCATTGTATGTTTACTGTGTGCCATGTTTTCGTTATTTATTAATTATACCAAATTATAGCGTAAATCGTAGTTTCACTTTTTTATTCCTCGAAACGGATCATATCGGAGAACGGGGGTTGAATGACCGCTGGGTGTGCATGAGGATGGATTGCGAGGGGGTCAATTGACTATCGGGTGTACATGGGAACGTTTAACAAAGGGGGTCGATCGTCCAACACTTGTTAAGAACGGGGTACAATGGCAAACTCCCTTTCTTAAGACACCGTAAACACACGAAATATTAACATAACCTATAGGCTACTGAATAACGTTGGTTGGAAATAATGAGGTGTGCGCATGGGTCGGAAAAACTGTTTATTGTTATTTTTAATCTAAACAAGACCTCATTCTGAGAATTTTGACATCAACCGCGACCTTCTAGCGTGAGAAGACCTTTTTCTATGATTTTTCAAAGTTTCGAATGTTTATGACGTCACAGTGGGTCCCATGACGTCATAAACATTCGAAACTTCGAAAAATCATAGAAAAATTTCTACTCATCCAAAAAGAGAACGGCTGGTGTCAAAATTCTCAGGATGAGGTATAGTTTCAATTAAAAATTAAAAAAAAAATCATGCGCACCCCCATTATCCAAGCTGTATCTTGTGGGCTAAAATTGTGTCCTGACGTTGGAGACTACAATACAGTAATAGGAACCTAATGACTTTAATCCGTTTTGGTTGATTAATAGATTGACTAGGTAAAGTAAATAGATTGACAAAATATCTTAGTAAGATAGTTTCCATCAGTTTAGAAGCAATAGTTGAATCACTAGTTACTTAGTACTTACATGGATAGGTCTGAGGTGTGGAGGTCTTATCCTTGAAAATGTAACAAGAATGCAAAGTTTCTAATCCAGTTCAGTTCAGATTTTCACGTACAAAGAACCCGTTGGTAGGGAAATGGAACTTCCACAATGTTCATTCCACTGAAATCGTTCGTCATTCGTTAGGAAGGTCTTGGTTTATGTGACAAATGTACTCATCTCAAGCTTCCAATTCCCCCCTCCTCACTCACCTGGCTACATTCCTATATACCTACTATAAAAGAAATTTTGTTTGCCAGAAATATGAATGCATAGGTCTCAATAAATGGCTTCCAACACGAATGAAGGAGAGTCTCAGTCGGTAGCCTTTCCTTCCTTGTTCCGGGTTAGTCTAATCTCTTACGAACCGGCCCTCAATGTTTCTAAAATGTACCTAACTAACTAACTACAAAGCACTACAGGCCGATGTGTCCCTTGGCTTCCCAAACTCCCTTCCGCCACTGGGTACGGTCACTCGCCTGAGTCCTCCGCAATCCCACCACCCGGAGGTCCCTCAAGACATCATCAAGCCAGCGACTCCGAGGACGACCTCTTCGTCTTCTGGTTTCCATCCTAGCTCGCAGCATCATTCTCGGGCAGGCCTCCACTGGCATGCGGTCGATATGTCCCAGCCATTGGATGTGCCCAGCTTTGATGAATTGGACTATGTCTTCATGCTTTAATAATTCATCAATTTCAGCATTCTTTCTTGCTCTCCACCCTTGGCCCTCTCTGACCGCTTCATAGATCCTTCTTATAATCCTTCTCTCAAATATCCGCAGTCTAGTCTCATCCTCAGCCCACATGGTCCAAGCCTCCAATCCATAACAAACCACAGGCCACACTAGGGTTCTATATACCATATCTTCGTTGATCTGGAGATCACACGGCTCTTGAAGAGTTTTATATTGGCATAAAATGCTCGGCTGCCTGCGATTATTCGTGAGCATATCTCATCCTGTACTAGGTTTCTATTCGTGAACAAGCTCCCCAGATAGATGAAGGACCTGACTTTATCAAACTTATAAGAACCAAACGTCACCCCTCAGGGCACCCGCTGGACATGGCTCAGGGGAGATATCTTGAGGTATTTAGTTTTGCTCTCATTTATTCGCAGACCCATTGGCTTTCCCCCTTCATGCAAAATCCCAAAAGCCTCCTGCAGGGCATCAAGACTTCGCCCCAATAAAGCAATGTCATCGGCATAAGCCAGAATCTGCCATGTTCTGTCGACAATTGTTCTCTTCTTATCTGCATTCTTGACAGCCTCATGCAGAGCTAGGTTGAACAGTGTGGCTGACAGCGAATCTCCCTGTTTGACGCCCAAGCTTACTTCAAAGGGTTCCCTGCAGCGGCCACCAACCCTAACCCTCGAAGTGCTTCCTTGAAGGGTAGTTTCGATTAGCATGATCAGCTTTTTAGGAATCCCGTTTCTCTTCAACGCATGCATTATGTATCATGTAACTTAATTTGAAATTTTCAAGGATTTTCGAAATTTATTAGTGCAACTCCCACTAGGGGCGCTGGAGGTAACGTAGTTTCTCGTACGTCCATTAGAGTGCTCTGATGAATGACTTACCGCAGCAAGTAACATTACAGTGTGTTTGATAACTTTCAAAATTTAATATGTTGTTGAGTCGGAATGATACGTCTTGTCTGATATAAGATAATGTCAAAAAGACCCCTTTTTTACTACCAAAAAATACCTTTAAAAAACCCCAGAATTGTTTCGCCTTCCAACTGAAAGCATCAAGTCATTTAGAAGTTTCGTCTCCTGAAAAATTTCGTTTTTTCAACTTACGCGGTTTTACATTGTTACTGTCGATATGAGAAACTGCTCGTACTTTATCTCCAGCGCCCCTAGCGGGAGTTGGTGTCTCCTCGACGGACACCGTCTGGTGGAAAAACTCGACCTCAGTCAGTGAATAAACGGTTTTCCCTCTTTTTTTCTAGCAACTATTGTTCGATTTTGATGAATCCAGCGGCAATCTTTTAGTTTTTCAATTCCCTAGGCAGTTGCTATAATAAATTTCGAAAATCCTTGAAAATTTCAAATTTAGGTACAATTTTGAAACTTTGAGCGAATTGAAAAACTATAAGATTGCCTCTGGAATCATCAAAAGTCAAATTCACTGACTGAGGTCAAGTTTTTCTCTTCACTTGGTTGATGCACTAATGGAGTTCGAAAATCCTTGAGAATTTCAAATTTAGGTACAATTTTGAAACTTTGATCGCCGGTTCGTACGAGATTAGACTAACCCGGACACGGAAGGAACGGCGACCGACTGAGACCCCTTTAAAAACTTGGAAATACGTGACACTAGCGCTCTTATCACATTTGATTCTTATCATTTCATACTCAGTTTCATTTATGCAGCTACTGAAGTTACTGAATACGAGTAAAATCACTCGCGATGAGATTGTGGAAAACCATTTTAATAAAAACGGAGTTGAGTAGAACGTTGTCTATTTCCACGAAAATAATGAGTTACAAGTTAAATCGATTTCGACGGTTAGGTCATCATCAGTAACAAACAATAACTGTTATTGTTTGTTACTGATGATGACCTAACCGTCGAAATCGATTTAACTTGTAACTCATTATTTTCGTGGAAATAGACAACGTTCTACTCAACTCCGTTTTTATTACTGAATACTGTGAACGTCTACTTAAATTCAACATTTATGATGTCTGAACAGGTAGGAATTGGTCAATCGATGTGGTAACTACCTCGCCTATCCCTCCTTTGGTCGGATTCGACCCTACCGAAGTGTTTATGCTCCAATTTTTTTTGTATAACTTTTAGTAAATGAATTTCTTCGATTTATTTCATCTTAAGTGAGTTGTCCATTGTGGAATCTTGCCTGATTTACGAATTCAAGATGAATATGATATTCTAGGCAGTGAAAATGAGAAGACTTCAGAAGACGAAAATGGTGACTCAGATGAACGGCAATTTGAGTTAGGAAAAAAAGGAAAAAGTTTTATTATTTCGTTTCATTTTTAAAATTTTAAAGTTGTATGAAGTTTAAAATATGTTTTTAAACAGATTTTTGATATTATATGAGCCTGAAAATGTAAGACGATTTAAGCAGAAACGAAGTAAACGAAAGCGCTTCTAATCTGTGACATTACAAAAAATAACATTTTTCATTAAAATGCTAGTTTGTTTTGTCTTCTTCTTTTGTCTTCTTTATCTTCTTCATTTGGAGAGTGATAAGTATTTATTTTCTAGGGGTTTGAAGCATTTTTGGAAAAAATACTATCAAAAAATGGGGGAAGGTCGGATCCGACCCAACAGTATGTGTGACCTGAAACCACCGTAGTAGAGGAGGGTTATCGTAAATCTTTGCTTGAATTAGAGAATGAACGAATCGGAAGTCTCAGCCAAGAATAGAACATCGACTACTCAACATTCTGCTTCAGCCAGGTGTCTTCTGTAATAACACCTCGACATATCCATGATTTATTGTTTTCCCATCAAGGGAGAAAACATTAGATTTTTCGGATGCGTTTTCCTGTGCTCACTTGTGATGTGTAATCCTGGACGTGGGCCTCCGCTCGTTGGGTTTAAATTCATTGCTGCTCCAGAGTATCGAAGATAGTAACTAGTTTGGAACTATTACGCGATAGTGAGGGATCTGTAGGACCACCAGGTCGCACATTCGGTTGTGGTGGATACGAGGAGATCGCAGAGAATCTGTCATGAATGTCAATAGCCGACCTACAGCCCCGCAGATCTGGCGAGGAGACAGAGCAGCGTAAGTGGTCCACTCAATAGAGGAAGCTGAGACGACGGAGCTCCGCTGGGTTGCAGACCTGCAAGTCAAACGAGAATGTTATTAGAAACATCTGAAAGGGATGGAAACTCAGGAGGAGTCGAGACTTAGTCAACTACCCCAACACCCAATGGCGATCTTCGATGTTGATCTCAGAAATAATCCACACACTTCGTATGCGAGAGAGAGAAAATTTTGGTTTATTATTGCTTCCGAGTCTACCAAGGTAGCGGAAGCATTGTTTTCACTCTTTAAGATTGAAAAATGAAGCCTCAAAATCCAAATTTCCACTCACGTTTTACGTTTCAGGCCTTCCCAGTTAGAGTGGAAGGTACTTGGAAATCAATGTTTCTGTTTCGTGGTACTATTAAACACAATAAACGACGCGAATAAGCAGATAAAACGCAGATATATTCAACAGAACGACGACAACGACTTTAGACAATGACGGTACAAAGAACAAGACTAACTAACTCATTTGATCAAAACACAACGTACATCGTGGATACTCAACATGGATACTAAACAGTTTCAACATTAACGACTACACATCGGATCATCTATAGCATTCGCTCTTTGAGTTAAACCTTCCGCGAATTGAATTAAACTTTCCGCAAAATGAATTAGACTTTTAGCAAAATGAATTAAACATTTCGCAAAATGAATTAGACCTTAGGCTAAACTGTAGTTTTAGTTTGAAAAAATCTCAACTTCCTGAAATCTCAAGTTCCTGAAAATGTCATCGAAATCATATGGGCGATATAGAAGTTACGGCTGTGGAAAGGATTTCATGACAAACACGTGGTGGTTCGATACTTTTCACATATGTAGGTCAAATTCAATTTGCTGAAAGTCTAATTCATTTTGCAAAAAGTTTAATTCAATTCGCGGAAGGTTTAATTCAATTCGCGAAAGATTTAATTCAAAGTGCGAATACTATACAGGGTGTCTACACTTTCGATGGGCATAACTTCAGGGTTCGATTCTACAAGGTATTTCCAACAAAAAATGTCCCTTAGCAATTTTGGTTTAACCCACTCAAAATTCCTTTTTTTCCATTTTAAAGTTTTTCTTCGCGTTTTCGACCTTACGGCACTGAAATGGTCATAACTCCCTTATTTCTCCTGAAAATTCAAATCTGACTACACCGTTAGAAAGAGCGTTAAATTCCTGAGCTACCTAGTGCAAAAGTAAAACATTTCAGCAATAAAATAGTTTCAGAAAATCAAGTCAAAAAGCCAACTTTAAAAAATTTTCGAAACTTGACTTTCTTCGACCAAAGTTTTCACTGGGAATCCCTGCCCATTTCGATGGGCGCTCTTCGGAGAAAACATCCTCAAATTGTTTGCTTTTCAACGGTCTATCAATTTTTCTTTTTAACATTCAAATTGGAAGAGTAAATTAAGTTTGAATGCCAGAAAACGCGTGTTTTACAAGCAAATCCAGTGTTTTAAGCGGTTTATGGTCCCCCTCGACCTCAAGATGGCTTGACGATTTTGGTATCATTTCTTATGTAATTTTTTACGCTGAATCAAATAGTGATACTTCCGAATGATTCCGGCTGCTAGAAAGTGGATTTTTCGAAGAAAACCTTCGTTTTTCGTACATAAAATACGCATTATTCGTAGATATAGTCGTGAGCATAAAGTAACACCTTTGAACTCAACAAAAACACCGAATTTCTAGCTGATTGAAGTTTTTGTGGAGTAAAAAGGTGTTACTTCATGCTCAATACCACATTTACGAATAACGCGTATTTTATGTACGAAAAACGAAGGTTTTTTTCAAAAAATCCACTTTCTAGCAGCCGGAATCATTCGAAAGTATCACTATTTGATTCAGCGTAAAAAATTACATAAAAATGATACCAAAATCGTCAAGCCATCTTGAGGTCGAGGGGGACCATAAACCGCTTGAAACACTGGATTTGCTTGTAAAACACACGTTTTCTGGCATTCAAACTTAATTTACTCTTCCAATTTGAATGTTAAAAAGAAAAATTGATGGACTGTTGAAAAGCTGACAATTTGAGCATGTTTTCTCCGAAGAGCGCCCATCGAAATGGGCAGGGATTCACAGTGAAAACTTTGGTCGAAGAAAGTCAAGTTTCGAAAATTTTTTAAAGTTGGCTTTTTGACTTGATTTTTTCAAACTATTTTATTGCTGAAATATTTTGATTTTGCACTAGGTAGCTTAGGAATTTAACGCTCTTTCTAACGGTGTCGTCAGATTTGAATTTTCAGGAGAAATAAGGGAGTTATGACCGTATCAGTGCCGTAAGGTCGAAAACGCGAAGAAAAACTTTAAATTGAAAAAAAAGGACTTTTGAGTGGGTTAAAAGAAAATTGCTAAGAGACATTTTTTGTTGGAAATACCTTGTAGAATCGAACCCTGAAGTTATGCCCATCGAAAGTGTAGACACCCTGTATACAACTGGGTTATGGATCCGAGAAAGCTGTGTGCCACACCCTCTCGGAGGTTTTTTTCTCTCTCTCGATTTCAAAGGTTCATTATTATAAATAATAAATCAAAATAAAATGTTACGATTAATTGATGAAAAAACATATTGCTTAGTAATGCATGCATTCCAGGGGACGTCCCATTGGATAAGCATTAGATCAGTTTACCCAGTTGGTAAGCAATAAAACTGTTTCGCTCGATGTAATTTATTTATTACTTTACGCAAGAAATAGCGACCCCCCCCCCCCCTCACCCTTATCTACCATAACATTTCTAGCGGCAAGGGAGCCTCGAATCTGAAGACCATTTTTGACCGACTTCAACGCGCCGAAGGCGCGCGAAAGAGGAGGTACTCAATTCGGGTTGTCGTGGGACGACGATTTTTTTTTTTTTTTTTTTTGTATGTCTGAACACCTTGCATTTTTTTATTCTGGTATCAATCTGCCTGATTCTTTTTGAAATGTGTTCTACCAGTATTCGTGGTGGTCCCGTTTCAAACAGATTTCATTTTGCTTTGTTAGAAGTATCGAAAACTTGTGAAAGAAGTTGAAAAACGTGGTCCCGTTTTCGCGAATATTGGTCCGCATTCACTCTTCTTGCCCTGTGACTTCCGACTGAGCCGATAACGGACTATTTGTGTACAGTCAAATTAAAGGTCTCATTGTAAGCTTTAAAATTATATGCTATATGAGGGGGGTTCCGATAACTAAAAGGTGCTGCTGGGATGAGAAACGGGGAAATTATGGTGGGTTATTCGCTCAGAACCTGCATGAGCCCTATCAAACGTGTTTATGAATGCTCAAGTATGGGATTTTTCCTACCAAATGTCAGTGATATAATAGTACTGTTATTAGGCATTCTACCAAGTGGGTGTAGCACATAGCTTCCTCATCACCGATAACATGATTAGGTAAGTAATAGTAGAGGACATCGTCAGAACTGCATATTGCCGTACCAAATATAAGGTATATGTATAGTACAACTAGGTGATGAGAGGGTATTCTACCAAGTGGGTGTAGCAGATAGCTTCCTCGTCATCCATAATATAGTTGGGTAGGTAATGGTATAGGAGATCGTCAGAACTGAATAGTGCCGTACCAAATACGAGGTATATAGTACTGTTAGGTGATGACAGGGTTTTCTACCAAGTGGGTGTAGCACATAGCTCCCTCGTCAATCATGTCATGGTTAAGTTGTTGTCAGAACTACCAAGTACTTACCTACCAAATGTGAGGGAAGTCGAACAGTTAGGAGATAAGAAAGTAGATTGCTAAGTAGGAAAGTGAACCAAATGCCTCCTGAAACCGATCCAAAAACGGAAACTCATCTATAAATATGGAAACTGATCTGGATTCCAGAATTTGGTCCACCCTGCGGCTTCTGGTTCACCTTACTGAAATGAATCACAGTACGGAAATAGATCTATATTACGAAAACTGATCGAAAAACTGCGGGTAGTTTAATTTCAGATTTAAATTGAGGACCACTAAAAAGTGAAAAATAAAAAATATTTTAATATGGAAAAATAATAAAATAAAAACCTTTTTAACAAAAAAATGGACCGACCTCAAAAATGTTGTCCGTAAACACCAAAAAGGGAAAAATATAAATCTTAGGGAATTCAGTTGGGAAGGTGGGTAGGTAGGTACGGATTGAAGTCGCCGCTGTGCCCATCTCTAGACACAACCATACGCAAGTGGAGAGTAGACATGCGTCGATAGTGCAATACTAAACAGGAATGAGAGTGAGTATCATTCAGGTAATATATGTGTTCCAAAACTATTAGGTAGTAGGTCTCTGCTGTCGTATGAAGGAGGATGAGAGTGTGATGATGTGTATGAATCCCCGTAAAAAATGTTTGAATTCCAACATACCATCTTTTGATTAGATGATATCTAATTATACCTAATCCATTGATCTAATCTATCTTTGATTAGATAGTATCTATATAATCTAATATTGCAAGTATTGCATGATGCATGTAGCATTGTCTAGATCAGATGTGGGTTTGTGATAAACAACCTTCTCATGTTGAATCTTTAACCAACTGCCTTTCTTGGTGTCATGGACGTCTTCAGCTGTTATCACAGGGAATATTCATACTAAGATTCATTCACACTTATTGTCACACTCTCATCCTCCTTCATACGACAGCAGTGACATACTACCTAATAGTTTTGGAACACATATATTACCTCAATGATACTCACTCTCATTCCTGTTTTGTATTGCACTATCGACGCATGTCGTAATACTAACCAGATGTAAGTGGAATCTAATTGCGTATGGTTGTGTCTACAGATGGGCACAGCGGCGACTTCAATCCGTACTTACCTACCCACCTTCCCAACTGAATTCCCTAAGATTATTATTTTTCCCTTTTTGGTGTTTACGGACAACATTTTTGAGGTCGGTCCATTTTTTTGTTAAAAAGGTTTTTAATAACCATGATCTACGACACCCAACATGCGAATTCGAGTTCACCCCCCCCCCACCTCCACCAGTCAGGCACCAAAGCGGAAATACGTCTTAACGTTGAACTTTCATCTGTTAGTTTTAGTAGGCAGTCCGTCGAGGTTCACATCCGTATTCAAGGTGAAACACAAAAAAAACGTCTGCCAAGTGGGTGTGGCACATAGCTTCCTCGTATCCATAACCCGATTATATAGATGATCCGATGCATAGTAGTTAATCTCAAAACATCAAAACAAGTTAATCTGTAACATCCCTGAAAATTTCATTGAAATCGGATGGAAAATGTAGAAGTTATGGCCGTCACAAGGAATTCACGTTTGCGCATGCGCAGTGGCTACTATCAGTCCGAAGGTGGTGATTTTCATAGGGGACCATCTAAATACTAATCTGTAACATCCCTGAAAATTTCATTGAAATCGGATAGAAAATGTAGAAATTATGGACTTTACAAGGAATTCACGTTTGCGCATGCGCAGTGGCTACTATCAGTCCGAAGGTGGTGATCTTCAATGGGGACCATCTACAACCTAATCCGCATAATCCCTGAAAAATTCATCGAAATCGGGTAGAAAAAGTGGAAGTTATGGCCGTTACAAGGAAATTCACGTTTGCGCATGCGCAGTGGCTACTATCAGTCCGAAGGTGATGACTTTCATAGGGGACCATTTAAATACTAATCTGTAATATCCCTGAGAATTTCATCGAAATCAGATGGAAAATGTAGAAGTTATGGCCGTTACAAGGAAATCACGTTTGCGCATGCGCAGTCGCTTCTATCAGTCTTGGGATGATGATTTTCATAGGGGACCGTCTACACACCAACCCGCACAATCCCTGAAAATTTCATTGAAATCGGACAATAACTTCGTATAGTTATGCGCGTTACAAGGAAATCATGACAGACAGACAGACAGACAGACACACAGACACACAGACACTGAACCAAAATTGTTCAGAAAGGTCTAAAACGCAAAATGCGAGAGAAAATTTTTATTTTGGAGAACTTTTTTTTTTCGTCCTTGAAAAGTGAAAACAAAGCTTCCGCTACCTTGGTAGACTCGGAAGCAAAACTGACGAAATATGCGGTTTATGGTGTCCTGGAACCATGGTGGCACCACTATTAGTTCCATGGTGGGACAGAGAATAATTCTTGAAAATCCGGAGGTATAATGAGAATTTTTCCTCAATTTCAGAACTTGGATACAATTAATAAGCTGTAAAGGAACCAAAATATTGAAAAATCGGATATTTTGTGAATATTATCCCCCACTCACCCCCTCCTTTTGCGAATTTTGATACTCTGGTGAGATAGTGTGCAATTTGGAAGATTTATGAGTCGAACAAAAAAAAAGAAACACTCAAAACGGTTGGAAATTGAGGCCTGGGCAGATTTTAGAGGATTATGCCAGCAAACGCACGTTTTTTGAGCATTAACCCCCCCTCCTTTCCCACCCTTAAAATTCGAAAATCCGGCGACATGGTGCACAACTAAGTAGATAGTTTTCCGCGTCGATAAAAAAGAAACACGAAAATCGGTAGGAAATTGAGGCTTTGGCAGAGTACACAAGATTATACCCGAAAACGCACGTTTTTTTAAGCATTAACCCCCCCCCCCCCTTAAAAAGCAAAATTCGAAATTCCGGCGACGTAGTGCACAACTAGATAGTTTTCCGCGTCGAACAAAAAAAGAACCACGAAAATCGGTTGAGGACTAAGGCCTGGGCAGACAAACTTACAGACATACACCCTACACACACACAGACATACACCTATGGTTTTTTTTTCGCGAATTTAGATTCAGAATGGTCTAAAACGGATTAGTGTGAGGTTATTTTGCTTCCGAGTCTACCAAGGTAGCGGAAGCTTTGTTTTCACTTTTCAAGGATGAAAAAAAAAAGTTCTCCAAAATCAAAATTTTCACTCGCGTTTTGCGTTTTAGACCTTTCTGAACAATTTTGGTTCCGTGTCTGTCTGTCTGTGTGTCTGTCTGTCTGTCTGTCTGTGTGTCTGTCTGTCTGTCCGTCTGTCATCAATTCCTTGTAACGCGCATAACTATACGAAGTTATTGTCCGATTTCGATGAAATTTTCAGGGATTGTGCGGGTTGGTGTGTAGACGGTCCCCTATGAAAATCATCATCCCCGGACTGATAGAAGCGACTGCGCATGCGCAAACGTGAATTCCTTGTAACGGCCATAACTTCTACATTTTCCATCCGATTTCAATGAAATTTTCAGGGATGTTACAGATTAGTATTTAGATCGTCCCCTATGAAAATCATCACCTTCGGACTGATAGTAGCCACTGCGCATGCGCAAACGTGAATTCCCTTGTAACGGCCATAACTTCCACATTTGCCACCCGATTTCGATGAAGTTTTCAGGGAATATGTGGATTAGGTTGTAGATGGTCCCCTATGAAAATCATCATCCCCGGACTGATAGAAGCGACCGCGCATGCGCAAACGTGAATTACTTGTAACAGCCATAACTTCAACAGTTACTGTCCCCCAGGGGTCGCGGGTTCGAATCCCAGCCGAGGCTAATTATTTTTTTGATTCAATCACATAGGTACATCTACTCACTTAATTTTTCATCCGAATTTGATAAAATTTTCTAGGATGGTTCAGATTAGCGTGTAGATGGTCCCCTATTAGGGTAGGGGAAGGTACTTAGAGATTAGTGTTTTGAGATTAAAAACTATGCATCAGATCATCTATATAATCGGGTTATGGATACGAGGAAGCTATGTGCCACACCCACTTGGCAGACGTTTTTTTCTGTTGAGTGTTGTCCAACTTTACCCCAGATCGATCGCATAAGGACGCCCAAGTCTTACTGTGGGACGTCCTAAAAACCAAAACAATAGCTACCTTTCTATAGAAAGTTTCCAAGTTAGAATTATAAAATAATTTCAATTTCTTCTTTTCACCCCATAGAGTCGACTGAAAGTAACCAAAAGTTTCGGGACAACTGGACCCTAATTGAAGCCTTCAAACCGAATTTCATTCACGCTGGTCATCTTGAAGGGACCAGACTGCCGGATACAGCTGACGGACGTAACTTTTTACAATTCGGTTCAAGGATTATAAATCTTGGAAAATAAAAAAGTAAAAAATCAAATTTTGAGGGGTTTAAAATAATTCCGAGTTAACCAAGAAAGTAACTAACCAATCAATAATTTTGCTTCCGAGTCTACCAAGGTAGCGGAAGCTTTGTTTTCATTTTTCAAGGACGAAAAAAAAAAGTTCTCCAAAATCAAAATTTTCACTCGCGTTTTGCGTTCTAGACCTTTCTGAACAATTTTGGTTCCGTGTCTGTCTGTCTGTGTGTCTGTCTGTCTGTCATGAATTCCTTGTAACGCGCATAACTATACGAAGTCATAGTCCGATTTCAATGAAATTTTCAGGGATTGTGCGGGTTAGTGTGTAGACGGTCCCCTATGAAAATCATCATCCCCGGACTGATAGAAGCGACTGCGCATGCGCAAACGTGAATTCCTTGTAACGGCCATAATTTCCACTTTTTCTACCCGATTTCGATGACACTTTCAGGGATTATGCGGATTAGGTTGTAGATGGTCCTCAATGAAGATCACCACCTTCGGACTGATAGTAGTCACTGCGCATACGCAAACGTGAATTTCCTGGAAACGTTCATAATTTCTACATTTGCTATCCGATTTCAAAGAAATTTTCAGGGATGTTACGGATTAGTATTTAGATGGTCCCCTATGAAAATCACCACCTTCGGACTGATAGTAGCCATTGCGCATGCGCAAACGTGAATTTCCTTGTAACCGCCATAACTTCTACATTTTCCGTACGATTTCTATGAAATTTTCAGGGATGTTACAGATTAACTTGTTTTGATGTTTTGAGATTAACTACTATGTATCTGATCATCTATACAATAGGGTTATGGATACGAGGAAGCTATGTGCCACACCCACTTGGCAGACTTTTTTTAATGTATAAAATTAACTAGTACAATTGCCAAAAAATGAACAATAAATTAATGGTGAATAACAATAATAATGGTAAAGAAGTAACAAGAACCGTTTTCATAACCTTCACTCATAAATTATTTGTACAGTAAAAATAAAGATAGTAATGAAAACAAAGACTAGTGATAAATAAATAGACTAGATAGGTAAATAATGACGAACAAAGACTTGTGAGTTAAACATCAACATCACTGTGAACATGGCATAACGTAAGGAGAATGATTGTTGTCACTTTTCAAGGAAACGTTTTGACGTGATAACGTCTTATAAATTGGTTTACCGGGAGACACTTCAAGAAACTGCGTTACGCTCCGCTCACGGAGGGGGTGCAGCTCGGCGCTCCCTAAAGGCGGGCGGCCCCCCCCCCCCTTCCCTGGCACTCACTCCCCCCCCACCCATGGGAAATACCTACTACCTTTTTTTTTTTTTTTTTTTTTTTTATTATTGATACAACTTTCAGTAAATATAACAATACTATATAGTTTGGACGATATAGCGTAATAAATATTTGTTTTAATAACAATGGAACGTGGAGAGGTTGCTGTCCAGTGACAGTCCTCGTTACTACTGTACTTAGTTTGAATAACGGGGATACATCGGTAGTAATGATTATTTAAATATAATTAATGTTCGTGTAGTGATTTTTTTTTATGCTATTATTATTCTCCAGAACTATATTTGTTCTTATTTTCGAATTAGGGCTGGAGCAGATTCGCAGGTCTTTTTCTTTTTAGGCGCCTCGGTTGGTCAGCGTTTGTGATGCGCTCCATGAAGTTCTGGAAGATCGGGTTGTAGTGAGCCTCAATAGCTGTGTGTATGCGGAGAGATGATGTTTTTACTATCTCGTCGACAGTTGGTATGTCCAAATCCCTATGGATCACCGAGTTGCGAACGTACCATGGTGCGTTTGTAATTGTCCGTAGAATTTTGTTCTGTTGGGATTGGATTCGCTTTATTTGTGAGTTACTTGCAGAACCCCAAATACTACAGCCGTACTGCCAGATCGGTCGAACAAGTGAGGTATACAACAATCTTTTGCACGTCAGCGAGAGTGGTGAGTGGGTACCCAGAAGAGGATTTAGCATTTTAGTTCGCCATCGAATCCTGCGCACAAGTTCGCCTATATGGTTGTTAAAAGTCAGACGAGTGTCAAGTTGTACACCTAGGTATCGGACTACATTGGCTGGAGGAACTGGTATGCCATCCAATAGTATTGGAGTTGTGTTGTAGTTCCGTTTGTAGGTGAAGGTGGTAAATGCAGACTTTCTAGGGTTGACAACCGTTCGCCATTTGTCGTTCCATCTGCTGATTGTATCTGTCTGTTCTTGTACATTGCTGGAAGCTACTTCTCCATCCGTTGAGGAGGACAGGACACAGATGTCATCAGCGAACATGGCCGTTGTAGTTGCATCGGAAGTCGGGATGTCACTTACATATACTAGATACAAAAGAGGCCCCCAGACACTGCCTTGGGGTACACCTGCACGAATCATCTTGGATTGTGATGTCGATTCCCCACATTTTACTGTGAAGGTTCTGTTGTGGAGGAATGATTGGAGTATCCGGTAATAAGTGTCGGAAACAACATTTTTTACTTTGTGCAGGAGCCCTGGATGCCAGAGTTTGTCGAATGCTTTATTCGTATCGAGAAAAAGGCCGACACACACCTCCTTATTTTCATATGCGTCCAATATGTCCTCCACCACGCGATGGAGCTGCTGTTGACATGAGTGCTGCCTACGGAATCCAAACTGGAAATTTGGGATCATTGGCTCAAAGGAATAGATCAGTTTGGGCAGTAGCAGACGTTCAAAAACCTTCGAAAAAATTGACAATAGGCTGATCGGTCGGTAAGATGTTGGGTCTGTAGGGCTTTTGTTAGGTTTGACGATTAGTACGATTATTGCATGTTTCCATCGCGATGGGAAGTGGGTTAATCTAAGGATGGCGTTATAGATTTGAGTTAGGAGGACTATAGTTTTTTTGGGGAGATTCTTGAGCATTGGTTGAGTGATATTGTCACTTCCTGGCGACTTTTTTGTAGGAGAGCGCTTTATTGTGTTCTTGATTTGGTTTGGCGTGAAGAATTCTTTGAACGGAGAAAGCAGTAAAGGGGACGAAACTTCATCAGTGATTTGCCTATGGAATTCGGGGATAAGCGAGATATTCGGTGAGAACTGCTCAGTGAGTAAGTCAGCAAATAGGTTTGCTTTCTCTTCAGGGTCGGAAATCCAACGACTATTGTGTTTCAGTGGGGGGATTGATATTGATGTTTTTGTCAGAAGTTTCGCTTTACGGTATAGTGAACCATCAGATGCGTCTAGCATCAAGAGCTTATTTCGGTTTTCTTCTTTTTGCATTTCTGCCAGTGCAACTTTCAATTCATGGGTGGCTCGGTTGTATGAGGCTTTGTGTGGAGGGAACTGGGTTTGCTCCCATAGGCGCCTGCAGTCCCGCTTAATAGCATGCAGTTGTTGAATATGAGGAGGAGTGTATGGCTTTTTCGTCATGTTTACTGTATTCGGGATGTGTTTTGCCTCACTAGCTGCGTACTGGATGATGTGCGTTAGGTGGCTCACAGCGATGTCCAAGTCGCGAGGTGTTTTGAGAGATAAGGTAAGGTCAGTGGTTTGTTCAAGGATGTTGGAATAGCACTTCCAATCAATAAGGTGGTTGTGAGTTTCTGAAATGGGTGGATTGCTGCCCAGGTTGAAGAGGACTGGATAGTGGTCGGAAGAAAGATCATGTACAACTATAGGTGCAGAGATTAAACCTGAGATCCCTTTGCTGAGGCAGAAGTCCAACACGTCTGGAGAATGGGATGGGATGTCAGGGTAGTGTGTGGGTTCAGGCGGGTGGTGGATATTGATTCGAAGTTGTTGTAGTTGATCATTAATCATTCTGCCTCTAGGATTTGTAGTGGCGCTCCCCCATCTGGGGTGTTTGGCGTTGAAGTCACCGGCAAGGATGAATTTTTGGCCCAGTTCGTGGATTATCGCATAGAGAGTGCTTGGGAGGAGACGGTTTTCGGGTGCTGAATAGAAAGAGCCAAATTGCACGTGAACACCGTTGATTGAGACTGCTATTCTTGAAACCTGAGCGTCATCCTCACGAATAGGAGGCAGTTCGTAGTGGATTATATTATTTTTGACGAGTATTGCTGAACCCCCCTTTCTTCTTTCAGACGGATGGTCTGCCCTGTATAATTTGTAACCTGGCATGTAGAAATGAAGGTTGCTAGATAGTTTTGTCTCTGTTAACAGGATAATGTCCAGATTTTGTTGAGTGGCGAATAGTTTTAGCTCATGGAATTTGTTGTTGATGCCACGGCAGTTCCATGTTGCTAGAAGGATGTCTGTTCTAGGTGAGTTATTCATTTAATCATTTTTGGGAGGATTTGGGTAAGCATTGCGAACACTGGCTGAATCATAGAGATGAGCTGATCTATTTTTTGGAACATTGTTTGGATAAGCGACTGTTCAGAGGAAGATTGTGCTGCTACTTGTGCGTATGTTGCTCCCAATTTTTCGGTATTATAGGCTCCATAGGAAGATGAATGGTCCTTCATCTTTGAGGCATTTTGAGTGGTTGGAAGGTTCATTCGGACTCCAACTGGTTTGCGAGATTTCTGTAGGTTTGCATAGATTGGGCAGCCCCTATAGTTAGCTGTGTGCTGACCACCACAGTTAGTGCACTTTGGGGGGGTTTGTGTAGGCTTTGTACACTTATCAGTACTGTGATCACCTTCGCATTTCACACATTTTGGTCTACGGTGGCAATAGTTCTTGGTATGGTTAAATTGTTGGCATTTGGTACACTGTATTACTGTTTTACTCGGTTTTGGTGGTTCAATGGTAACTACTGCATTGTACAAACGTTTTACATTGAATATTTCCGCGTTTTTAGGGTTTGGTTTTAAATCCACGAAAAAAAGAGGCATAGGTGCTTTAGTGACTGGATGTAAGGCTGGTACCATTTGTAGAACCTCAAAACCAAAGTCGGTTTTTAGTTGTTCTGTTACAATTGCGGTGTCTGTAGTGTGATGGAGCCCTCGTATGACTACTCGAAATGCTTTGTCATTTTTAACTTGATAAGTATGGAAGTTAGCATTTTTTTCTTCAAGGTACTTAACAATTTTGCGATAGCCATCAATCGTAATAGCGTTTAGTTTTACTGCGTCACCAACTGTGCGGTGTACGAATTCCCCAACTTCAAGATCGTTGAGTTGGGTGAGTAGAACGTTTATATTAGCGACGTTGTACAAGTAGAGAGGTGGGCACTTTTCCTGTTGACTAGATGTGGGATTTGTGGTAAGATTATCACTGTTTGATGTGTCCATACTGTTTAATGGAGCGTAAGGGTTTGGTGTTGCAAATGGTGTTGTTTGAAGGGTTCCATCATCAGACAGATTAGGTCTTTTACGTGGAGGAGGCATACCTGATTTAGATAGAGGTGAGGAAGGACCTCGTCCTCTGCCGTGGTTAACGATCACAGGCCTAGAAAGATAACACAAGCGGACGACGCGATAGAGACAGATAGCGAACGATGCGATAAGCGAACGAGATGTTGATCCGACGAACGCTGGAACGCGACTGCCTACTACCTACGGGAAATACCTACTCTGTGCAACTTGACAAAGAATTTTATTTTATCCTTCTTCCTACTATACGAATGAATATTAACATTAAAATTATTTTACCACTCAAAGTCGTTGTCACGTAAAACTTTCGCCCGTATACCGACTTTTTTTTTTTTCAAAAGAAACTTCTCTAAAATCAAATTTTTCGCGTTTTACGTTTATGACCTTTCTGAACAATTTTGGTTCCGTGTCTGTCTGTCACGAAACCCTCGTATCGGGCAAAATTAAGTATGAACTTATTGTCCGATTTAGATGCAATTTTCAGGGATTATGCTTAAAATAAGCAAATTATTCTTAGGATTATTATGGGGGTCTCAGTCGGTCGACGTTCGATCCTCGTTCCGGGTCAGCATTTGGACAAATCGAAGTGGCAAAAACTTGAAAAGTTGTACTTAAATTGGAAATTTTAAAGGATTTTAAAAATACATTAGCGCGCGGCCCTAGGGAATTGAATAACTGAAATATTGCCGCCGGAATCATCAGAATCGAACAATAACTGCCAGATAAATATGGGAAAACCGTTAATTCAGTGATTTTTTCCCCATAAATGTAGCTAAACTTGACATATTCAGGGATTTTAGAAATTCTTTAGTGCATGGGCCTAGGGAATTGAGAAACTGAAAGACTTCCGCTGGAATCATCAAAATCGAAGAGTGGAAGATAAATATGGGAAAACCCGTTTATTCAGTAATTTTCCCCATTTTTCATTGGCAATTATTGTTCGATTTTGATGATTCAGGCGGCAATACTTGAGTTTGTTAATTCCCTAGGGCCGTGCACTAACAAATTCCTAAAATCCTTCAAAATTTCAAATTTAGGTACAATTTTTCAAGTTTTTACCCCTTCAATTTCGCGAAATACTAAGAACGGACGGCAACCGTCTGATACCCCCTTAATGTGTGGATGGTCCCCTATGAGGGTAGTGCAAGGTACTTAGAGATTGATGTTTTGAGATTAACGACTATGCATCGTATCATTCATAAGTAGGTACCTATACGAGGAAGCTATGTGCCACACCCACTTGGCGGAATTTTGTTCAATTCCTTAGGTTAGTTATAAAAAATAAACCAACTAGTACCCTCTTTTCGTTCTATTTATATTCAGAAGCACAATATCTCTCCCAACTTTGATAATCAACAGGTACCTGCATTATTGACAGCAACACAGTCGTGTATTTGCCGCTTGTAAGGGGGGTTGCAAGCGCAGATGTTCCCGATGCAATCTACTCTCGTGATATTCGAAGCGATGACGCATTCCAGTCGTTCTGAACATTGTTCACCGAGCCCTGCAATCAACAAGAATTTTGTTTATAAACTAAATTTTAAACAATTTAACTCCTCAATATATCGGAATAGTTGATGACAGCATACGTAATTTGGCGCTGTAGACTTACTGGCAATACGGTAGCAGGAATTGTTGATTTGCTGAGCGGCTGTGCTGCACGTACACGTCTTGGACAGCTTATCGCACATGGATTCATTGATGAAGGTCGAACACTGGTCGTCGCTGCTGCAGGCCTGGCCCAGCTGAGTGATGGGGATCTGTGGGTCAGAATAGACCACAATAACCATTTAGTCATCGTGGAGTGACAACTAGAAGAATTATTCAATTTTCAAAAGATAGATTGATGCAGGAAAATGCATTAGAGACTTGACGAGAGAAGTTTTCCATCATAAATAGGGCGGTGGGTCCAAAGATTTTCATAGCGCAGTTACTATGAAAACTTACTACTAAGTTATCAAGTAATTCTAAATAGTATTTGATTTTTAAGACCGAATGAGACTCTGTAGGACGAACCGTTCGCTCCCTATGAGAACTTACGGGTTTGATTTACGATAAATCAATGAATCAGAAACACGGTGTGAATCGCCTTATCTCCGTTCAAATTTCACCAGAACAAAATGCGATCGTTGTTCGTATCAACTCCAGTTTTGCTTCCTTAGCAACCAGTACCCAATATGAAGTGCCCAAGATACATTTTAATCAAATAATCCATCCTTTTGCCAATAATCATCATCAATCTTCTCCATGTGGCCCACGAATGATTTCCTGCCATATTTATTAATATTGTTCACAGCTTCCACTTCAAGTTCTTGAAAGCATTTAAGTGATAAATCACCGCCCTTTCCCTATGAATCTCTTCATTTTCGCCCAAGCATACCTAGTGGAAAGTCAGGTAGGTAAAGGATTTGAAGGAAATAGGTCGGTCCTCACGTTCATTCTTTTCATCGGGGGACAGTAGGTTCTATTTCTTCACAGCCAAAGGAAGAAACCCAATGTGATGCACCAAAGAGGTTGATTTTCAACCAAAAAGACCTGATGATGCTTGTTCACCCTTTGAACTGAAAAAAGATGCTGCCATAGTCTGCCTCAAACCGTATCGGCTATCCAGAGAAAGGTACCAGTAGGCTCAAGACCAAATTCACAACTTCTAGAGCGGAACATGATAAGACCATCAACTTCCCTCACAAGTCAACCAACTGCGGGTTTGACCGTCCAACGACTGTAATGATAGAAAGACCTTGCGTATAAGGTTTTATTGAGCACAATAAAACTAGTAATGAAGGAAATTAAGAGTTTCGGGAAAAGTTGATTCTTAGCAACTGGAAACATATGAAACAGCTAATAATTAATGATGAAATCTCTCCACATTCTTCCCCTCATGAAAGAACAAAGTCTTGGTATTTGTTCGGGATTTTCCGGGGTCTTGTGGATCGGCGTAAGTCTGGAGGTTCAAGGGCTTGAAGTTCAGGAGTTGATTCCAAAACTTCAAGGGGCGGTTTTGACGCTGGAGGTGACACCAAAGTGGGTTGTTGAGGAGCTTCATGTGAAAGGTCGGGAGTCGGCTCTGCAGCTTCAAGAGTTGGACTCTGTTCAGGAGCTGGTTCTGGAGTCGGAGAGCGATGTTTGCACAATGGGTGCAAAATTACACAGACAAAGCCAAGCGACTTTTTGAGGTCAACTCCTTCCCACTTACTAAAGAAGCTGAGGCTGACTTTGAGAAGATTAAGGAGGAGATTTCTAAGGCAGTAGTTCGAACCATTGACCAAAATGTGTCATTTTTGGTAGAAACCGATGCTAGCGATTTTTCTATATTTGGCGTCCTTTCACAGTCAGGGCAACCAGTGGCCTTTTTTTCTAGGAAGCTGACCGAATGTGAGCGTAAGCATGCTGCTGTGGAAAAGGAAGCTCTAGCAATAATAGAAGCTGTGAAGAAATGGAGGCACTATCTTCTAGGTCGGCATTTCAAAATTATCACAGACCAACGCTCAGTCACATTTATGTACAACACAGCTCACAAATCAAAGATCAAGAATGAAAAAATTCAAAGGTGGAGGCTAGAGCTCTCATGCTTCAATTTTGAGATTGTATATCGGCCTGGCAGAGAAAATCGAGTAGCCGATACTCTGTCTAGGGTGTGTGGTGCAATTCAGAATGACAAGTTGTACATGCTTCATAGTCAGTTATGTCATCCAGGAGTCGCGAGGATGGCTCACTGGGTCAGGACCCACAATCTACCTTTTTCGATGGAAGAGGTTCGCAAAATGACGGCATCCTGTCCTACTTGCGTGGAAATCAAACCGAGATATTTCTTGGGTAACTCAGGAAAGCTGATTAAAACGACCCATCCCTTCGAAAGATTGAGCATGGATTTTAAGGGACCATTACCATCGAAATCACGCAAAAAATATCTATTAACTATAATAGATGAGTACTCTAGGTTCCCGTTCGCTTACCCTTGTGAAGATACAAGCTCTGCATCGATCATTGAGTGCCTAACAAATTTGTTCTCTATTTTTGGACTCCCATCATATGTACATTCGGATCGAGGTACAGGTTTTGTATCAAAGGAGTTGCAGGCATTTCTTCATTCAAAAGGAGTCGCCACATCGATGTCAAGCCCATACAACCCCACAGGAAATGGCCAAATTGAGAGGGAGAACGGAACAATTTGGCGAACTATCTTGTTAGCACTAAAAACAAACAAATTGGATGTTGGCGACTGGAAAATGGTATTGAAGGACTCTCTACATTCAATACGATCTTTACTGTGCACGGCAACCAATGAAACTCCACACGAACGGATGTTCTCCCATCAGCGCAGGTCGTCGAACGGAAGTTCTCTACCTTCATTGCTAATACCACCGGGTAAGGTTTTGATGAAGAAACACCTCCGGCAGAGTAAATATGACCCGGCAGTCGAAGAAGTAGACCTGATTCACGTTAATCCAGAGTACGCCAAGGTGAAACTGATAATTTTGAAATGCCGACCTAGAAGATAGTGCCTCCATTTCTTCACAGCTTCTATTATTGCTAGAGCTTCCTTTTCCACAGCAGCATGCTTACGCTCACATTCGGTCAGCTTCCTAGAAAAAAAGGCCACTGGTTGCCCTGACTGTGAAAGGACGCCAAATATAGAAAAATCGCTAGCATCGGTTTCTACCAAAAATGACACATTTTGGTCAATGGTTCGAACTACTGCCTTAGAAATCTCCTCCTTAATCTTCTCAAAGTCAGCCTCAGCTTCTTTAGTAAGTGGGAAGGAGTTGACCTCAAAAAGTCGCTTGGCTTTGTCTGTGTAATTTTGCACCCATTGTCCAATCATCGCTCTCCGACTCCAGAACCAGCTCCTGAACAGAGTCCAACTCTTGAAGCTGCAGAGCCGACTCCCGACCTTTCACATGAAGCTCCTCAACAACCCACTTTGGTGTCACCTCCAGCGTCAAAACCGTCCCTTGAAGTTTTGGAATCAACTCCTGAACTTCAAGCCCTTGAACCTCCAGACTTACGCCGATCCACAAGACCCCGGAAAATCCCGAACAAATACCAAGACTTTGTTCTTTCATGAGGGGAAGAATGTGGAGAGATTTCATCATTAATTATTAGCTGTTTCATATGTTTCCAGTTGCTAAGAATCAACTTCTCCCGAAACTCCTAATTTCCTTCATTACTAGTTGTATTGTGCTCAATAAACTGTAATGATAGAAAGACCTTGCGTATAAGGTTTTATTGAGTACAATAAAACTAGTAATGAAGGAAATTAAGAGTTTCGGGAAAAGTTGATTCTTAGCAACTGGAAACATATGAAACAGCTAATAATTAATGATGAAATCTCTCCACAACGACAAATTTACAGAATATCTCAAAACATTATTGATTTGTAGTTTGAACAGTCATTTATTAAATAGATATCAATCAGGTACTTAACTCAGTTACACTATTGATTCCTACAAAATAATATTGCATTGATAAAATAAAATGGGATAGATGAGCGAACAGGACCATCAGGAACAAATTAATCTTTGTTGATGCAAATTATTACACAAAGGTTTATTATTTTTCTATATTGATCTCTCGTCTGCAAAGAACACGGCTTTACCATTGTCACCAACCACAGATACTACCAACCATAGATACTACCTACCTACCACATGCCTATTTCACAATCAAGCTTATTATATTAAGTCCAACCCTTAAGAAAAAACAAGCAATTTGAGTTGCTGTAGTTACTTGCTGCTTTCGTAGGAGAGCTTTTAACACATTCTATCAGGTATCACGTCGTTACGTGACTGATTTGAAGTTAGCAATATTCCTCAGCAATATTCGGGAAAAAAACGCTGCAAATTATTATACAATGGTTTATTATTTTTCTATATAGATCACTCGTCTGCAATGCCACCAACCATCCAACATGAAGAAAAACTTCGGTCAGCTAAAATTAGAACGGAGATTAGGCCTCTTTTGCGATTCACACTCGTGTTTCTGATTTATCGTACGTCCAAACCTTAAATTCTCGTAGGGAGCGAACTGTTTGTCCTACAGAGCTCCCCGTGGTCTCAAAAAATTCTATAGAATCCTAAATTGAAGGGAAAAAAAACCTTTATATCGAAATTTTCTTGAGTTAGGGCGTTTTCAAAATTTCAAAATTCATTTTGGAACCCTTAGAGAAGTGACCTACATCAACCAAAATCTTCGGGGCACAACTAGACCCCAAATGGAGCCTACATACCAAATTTCATCAAAATCGGTGAATGCTAAGTGGGGAAAGTGCCGCGTACGGCGGACGGACGGCCAAATTTTTATTAGATTTTTGGATTCTACGCATCTTGAAACGTAAACCTACAAATTCTGAGGGGGGTTCAAAAATTGTGTTTCTTGGTCGATTCTAAAGGTTTATTATTGAAAATAATAAACTAAAATCGGGTTTGCCAACAAAACGGCTTATATCCATTCCATTGTTTTCAATTAACTCTTTTTTAATTTTTTTAAATTCGGTTTTCGGATTTTACATACCTTGAAACGTAAACTATCAAATTTGAGGGGGGTTAGAATATTTTTTCAAATAAAAGAAAAAGAAAAGGAGACTTTTCTTTACACTAACAAATCTAAAATTTTTTGACATTTTCATGTCTTTGCTTTGGCACATCAACTGAAAAATCGTCACGAAAACTAAGCAAGTCTTGCTCACGCGACCAATAAATAAAATAGACTCACTGTGTTGCGTAGAGAACAATCAACTGTTTTCTTATTTTGATGCTTGGGTACATGAACTAACAACCTTACTTCACTACCTTGTTGTGTAGTGGTTGACATGAAAATGTGTCTATGTGTTGCAGACTCGTACGCAAGCATTTATAATTATCATCAAATGATTTATATCCAAATAATAAATGGCCGTGTCCTCCTCAAAACGCATGCCAAAATTTCAAAATTCGGTCTTAAATCAAAAGTTCTATGAACAATTTGGAAAATTTGGGAACCCTAGATAACTTCCTGTTGTGATCAGCGACCTCAAAACTTCCTGTTGTGATCAGCAAAGTTAATTTTTGATGATTCAACATTGTGGCGCAGTCGGTATGACAT
Source organism: Apolygus lucorum (assembly GCA_009739505.2). NCBI lineage: Eukaryota > Metazoa > Arthropoda > Insecta > Hemiptera > Miridae > Apolygus > Apolygus lucorum. The sequence continues at coordinate 2,067,528 of CM019182.2, forward strand.
TGGTCTACATGGTTGACGTAAGGTTCTGCATACCACCCCATGTCCAATGGTCGAGTGGAACGAATCCACAGGACAATGCAAGACATCTTATCCCACTATGTCAATAAGGCACAGAGTAACTGGGACGAATGCCTGCCACTGGTACAGATGGTGATTAATTCTAGCATACACTCAGCCACCAAATTCTCGCCCTATGAAGTGGTCTACGGAAGAGTTATAAACCTACCAGCATCCTCTGATATGGACCTGGGGGAAGATGTAGAACCTTATGTCAACCATGTAGACCAATGTGCTGCCACGTCTGAAGAGACCCAATGCATTGCAGACCCCGGGAAAGTGTCCTGGCAGGCAACCACCATGGCAGGCATGAGGCCATACCTGCAAGTCAAGTCGAGGGAGATGTTGTGGACGGATAGCACTGTCACTCTGTCACAACAACACACAAGACACAACCGTCCCCAAACCTTTGACCAGTTGGGTTCTATACAACTGTTCCTCATATGGGTACCGAAGTGCATTATGCCTCCCTCTCCTGTACCCCCTTAATGTTAGGGCACCGGCTCATGCCCTCTGACAGGAGTAGAGCGGTTAGGGAGCAGGTACAAATTCTCTGCTTCCGGGCCTGTTACCTGGTCGGGCTTCTGGGGATAGCAGTAAGGCCGTAAAAGGCTCATTACTCATCTCAAATACCAGTACCACGGGCGAGGGGAGCCCCAGGCTACAGATGCGCTGACCTCGGTCAAAGCATCACCTGCCTGCCCCTCAGTAGAGGTTGGTTTCGTGGTGGTCGTGGTTGAGCAAACCCTACTTCATGGGCTTGTACCAAGAAAGCTACAAGGGGAGAGATGGCCTCCTCAAGGGCTTGCCCCCTGAAGATGTCTCTCGGCATGTGAGTTCTGTTATGAACTCGGGCACCAACCTGTCTAGTTGGTAGAACCTTAGCTAGAAGGTTCGACCTTACCTGTGGTGTTAATACAAACAGGTACCTAGAGGAGCTGACAGTCATGACTAGCTCCCCTAGGGCTCTCGTGTGGTGAGTTCCTTCCACTCCCTCGATCACCCTTCTAGGGTTTTCGGGGTTTCATCTATCTGCTTGCAGATGGAGGGGGTTGCGAAATCCAGTTTGGATTGGCTCTCCCAGAAATCAAATAGTAGTCCATAAAAAGGTGGTGGTGGCCTAGGAAAAGGGATACAACATTCCTTCTCCATGAAATTAGTTTTCCTCAATTTCCAACAAAACACTCCAAGTGGATATAAGCCCGTTTGAAAGAAATCTCCTCTACTAGACCCCATACACCAAACGGCGGACGACAAAATTTGCATGCAATTTTTGAATTCTACATACCTTGAAACGTAAACCAACCATTTTTGAAGGAGGAAGGGTTAAAATTCTGTATTTCCTTACTCGTTTTCAGAAGTTCGATATTTAAAATATTAAACCAAAATGCCATGCGCCTACGCCGACGTAGTTTCCATTTCACACATGCTCAACAAACTGTATCGTGCATCTCGCTTGAACTGGACATGCGCATGCGCCGATAGAAAAGGAAATATTCACCAATTTTCTTGCCTCGCACGCTGTGTTGTCCGCGTTCAGCTCGTACTCTTCCTGGCAGATGCAGTACCCCAGTCCCTGGCACATGGTGTTGGGATACTTGCAGTCTTCGTCATCCTGGCAAGGCCCGTGAAGTCCTGCAAAATTTGCATACTATATTTTATACGGTACTTTCAAACTGAATTAAACCTTTTCAAACTAAATTAACCCTTGGTGTGTATAATGTGTATGATAGACACGAGTGACATTTTAGTGAAGTATGTTGACAGCAGTGAGAATCTAGAATATTCCAGGTACTCAGTACTTGTCCCCCGTCTGTAGAAGGTTCCATTCCAAACCTTCAGCTGAGATCTAACCGCCACGAAGAGTACTGCGTTCCGTAGTTTCTGAAAACCACCGTGTCCCTCAGAAATTTTATACACTGTCAGTTGAGCAAACCTCCGCGACCCTTAGATTAGACACTTTATACACAGGAAACCAAAAAACGTATGATTTCGGGCATAATCTTGTGTAGGTACCTACTCAGACCAGACCTCAATTTCCAACCGATTTGCGAGATTCTTTTTTGATCGTTGACTTCCGAGTTCCACATTATTTCACCAGAATATCGAAATCACCAAGGGGAGGAGGCAAGAGGGGTAAAATATTCACAAAATATACGATATTTCAATATTCCGGTTCCTTGATAGCACGCTAACTGTACCCAAGCTTTGAATTTGAGGGGAAATTATCAACATAGCTCTAGATTCTCATGAATCAAGTATTCTTTGTGCCACCATGGAACAAATTAGTGATGCTAGGACACCAGAAACCGCATATTTCGTAGGTTTTGGTTTATTATTTTCAATAATGAACCTTTGGAATCGACCAAGAAAAAATATTTTTTAACACCCCCTCAAAATTTGATGGTTTACGTTTCAAGGTACGTAGAATCCAAAAATCGAATACAAATTTGGCCGTCCGTCCGCCGTACGCGGCACTTTTGCCACTTAGCATTGACCGATTTTGTTGAAATTTGGTATGTAGGCTCCATTTGGGGTCTAGTTGTGCCCCGAAGCTTTTGGTTGATGTAGGTCACTTCTAAGGGTTCCAAAATCAATTTTGAAAACGCCCTAACTCAAAAAATGTTGATATTAAGGTATTGTTTTTCCTTCAATTTAAGATTCTATAGAATTTTTAAAATTTTTTAATACCAACCGAAGCTCTGTAGGACAAACCGTTCGCTGACTATGAAAATTTAAAGTTTGGACGTACTATAAATCAGAAACACGAGTGTGAATCGCAAAAGAGGCCTAATCTTCGTTCAAATTAAATCTGACCGAAATGCGATCGATGTTTTTCTTCATGTTGGAGGTTGGTGGCTTTGCAGACGAGTGATCTATATATAAAAATAAAAAATAATAAACCATTGTGTAATAATTTGCTTTTGTGTGTTTCACCTTGAACACGGATGTGAACTTTTGCGGAGTACGTACCGAAACTAACAGAAGAAAGTTACGACGTATTACAGCTTTGCTGCCAGACTGGCACCGTTGAGGACGAGGGGGGGGGGGATCGAATTCGAATTTTGCCTATCGTAGATCATAATTTTTGAAATGCTGTTGAAATTAGATTCCTTGAGACTCCCGTCAAAAATGATAATAATAGTAATAAAATGTTGATTTGACGAAAAAATATATCAATGGACACCTCAAGTGTCTCAAAAACGAACGTTACAGTTGCTGCGTGTCTGTCAGACACTTTACACACTGGTATTCCGTTAGAGGATGCGTACTCACCAGGGGTTAATCTTTTTGCAAGCTGAAATAAACCTTCCGCAAACTGAATAATTGATTCTTCAAAAATTTGAATTAAACCATTCGTAAACTGATGTAAACCTTTAGGATTTCCAAAAATGAAATTAACCATCCCCACTAAACATGATCTGACGACCTAGAGTGAGTAGAGTCCACAAAACAATACCTTGTGTGTGGAACGTCCCCTGTGGACGGCCAATAACTTCCCTGTGGACCGTCAAACTTTTTCTTTGACCTTCTCTATGTAGCGTCACCCTTCTCTTCCCGTATGTTCAAATTTTTTATTTATATAAAAGAACCTATAATTATATATAAATATTATGTAGGAATAATAGCAAAAGTGTTGATTTGAATTACACAAAATTCATTCCGCAATAAACCTTCCGCAAACTGAATAATTAATAATAATTGATTCTTCAAAAATTTGAATTAAACCATTCGTAAACTGACATAAACCTTTCGGAATTCGAAAAATGAAATTAATAATCTCCACTAAACATGATCTGACGACCTAGAGTGAGTGGAGTCCCCAAAACAATACCTTGTGTGTGGAACGTCCCCTGTGGACGGCCAATAACTTCCCTGTGGACTGCCAAACTTTTTCTTTGACCTTCTCTATGTAGCGTCACCCTTCTCTTCCCGTATGTTCAAATTTTTTATTTATATAAAAGAACCTATAATTATATATAAATATTATGTAGGAATAATAACAAAAGCGTTGATTTGAATTACACATAATTCATTCCGCAATAAACCTTCCGCAAACTGAATAATTAATAATAATTGATTCTTCAAAAATTTGAATTAAACCATTCGTAAACTGACATAAACCTTTCGGAATTCGGAAAATGAAATTAATAATCTCCACTAAACATGATCTGACGACCTAGAGTGAGTGGAGTCCCCAAAACAATACCTTGTGTGTGGAACGTCCCCTGTGGACGGCCAATAACTTCCCTGTGGACTGTCAAACTTTTTCTTTGACCTTCTCTATGTAGCGTCACCCTTCTCTTCCCGTATGTTCAAATTTTTTATTTATATAAAAGAACCTATAATTATATATAAATATTATGTAGGAATAATAGCAAAAGCGTTGATTTGAATTACACAAAATTCATTCCGCAATAAACCTTCCGCAAACTGAATAATCATTAATAATTGATTCTTTAAAAATTTGAATTAAACCTTTCGTAAACTGACATAAACCTTTCGGAATTCCAAAAATGAAATTAATCATCTCCACTAAACATGATCTGACGACCTAGAGTGAGTGGAGTCCCCAAAACAATACCTTGTGTGTGGAAAGTCCCCTGTGGACGGCCAATAACTTCCCTGTGGACCGTCAAACTTTTTCTTTGACCTTCTTTGTGTAGCGTCACCCTTCTCTTCCCGTATGTTCAAATTTTTTATTTATATAAAAGAACCTATAATTATATATAAATATTGTGTAGGAATAATAACAAAAGCGTTGATATGAAGTACACAAAATTCATGAACTTTAAAATGTGTAGCTCTCGAAAAGTTTAATTCCAATAGCGAAGTGCCCAATGTCCAATTTCGAAGTGTTTAATTCATTTTGCGGAAGTTTGAATTCTAATTCCGAAATGTTTAATTCAGTTCGCGAAAGGTTTAATTCAGTTCGCGAAATGTTTAATTCAGTGCGTGAAAAGTTCAATTCAGTTCGTGAAAGATTTAATCAGTTTGTGAATGCTGTAACAGTGAGAAGTTACTACTGGCAAATAGTTAATTTCTCAATGAATTTATGATTCCGTTACTAAAATCTGCAGTTTTGAACGAAAAATTAGACATTCGCCCGACACTAGATTAAATCTAGTCTTGCCAAATTTTGGCAAGTTGCACTTATTCTCGTTCAGGCCGACTGTTGCTTTTTTGACCGACTTCATGCGCGGCGAAGCCGCGCCGAAGGAAGGAGGTATACAGTTCGGTGTGTCATGGGACGACGATTTTTTTTTTTTTTTTTTTCTGTATGTTTGTACCACTAGCATTTTTTTATTCGGGCACCAATCTGCCTGATTCTTTTCGAAAAGTGTTCTACAAGTATCCATAGTGGTCCCGTTTCAATCAGATTTCATTTTGCTTTGTTAAAAGTATCGAAATTTTGTGAAAATAGTTCAAAAAACGTGGTTTTCGGGAAGATTGTTCCGCATCCTCTCCCCCCGCCCGACTTTTCGAAGCCACCCACCCGCTCGTCCCACCCCCCCCCCCCCCCGCCCGCCACCCGCCCGTCCCCTCCGGCATATTCTCGGACGCCTGCCGTCCCTCAACTAATTCATAGGGGACCACCCTCTCATTCATAGGGGACCATCCTCCCTATTTAGAGTGAAACGCTTATTTCTTCAAGATAAAGTGGATTGTGAAGCAAAATTTTAATTTCAAAAAATGATATTGAACTCAATTTTGAAATTAACTTAAACATTTCATTGAAAGACGAGTTTCCCGACTTTGTGTACATGTTTGTGTACATTAAAATTTAAGGTCCGATTCTAAGCTTCACCAAAAATGAGATGCTTTATGAGGGGGTTTCCGATAACCATCAAATTCCAGTAGACTACCAAGTGGGTCTAGCACATAGCCTTCTCATCATCCAAAACATGTTGCAGCGGGCTAAAATATGAAGCTCTAGTCCGATTCCGATGAAATTTTCAGAGATTGTACGAGTTGGCGTGTAGATGGTCCCCTTTGAAAATCATTGCCCCCGGACTGATAGCCGCTGCGCATGTGCAAACTATAATTTCCTTGTAGCAGCCATCATTTCCACATTTTCCATCCGATTTCAAGAAAATTCTCAGATATCATGCAAATTGGCATATAGATGGTCCCCGATGAAAAGCATTGCCAAGGAACTGATAATAGCCACTGCGCATGCGCAAACGTCAATTCCCTGTAGGAGCTATACTTTCTACATTTTCCAACCGATTTTGATGGTATTTTTGGGATTGCGCGGATTTGAGTGTAGATACTCCTCTACGGATATCATCGCCCCCATGTCACTTACGTTGAGTGAAACAGTTTGGTGCAGGAGGAAGCGAAATAACAATGCGTGTTTTTTCGCTCACCAACAGGTTCTAATTGACTTAATGCTTATCCAATGGGACGCCCTCTGGAATGCATGCATTACTAAACAACATGTTTAATAATTTTCTGGACTCACTAATAACTACTTGAAACAATAATACTGTAGGTATATGTACTAAAATAAAATGTAAAAATTAAACAATAAAGTTACCTACTATATAAAAAACCTCAAAAAGTAATAATTAATTCCACAATAAAAAAAAACCATTACCTAGTAATTAAAAAATACAAGTAAGATTTAAATAAGAAAAATAGCGAAAAATGTAGAAAAAAGGTTAACAGTCGGTAACTCAAAGAATACCGACTTTAAACAAAAGTACTTGGTAGTAGGTAAATTATGTAAAATTTAAAAAAAATTTAAATGATAAAAGTCGAAAAAATTAATAAGTTAAAAATTAAAACGAATGATTTAAAAATTTAAACAAAAGTACTTGGTAGTAGGTAAGTTATGTAAAATTAAAATAATTAAAGTCGAAAAAATTAATAAGTTAAAAATTAAAACAAATGACTTATAAAATTAAATTTTAAAAATAAATTTAAAAAATCACTAAAAAGTAAAAAATAAAAAAATAATGAAAATACAAAAATAGTAAAATAAAAAACTTTTTAACAAAAAAACGGACCGACCTCAAAACTGATGATGGCATCCCACTAAAAAGGAAAAAATAATAACGACAACTTATTCAGATAGGTTGGTGGGTAGTTATGCATTGAAGTTGCCGCCGTGCCCATCTGCAGAGACAAACATACACAAGTAGATTCCACTTCCATCTGGTTAGTATTACAACATGGGTCGATAGTGCAATACAAAACATGAATGAGAGTGGGTACCTATCATTGAGGTAATGCATGTGTTCCAAAACTAATGGATAGTACGTCACTGCTGTCGTATGAAGGAGGATGAGAGAGTGACAATAAGTGTCAATCTCAGTAAGAATATTTCCTTTGATAACAGCTGAAGACGTCTGCGTCACCAAAAATGGCAGTTGGATAAAAATTCAACATGAGAAGGTTGTTTACTTACTTACCTACCCCTACTCCTCTTTTGTATTGCACTATCAACGCATGTTGTAACACTAACTGGTTCATTTGAGTATGAACTCATATCACAAACCCACATCATGATCTAGACAATTCTACATTCAATATGCCATACATGGAATATAAGATTAATTAGATGTTATGTAATCAAAGATTGATCACGTATAATTAGATAAATAACTATTAGATACTATCTAATCAAGAGATGGTTTGTTGGAATCCAAACATTTCGTACGGGGATTCACACATATTGCCACTCTCTCATCCTCCTTCATACGACAGCAGTGACGTACTATCCATTAGTTTTGGAACACATGCATTACCTCAATGATAGGTACCCACTCTCATTCATGTTTTGTATTGCACTATCGACCCATGTTGTAATACTAACCAGATGGAAGTGGAATCTACTTGTGTATGTTTGTCTCTGCAGATGGGCACGGCGGCGACTTCAATGCATAACTACCCACCAACCTATCTGAATAAGTTGTCGTTATTATTTTTTCCTTTTTAGTGGGATGCCATCATCAGTTTTGAGGTCGGTCCGTTTTTTTGTTAAAAAGTTTTTACAGCATTGATCTCGTAGCTGAATTGATTATCTCAAGTGGTTTGTGAAGAGTGATCATCATTCCATAATTATACTTCCTTGTTGTTGGACCTACCTAATCTATTGGGAAATGTTCATGTATTAAACTAATGGATTCATAACTGTTCCTATTCCCTCAGAAATAGGAAGAAGAAGAGATTAATGGATGCCAAGCCTTATTATATTAATGAATTTATGGACCTAAATTTCTCTAATTAGAAAGTTTTACGAAGTGTTGGAATCAGAAAGTTTCACGACTAGGGACTTATTTCCCTTGATTTTCCCGACTTATTATTTATTTGATTTCTTTGCATGATATTTATTATTATTATTATTATTATTATTATTATTATTATTATTATTATTATTATTATTATTATTATTATTATTATTATTATTATTATTATTTGTTATTATTATTAACTAAAATATTATTATTATTATTATCACTAATACCTTACTAAAATATAATAACAGTTATTATATTAAGAGTGATGCGATTCACTGCTAGTTGCAAGAAGTGAACCGCATCACTCTTAACCAACCATAGTACTGAAGAAAACCTTGAATTAGTTGATGACGTAAATAAATTTGGTTTTCAAAATCACAATTTTCTCTCATGTTTTGAGTTACCGAGTTTTGTAAACTATTTTGGTTTTTCATAATTCTGCAACTTAACTATTTTGATAATTCAAGGACACCAAAAAATCGTAATGAAATGAAATAATTAGGTAGGTACTTAATTTTTTTGACATTTCTAGTCTCCCACCATGAATTATAGAGCGAATTTTACAACCATTTTAACCGAAGTTTCGCGATTTTACATGAAGCCACTTCATGCTCTCGCAAAATATTCCCACCCCCAAGTGCGCCACACGTCTTCAACTTGTCTATGGTTGGTAGGCACTGATAGATTGGGACGTTAGTTTTAGAGAATATAATAGTTTGGTGAAACATTCTAGGGGACGTCCCATTGGATGAGGATAAGTTCAATTTCAACGAGTAAGTAATAAAACATACATTTCCATTTACTTCTCCTCTGCACATAACAGTAGCATCCAATGTACTTTACTTAGTAGGTTGAGTTAGCAACATAATATGTATGTAGTATGATAATATTATTATCATACTAGCATTACGAGAGCCTGAATGGATATTTGAATTCCGAAATAGAGAATCCAACCCCACCATGGCTTTTCCAGCGGCATGAGAGCCTGGAATTTGGACAGAATTTCAAAATCCATGATCCCAATATGAGAATTTGGTACCTGTAGTAAGTCATAATAGGAATTATCAACTAAAAACAGAAAAACTCGAATAAACGCCACATTGAGGGACTGCCTTTGGATTCCTCACTACTAAAGGTTTGCTTCGTAAAGGTATTATTTAAGGGCTGATCAAAACGATTTGGGTCTTCTAAAATCTACATTTTCAGCTTGTTCAACAATTTTGGTTCCGTTCCATTCTGTACGAGGAAAAACTTTTTTTGAAGGGGGTAAGAAGAATGGACCCTCATCAATATCAGAGTACAGAAACAAACTTGATTTCAATCATTGATTTCTCACGATTTATTACCCAAATTTTTCAACTAAGTACCTTCAAAGTTGTGTGAATATTGGCGTCTAATCAACTCCATGATATTCGAAAAAGAATCCTCGTAGAATAATCTAACATCAAATACACAACACTATTGTTACACCTCGATGCAAAATGCTAATTTTAGACCAAGACCTCAGCTGAATAAATGAGCCGAGGAGTGATCGTGCCACTTTTGCGGCCAATGAGCGTGTGTTAGTCTAAAAGGCAGATCCTTCACCAGAGCACAACAACACGTACCGCCTATTGGCATAATTAAAATCAAATCCGTAAGAACAACCTTATTGCTGAAGCGTCTCACACTAGTAAGAGAAAGCAAGTGAAACAGAGGATAAATGAGTTTGATTGTGAATGAAAAGTACCTTGTTGGTGAATGGAAAACGACACGAAACCAGTTCAGTTTTAAGGACTCAAACAGGGTGATTCACCCGAGAGAAACTTCCAGAACTACCTAGTAGTCAGGTGGTTCTGGAAGTTCCTCCTGTAACCAGATCAGGCTGGTACAATCATATTTTAAAGGTTCTTTTTAAAGTACAAATGATAGAATCACGAGAACGAACCAACTTTTGCAAGTGTCGTAACTTAAGAAAGTGTCGCGTACGGCGAACGGACTGAACGGTAATCGTTCAATTTTCGGATTCTACGTAACTTGAAACATAAACTATCATATTTTGAGGGAGGGTAACACATTTTTAGGACGTCCCACAGTAAGACTTGGGCGTCCTTATGCGATCGATCTGGGGTGAAGGAGGACAACACTCAACAGAAAAAAAAAATAACCACACAGTAATCCGTTTTAGACGATTCTGAATCCAAATCCGCGAAAAAAAAAAAAAACCATAGGTGTATGTCTGTGTGTGTGTGTATGTGTAGGTGTATGTGTGTGTGTAACAAAATCTTGTGTACTCAGCCCAGGCCATAGTTATCAACCGATTTTCCTGGTTCTTTTTTTGTTCGACGCGGAAAACTATCTAGTTGTGCACTACGTCACCGGAATTTCGAATTTTGCCTTTTAAGGAGGGGAAAGGGGGGGTTAAAATTCAAAAAACGTGTGTTTTTGGGCATAATTTTGTGTCGTCTGCCCAGGCCTTAGTTCTCAACCGATTTTCGTGGTTCTTTTTTTCTTCGACGCGGAAAACTATCTAGTTGTGCACTACGGCACCGGAATTTCGAATTTCGCCTTTTAAGGGGGGGAAGGGGGGTTAATGCTTAAAAAACGTACGTTTGCCTGCATAATCTTAAACAACTCTGCCCAGGCCTCAATTTCCAACCGATTTGTGTGTTTCTTTTTTTGTTTGACTAAAATAACTTCCGAGTTGTACATGATTTCACCAGAGTACCAAAATTTTCAAGAGGAGGGGATGGGTGGGGGGATAATATTCACAAAATATCCAATTTTTCAATATTTCGGTTCCTTTACTGCTTACTAATTGTATCCAAGCTTAAAAATTGAGGAAAAATTCTCATTATACCTTAGGATTTGCATGAATTACTTTGATGAATTGATGAATTACTTTTGGTGCCAGGGCACCAAAAACCTCTCATTTCTTGGGTTTTTTGGTGTTTCACCTTGAATACGGATGTGAACCTCGACGGACTGCCTACTAAACCTAATAGATGAAAGTTCAATGTTACGACGTATTTCCGCTTTGGTGCCAGACTGGCACCATTGGTGGGTTGGAGAGGGGGGGTGAACTCGAATTCGCATGTTGGGTGTCGTAGATCATGGATTTTAAAATGCTCTTCAGATTCGAGGCTCCCATGCCGCTAGAAGTGTTATGGTCTATAATGGTGGGGGGGGGGGTCACTATTTCTTCCCTAAAGTAATAAATAAATTACATCGAGAGAAACAGTCTTATCGCTGAACAACTAGTTAAACTGATCCAATACTTATCCAATGGGACGTCCCCTGGAATGCATGCATTACTAAACAATATGTTTTCTTGCTCGATTCCAAACGTTGAAGTATTATTGAAAATAATATACCAAAATGTGAGGACGTTTGCGATGTTTTCCTAAACCGAATCGAATCAAAGCAGAGCCGAATAAAACCGTACAAGTGTGAATGAAGATAAACTAAAATTGACTTCCCGTTTGTCTGTGTGCCACTGCGTCGAATCAAGTCCACAAATTCATAAGGGACAGACTGTGGATTCAAGTTCTTCGAAGGTAAGTACGGATCCCTGAAAATGTTGAAGGTTTCTCATTTCTGTCGCAACGACCTTCTCGGCCACCTTCAGGGTGAATCAACGCGGCGCTCAAGGGCTACCCCCCCTTCAAGACCTGCGCGTCATGCGGGTTGTTGTCTAACCGTCCCCTGATTCTTGAATCGATCTCATTCGAGTCCTTGACGGAGGAAGCAATTTGATAGGGAATTTTACCTACTTGGAGATGCATGAACGCGTTTATGCAGGTTCCGCGCGAATAACCCATTATAATCAACCACCCCCTCGCAAAGCATTTTCCGGTTATCCTAACCCCCCCTCATATAGCATCTCATTTTCAAGCTTGCAATCAAACCTTTGATTTGAATATATACTAATAATCCGTCAACGAGTCGAAAACTACTGTAGAAGTTACGCGAAAACGAACCTAGTCCCACAGCTAATAAAAACCAAGCTCTTTTAGAGCTTAGAATGTTCAAAACTTAATCTAGTTTTAGGGTGTAGCCAGCATTTTTTTCAATTTTGATCGTTTTGAGAACAGTAACGTTATTTGCAGTCAGCCATCAAGAGCACGCGATACTGGTTTGAACAAAAAAGAAAGAGAAATTGAGGCCTGGCAGAGTACACAAGATTTTGTCCTACACACTGACATACAGCCTTGGAATTTGGACATTCAGAATGGTCTAAACTGGATTATTACGAGGTTTTTTTTTTGTTTATTATTTTCAATAATAAGCCTTTGGAATCGAGCAAGAAAAAAAAAATTTTAACCCCCCTCAAAATTTGATGTTTTACGTTTCAAGGTACGTAGAATACGAAAATCGAATAAAAAAATTTCCGTCCGTCCGCCGTACGCCGTACGCCGTACGCGGCACTTTTCTTAGCAACACTGGACCGATTTGGTTCAAATTTGGTATATGGGCTCCATTTGGGGTCTAGTTGTGCCGCGAAGCTTTTGGTTGATGTAGGTCACTTCTAAGGGGTGAAAATTAAGGGTTGAAATTTTCAAGAGTGCCCTAGCTCGAAAACTCTCGAAATAAACGTATCGTTTTTTCGCCAATTTTAAATAGTATTGAATTTTTAAAAATTTTTGAGACCACCCGGAGCTCTGTAGGACAAACCGTTCGGTCCCTACGAGTACTTGAAGGTTTTCCTTCGATAAAACAGAATCATGAGTGTGAATCGCAAAAGAGGTCTAATCTCCATTCAAATTTTATCGGACTAAAATGCGATCGCTGTTCATTTCTTCGATTTGTATACAGTTTTGCCTTCTGCGTAACCAGTAATCAAATTTCCATATGAAGCTTTCTATTTTTCCAATCGAGTGTGAAGCGTTTAGTTCTCTCTAATAAACTTGATTGTGAAGGTGTGAAGCCAGTATGGTGTAGTAGGTAGTACCTAGCTGGTAGGTAAAAAAAGTTGGTAGGTAAAAAAATGTTGGTGGGTAAAAAACGCTGCAAATCATTGCTCAAAGGCTTCTTCACTCTTCAGATCACTGATCAGCTGAGTGAGCTCCAAAGCCATTTTCAATCCTATTGAATGGAAGTGCTCTTCCAGGCGTCTCCAGCATTCGAGGAAATCTTCTTCACTCCTCAGATCACTGATCAGCTGAGTGAGCTCCGAAGCCATTTTCAATCCTATTGAATGGAAGTGCTCTTCCAGGCGTCTTCAGCATTCGAGGAGATCTTCTTCACTCTTCAGATCACTGATCAGCTGAGTAAGCTCCGAAGCCATTTTTAATCCTATTGAATGGAAGTGCTCTTCCAGGCGTCTCCAGCATTCGAGGAAATCTTCTTCACTCCTCAGATCACTGATCAGCTGAGTGAGCTCCGAAGCCATTTTCAATCCTATTGAATGGAAGTGCTCTTCCAGGCGTCTCCAGCATTCGAGGAAATCTTCTTCACTCCTCAGATCACTGATCAGCTGAGTGAGCTCCGAAGTCAGTTTCAATCCTATTGAATGGAAGTGCTCTTCCAGGCGTCTCCAGCATTCGAGGAAATCTTCTTCACTCCTCAGATCACTGATAAGCTGAGTGAGCTCCGAAGCCATTCTCAATCCTATTGAATGGAAGTGCTCTTCCAGGCGTCTCCAGCATTCGAGGAAATCTTCTTCACTCCTCAGATCACTGATCAGCTGAGTGAGCTCCGAAGCCATTTTCAATCCTATTGAATGGAAGTGCTCTTCCAGGCGTCTCCAGCATTCGAGGAAATCTTCTTCACTCCTCAGATCACTGATCAGCTGAGTGAGCTCCGAAGCCATTTTCAATCCTATTGAATGGAAGTGCTCTTCCAGGCGTCTCCAGCATTCGAGGAAATCTTCTTCACTCCTCAGATCACTGATCAGCTGAGTGAGCTCCGAAGCCATTTTCAATCCTATTGAATGGAAGTGCTCTTCCAGGCGTCTCCAGCATTCGAGGAGATCTTCTTCACTCCTCAGATCACTGATCAGCTGAGTGAGCTCCGAAGCCATTTTCAATCCTATTGAATGGAAGTGCTCTTCCAGGCGTCTCCAGCATTCGAGGAAATCTTCTTCACTCCTCAGATCACTGATCAGCTGAGTAAGCTCCGAAGCCATTTTCAATCCTATTGAATGGAAGTGCTCTTCCAGGCGTCTCCAGCATTCGAGGAAATCTTCTTCACTCCTCAGATCACTGATCAGCTGAGTGAGCTCCGAAGCCATTTTCAATCCTATTGAATGGAAGTGCTCTTCCAGGCGTCTCCAGCATTCGAGGAAATCTTCTTCACTCCTCAGATCACTGATCAGCTGAGTGAGCTCCGAAGCCATTTTCAATCCTATTGAATGGAAGTGCTCTTCCAGGCGTCTCCAGCATTCGAGGAAATCTTCTTCACTCCTCAGATCACTGATCAGCTGAGTGAGCTCCGAAGTCATTTTCAATCCTATTGAATGGAAGTGCTCTTCCAGGCGTCTCCAGCATTCGAGGAGATCTTCTTCACTCCTCAGATCACTGATCAGCTGAGTGAGCTCCGAAGCCATTTTCAATCCTATTGAATGGAAGTGCTCTTCCACGCGTCTTCAGCATTCGAGGAGATCTTCTTTACTCTTCAGATCACTGATCAGCTGAGTAAGCTCCGAAGCCATTTTTAATCCTATTGAATGGAAGTGCTCTTCCAGGCGTCTCCAGCATTCGAGGAAATCTTCTTCACTCCTCAGATCACTGATCAGCTGAGTGAGCTCCGAAGCCATTTTCAATCCTATTGAATGGAAGTGCTCTTCCAGGCGTCTTCAGTATTCGAGGAGATCTTCTTCACTCTTCAGATCACTGATCAGCTGAGTGAGCTCCGAAGTCATTTTCAATCCTATTGAACGCAGGAAGCTGAAATTTGAGAGGGAAGGTCAAGGGAGAATACAGATGGTGGTAGGTGCTATTGATGGAGAACCAGTGATCTATACAGATGGGTGATCTGTACAGAAAATAATAAACCTTTGAGCAATGATTTGCAGCGTTTTTATTCGTTGAGTGTTGTCCTCCTTCAGCCCAGAGTAATCACATAAGGTTGGGCGTCCTGAAAAGTGAACTTTTGATTAGAGAATCGTAAATTTAACATTAAGTATGTGGTATTGAAAAAATATTTTATAGTTGTGTTGCCAAATAAAACACAAGTCTTTGCTTGATTTCAAATTTCACGATCACTCTCAATTTAATGTTATGTCTTCGTTAAGTTAACTTAAGCATTCGGAATGTTGATGTCTGACAACGTGAATTATTCATCACACCTTCAAACTAGTTTCAATTGTATTTCCTACAACAAAATACTATACTCTGAATACTTTAAAATATCCTTTATTTATGCACCTACAAGCCGAGCTCCTCTGAGAATGACAAAAGACGAAGAAAGTACTGTGATTAGTTTTATAGCAGGCCATTAACAGTAATTGTTAAGGCATGTATTGCGAAAAACAACGTCGTTTGATGAACTCAAATAAAAAGTAGAATCAACTGGGAAAAGTTATAAAAAATGAAAGTTTCCAAATCCCTGTTTAACTACAGGTAATTGGATTTATTGAAATTTAATACCTTCCAACAAACTAGACAGTAGCCAAACTATTTAGGTAGGGAACCTGAAAATTCGATTTTTCAGACCACGGTTCACCACGCATGTAAGTTAATTTCATAGTACCTACATAATTCACACTTCATACAGAATTCATAAAGGGATTGGACTGCCGCAATTGCTACAAAACTTTTGAAATTGATGAACCTAAGATGCAAAAATGATCATAGGATTGCTGAAGTACTCTTCACACTTTGTAAACTGCCCTTCACAGGTACAGCAGACGATGACATTCATTGCTGTTTTGAATTGTGATGAATTGGTTGAAACGTTTTCTTATGAACGAGACGGTAAATTCCCGATTCCTTCCCAGACACAAGAGCCACCCCTTTCACTATTTGGGAAAGTAACTATTCCAAGTAGTAGACGAACTGAGTCACCACCATAATTATGCATGTCCAACTCCATATCGACATCAATATGAATATCCAATAGTCCATCAACTTCATATTTCTGAATTTTGCCTGCATTGATGGCTGGAAGTGATTTCCCGCCAAAGACCATCTAGTAGACACAATAATGAAGGTGGATATTGGTGAATACAAAGGTAAACTTGCTTCGGCAGTGAAGGAGGAAAAATGTTGTGGAAGGTGATGTTTGATTAGAAAATACAATGTTGTCGGAAATAACTTCTTAGCGAGTAAACTAATAATAGGTGCTTTCATCATAATCAATAGTTTTGTATTCTGGAAAAATCTGTCAATAAAATCAATAACTCAAATTCACATTTTATTGCATTTTTGGTTTAATATTATCAATAATAAGCCTTTGGAATCGAGCAAGAAAAAGAAATTTTAACCCCCCCCCCCCCCTCAAAATTTGATAGTTTTCGTTTCAAGGTACGTAGAATACGAAAATCGAATAAAAACTCGGCGCTTTGCGCCTCGGCGGGGGGCTCCGCCCCCCTGCACCCCCGGTTTATTTCTTTTTCCATACTCTGTATGAAATCATAGGAACACAGAATGTGTTTTTGCGATGCTAGACATCCGTTAAATAAAAAACAACAATAATAAATGTGGAGTCTTTGGCAATAATAAAATAAATAATTGTTAGACATTTAATTTGGTCTAAAACCCTATAAATGTGCGCATCCACAAAGCAGGATATCCCACGCACCTTGGGAGTAAAGCTCATACGAAACAAACCACCATTCCTTCAAAAGAAAATAAAGAAAATGTAAGTGGAGGAGTAGATATTAAATGTAGGCCAAAAACGTTATGTAGCGTTTGTAACTCATTGGTTGATAAGTCCAACCTTCCACGATATCAGAAAACCTTGAAACATTTAAATAATGAACACGTAAATTAATTGTTTTCTGAACGACTTTCAACGTTTGATTAACGATTCGTTGGCCTTGGAGCACACTCAGCTGATCAGTGACCACTCAGGCGCCTTCAGCATTCTCCATTGACCCGCCCTCTAAAATTTCAGCTTCCTGCGTTCAACAGGAGAGAAAATGGCCTCGGAGCTCACTCAGCTGATCAGTGACCACTCAGGCGCCTTCAGCATTCTCCATTGACCCGCCCTCTAAAATTTCAGCTTCCTGCGTTCAACAGGAGAGAAAATGGCCTTGGAGCTCACTCAGCTGATCAGTGACCACTCAGGCGCCTTCAGCATTCTCCATTGACCCGCCCTCTCAAATTTCAGGTTCCTGCGTTCAACAGGAGAGGAATTGGCCTTGGAGCACAATCAGCTGATCAGTGACCACTCAGGTGCCTTCAGCATTCTCCATTGACCCGCCCTCTAAAATTTCAGCTTCCTGCGTTCAACAGGAGAGAAAATGGCCTTGGAGCTCACTCAGCTGATCAGTGACCACTCAGGCGCCTTCACCATTCTCCATTGACCCGCCATCTAAAATTTCAGCTTCCTGCGTTCAACAGGAGAGAAAATGGCCTTGGAGCTCACTCAGCTGATCAGTGACCACTCAGGCGCCTTCAGCATTCTCCATTGACCCGCCCTCTCAAATTTCAGGTTCCTGCGTTCAACAGGAGAGGAAATGGCCTTGGAGCACACTCAACTGATCAGTGACCACTCAGGCGCCTTCAGCATTCTCCTTTGACCCTGCCTCTCAAATTTCAGGTTCCTGCGTTCAACAGGAGAGAAAATGGCCTTGGAGCTCACTCAACTGATCAGTGACCACTCAGGCGCCTTCAGCATTCTCCATTGACCCGCCCTCTAAAATTTCAGCTTCCTGCGTTCAACAGGAGAGAAAATGGCCTTGGAGCTCACTCAGCTGATCAGTGACCACTCAGGCGCCTTCAGCATTCTCCATTGACCCGCCCTCTAAAATTTCAGGTTCCTGCGTTCAACAGGAGAGGAAATGGCCTTGGAGCTCACTCAACTGATCAGTGACCACTCAGGCGCCTTTAGCATTCTCCATTGACCCGCCCTCTAAAATTTCAGCTTCCTGCGTTCAACAGGAGAGGAAATGGCCTTGGAGCTCACTCAGCTGATCAGTGACCACTCAGGCGCCTTCAGCATTCTCCATTGACCCGCCCTCTCAAATTTCAGGTTCCTGCGTTCAACAGGAGAGGAAATGGCCTTGGAGCTCACTCAACTGATCAGTGACCACTCAGGCGCCTTCAGCATTCTCCATTGACCCGCCCTCTAAAATTTCAGGTTCCTGCGTTCAACAGGAGAGAAAATGGCCTTGGAGCTCACTCAACTGATCAGTGACCACTCAGGCGCCTTCAGCATTCTCCATTGACCCGCCCTCTAAAATTTCAGCTTCCTGCGTTCAACAGGAGAGAAAATGGCCTTGGAGCTCACTCAGCTGATCAGTGACCACTCAGGCACCTTCAGCATTCTCCATTGACCCGCCCTCTAAAATTTCAGGTTCCTGCGTTCAACAGGAGAGAAAATGGCCTTGGAGCTCACTCAGCTGATCAGTGACCACTCAGGCGCCTTCAGCATTCTCCATTGACCCGCCCTCTAAAATTTCAGGTTCCTGCGTTCAACAGGAGAGAAAATGGCCTTGGAGCTCACTCAGCTGATCAGTGACCACTCAGGCGCCTTCAGCATTCTCCATTGACCCGCCCTCTAAAATTTCAGGTTCCTGCGTTCAACAGGAGAGAAAATGGCCTTGGAGCTCACTCAGCTGATCAGTGACCACTCAGGCGCCTTCAGCATTCTCCATTGACCCGCCCTCTAAAATTTCAGGTTCCTGCGTTCAACAGGAGAGAAAATGGCCTTGGAGCTCACTCAGCTGATCAGTGACCACTCAGGCGCCTTCAGCATTCTCCATTGACCAGCCCTCTAAAATTTCAGGTTCCTGCGTTCAACAGGAGAGAAAATGGCCTTGGAGCTCACTCAGCTGATCAGTGACCACTCAGGCGCCTTCAGCATTCTCCATTCACCCGCCCTCTAAAATTTCAGGTTCCTGCGTTCAACAGGAGAGAAAATGGCCTTGGAGCTCACTCAGCTGATCAGTGACCACTCAGGCGCCTTCAGCATTCTCCATTAACCCGCCCTCTAAAATTTCAGGTTTCTGCGTTCAACAGGAGAGAAAATGGCTTTGGAGCTCACTCAGCTGATCAGTGACCCCTCAGGCGCCTTCAGCATTCTCCATTGACCCGCCCTCTCAAATTTCAGGTTCCTGCGTTCAACAGGAGAGAAAATGGCCTTGGAGCTCACTCAGCTGATCAGTGACCACTCAGGCGCCTTCAGCATTCTCCATTCACCCGCCCTCTAAAATTTCAGGTTCCTGCGTTCAACAGGAGAGAAAATGGCCTTGGAGCTCACTCAGCTGATCAGTGACCACTCAGGCGCCTTCAGCATTCTCCATTGACTTGGTTGCACGTGACCACATTGACCCAGCATTCCATGGCTTGGTTGCACTTGAATATCATTATAAAATTCGCGTAACGGTTTTTTTCTGTCGCTTTTTCGTGACGATTTTTCTTCGGTAGGTCATCGCAAAAACACATTCTGTGTTAAAATTTCCGTCCGTCCGCCGTACGCCGTACGCGGCACTTTTCTTAGCAACACTGGACCGATTTGGTTCAAATTTGGTATATGGGCTCCATTTGGGGTCTAGTAGTGCCGCGAAGCTTTTGGTTGATGTAGGTCACTTCTAAGGGGTGAAAATTAAGGGTTGAAATTTTCAAGAGTGCCCTAGCTCGAAAACTCTCGAAATAAAGGTATCGTTTTTTCACCAATTTTAAATAGTATTGAATTTTTAAAAATTTTTGAGACCACCCGGAGCTCTGTAGGACAAACCGTTCGGTCCCCACGAGTACTTGGAGGTTTTCCTTCGATAAAACAGAATCATGAGTGTGAATCGCAAAAGAGGTCTAATCTCCATTCAAATTTTATCGGACTAAAATGCGATCGCTGTTCATTTCTTCGATTTGTATACAGTTTTGCCTTCTGCGTAACCAGTAATCAAATTTCCATATGAAGCTTTCTATTTTTCCAATCGAGTGTGAAGCGTTTAGTTCTTTCTAATAAACTTGATTGTGAAGGTGTGAAGCCAGTATGGTGTGGTAGGTAGTACCTAGCTGGTAGGTAAAAAAATGTTGGTAGGTAAAAAAAAATGTTGGTGGGTAAAAAACGCTGCAAATCATTGCTCAAAGGCTTCTTCACTCTTCAGATCACTGATCAGCTGAGTGAGCTCCGAAGCCATTTTCAATCCTATTGAATGGAAGTGCTCTTCCAGGCGTCTCCAGCATTCGAGGAGATCTTCTTCACTCCTCAGATCACTGATCAGCTGAGTGAACTCCAAAGCCATTTTTAATCCTATTGAATGGAAGTGCTCTTTCAGGCGTCTCCAGCATTCGAGGAGATCTTCTTCACTCCTCAGATCACTGATCAGCTGAGTGAGCTCCAAAGCCATTTTCAATCCTTGAATGGAAGTGCTCTTCCAGGCGTCTCCTGCATTCGAGGAGATCTTCTTCACTCTTCAGATCACTGATCAGCTGAGTGAGCTCCGAAGCCATTTTCAATCCCATTGAACGCAGGAAAATGAAATTTGAGAGGGAAGGTCAAGGGAGAATACAGATGGTAGTAGGTGCTATTGATGGAGAACCAGTGATCTATACAGAAGGGTGATCTATACAGAAAATAATAAACCTTTGAGCAATGATTTGCAGCGTTTTTAAATAGTTTTTTTGCACCAATTAGAATGCTTCAAAGACAAAAAAGAACACAGCGGAGGGCTTTCAGAAATCTAATCACACCTAGCCACTTGCTGGGCTGATCAAGCGAACACGTTTTCCTTTCAGTGACATTTCTCATTACTGGCTAATTACCGAGGAGGTCTCCCCTTCCCAACCAGCCTCCCATAATTAAACTTCCATTCAATCCGAGTAGTATCGCGTCTTGAAAACTTCCCTTCACGCGACAAGTGCCTACTTCTAGCCTTCTCCGGCGAAAAGGGCCCTTTTTAGTCTTCCTCCTGCAGATTGAAACCTTTTCAAAGGGCACCGTGAAACATTACTATGCCGAGCACGCCTACTTGCAGTCTGACAACCGAAACGCCGGAGTGGCTGCTGACAAGTTCAAAGGTTTAATTGGGATTCATTTAAATGAGGGAAGAAGGTGGTTCGTTGGGAGTGAGAACGTTGACTGTTGCGTAGTTTGAATGAGCCAAAGATATTTACATAGTGGCCAGTGGCGGCCGGTGGTCCGGACTAGTACTGGATCTCAAAATCCTCCATGATATTCTATTGTGGGGGGGGGGGGGGGGTTGGATTAGGGATTATAACAAGGAAGGTTGTAAAACCTTCAGTCCCATCAGTATTCTTCCCATACTTTCAAAAGTATTGGAAAACACAATGAATTCCCAAATAAAATCTTATATAACAAATAATAACCTTTTGTCGAACTATCAATCAGGGTTTAGAACTGCCCATAATTGTACCACGGCTTTGCTCAACATATCAGAGAACATACGGTATGGTATTGATTTGGGGAAGTGTACTATATTGATCTTGCTAGATTTTAAAAATGCCTTTGGCTCTGTGAATCATCAGCTCCTCATTGAAAAATTGGCCTCTATCTTCAACTTTGGAACCTCTGCTTGTAAATTAATAGCTTCATATCTTTCGAATAGATCTCAGTTCGTTCTCAGTAATGGGTTTGAGTCCAAGTCCTTGCCGTTGAATGCAGGGGTTCCTCAGGGTTCCATCTTAGGACCTCGTCTTTTCATTAATGATGCTCCAAAAGTTTTGCTCTCGTCCACACCACATTTATATGCAGATGATTTTCAATTATTTCACCAATGCTCAATAGATGAGCTCACGCTTGGCATCGCAATCGTCAATGAGGAGCTGGTGAGAGTTTGGCACTGGTCTCGTCAGAGTGGCTTGAAAATTAATCCTAAGAAGAGTCAAGCAATTATCCTTTGGAAGTCTGCTATCTACACCTCCTTCCTTCCACCTATAGTACTGGAAGGGATTATTTTGCCATTTGCCACCACAGTTAAAAACCTTGGACTATTCCTTTCCTCTGACCTCTCATGGCATAGGCAGGTGTCTCATATTTGTCAGCGCATCTATGGTTCATTGCACACCCTCAGAAAGTTGTCCCATTTAACAACAGTAGAGCTTAAAGTGAAATTAGTCAAGTCTCTCTTAATTCCTCACTTTTTATATTGCGATCAGATTTTTTCAAGCTCTCTCGATTGTGTTTCTAGTAGAAGGCTCCAAGTACTTATGAATGCATGTACTAGGTTTTGCTACAATTTGAAGCCCCGAGCACACATTTCTGCATTAGTCAACAACATCTTAGGTTGTAGTCTGACCAATTTTTACAAATTAAGAATGGCCGTTTTTATTTTTAAGTTAATTAATTTCCGAGATTTTGTTTTACCTTCTTATCTTCCGAATTTCTTTAATATGGGTAAGTGCTCTAGATTGAATACCATCAACCAGGTGCACGGCTCATCACAACATTTTATTGAGTCGCTAAAAGTGTCAGGTGCGAGGCTCTGGAATTCGCTTCCTCTGGGGATTCGTTCCCTTCCGACGTTGACACGATTGCGGCGTGCTTTGGTGGCGCATTATGAAAACTGACTTTTCTTTCTCTTCCTTTCTTTGATTTCCTTCCCCCTCTTTCTCTATTTCTTTCCCCCTCTTTCTCTATTTCCTTCCCCCTCTACCTATCTCTATTTCATTCCTCTCACTCTCTCTCTTTCTATTACATATGTACCACAAAAGTATTCTTATTTTATATTATTTTATATATTTTTAATTTTTATAATTCTAATCTCGGCAGTGGCTTTATTTCATTAATTTTAGTATGTTGCATTCAATGGTATCAATGTCCTTTGCTTCATGTAATTTGTTATAAATAAATAATAATAAGTATAAAAACAATCTGTCTGAGTCTACCACTTTTGGTTTATTATTTTCAATAATAAGCCTTTGGAATCGAGCAAGAAAAAAAATTTCTAACCCCCCCTCAAAATTTGATGTTTTACGTTTCAAGGTACGTAGAATCCGAAAATCGAATAAAAAAATTTCCGTCCGTCCGCCGTACGCAGTCCGCCGTCCGCCGTACGCCGTCCGCCGTCCGCCGTACGCCGTCCGCCGTCCGCCGTACGCCGTACGCGGCACTTTTCTTAGCAACACTGGACCGATTTGGTCAAATTTGGTATATGGGCTCCATTTGGGGTCTAGTTGTGCCGCGAAGCTTTTGGTTGATGTAGGTCACTTCTAAGGGGTGAAAATTAAGGGTTGAAATTTTCAAGAGTGCCCTAGCTCGAAAACTCTCGAAATAAAGGTATCGTATTTTCACCAATTTTAAATAGTACAGAATTTTTAAAAAATTTTGAGACCACCCGGAGCTCTGTAGGACAAACCGTTCGGTCCCTACGAGTATTTGAAGGTTTTCCTTCGATAAAACAGAATCATGAGTGTGAATCGCAAAAGAGGTCTAATCGCCGTACAAATTTTATCTGACTAAAATGCGATCGCTGTACATTTCTTCGATTTGTATACAGTTTTGCCTTCTGAGTAACCAGTAATCAAATTTCCATAGCTCAAACTTCCATAGCATTCCAAGCTTTCTATTTTTCGAATCGAGTGTGAAGCGTTTAGTTCTTTCTAATAAACTTGATTGTGAAGGTGTGAAGCCATTATAGTGTGGTAGGTAGTACCTACCAATAGTTGGTGGGTAAAAAAAAGTTGGTAGGTAAAACAATGTTTGTAGGTAAAAAACGCTGCAAATCATTGCTCACTGATCAGATCACTGATCAGCTGAGTGAGCTCCGCAGCCATTTTCAATGCTATTGAATGGAAGTGCTCTTCCAGGCGTCTCCAGCATTCGAGGATATCTTCTTCACTCCTCACATCACTGATCAGCTGAGTGAGCTCCAAAGCCATTTTCAATCCTATTGAATGGAAGTGCTCTTCCAGGCGTCTCCAGCATTCGAGGATATCTTCTTCACTCCTCACATCACTGATCAGCTGAGTGAGCTCCAAAGCCATTTTCAATCCTATTGAATGGAGGTGCTCTTCCAGGCGTCTCCAACATTCGAGGAGATCTTCTTCACTCCTCACATCACTGATCAGCTGAGTGAGCTCCAAAGCCATTTTCAATCCTATTGAACGCAGGAGCTGAAATTTGAGAGGGAAGGTCAAGGGAGAATACAGATGGTGGTAGGTGCTATTGATGGAGAACCAGTGATCTATACAGAAGGATGATCTATACAGAAAATAATAAACCTTTGAGCAATGATTTGCAGCGTTTTAAAAGTATTCATCTTCCAACTGCACTGGGTGTGCAAAAGGGAGGCCAACGTCTCTGCCAAGGCTTTGCAAGTGACAGGAGTGGTTGCAGACCCCAGCCTACTTGTGTCTGTCATAAACGTTTTGCACTTTTTGCAATTTACCTCAATACCATTATGAGTCCCTCGTAGATTTATTATAGAACATCAGGAAGTCGGTTCGCGGAGCCCATCCCGCTGACTCAAGAGCAGTGCGATGTGAAAAATCTGTAGAGGCTTGATGCACTTGAAAACAAGGATTTTGGAAACTGGCCACGTTGAGTAAGTCAACAATGGCGCACAAAGCACTGGATACCTAAATCCGTGCAATTAGAGGCTAATCTCCCACCATACCTTAAATGAGGATATAGATATCAAGTGTGTCAACTGCAATGAGCTGAGGCACTACGGAACGAAGTGTCCTAGAGAGAAAACACTCTTTGATAAGGAAAACAAGGGCCACGCTAGCTAAACCGAAAGGAACTAGGCTCAACAGAACTATTCGATCTAGTCAAGATCCCGTCTCTGTGGAGGCTGAACTCAGAGGAAGATGGATGGGTCTGCTCATGGATACAGGAGGTACTGTGCCAATACTTCATCCTGAAATGGTTGAAGAGCGTCAGCTAGTCCTTCAACCAACTTCTTCCGTGACCACAAACGGCAGGAACGTTGAGGTTGATGGACAGTGTTCCACCAACTTAAAGAGTTAGTGAGTATTTCCATCAATGCAATAATTTACCAAAATTATGAAGGAAACTATAGTAATCAGAGAAACATCAACAGTTACAAATTGAATCTGGGAGAGTCTCACTCACCCTTGTTTTCCAGGCACTCCTTCCGGTCAGTAGAAGGGTGGAATCCAGGTGGACAGATACAACGGCTCGCCTGACAGTACGCCACAATGTCAGTTCTTTTCAGATAACAGTCATCGCTCACTTTACAGGAATCCCCAATATCTGCAACAAAAACAATGAAAATATCGATGAAAAACATTAATGATTTGTATATCGCTCACAAAACTTTGAGCGATCAAAAATTCTACCAAAATCAGAAATTCTACTCCCATTTTACGTTTCAGAGCTCTCTGAGCTGGATCCGTCTGTTGCCAAGGCCATACCTAACTTCATAGTCACTGAACATAACGTGGTTAACAACTGGGAATAAAACGCTGCAAATTATTACACAATGGTTTATTATTTTTCTATATAGATCACTCGTCTGCAAAGCCACCAACCATCCAACATGAAGAAAAACATCAATCGCATTTTGGAAAATTTGAACGGAGATTAGGCCTCTTTTGCGATTCACACTCGTGTTCCTGATTTATTGTACGTAAAACCTTTAAATTCTCGTAGGAAGCGAACGGTTTGTCCTAAAGAGCTCCGCGTGGTCTCAAAAAATTCTAAAAATTCTATAGAATCTTAAATTGAAGGAAAAACAATACCTTTATATCAAAATTTTTTGAGTTAGAGCGTTTTCAAAATTCATTTTTGAACCCTTAGAAGTGACCTACATCAACCAAAATCTTCGGGGCACAACTAGACCCCAAATGGAGCCTACATACCAAATTTCATCAAAATCGGTCAACGCGTACGGCGGACTGACGGCCAAATTTTTTTCGATTTTTGGATTCTACGCACGTTGAAACGTAAACCATCAAATTTTGAGAGGGAATTAAACTTTTTTTTTTTTGGTCGATTCCATAGGTTCATTATTGAAAATAATAAACCAAAATGAGCAAATAAGATAACACAACCAAAATTTTCTTAAAAATTAAAAATCCATGGTTTTGATGACATTTTCAGAGTTATTGCGAGTCAACCTCAAGACACCTATGCCTCTAATCAATATCCGACTCAGCAGATTAACAGCTGCTCACCCAACCTGATTTTTCATCAATCTGGATGGAAAGTTTTACCCAACAGTTTTGTTCTGTAAAGAATGCTCATTCGCAAATAACTTTCCTTTTGGCCAATTCAATCGTAAGGGGAAGGATTGAATAGTTTTCTCTTTATCGCTTTTAAAGCTTTATTACTGGCAATAAAAAATTTCGAGTTATTGAGCCCGAGTCAAGAAATTGACCACAGACAGACAAAAGTTGTTCTGAAAAACCTCGGTATAATGAAAACCTACTGTGAGGTCCTGAACCGAAATGCGTTGTCTGAAGCAGATGAGGTCAGGTCCGGAAAGTCGGGAGATAAGGGTTAGTAGGGTACCAGCTCAGAGCCCTAAGGTAATGAGCCCTTAGGTATATTGTGACTTAGATTAGTCAAATGGGACCGGGGAGGGTCAGCCTAGCGGTAAGGAGGATTTTGGAGGTTGTTAAGGTGTCGAACGCGATCCCGAGTTACATAAAGTCGAGCTTTTCGAAGTAGGGAAACGATCGAGAGAAAACGAGGAAGTGAAGGTTGAAGTAAACCCTCTAAAATATGGTGAAATGATTGGAAGGAAGCCATATCAGCTGTTTGAGCGAAAAAGTGAGCTTCTCACCGGATGATTCTACACTGATGCAATTCAGTTCGATTGGATCCACTGAAGATGATTGGGTTGAAGCCAAATAAGTTGTGTAATAATTACACAACATTAATAAGTTGTGTAATAATTACAAAATTAATTACACAATTAACAATTATTGTTAAGCTCTTTATCCGTTGGAAACTCTGAATAAACTTTTATATTCCATCGTGTTCGAGGATTATGAATTTGAAACCCATCATGAATCAAACGTCATGAAAGAAACCTCGTTAGATCAAATTTATGTTGCCTGTTGTTGTTTGCCTGAATATGTAAATCATGATTCATCCAGTTTTATTGCAACTGTTCTCATATTGTTGCCATATATGCATTCTATATGCATGAAACTTCAAATTCCTGAAATTCCTCTCTTGCATTGCGTAATCTGCCGTTTTATTGTGAATTATAAAGCCTTATTTACAAAGGTTTTTGATGTATCCTCAATCAAATGATTGAGTGAAAGGGCAAACGGGGAATTCAAAGACAAAACGAGATGTGGATTTTTACGTGAACGAAACGCTTTGTTGGCGATAACCTATTGAGGTTTTTGCATTAGGAAGACGTAACAGTATTTATTACAATATATTATAATACACGTGATCAAACGACATACCTAATGTTTAAAAAAAAACGCTGCAAATCATTGCTCAAAGGTTTATTATTTTCTGTATAGATCACCCTTCTGTATAGATCACTTCTCTAGATCGGTTCTCCATCAATAGCACCTACCACCATCTGTATTCTCCCTTGACCTTCCCTCTCAAATTTCAGCTTCCTGCGTTCAATAGGATTGAAAATGACTTCGGAGCTCACTCAGCTGATCAGTGATCTGAGGAGTGAAGAAGATCTCCTCGAATGCTGGAGACGCCTGGAAGAGCACTTCCATTCAATAGGATTGAAAATGGCTTTGGAGCTCACTCAGCTGATCAGTGATCTGAAGAATGAAGAAGCTTTTGAGCAATGATTTGCAGCGTTTTTTACCCACCAACATTTTTTTTACCTACCAAATTTTTTTTACCTACCAACTTTTTTTTACCTACCAGCTAGGTACTACCTACCACACCATACTGGCTTCACACCTTCACAATCAAGTTTATTAGAAAGAA
This sequence comes from Apolygus lucorum, assembly GCA_009739505.2. NCBI lineage: Eukaryota > Metazoa > Arthropoda > Insecta > Hemiptera > Miridae > Apolygus > Apolygus lucorum. Next base: position 2,095,763 of record CM019182.2, read on the forward strand.
CTAAACGCTTCACACTCGATTGGAAAAATAGAAAGCTTCATATGGAAATTTGATTACTGGTTACGCACAGTGGCGCCTCCTCCAGGCAAACATAGCAAACACTGTTTGCCTTACTACAAATATGCAAAATAAATAAATTAATTTTTGTTGAGATTCTCCTATATTTCCATTTTTTGTAAGTAATATTTAGCTGATTTTTAAACTTTTATAATATTTAGGGACTATTTCATTATTATCAAGGAAGTTAGATTAAATAGGAGAATGGAATAAGAAAGTACGTATTTTGCCTTGGATACTAGCCCGCAACACACCATAGACTTGGAGAGGTCGGTAATGTAGATGATTGCAGATGATACGCGGTGCCTGGCGATCAGTTCAAACAAATGAATTTTTCGGGACTGTTTAGAGTGAGAGGCGACGATCGGCGGGGTGGCGGGGGGTCAGCGCGGTATCAAGTATTGCTATACCCCCACTACCACCATGGCAAACAGTCAGAAAACTGTTTCGTGACCTTGAATGCAGAGAGCCATGGATACTAATTAACCCACGCATGGCAAGACATAAAATATCCATCCACCCACATTATCTCAAGGAAGGAAAGCAGTTCGTTTTTTCGCCGCCGCAAACAGCAGCTGTTTGACGTTGGCTGGTGTCCCGTTACTAATTTCACTGTACCTAATCGTTTTTCTTGTTGATAGACACTAGGAAATTATTGCAAAACATTGTAGAATGAAGGTTTCACATCTTATTAGGTCTAAATTCAGAGTCTCCCTTTTTGGTTAATTATTTTCAAGAAAAAAGTTTGACCACCCTCAAATTTGATGGTTTACGTTTGTGGTAGGTAAGTACGTGTAGATTTTGAAAATCGAATGTATAAAAAAAAATCCGCCCGTCCGCGGATCTCCCCTTAATTATCATGGACCGATTTTGATGAAATTTGGTATGTGGGCTCCATTTGGGGTCTAGTTGTGCCGCAAAGCTTTTGGTTGATGTAAGTCACTTCTAAGCGGTGAAACGGAAGGGCTGAAACTTCCAAAGGCACCCTCTCTCGAAAACTCTCGATATGAAGGTATTGTTTTTTCACAAATTTAAGATAGGTACCTACCATTGAATTTTTAGAATCGAATGAGACTACCCATAGCTTTGTAGGACAAACTGTTCGCTCCCTACGAGAACTTAAGGGTTGAACTAACGATAAATCAGAAAAACGAGTATGAATCGCAAAAGAGGCGTGATCGCCTTTCAAATTTTAGTTACTTAACCAAAATGCGTTCGCCGATCGCTTCTTTGGGTTGTACTCGGTTTTGCTTCCTTAGCAACTAGTAATCAAATTGTTACCAATTTGAAAAAAAAAAAAAAAAAATTTCTAAACGAAGGAATTCTTTATTTCTTTCAGTGGAGTGTGAAGCGTTTAATTCTTCCAAATAAACTCGATTGTGAAGGTAAAACATGGTTGGTAGGCGGTGACAATGGCAAAGCTGAGTTCTTTGCTGGCACGTGATCAATACAGAAAAAAATGAACCTTTGTGTAATAATTTGCAGCCTAGCTGTTTGCCTGACGAATATTATCACGCGACGCCCCTGGTTACGCAGAAGGCAAAACTGTACACAAATCGAAGAAATGAACAGCGATCGCATTTTAGTCCGATAAAATTTGAATGGAGATTAGACCCCTTTTGCGATTCACACTCATGATTCTGTTTTATCGAAGGAAAACCTTCAAGTACTCGTAGGGACCGAACGGTTTGTCCTACAGAGCTCCGGGTGGTCTCAAAAATTTTTAAAAATTCAATACTATTCAAAATTGGTGAAAAAACGATACCTTTATTTCGAGAGTTTTCGAGCTAGGGCACTCTTGAAAATTCTAACCCTTAATTTTCACCCCTTAGAAGTGACCTACATCAACCAAAAGTTTCGCGGCACAACTAGACCCCAAATGGAGCCCGTATACCAAATTTGAACCAAATCGGTCCAGTGTTGCTAAGAAAAGTGCCACGGGCGGCGGACGGCGGACGGCGGACGGGGGACGGACATTGCAAATTTGGATTCTACGCACCTTGAAACGTAAAGTGACAAAGTTTGAGGGGGGGTTATAAAAATTTTTTGCGATACGATCACATAGGCTCATTATTAGAAATAATAAACCAAAACAAGGGCGAAGATTGGAAGATCACACATTTACTTGCGGGAATCAAGAAATGGCTAAATACAAATTCTACTAGAACTATAATTCTTAAGTAGGTAGAATCACAACCACCATGAAACTATCAGGTACCGACTATAATATAGATTGAACCATATTATGGTTCAATTCAAGGCACAGAATGAGACCTCCCTCTCGAGAGAACCAACTCGAAACGTCGAATTCAACTGTTTTTCTCGGCTATTTGATTCGATTCAAAGAAAATCCGCTCAGGACGTTTCATCAATAGTTACTGATAGTGGCGTGACTGGTGGGCTCTGACAGAGCTTGAGTGTCAGCTAGTCGTGGAATGGAGAATTGCAGTATTAACCAGAACGAGCATCAGACCATGAAACTCTCGAGGTCACTTTTTATCCCATCTCGGAGACTGTTTTGGTGTCGATCTTTCTTTCAACTGCAGCTCTCACGCCTATTTGTTAAATGCACCGACTTAACGAGTCATCTCAAAAGTGATTCAACCGCTGTTAAGTTTCAGGCTTTAGTCTGTTGAATCAACAACCCCAAACCAATCACGGAGATCTGCCTTATTAGTGACTTTCCAAAGAAATTGATATTGAAATGGACTTTTAGGATTTTTTCTCTATGAAATTCGTTTTAGAACAATTTAATAACGGTTCCTGAAGATTTTTTCAAAAATAATAAATCGGTTTTGGTTTGTTACTATCAATAATGAACCTTTGGAGTCGACCAAGAAAAAAATTGTAACCCACCCTCAAAATTTGTCAGTCACTTCTAAGGGTTGAAATGTCGAAAAAACCCTAGCTCAAAAAATTTGGAAATAAAGGTATTGTTTTTTCATCAATTTAAAATAGTATTGAATTTTTAGAATCGAATGAGACCAACCAGAGCTCCTTAAGACCAACTGTTCGTGCCCCGTGATTACTTGAGGGTTGGACTTATGATAAAACAGAAACCCGAGTGTGAATCTTTTTTTTTTCTTTATTAAGGCACATACAACCTTCAAGTGGTCATGGGCGCCAAATTAAATGGTTACAACAAATTAGTGATTAACAATTGAGAAAGTGAGAAAAACCAAAGCTATTACAGTTTATAGAATAGTGATAAAGTTCTCAATTTATCGAAAATAACGTCCAACCAAGCTGAATTGTTACCCAGGAGCTCTTCTAAATTCTTCGGAGTTTCGGGTTAAAAAGTTTCGGTTTGTTAAAAATTTGGCAATCAGTCAGCAAGTGGGTTACAGTCAGAGGGCATATACAGGTTGAGCAGTTGGGGGGAGGTGTTGCTTCTAGTTCCATGAGTTGGCCATGCGTTAGGCGGGTATGTCCTATCCGAACGCGAGTGAGGACCACTTCCTCCCGGCGTCGGTTAAGCAAAGTACCATTCGAGAGCTTTTTCGTACGACATGACGACGACCAACTCTTCACAGCCTTTTTCACAGCCCATAGCTTTTGGTGACTCATGTTCTGTCATTCGGTTCTCCAACTGTTCCATACTTCTCATTTTATTGAACATTGGTAGTCCGCACATACATACAGAAATGTGGAAGTGGGCTCTTCAGTTGCAATTTTTGCATTTCGATCAACATTTTCATTTCCGGCGATTCCTATGTGTCCTGGTACCCAGCAGAGTATAAAAGAAGACCCAAGATCGATCAGTCGGCTCACTTTGACATGTACATCCTTCACTAGTGGATGGGAATCAACACCGTTCCTAATGACTTGGATTGCACTGAGAGAATCTGAGCAGAATACGGCATTGGAGTTATTGTCGTAAATACCAAAGATACCAAAGACAGGGCTTTATTCATGGCAAAAAGCTCTGCAGTAAAGATGGAAGTTTGCCCAGGAAGAGAAAATTTGTGAACACCAGAGTCTACGAGCACCGCACATCCTACTCCATGTGATGTCTTGGAACCATCGCAGTAGGAAAAAGAACATAGCGACAAACCAGCAATGGGGTATTTCGGTGGGTCGGAAATTCAGGTTTTTTACCTCAAATTTGGATTCAGCACCCTTGAAAACCTATATACTACAACTTTAAGCCCAATGATACTATAACATGTGGTAGAAAAATTAATTAAAGAGATCACACGTTTGAAAAAGGCGGGTCGCTATAAATGCACACACACTAGGCAAGGACTACGCCGCGGACTACGCCGCGCGCGTGTGTGAGTAGGTATTTTTGTAGTATCCAAGACGTCCCCCAAGGGTTCCTGTGCATGGATACTTTTTTCAAAGACAGTTGGCTAGCTACGTCACGATTGGCTAGCTACGTCACACCATTCGAATCTTCAACTTTCATTAGCTTCTCTGATTTTTTAAAAACATTTTCTCGACGAACAGACCCGATTACCGTTATTCCTGAGCCTTACTCTTTTGAAAAAAAAATTAAAAAAATTTGACCGAAATACCCCATTGTCTCGTAGAAGTTTGAAATATATTCTTGAGGAAGATACATTCGTTTGGAGAACTTAGCGAGGGTGAGGCAGAACTGAGGGGAGGACAATGTCCATGGAGCGATTGGGCAAGTTTGTTCTATGTAGAAAGGAGGGATCGTTAAAGAATTTGAAGATAAGTCAGAACGGATTAGATCAAGTGAGGAAATCCAAGAGGAAAAGGGTCGATAGAAACGTCATGTAACGGATGTTGACCTGATGCTTTGATCTTTGAAGCAAATCTCAGAGCCAGAATGGAACGTCTATAGGATAGTGGTGACTCTCCAGCATCGACGAGTGAGTGTGAATCGCAAAAGAGGCCGATTAAGAGATTATTCTTTCAAATGTTAGCTGACAAATGCGATCGTTGTACTCATTTTTGAGTCTTTACCAACCGTAATAAAATTTCCTAATGAAGGCACCCCCAACTCCCTAATTTTCCAATGGAGAGTGAAGCGTTTACTTCTTCAAAATAAACTTGAGTGTGAAGCGAAAATTTGGTTGGTACGTGGGGACAATGACAATGCTGTGTACTCTGCATGCAAGTAAAGTATACAGAAAAATAATGAACCTGTGTAATAATTTGCATCGTTTTTTGTTATATCGTACATATCGCACAATACTCAAGTTACCGTCAGGAGTAATACTCGTATAATATTTATGTGCCATTCCGGACAACAACTTGTGTAATTCTTTCACAAAAATTTCAATTTCTGTCAAAAATGTTCATAACACAATGAAAAGACGAGTTTATTAGTTTAATTTGGACATCCGTAAGTTGGGTCCACATTTCACAAAGCAGACAAAGGAGGATGATGTAGGGTGTTTTGTGAACATTACTCCCATAATAATAATTCCGTCATATGGTATGTACTTAAGTACAATTTCTGCAAATAGAAAATTTGCAAAAAATTGTATATTTACATGTTATAAAATTTGTATAAATAATGAAAACCTGGGTATATTTGTTGTAACCAAAAATGCAATAGTCGAATGGGTACTCTATGAGTTTGGGGTGACGAGAAGAATTTTTTGAGAGGTTTTAAACTGTGTAACCGAGCGGTTGATTGTATAGTTTGAACGATTCTCGCTATGTGCCACACCGAATTCACTCTCACAAAGTCAATATTTTGATTGTTTCCATAGCTTTGAAGATTTCTTGGAGAATTCGCTCATTAACAATTGTTGCATGAATGGACTTTTTTCTATTGTCATCGACATCACAATTGTCATGAAAGTCTTTCTCATCGTTGATTTTTCGACCAACTAAATACCGTTAAATGAGAAGGAAGGTTTCTCCGTTACATTGTTTTCTCTATTTCATTTTTTCTCATTTTTTTGGCGTACTCACGTGAAGTTTGGTGGCAGAGGCCTCTCACGTTGTGGTGGTTCAGCTTGCAGTGACACTCGCCTTGGTTCATATTACTGAACAAGACACATTCGGAGTGTCTCCCCATGTGGACTTCGCACTGGAGGTCGTGCGAGCACCAATCTCCTTCCCCCTGTGCAACTGAAACGAATGTCAAACAAGAGATGGATAAATAGATAGATATAGATTAAGTAAAGACATTGAAGAGGAAACATGAAAGATGAGAAACCGAAACAACACAAAAACTATTTACCCTCTTCATGTTATCATTTCAATAAGATGAGGACACTAACAAAATCATAGATTAATGGGTATTTTTAACCTAATAGAGCCCTCGAGACAGCTCCTGAGGCGCCTTTCTGATAGGCTGTCAGAGTCTGCAGTATTAGCAGCCTTTCATGGTTGTTTTCAAAGTAGAGCGGTATATGTCATTCTTAGTTGGGGCCATTCGGCTGCATCATCTGACATCTTTGGGTGCCAAAGGAAAGCGGTCAAAATCGTTTCTAATCCAAAATATTAGGAAGACTGTAGGGCAGCTTACAAGCAACTAGGAATTCTAACGATCCCAGCTGCCTACATTCTGAAAAGCCTTAGGTATATTATGAAAAATGTTAATTGTCACCCCTATCCCTCTCAAGTTTACCCTACACGACACAGACGAGACCTCTGTCTTCCTTTTCACCTTATGAGATCATATGTGATGGGGCACCACCCCACCTGATCGGGGGGCATTACACTGTTTAATGCCCTCCCATTAAAACTTCAAATGCAGCTCTCGGATCATTGAGAGCCCATCTTAGTAAACACTTAATCCAAGTAGCACCTTACATCCTCGAAGAGTTTTTTTTAGAATGTTGTCGGTATCTAATTTCGCTAAGGTGCTGTCGCTTAGTGCTCGTTTTTCACCATACGTTGTTAGTTTCATCTTTCTTTTGTTTTCTTCTTTTACTAAAGTTAGTTCAAGTCGATGACGATTGCTCATACACTTTGTGTTCACGGGAAATAAAAGTGATTGATCGTTAAAATTGAGCCGTCGAAGAAAACTTAAAAACTCGTCCCTCAATGCAAAACGCTGCAAATTATTACATAAAGTTTTATTATTTTTCTATATAGATAAACTCGCCTGCAAAGAACAAGGCTTTGCCATTGTTACCATCAACCAACTTGAAGAAAAACATCGATCGCATTTCGGTCAGCTAAAATTTAAACGGAGATTAGGTCTATTTTGCGATTCACACTCGTGTTTCTGATTTACCGTTAGTCCAACCCTTAAATTCTCGTAGGGAGCGAACGGTTTGTACTATAGGGCTCCACGTGGTCTCAAAAAATTCAAATACTAGAAAAAAATTCTATGTTATCTTAAATTGACGGAAAAACAATACCTTCATAACAACATTTTTTGAGTTAGGGCGTTTTCAAAATGTCAAACCTTATTTTTCAACCTTTAGAAGTGACTTACATCAACCAAAATCTTTGGGGCACAACTAGACCCCAAATGGAGCCTACATACCAAATTTCATCAAAATCGGTCAATGCTAAGTGGAGAAAGAGCCGCGTACGTCGGACGGACGGCCAAATTTTTATTCGATTTTTGGATTTTACGTAACTTGAAACGTAAACCAACAAATTTTGAGGGGGTGTTAAAAAAAATGTTTTCTTGGACGATTCCAAAGGTTTATTATTGAAAATAGTAAACCAAAAATGTCAGCATTTCCTCTATGTGACTCTATGAAACATCGAAATGCACTTCTAAGTGTTGAAAAATAAGGGCTGAAATTTTCAAAACGCCCTAGCTCAGACATTTTAATATACTTGAAGGGCAACCAGTAATCAAATATATGGTTGATAATAGCGGCCATGGCAAAGGTGTGTCCTTTGCAGGCGAGTGATCTATACAGAGAATAATAAACCTTTGTCTAATAATTTCCAGCGTTTTTGATCTTGGACAAGTTGCCAATTATGGAGCCGTTGTTTGACGCCATTGCAATTCCTTAATTACCTTCGAATATCTGCTGAAAGCTTTGGATTCTAAACGAGAGTGAAATGGGGAGTTATGGTTTTGAGGATGAATTTTCATAAAGCACCTATTCGAGAGTGACTTTGCAAAATACTATAATACTGAGCGTTGAACATGAAACCTTGTTCAGACTTTTACTATCATCCAGGCGCTCTCGTTGCAACTATAAACCCGAGATCCATTAAGAATCTCTTATTCTGGGACTAGAAGCACTTCAATAGGGTTCAAATTTCTCTTAATATCGTTTTTTAATCAATAAACATAAATCGTTCTAAGTGTTCATCTTTCCCACCAATGAGAGGGAAGAAGCTTCTTCGGTTCCCCTGCTCTTCCGGGTTGGATTACGTGTCATCTGAAGGCCCTCCAAGTGGAGACACCTGCTCCTGACCCCTAGGTCTACTTTATTCTAGAACTCTCAAGGTAAGTAGACAAATGTAAAGGGATTGCTCTAGGTTTATTTGTCAAGTTTTGGTCGAAATTCTAAATAGTCTACAAATGAAATGTTCCTCTAAGGGGAAGAAAAAAATCATGTTGGGTGGCTCCTACAATAATTATTGACCGTGATGAAATGTGATGAAAGTTATGATGATAACCTCGAGCTCTTCTCCTGACTACCAACAAAATTATGATCAAAGAGCACTGACTGGTTTCATTCGATTTTAAAAATAAAAAGTCCATTCATGCAGCATGAATTAAAGAGCGAATTTTCAAAGAAATCTTTCAGTTGAAGGTATGGTTAATAAAAAAAACAATGGTGTTGAAATTTATTTTGGAAAGTTTTTTTTTACACGGTTCTGGTTTTTTCGATTTTCAGTATAGCATACCAACATACTATATGCACTGGGTATGCTTTGAAGGTGTTAGGAGTCCATATTCACGTTCTACTCGTCTCCACAAACTCAAAGAGTCCCCACACGGCTATTGTTGTATTTTCGATTTTTAGCATACCTACTATACCAACATACTGTATCCACAGGGTAAGTCCATTCTAAAAATGTTGAGGCCATTGCAATAGCTTCAATTTTTCTTGAAAATTCGCTAACTGATATTGGTACCTATTTGATGATATTTTAAATTGATGTAAAAACAATACCTGCATGTAAAATGTTTTCGAGCTAGGGCATTTTGAAAATTGCGGCACAACTAGACACCAAATGGAGCCCATATGAAGACCCAAGGGGAAGAATGCACTAAGTCCAATTTTTTTCGAAACTGAGATTTAGATGCCATCTGTTAGATGTGGACTTTTGTTTTAACTAGAAACATAATTTATAAACGTTATATGAATCGAATTATATCATACAATTGAAGGAAAATTGATAGAAAAAAGAAAAGGAAAGAACATTCATTGCAAAAAAACTTTGTTTTTCTGATTCTGGAAAAATTTCAAATTGGACTTAGTGCGTTCTTCCCCTTGGGTCTTCATAATATGAATTTAGTATAAAGTTTAGTATACTAAATAAATTTAGTATACTAAATTAATATAATATTATTATAATATTATATTATATAATATTAATATATAATTATATATTATATATTAATAATTATATTAATATTATATATCATATAATATTATTATATATTAATATTATATTAATATATATTATATAATATTAATATCATATTATATTATATATCATATAATATATATATTATATTATATGATATATTATATTATATATCATATCCTATTATTCTATCTTCCATCTCTTCCTCTCTCTTCTCTCCTCTTCCTCTCTCATATTATAATCTTCTATCCTTCTCTTCTCTCCTCTTATCCTCTTATCTTATTCTCCTCTCCTATTATTATCCCCAAACATCTAAAAAATCGGAGAGTGGTAACTTCGGTGCCGCGTACGGCAGACGGACGGCCAAATTTTTATTCGATTTTTGGATTCTCCGAACAATTTTGAGGAGGGCTTTTAAAACAAGTTTTTTTTTGCTCGATAACAAACAAACATTTATTATTTTAAAAAATGAACCAAAATGAATGATATTTCTCGAATAGAGAAGAACTAATTTGAAAGTATCATCGCTTATTAGCGTGGAACATGCTTCAGTCATCTAACTGCAGTGAAATGTTTCAACCGAAATCTTACTCTTCGTTGATTTTTCGAAATGTTTTTATTCGATTTTACTCAATTCTACGGGCTTTAAAAAAAAAAGTGTTTTTTTTTTTTTTTGCTCGATTACCAACAAACATTTATTATAGAAAATAATGAACCAAAATTAATCATATTTCTCAAATAGGGAAAAATTAATTTTAAAGTATCATCGCTTATTAGCGTGGAACATGCTTTAGTCATCTAACTGCAGTGAAATTTATCAACCAAAATCTTACTCTTCATTGATTTTTTGAAAATGTTTTTATTCGATTTTACTCGATTCTGCAAACAATTTTGAGAAGGGCTTTTAAAAAAAGTGTTTTTTTTTTTTGCTCGATTACCAACAAACATTTATTATAGAAAATAATGAACCAAAATGAATCATATTTCTCAAATAGGGAAAAATTAATTTTGAAAGTATCATCGCTTATCAGCGTGGAACATGCTTTAGTCATCTAACTGCAGTGAAATGTTTCAACCAAAATCTTACTCTTCGTTGATTTTTCGAAATGTTTTTATTCGATTTTACTCAATTCTACGGGCTTTAAAAAAAGTGTTTTTTTTTTTTTTTGCTCGATTACCAACAAACATTTATTATAGAAAATAATGAACCAAAATGAATCATATTTCTCAAATAGGGAAAAATTAATTTTGAAAGTATCATCGCTTATTAGCGTGCTTTAGTAATCTAACTGCAGTGAAATGTATATCCATTTTACTAACTCTCATATGACACCTGAACCCCTGAATCGGTAATGTGATATTGTGTAATAAACACAAATAAATAAGATCTCTTTCAATGCAATAGTGTCATATCTCAAAGTCAGTTGTATTATTAGTGATCACTGTTTGGAGACATAGTTTCCAGTAATATTTTACAGGTGGCGGAGAGGAACGACAAAACCCATCTGACCAAGTCGCGACTAGTTTTGCTAGCATAGAAGTGACCTTCAAGCACTAGTTTCAAGCCTTCCAAGAAAGTTTTTTTCTTCAGAAACCCGAGAATCGAAAATATTGAGATATATGTTACTATTGCTTTAATGAGCGATTATGAATACCTACGATACGTTCAAGTTGAAGCTTTTATTTTCACCCATCAAATTTGATCCTGTTGCTACATAGTTGAGTGGGCAGTGTTGAATCCTTTGGTTCAAATGTATCTTACATAAACGTCTCGATTTGAAGTAAGCGTGTGGCATTGTCTTCTCAGGTAGTTTTCAACAGCTGCCCTTAGTGTGCAACATAATCCGTGGAACACTCCAACCTCCACCACTCGGTTAGTCCATGAGACTGAGCGGATCAATTCTGCTGAAGACACTGAAAGACTCACTAGCGCTGAACGACTCCAGTCGTTCAGTAGAAATAAGAGAAAAATCAACAGTATTTCTCCTCTGTCTCCTGCACCACTCAAGACTATTTCCTTGAAAATGAGCATAAACCATTGAAACGTTGGAAAACTCTTCTTCATTCTAAAAACTTCAGGGATCGTATGAAAATATCCCAAGACGTACTTCATTGAAAAACTTTTTCAAAAAAGTCCAATCTACAATTTTGAGGCTTGAAAATTTGCTAAGAGTTCAAAGTTCGAAAATCCTAGTACTCCTGGGATTAAACTTTTGTAAATACGATACTCACCTGAATCTGTCTCAAAAAGGGTGCGCTGATGCTGTTGTAAAAAAATATCGTATGGAAGACGCAAAACCTGCTCTTCCTAATAGCCAAACAGAAAGAACCTCATCAATACGACGGAAACCAGAACATTTTTTCTCCTATTGGGAAGCAGTCTCCTATATTTATCCACGAAGACCAGACCCGATATTGCTTTAGCTGTTGGTTACTGTGAAAGACATGTCAAAAACCCTCGTCAAGCTGATGGGCAAAATTTCTCCCAAAAAAATCCTCAAAAAAGCTTATAGCTTACTATGACGCCGATTTTGTAGCGAATGAAGAGTGGAAACAGCACTACAGGATTTGTGATTTTTCTACTTGAACCAGTGAGTTAGACCTCAAGAAAACAGTCAATTGTGGCTACCAGCTACACTGAAAACCAAAACATAGTGCAACCGAAAGTCCAAGTACTCTGATTTATATTTTTAAAACTTTCTTTTTAACGCTGCAAACTTTTTGAAAAAAGTATCGATACATATCGATACTTCTTTTCCATGATATATATCGTAGTATCGATACTTTTTTTCCAGTATCGGAGGCGATACTTTTTTTCTCTCACATTTTATCTGTTTCAACACCTATGAAATGAAGGTACCTACTTGACAGTACCTCTATCTCTACGTAGATTGTTGGGAGACCAACCACTTCAACAAATTAAACAAAGACGATGTACCACCACCTCCAGCTCTCTATGATAACATGCTGTCCTCCATCATCTAGGAAGGACCACCAAAATGTTAAACCAAACAAGTTAACCGAAAACAACTGCCTCAAATAAAACAAATCTAAATAAACACTAATTTCTTGGTTTATTATTTTCAATAATAAGCCACTGGAATCGAGCAAGAAAAAAAATTTTGACCCCCCCCCCCCTTCAAAATTTGATGTTTTACGTTTCAAGGTACGCAGAATCCGAAAATCGAATAAAAAATTTTCCGTCCGTCCGCCGTACGCTGCAAATTATTGCCTAAAAGTTTATTATTTTCAGTATAGATCACCCTTCTGCATACATCCCTCCCTACCAATCACAAGTACCTACTACCTACCTACTAGGCCATTTTTGAACATTTCAACCCTTCATTTCCATTTGGTTGGTGGTTGGGGTGATTTATTGTTTTGTTCATTCTATATTAATTATTATTCTCGCGTTGGAGAGATGTCACACTAATAGAGAGAAACATAAACGACTTTTTCACACATTTTTGTGAAAGTATCGATACTTCAAAATATCGATACTTTTTGAAAGTATCGTATCGATACTTTTTTATACTTTCTAGATGTATCGATACGATATTATATCGATACTTTTGAAGTATCGGACATCTCTAGTGTTCTGGCTTCAGAAGGCAGTGGTTTTACCATTAATTTGAACGAATCAGCACGCTTTAACAATTACCAGTTAATATAAAATTTAATTCGAATAAATGCATATTAAAATATTAGAATTATTGATAGAATTATAATTGAATAAAGAAAACAACTATAAGTTTCTCTGCGGGAATTTTTAACTTCGATTCCGAACAGGGAGGGATATTGAACATTGTACATTGCCATCATGAAGATATGTAGGTATGCACTAAGAAGGTATTGATGAATTTGCAACCTAGTGGCACTTGGCCGAACTAATGATTAGACTTCGAACGGTATCTAAATGAAAACGGCATGTCATGCTTGTTTCTCGTAAAAACCTTTTCTCAGAAATATTAAATGTTTATTGTGTTAAAAATAAAAACTTCAACACCTCACTCATCTTAGGAGGAAAAAACCCGCTAATAAATAAGTTTGGATTTCAGGCTCCAACAAAAAATTGTCCTAATCAGGGGGTCGAACGAGTTTGATAAAAAATTCTGCAGAAACCGCCTTGAGAGTCCTGAAAAGGGGAAGTTCGTCAGATTTTACGTCCAGTAGTCCTGTGGCTGAGTGTCTGTGCGTACGTGATTGCAATGAATTCAAACTGCCTTGGCATCTGCATCTTGTTGGTAAGAATTGTACTCTTTACTACCGTCAATGCCATTGGTTTTCCATTTTGGTTCATTATTCCGATTAATCTAGTTCTGGGGTCGACAAAGAAAAACGGATCTGCTAAGTAGATTCTATCTTGAAATCCAAACCAGTGTGGTCTACTTATAATTCGTATATTTTCCTCATTATTGCTTCCGAGTCTACCAAGGTAGCGGAAGCTTTGTTTTCACTTTTCAAGGACGAAAAAAAAAGTTCTCCAAAATCAAAATTTTCACTCGCGTTTTGCGTTTTAGACCTTTCTGAACAATTTTGGTTCCGTGTCTGTCTGTCTGTGTGTCTGTCTGTCTGTGTGTCTGTGTGTCTGTCATGATTTCCTTGTAACGCGCATAACTATACGAAGTTATTGTCCGATTTCGATGAAATTTTCAGGGATTGTGCGGGTTGGTGTGTAGACGGTCCCCTATGAAAATCATCATCCTCGGACTGATAGAAGCGACTGCGCATGCGCAAACGTGAATTCCTTGTAACAGCCATAACTTCCACATTTTCCATCCGATTTAAATGAAATTTTCAGGGATGTTACAGATTAGTGTTTAGATGGTCTCCTATGAAAATCATCACCTTCGGGCTGATAGTAGTCACTACGCATGCGCAAACGTTAATTTTCTTGTAACGGCCGTAACTTCCACTTTTTCCATCCGATTTCAATGAAATTTTCAGGGATGTTACAGATTAGTGTTTAGATGGTCCCCTATGAAAATCATCACCCCGGACTGATAGTAGCCGATGCGCATGCGCGAACGTGAATTGCTCGTAACAGCCATAACTTCCACAATTTCTACCCAATTTCGATGACATTTTCAGGGATTACGCGGATTAGGTTGTAGATGGTCCCCAATGAAAATCAAGGCCTTAAAATTTACAGTAGCCTCTGCGCATGCGCAATCGTAAAATACTTGTAACAGCCGTAACAGTTGCGTCTGAGGTGAGGATCTCAAAGCCATTCAAACCCCTCTGTAGATCAGTAAGCAAAGTACTGGACTTACACCCAGGAGTTCCAGGTTCGATTCCCTGTCTGGCTATGAAATTTTTTGATTCCAATCACTACCGCACTTACATTTTTCGTCCGAATTTGATGAAATTTTCTAGGATTGTCCAGATTAGCGTGTAGATGGTACCCTATGAGGGTAGTGAAAGGTACTTAGAGATTGGTGTTTTCAGATTAACTACTATGCATCGGATCATCTATATAATCGGGTTATGGATACGAGGAAGCTATGTGCCACACCCACTTGGCAGACGTTTTTTTTTAAATTTCTTCATTATAACTAGGGTATTTCCAAGTTTTTTTTAAATATTTGGAATAGGTTCTAATATTCGGTTAATGTTTTAACAATTCTCGAATTCAATGTTTTAGTTCACAATTACGATTAGAGGGCGTGCAGTCGGTAAAAGACACTATAGAAATATCTCGAGTATCAAAGAATCAGATACGAAAGAAAAACACGAAAAACATAATCAAAACATCAGCGAATGGGAAACCCCTGATGACGAGCCGAAGCATCAGCCGGAACCTGGTCCCTCACATTTGGAGTTGACGTGCCCCATGTACAAACGTAAGAACTAATTTTTACACTCGCAAGTTTGAATTGAGGGATCTCTCCTCCCCCCCCCATCCTTCGTCTTTCTTGGTAGGTATAACAGTGCTATTCTCTACCCCATCTTTGACAGTTGAGCACTCTCTTGAATTGTGTTTTGGTTACGTTTCAATGTAGTATAAATTGGTTCGGCGGTCAGGAACCTCTCAGAAGGCAATTTTCTCAATGCAATTATTGTAATAAGTTGTGGACTATTAAGCTCAGTTCATAAACAATTTACGCGCTAACTTACTGTAGTATTACAGGAAAATGGAGCACACAGATTCCATACAGAAACTTGTGGGCAATATTGCGCAGTCATTGTAGCTTGCAATGCTCTCATATACCCTTTTCCCTTCGCTACAGCGCACTACGTAAATTTATCGAACTTGGCAAATATGGGATGAGTTTGGGAGAACAGGTTTGGCTCATTCCCCAGGCAACACAAGGGTGGTAATTGATTCCCCAAGGCAGCAGCTCTGGGTGTAGACCAGCAGTTTCTCGCCACACTGCTGCATGGAGTTCCAGACTTGACGTGAAGGTGTTAAGTGTGGAGGATGCTACAGGCTGATTCTGTTGTTAGGTTGAGGAACTCCTCCATGGATTCTTCCATCATACTGACTTCCCAAGACTGGGTACACTCCTGTGAGCCCTGTACACTCACTCACATTGGAGAAGCAGCCATATGACTGCAGAATACGAAAAAATTGAAAATTATAAATATTGACCGAAAAACGTACAAAACCGATCCCGACTAACTACCACAAAGAAACGATCAACCTGACTGGTGATAACCATCAAGCAAACAAACTCTAGAGAAGGACCTCAAAACTAACCTACCTCGCCAAAATTCTCCAAGAAT
This sequence comes from Apolygus lucorum, assembly GCA_009739505.2. Taxonomy (NCBI): domain Eukaryota; kingdom Metazoa; phylum Arthropoda; class Insecta; order Hemiptera; family Miridae; genus Apolygus; species Apolygus lucorum. The sequence goes on from CM019182.2 coordinate 2,111,984, forward strand.
GGACGTTAACCTTCATCCGCTCGCGTGGGCGGCAAACTGCCGCCCGCGATGAATTTTGCTCGGCAAAACATAACTGGCACGCAAGAGAGCGGGAAAGTGCAGTTGTATTCTCTAGTTGGACTTTCCTCCGCAAGATGTCGTTAACCTTTTCCTCCTGCGTTACGTTGGTGGCTGTCAATACACGTTCAAAGTTTGAGTGACTAAGTTCGGCGGCTAACTGCCGCCCCGCGATCGGCAGTGCAACATTTTTTTGAACGTCCACGGTGAAATGTAAGTATATTTTTTTACTTCATTCAGCCTCGTTATGAGTAGCTATGTATGTTTCGGAAGAAATGCCGATAAAAACCTGAGTTTCATTTATCATTTGTGATGTTTGCTTTGGTACCTACGTTATTTTTCTAGTTTTCTACCAGGTACCTACATACCTACCATTTTTATCCTTAGGTATTATTTCGTAATTCTGCATGGTTTCTTCCAAGGATTTGATATCTTCTGCTATGAAGGACAATTTGATTTATCGAAGAAAATGTGATACTTTAGTCACTAGGCAGTAAGCTCAAGAAAAATATTTAGACGTCATTTCTTTTTTACCAAAGTTTATAATAAAATTTTTTGCATGGTTCCTTCTAATAATGTGATTATATATCTTCTGATATGAAGAACAATTTGATTTATTGAACAGAGTGTGATACTTTAGTCACTAGGCAGTAAGCTCAAGAAAAATATTTAGACGTCATTTCTTTTTTACCAAAGTTTATAATAAAATTTTTTGCATGGTTCCTTCTAATAATGTGATTATATATCTTCTGCTATGAAGAACAATTTGATTTATTGAACAGAGTGTGATAGTTTAGTCACCAGGCAGTAAGCCCAGAAAGAATATTATGACGTTATTTTTTTTAATTTTTGTTTACCAGTTTATAATTATTTTCAATAAAAGTTTTTCATTCTAAATAATGTGTATGAACTCACTGACAAGATGACCAACCCAAATCCTTGTCGTTATCGAGTTGAAGTACCAAAAAATCCATTGAAATAAGGAAAAATGTGACGGGCGGCTATCAGCCGCCCCGCGATCGCTAGTGTGACTCAGGGGGGCGCGAGCGGATGAAGGTTAACAATAATAATTATTGATAATTATTATCACACGAAGGTTATTGTTTTTTGGACAGATCACCCATCTAGAATGGTCACAGTTTTCTAATTGCATTTTTTTTAAACACCTCTCAAAATTTGTTGGTTTATGTTTCAAGCTAAGTAAAATCTGAAAATTGAATAGAAAATTTGCTGTCCGTCCGCCATACGCGGCACTTTTCTTAGTTATTATGAACCGATTTTGATGAAATTTGGTATATAATATATATGTATATATTATGTACATTTGGGGTCTAATTACGCCCCGAAGCTTTTGGTTGATGTCAATCGCTTCTAAGGGGTGAAAATTAAGTGTTGAAATTTCAATAGTGCTCTAGCTCGAAATAAAGGCATAGTTTTTTTTTTTACCAATCTAAATATTATTGAATTTTTAGAATTTTTTGAGACCAACTGGAGCTCTGTAGGACAAACCGTTCGCTCCCTACTAAAGGGTTGGACTTAGGATAAATCAAAAACACGAGTGTGAATCGAAAAGAGGCCTAATCTCCGTTCAAATTTTAGCAGACCAAAATGCGATCTTTGTTCGTTTCTTTGAATACTCCATTAGACAAATATCCACATTTAATAATTTATTATTACCAAAATACTTGGCTCTTATTTTAATAACTACTATCAACCTTTCGCTGAAAAATATGATTTGTACACCACTGCCCAATCTCAATATGTATCACAAAAGTATACCTACAAATCTAACATTTACTAGTCACTAATATTCCTTTGTGAGACTCACATGACAGCCTAAATTATATCCAATCAGTCTTACTATTCAGACCACTTATTTCCCTCCCTATGGTGCACCATAATTTGAATATAAAATGTATAAGTATACTTATTCCCCTAACTTCCCAACACATTAAGGACTGTAAGCCACAAAATTCTCGCCCAACAGCAAGGGGATCTTCCTAGTGGTCAGTTAAGGAACAGATTCCTCTCCCCTGTATGGTAGATTCAACTGGCACACATGGACGCATCACATCTCAGTAAAACGCAGTCGCTGAAGATTGAGTCCCCAGTTACCTGCCAAAGAATGTTACAATAGAGTTCCTAGTAGGGTCGATCCGGCGCGCCAGAACTGGATCGTCCACCATGTTTTCAATACGGCGCGCCGGATTGCCTCCTAGTGACGTATTTGACCGTAACAATACGGCGCCGTATCGGATACGGCGTGTTCTTATCACAATTCGGCGCCGGATTGAGAGCATGGAAGAAGTATATTCTTCCATGCTCTCAATCCGGCGCCGAAATATATCAAAAACCACTAGGAACTCTCTATTGTTTGAAAACCATAGAAACTGAGGCCCTTCATTATACTCCCCCTTCTCTGGCTTACTCAGGGTAGGTCCTTATCACTCACACAAGTCCAACTGAACTTAACAGACGATATTGGCTTTAGGCCCAGACAGAAATAGAGGTGACACACTCCTGGATCCTTTAATAGAGAGTTCCTAGTAGGGTCGATCTGGCGCGCCAGAACTGGATCGTCCACCATGTTTTCAATACGGCGCGCCGGATTGCCTCCTAGTGACGTATTTGACCGTAACAATATGACGCCGTATCGGATACGGCGTGTTCTTATCACAATTCGGCGCCGGATTGGGAGCATGGAAGAAGTATATTCTTCCATGCTGAGAGTGTGTGTGTAATACGTCAGGCTGTATCAAAAACCACTAGGAACTCTCTATTGTTTGAAAACCATAGAAACTGAGGCCCTTCATTATACTCCCTCTTCTCTGGCTTACTCAGGGTAGGTCCTTATCACTCACACAAGTCCAACTGAACTTAACAGACGATATTGGCTTTAGGCCCAGACAGAAATAGAGGTGACACACTCCTGGATCCTTTAATAGAGAGTTTCTAGTAGGGTCGATCTGGCGCGCCGGAACCGGATCGTCCGCCATGTTTTCAATACGGTGCGCCGGATTGCCTCCTAGTGAAGTATTCGACGGTAACAATACGGCGCCGTATCGGATACGGCGTGTTCTTATCACAATTCGGCGCCGGATTGAGTGCATGGAAGAAGTATATTCTTCCATGTTGAGAGTGTGTGTGTAATACCTCACGCCGTATCAAAAACCACTACGAACTCTCTAATATCGTCCCCACTATGACAAACTAGCGAATCTTTTTCTCACTCCGACAAACTCGCGAAACTGCAGAAATTAAATTTTTCAGGAGAGCAAAAACAAAGTTTGATCTCGAGTTGAAAATCTAATAAGAGCTTCCATTTGATTTTTAATCCCATAATATCCAAAATAATAGCCTTTCTACGAGCAATAGTAATTTTTGTGACTCGATTTAATTTTCGCTCTGTCATAGCAACAATCATGTTGTCATGTAGTCATCGAATAGTAGGGAAGTACTATCTTAAATAAAATCAAAATAAATATTCTGGGGTACTTACTTCATTTATTCAGAGTTTTCAATGAACTTAAAATAATCTAGTTAAAATGATTGAGTAATCATCAAAATTTGTATTAAATGAACAATTAAACGATCAACGGGAACGTTCCTATCAAACGCCTTCAGGTTCGTCGTTCAATTCATGGATGTCGGGTTCTGGAAGACAATCCCTGGTGTCTCGGCATGCTGGCAGTCCTTGATAAAATTCATGATAAGTTCTTGGTATTTGCAAATCTTCACAAAGTTTTCTAAATCCTTCTTTTTAGCCAGTGAAATCGGTAATCTTGAGGCGTAGGGTTTTTGAGGCTCTGGTATTCCTAGAGGTCGGCCTTTCTTCTTTCTATACGTATACTCATTGAAGTTTTCTTCATAGTTAGTGCTTACAAGAAACAAGTCTGGAGTACTTCTTGAGAATCGAAACCACCCAGCTTTTCAAAATGGCAAGGGCTGTAAGGAGCTGGTTTTCTTCTGGAATTTCTGATCTGCTGTACCCATTCCTCTGGATTATAGACTGGAACAGGCTTTGCGGTACGGAAAATTTTCTGGTGAATGGAGTCGCATTACATCAAACTATGGCCTGGTTCGAAGTAAATGTGATCAATTTGATCAACGTTAGGGTGGGCTTTTATAACTTGTAAGCACATTGCTATAAAGTTCGAATTCTTTTGTTGCCCTCCAGAACTATCTGAACACATGATGACCTTTTTTATTTCGGGGAATTTCATTATGTAGTATAAATGCACATTGACATTTTCAGACTTCTAGCTAAATCCACTAGCATTTTTCCACGAGACTCCATCTCGTACTAGACGGGAAACTTGAGTAATTTCGAAATTAGCAAACTCTCGATAAATAAGTAAGTTTTCGAACGCTACTTTGAAAAAATGTCTGATGATGATGAGACTAGGGATGGGTATCGATACTCGATATTTCAAAATATCGATACTTTCGTACCGATACTCGATATTTTAGTATCGATACTGCACTATCCGATATTTTTGGATATCGATACTTTGGATCCGATATTTCTAAATATCGAATATCGATACTGATCTCGCGGAAAATTCAACATAATGGCTAAAAAATGAAGAAGGTAGAGAGGCTTTTGGGTCAATACTCTTTGGTTCTACAAATAACGTTTATATCATGGAAAAAATCACTCTGCTTGGACTCTTAATAGTGAAAAATTAATGAAAGTTGTTGAAAAAATTATTTTTCTTGAGAAAATTGTATGATATTGATAGTTTGTGACACTAAAGTATCGATACTCGATATTTTAAAATATCGATACTCATGCCCAACGATACAAGGGATATCGATACTCGGATACGATACTGTATCGATACAAAATATCGATACTTTCAAAACGATACCCATCCCTAGATGAGACAGATCGAGCTGATACGGAAAAACGGAAACTAAATACCTATCCGGAAACATGCCTTGCGAGATCAAAAAGAACAGCTGTCCGTAGTGGAGGCTTATAACTAAACTGCAGAGTGCAAATAGGTTGCTATGGCAAAGTAACGAAAGATTTGCAGATTCGTTAGTTTTACGTAGTGGAATTTTCCCCAACACACAGATACGTTAACTTATAACTAACTGGAGAGGGAAATCGAAGTGACCTACTGACGTGAAATTTTGACAGATTGTAGACATATTATGAGCAAAGTTAATAGTGTAATAAACGTAGATTCGTTAGTTTTGCAGTTTTGCGAGTTTGTCGGAGTGAGAAAAAGATTCGCTAGTTTGTCATAGTGGGGACGATATCGTCTTCCCCAAAAAATGGGGGTAATCTTCACTGAAACAGTCAAAATGGAAGTGATAGAGATCCCATTATCACAATGCATTGACAGAGAAGACCCCAGGTGACCCAAGCTCTACATCTCCCATAACTCTCCCTCGTCGAGATGATGCCACCAAGTAGAATCCACAATGGTATTAGACAGGATAGTTTCGTCCATAAGGCGATTCAACAGGTTAGGTGGGTAGGCACAAGCTTGTTCAACTTACATGTAATTCTGGCGAATATGCGGTTGTGTCCACTTGCTCAGTCTCGAGTAGATATTCTAGTGTGAATTCTGGTTCAGATCACGCATTGAACCACCAACTTTCTGTCAAATCAAATTCACTTCACTACATCGCCAACCTGCTCCTCATTTCATTCGAATTCTTGCCATCCGCTTCTCGAACATTCTAGGCCTTCATATCACACACATCGTGTGACACGATATCACTCCCAACTTCCATGCTCCATCGTCTTCACCCATGAACCAAGGTAGAGAACACTCCAGCACGTGTCTAGTCCGCCCCGCAGCATCGTCCAACATGGAAGGCTAACTCGAAGCCCCTACGCTGCTTCCATACCAGAGCTTCCATACGCTGCTTCCATACCAGGAGCTTCCAGAGGGCTCCGGGTTATTTCGATACCAGAATCTGGTATCTGGTAACCAGATAAGAGATCCGCGGCAAAGGCATGATAACACCGCGGTGATTTGAGAAATCATGAAGTCCCAAGCAGGATGTCAATAGATGGCCTTAAATATAAGAATCATGGTATATTCCGTTTGTGTTAGTGAGGTGGTGCCTACAGTGCATGAACAGATTACCTGCCAGACGTGAGTACAAAATCTCTACCTACTTTGTACTGAGTACCTACATTGTCTATTTTCCCGCTACATCACACTCGTGATTCTGTTTTATCGAAGGAAAGCCTTTAAACACTCGTAGGGACCGAACGGTTTTTCCTACAGAGCTCTGGGAGGTCTCAAAATTTGTTTAAATTCAATACTATTTAAAATTGTCTAAAAAACGATACCTTTATTTCGAGAGTTTTCGAGCTAGGGCACTCTTGAAAATTGCAACCCTCAATTTTCACCCCTAAGAAGTGACTGACATCAACCAAAAGCTTCGCGGCACAATTAGCACAACCCAAATGGAGCTTTTTTTTCTTGCTCTATTCCAAAGGCTTATTATTGAAAATAATAAACCAAAAGTCAATTGATCAGATGATTCCTAAATGGGGAGTGAGAGCGCTGTAAACTAGAACCCAACCCAATGATCCTTCCGTTGTTGACCACTAGGTGCGCCCTCGTCAACTTCTTTTGCTCATTTGATTCTAAAAAATTGAATTGTCTATTTTAAATGAATGAAAAATCCATACTTCGATGTTATACGTTTTTGAGCTGAGGCGTTTTGAAATTTTCATCTCCACATTACCGTTATTGAGGAAGGAAAAACTTACTTTTCAAGCATTCGAAGTCGTTGTTCCTCTTCCTGTTGACCGCCACGTAGCCGTCGTCGCACATGCACACCATGCTCTGGTAACAAGTTGAATGCGCGGGCAAACACTCACTGCTCGAAGTGCAAGTCCGGTTCGTTCCTGTCAAAACAAAAATAAAAAAGTTTATTGCAATACCTACAGGTGGACATGAAAAGTAACTTCCATCGAATTTGAATCAGATCGAGGGATCCCCCTCAGGCGTGGTCTCTGGATTGTTCAGAAAGCTCTTGAAGGACAAAAAATTTTCAATTTTCTCAGGAGTCAAAAATGTGTCTCACCTACCAGTGGTAGTGAGGAAGCACGAATCAAGACGATATCAGTAATCACCTAAGAATTCTCGATGTGCTCGTTTGTCTATTGAAAATTTTCTTCCTGATAGTCCAGTTTGGAACATTCTAATACCATCTCTGGAGGATAGAAAGTATCACTTAGACCGAATGAGCGAATTTTCATTTTAAAAAATGCAATCGATCTATCCCGACTGTTTCATTCATACAATCGTATTACTGGCAGGAAAGAGCTATGCACAACACCCATTTAACGTACTTTTTACCTCATAGGACATACATAATTTTACGGTGATTCTTAATACTCCTTTGGTACACTAGCTAGTTAGTTCAAAATTTAATTTTCCATCAAAAACCTCACTAAAAGGTTTTGCTTTTTTTTCGTTGATGGGTGAATGAAGTGACCATGTTTTTGATAAATATAGTTTTTGGAGTCTATTTTTCAATTTATTGTTTTTGGTAGGTACATGTTTCGGCAAAAACAACGTTACCTTCATTAGCCTTAATAAACCGGTTTGGGAATCATCCCTTGTGCCGTTGCCTTTGTCACTTCATAGTCTGTTATGGAGCATACCGTTAATTCAAATTTTCCACATTTTGATCTGTAAGCCAGTGAAGTATCTATGCTTTTCCCCATTCTCTCCCTCTCTCTTCATTCCTTCACAATCTTCACATTTGGGGCTTTGGGCAAATGAACAAATGTGTATGAGAGTATATAGAGTTCTTATACATTTGTTCTTTTACCAAAAGTGATTCACAGTTCGAAAATTGAGAAAATTATGAAATTGAGTTGGAAAATTAACAGGAATCACCAATTTCATCAACTGGTATTACCTACCTCGGGATCAGTTCTGCAAAGGTTCGGCTTGTGAAGGAATAAAGAGAGAGGGAGAGAATGGGGAAAAGCATAGATACTTCATTGGGTTACAGATCAAAATGTGGAAAATTTGAATTAACGGTATGCTCCATAACAGACTATGAAGTGACAAAGGCAACGGCACAAGGGATGATCCCCAAACCTGTTTATTGAGATGGTGAAGGCAACGTTGTTTTTGCCAAAACAAGTACCTACCGACAACAATAAATTGAAAATTAGACTCTAAAAACTTATTTTTTTTAATATAATTTTTTTTAAATAAAAAGTTTTAAAAAAATGTATTTTTTATTTTTTAAATAGAAAATCGGATCCCTTGGGGTTGTTCAAAATTGCTATCCAACGTCTCATCCAGTTTTTGTTGTTATTATTGTTATGTTTTCATTATTACTCAAATTTTGGACTCAAATCTAGTTCCTCAGAAATGTCAAAATATTCAGTTGGTTTTGGGTGTAGCAAGGCTGTAGAAGAACTGACCGACCGACACAGGGCAGGTGTTCAAGAAACTCCGAAAAAATCAAATAAATTCAGACAATTTATTTCAAAGTATATATTTTTTGTCATAAGAACTTACACATAATGATAACTTACATGTATAAAAATGTGTTCTTACACATCTTCTTAGAACTTCTCAAACCATTAATAGAAGATATAGGTACATTTGATTCCAAATCAACAATTCGGATTCAGAAATAACATTCAATAGGGTGTGCGCCTGGGTAGGAAAAACTGTTTATTGTTATTTTTAATCTAAGGTAGACCTCATTCTGAGAATTTTGGTACCATCCGCGAGCTTCTAGCGTGTGTATATGTTTTCCTATGAATTTTCAAAGTTTTGACCATTTATGACGTCACAGTGGGCTGGGGGGGCCCGCCCAGGCGAGAGGGGCGCGTTACGTCATAAACGGTCGAAACTTTGAAAAATCATAGAAACAGATCTACTCACGCTAGAAGGTCGCGGTTGGTGCCAAAATTTTCAGGATGTAGTCTACTTTAGATTAAAAATCTAAAAAAAATCAAGGCACACCCCCCATTGTAGATCAAGTCTATCGAATCACTAACATAATAGAAAAGGCCCCCGAAGGCAAGACAATATGTGCTAGTATCTTCTTGGATGTGGTACAGGCCTTTGACAAGGTTTGGCACGAGGGATTGGAGTACAAACTGCACAGAGATCTCCCAAAACAGTACTACTTACTGCTAAAATCCTACCTTGAAAACAGACATTTCAGAGTGAAGCAAGATGGCCAATCCTCCGGCTTGAAGCCAATAGAAGCAGGGGTCCCGCAAGGGAGTGTCTTAGAGCCAGTCCTTTATCTACTGTACACACGGGACTCACGCCAACGAGAAGGAACAACTGTTGCCACCTTTGCAGATGATACGGCTAACCTCTCCGTCGATGATGATATCGAAGCTGCAACTAGTAATCTACTGACGTCAATTACTGAGGTTTTCAAGTGGACCAAGATGTGGAGAATAAAGTTGAACGAATCAAAACCGAAAAATTCCAGTCATGGATGTTGTGATCAATTCAAATAAAATACCCCAATATTTGGGTATGACCCTCGACTCTAAATTAAACTGGAAAAAACATGCAGAAAAGAAAAAAGAGGAAATTAAAATCAAATTCAGAAAGATGTATTGGTTGATGGGAAGGAATTTTCGTCTCTATCTTCAAAATAAATTGCTTATTTATAAGTAGATCCTCCGCCCTATATGGACCTATGGAATTCAGTTATGGGGCTGCCAAAAAATCAAACGTTAACAAAATCCAAACCTCCCAAAATAAAATACTGAGAAGTATAGTGCATGCACCTTGGTACATGAGGAATGATGATATTCATCGAGACTTGAGGATGGAAACACTCCACGAAATTATCGCAAGGTACTCAAGGACGCCTAGACAATCATGAACACCTGGAAATGCTCTACGATTTGGACAACGAAGATGAACTCCGGCGACTCAAGCGAAAAAAACTACTGGACTTAGTTAGTGCTGTTAAAGTGTAATTATAGCTCAGTGTTGAAGATTCTGTTATAAGAAGGAGCTGGGTGTTACTGTAAACGGGCTCTCAAGGAGTGAACAAATGATAAGGCTAGATGGATAGTATTTAATACTCAGTTGGAATAATAAATCACGTTAGGAAAAATGTATAAAAATATTGTATTTTACAACATTATCACAGATAAGTTCACAAAATGAGCGTTTATAATTTGAAGTGACAGGAAGGTTCACAACCTGCGATTTTGAGTGAATAGTGATTCAAAATAGTTGCTTTTGATACGACCGTGTCAATAACCTTACAGATTCGTCCTCGAAATGCCCGAACAGGAAAGTCGATGTAGAGTAGAATGAGCCGCGACGACGCTCGGAGTTCTCAAATTTGAGTTCGCAGGTGCCAAATATTGGAACAGGTTGACGTTTTCTGAAGCACAGCTGATCATCCTGGTGAGTCTTCGGCGTCCGTTGGTCCTCTGGCGTTGGTTGTAGTGGCGTCTCATCTTGGAAGAACTCCTTTTCTCTAGATTTTCGATATTCGAGGCTCCTATAAATTCTATACAGGGAAACAGTTTTTAACGTCAACTCACCCGTCGCAACACAACTCTGCTTGCTTATATGTGGCCAAACATAATCAGGATAGGGGAACATCAAATAGAATAGGGGATTGTAAGCATAGATGTGGAATAAACTAAAGTAAAGTAAGGTAAACAACCATTTCAGGTTGGATTCGTTTTTTTCTTGGCCTCTCGGACGTCATCACTGTCATCAGCTGTCTTCCAAAGGGTAGATCATGGGAGATAAAATGGGAGAGGTATCTGCCCCAACATGTTTACATTGCCAGAACAAAGAAGATGATGATGACAAAGAATGATGACACCTTCTTCAAATGCACCAAATGGGCACCTGAAAGAAATCAGCTGATGTCAGACCTGGAGATAGCTCCCCAGAGCTCAACACCAGAGGCTGTTGTCAGCAAGATGCTGGAACCTGAAAGGAGCTGGACTGCTGTGGCAGAATACACGGAGAGCATCCTGACAAGGAAGATGCTCTTAGAACGAGAAAGAGAGAGGAGGGAGCATCTGGTCCACCCCCTCACCCAGAACTGATTAAACGCCCCAGTACTCAGCCCGAAGTAATGTGCTAAACGGTTCCGGGCTGAGCTCCAACATGGGGGGAAAGGAGGTGTTTTTTTAGTGGGTTTGAATTCCACATAACCTGGAGGACGCGGACCCTTCCACCTTCTCACCTGCCTGCCGAAAAAAAGGAAGATCAAAAATTGTTCTGATGATTTTGCTCATGGCTTCCTACCTTAAAAATCCACGGTGAACTCTCTCAACTTGGCTGATGTGGCATTGGTAAAATGGATTACAGACTACCGAGGCATACTCCAAAACTGGAGTCACCAGCACTTTGTGGTGAATTAAACTTTTTCCTCACACAATTCTTCACAGGACATGGACTGTTTTATGCCTATCTCAAGGTCCTCCTGCGCTTTGCGAAGCTTGTATGCCACATACCTTAAAAATCCACGGTGAACTCTCTCAACTTGGCTGATGTGGCATTGGTAAAATGGATTACAGACTACTGAGGCATACTCCAAAATTGGAGTCACCAGCACTTTGTGGTGGAGTCAATTCTCTTGTATGGAGCGGAGGTGTGGGCGGATGCACTGAGTGTGGCGTATCTCCGACAGAGACTGATAGCTGTGCAGCGAAGAGGAGCTCTACGAATCGCCAGTGCTTACCAAATAGTGTCAGATCTTTGTCCTTACCAGTGTCATACCAATTCAGCTGATGGCTTCAAAGAGAAAAAGAATTTTTGACAGAAGGGGTGAAGGAGACAGGTCCCGCATAGCCAAGGAAGAAAGAGATTGCACGATGGTAAGCTGGCAAGAGATATGGACAAGAGAATGTAGAGGACGGTGGACCACACAGCTAGTGCCAAACATCCAGATATGGACGGACAGGAAGCATGGAGGAACTTTTTCCTCACACAATTCTTCACAGGACATGGACTGTTTTATGCCTATCTGCATCAAATGGGAAAGGTAACTGCCCCAACATGCCTGCACTGCCAGAAGAGAGAAGATGATGATGCGCTACACACCTTTTTCAAATGCACCAAATGGGCGGCTGAAAGAAGCCAGCTGCTGTCAGAGCTGGGATTAACTCCCCAAATTTCAACACCAGAAGCTGTCGTCAGCAAGATGCTGGAAGGTGAGAGGAGCTGGAGTCTTGTGGCAGCGTACGCAGAGAGTATCCTGACAAGGAAGACATTGTTAGAACGAGAGAGACAGAGAAGGGAACACCTGGTCCGACCTGCCATCCAGAACTAATGAAGTGCCCCAGGACTCAGCCTGAAGTAATGTGTTAAAAAGTTCCAGGCTGAGCATCCAACGTGGGAGAAAAGGAGGTGTTTTTTTAGTCGGTTTGAATCCCACATAACCTTGAAGTCGCGGATCCTTCAAGGTATCTTACGAGATCCAACTCCACCAGTGGATCTTAAAGATTTTCTCCCCTGCCTGCCAAAAAAAATTATAGCTGGTATATAAAAGGGGAGGGTTGCGACGAGGGGGGCGATGAGACCCCCAGCCGCCGAAAAACGCACGCGGCAGGAGATGAGCCTTGAACGCACGATCCCCGCAGATGTCGGTCCCCAATCTATCGCCAAACAGCGACGCCCCAACAACCAAAGCCACACCGCTGTCCCCCATAGATGTGGAATAATGTGCTGATTTGGTAACAGGTACGATATTTATTGCACGCGTACAATACAAGTTCCAAGCGATGAGTACACGAACTGAGAAATTTCTGCACCCGCTCTACACCTTCCCCCACTCCTCAATGAACTCAAAAGAACCCGAATCTGCACTCGCACCTGCACTGCACCGGAAATCGCCTCGCATGGAACAAACCAAGTGGCTGTTTGCTCCCCCCCCCCCCCCCCCTTGGTAGACGTAGTAGCTATGTGCCTCACCCCCTTGGCGGACTGTTTTGCGGTTTAATTTCAGTAACGTGAGTTGGAATTTGAAGTAAACACGTTGGATTTGATGTGTACAAACATCGATTTTGGAATTGTGCTTCCGAGTCTACCCAAGTAGGCGAAACATTTCCACATTTCAAGGTTAAGAAGCAACATGTTTTACAAAATCGAAATTTCCGCACGCGTTTTACGTTTCAGGCCTTCCTGAACAATTTTTGTTCCGTGTATGTCTGTCTGTGTGTCTGTCATGAAATCCTCGGGACGGGCAAAACTACAGGAAATTTTGTCGAATTTCGCAGAAATTTTCAGGGATTGTGCGGATTAGCGTGCAGATGGTCTCCACGAAAATCATCAACCCCGGACTGATAGTAGCCGCTGCGCATGCGCAAACGTGAATTCCTTGTAACAGCCGTAATTTCCACATTTTCTATCCGAATTCGATGGAATTTTTAGAGATTGTGGGGTTGGGGTGTAGATGGTCCCCTATGAGGGTAGTGGAAGGTACTCAGAGATTAATATTTTGTGATTAACTACTATGCATCATCTATAAAATCGGTTTAAGTATAGGAGGAAAATTTGTGCCACACCCACTTGGCAGACGTTTTTGGGGTTCCTTCACTTACTTAATGTGAAATATCGGATTTGAAATGGAAACTGTGGATTGTAGTACTAATAAAGTCTGCCAAGTGGGTGTGGCACATACTTTCCTCTTATCCATAACCCGGTAGTATCGATAATCCGATGCAAAGTAGCGTATCTCAAGTACCTAACATTGATCTCAAGAACCTTGCACTACCCTCATAGGGGACCATCTATATGCCAATCTGAACAATCCTCAGAAATTGCATCAAATTAATCTAAAAAGAAAGGTAATTGAAAATACTTTTTTTGGAGGGGTCATGATTTTCATAGTGGACCATCTACACCCCAATCCGCATAATTCCTGAAAATCGTTGAAATCAGATGGAAAATGAATTATGACTCTTACAAGGAAATTCACTAGCTTCATAGCTTCGGGGCGATTATATTCATAAGGGACCATCACAAAGAACAATCCGGAAGAATTTCATCAAATTAGGATGAAAACTGTAACAAGGATTTCACGTTTTGATTTATTATTTTCAATACTAAATATAATACTATATACTATTTTCAACCTTTGGAATCGACCAAGAAAAAAAAATTTTAACACCCCCTCAAAATTTGATGGTTTACGTTTCAAGGTACGTAGAATCCAAAAATCGAATAAAACGTCTGCCCAGTGGGTGTGGCACATAGCTTCCTCGTATCCATAACCCGATTATATAGAAGATCAGATGCATAGTTGTTAATCCCCAAACACCAATCTCTAAGTACCTTCCACTACCCTCATAGGGGACCATCTACACGCTAATCTGGACAATCCTAGAAAATTTCATCAAATTCGGATGAAAAATTAAGTGAGTAGATGCATGTGATTGGATCAAAAAAATACTTAGCCTCGGCTGGGATTCGAACCCGCGACCCCTGGGGGACAGTTGAAGTTACGGCTGTCACAAGTAATTCACGTTTGCGCATGCGCAGTCACTTCTATCGGTCCGGGGATGATGATTTTCATAGGGGACCGTCTACACACTAACCCGCACAATCCCTGAAAATTTCATCGAAATCGGACAATAACTTCGTATAGTTATGCGCGTTACAAGGAATTCATGACAGACAGACAGACACGGAACCAAAATTGTTCAGAAAGGTCTAAAACGCAAAACGCGAGTGGAAATTTTGATTTTGGAGAACTTTTTTTGTCGTCCTTGAAAAGTGAAAACAAAGCTTCCGCTACCTTGGTAGACTCGGAAGCAAAATTTGACCGTCCGTCCGCCGTACGCGGCACTTTTGCCACTTAGCATTGACCGATTTTGATGAAATTTGGTATGTAGGCTCCGTTTGGGGTCTAGTTGTGCCCCGAAGCTTTTGGTTGATGTAGGTCACTTCTAAGGGTTCCAAAATCAATTTTGAAATTTTGAAAACGCCCTAACTCAAAAAATTTCGAAATAAAGGTATTGTTTTTCCTTCAATTTTGGATTCTATAGAATTTTTAGAATTTTTTGAGACCACCCGAAGCTCTGTAGGACAAACCGTTCGCTCCTCACAAAAATTTAAGGGTTTATATTGAAATATATATATATAAAAATCATAACACGAGTGTGAATCGCAAAAGAGGCCTAATCTCCGTTCAAATTAGAACCGAAATGCAATCGATGGTTGGTGATTTTGGTTTTTTAAAAATTTTTTTTGATTTTTTTTTTTTGGATTTTTTTTTTAATTTTATTTTATCTTTTTTCCATATTGGATGGTTAGTGATTTTGTAGACGAGTGATCTATATAGAAAAATAATAAACCATTGTGTAATAATTTGCAGGGTTTTTTAGGATTCGGTGTTATAGCTGTAACGTGGATTTTGAGTTTGCGCATGCGCAGTGGCTACTGTTAATTTGGAGACGTGATTTTCGTAGGGGACCATGTACACCCTAATCAGCACAATCCCTGAAAATGTCATTGAATTTCGACGGAAAATGTGGAAGTTATTGCTGTGGCAAAGATTTCATGATAGAAACTCACACAGACAGACAGACACGAAACCAAAATTGTCCAGGGAGGTCTTTAACCCTTAATATCATGAAGTATATTTTTGGAAGCCCGATTCATATTATGCAAACGTTTATCCACTTTCAAGCCAAAACTGATAGCCGTTGGATGTCTTGATAATCCAACTATCGATTGTGTGAAAAAACGTAGCAGCATAAAATAATTCTCGAGTTGACAGTCTGTAATATGGCCTTCGAAGTACCTTCTATCGTCATTTCTCACCTTGTAGGGTATTAGTTGGGGTTTCTCGTCAGAGAACCATTGTCTGAGGCAGCACAGATCCATCCATGAAGTGAACTTCCTCCAACTCAGTTTGGTTCTATATTTTATGAGAAATAACACACGCCAACATCCCACCAAGGATTTTTCCAAGTTTCTTCTACTCCAACAAAATTGAGTTGAGACAAGTGGGAAATTAAGGGTTAACCCTTAACTGCACCAGCTATCATATATGATATGGAACTTTAAACGAGGCTCAAGAGCATTCTGGTGGTCTTCTCGAGCTCTTTGTGGTATTTTTACCTTAGTCAACTACCGCTAGATCTCGTAAGAATCAAAGAATATCCATAACCCCTCCTGTAAGGTTATAACAAATCTCAGACAGGTCTCAGGTCTCTTTCAAATTAGCAGAAATCACGAGTTGTCAACACGCCTGAGAAGTGTTGTTTTGCTGTGCCTCTTACAACAACATTTTTGAAAATTTTCGGCTGGAAAAATACTGCGTGCTGTCTCAAGATATGTAGAAATGAAATATGAAAAGAACTAATCGATCAAGTTTCCAGTGTTTATGGAAACTGCGCTTTTGCTTTGATATCACATATGATAGAACGTGAAGGAGGAGGACCTGGGTGAAATTCATATATGATAGAACGTGGACTTCTCCACTGCATTACCATCTCGTTCAAACGTGATACAAGCCACTTGCTGCACATGATGTTTTTTTAAATATAATTATATTTTATGTTTTTGATGATTTTATAAATTTTATTTGACGTCAGCATAAATTTAACATTAGGTATCCCTACTATATTTCAGAAATGGTTCCTAACCACTTAACTTATGTGGACAGAGATGGAACCAAAAGAATCTAATTACATAAAACCCCAACCGTATGTACATGCATGTATGTATGCATGTCGCCGATCGCGAGGAGTTAGAGTGGTCGTGGGAGTAGGGAGAGTGAGGAATCGGAGGGAGTGGGTGGCGGGGAGAGTCGGAGTAATCGTTTTTGCCTGCTTTTAGTAGGCTTTTCAGCTAGTATGGCATAATGATGAACTACAAAAATTCCTTGAAATACCAATTGGAAGAGAAGATGATTTATTAGATGTGGATGAATTGGATTATGATAATGTTGAGTTAGACCAGCCTGATGACTTTTTGCCAACCTATTCATTATGGACCCTTCTCTGCCAAATGAATTTCAAGAAATAGTCATGGGGCTGTCAGAAGAAGTGGAGATGTCACATGAAGCCGAAGCCACCTTGTCAAAAATTGTCTACTTATTGTTTAGTCTTCAACTATTCTTGTCTATAGTCTGGCCTTATAATATATCACTAGATTTTTGTCCATAATCCTACTAAGTTTCTAAATAGGTGATAGAAACTCCAAATGAGCATTTATGCTTTCTTATAGCATTATAAATGTGATTTTTAAATAGCATTATGCGAGAAAACCTATTTGGTCATACATATTTCTTTCAACAATTTTGCTCGCATTATATCGCATATGAAATCATCGTCTCGGCTGCTTAACCACGTTCTATCATATATGATAAGGGCATAAATTAGGGATTATCGGTCAAACTATGTAATTTAGGGACTTTTCCTTGTCACTTTCGTTTTCAGGGGGCCAAAATACATGAAATTCTTTTTTTTTTCAAGAAAATCGGAAATTGTGTGCAGTTAAGGGTTAACGTAAAATGCGACTGGAAATTTCGATTTTGGAGAACTTTGGTTTTTTCAACATTGAAAAGTAATAACAGCTTCCGATACCTTGGTAAAAAATTTCAAATTCATTCAAATTCAAAATTAAATGAATTGAACCAAATTTCGGTACCTTTAGTACTTACTGTAATTCCTCGGACGGACGTACTGAAGCCAAGTGGCGGGGAGGAAAGACAAGGCGAGGGCGACCTGCGTGAAAGGGAGGAGAATCATGTCGCCGGGAGACGAGCACGTCGCGGTTGACGCAGCGGGGGACGAGCACGTCGCGAGCCCACCTCATCGCACCGACTGGAGACGAGCCGTACGCTCGACAATTGTTCTCAGGTCGTAAAAGGAGGTCTCGTTGCGTCCTTGAGAGTCTCCTGTGGCGGCGGAGGAGTTTACTGTTATAACAGTCAGCTATCAGTCAACTCGTGTTTCTCCATTCAAAGGCGCCTTCTCTGGTTCAGCTGCTACGAGACGAGTGACGGGCGAAACACTCCATCCGAGTATTTATATTCAAATTCCCTAATTACTGTTATTCTGCGCTGTAAACGATGTTTACCGATTCAGAGTCGTCGTATCATCAGATAAATCCTGATTTCCGTCATTAAAGTACCAAGTTTCCTTTCTTCCTCGTATTTCCTTATTATGATGCTCAAGTGTCCCATTTCAACAGAGAAAATCCCTTATGATTCATCCACAGGGACGTCCACCAAGTGTGTGAGGCACATAGCTTCCATAACCTGATCTGTTAGTACCCTGCACTGCCCTCATTGGGAACCTACTACACGTCAACCCACACAATCTCAGAATATTTCATCGAAATCGGACAATAAATTTTAAAAGTTTTGCCCGTCTCAAGGATTTCATGACAGACACACGAACAGACAGACACGGTGCCAAAACTGTTCAGGAAGGCTTAAAACGTAGAATGCGAGTAGCAATTTTGGTTTATTATTTTCAATAATGAACCTTAGCCAAATGGCCAAAAATCGGAAGAAAATCATTATCTTCTAAACTAATTAGTGTTCGTCTTGGGAATGGTTTCATTCGATTCCGAATACGAAAATACATAAGAAAAACGTCTGCCAAGTGGGTGTGGCACATAGCTTCCTCGTATCCATAACCCGATTATATAGATAATCCGATGCATAGTTGTTAATCTCAAAACACCAATCTCTAAGGACCTTCCACTACCCTCATAGGGGACCATCTACACGCCAATCTGGACAATCCTAGTAAATTTCATCAAATTCGGATCAAAAATTAAGTGAGTAGATGTATGTGATTGGATAAAAAAAAACGTCTGCCAAGTGGGTGTGGCACATAGCTTCCTCGTATCCATAACCCGATTATATAAATGATCCGATGCATAGTAGTTAATCTCATAACACCAATCTCTAAGTACCTTTCACTACCCTCATAGGGTACCATCTACACGCTAATCTGGACAATCCTAGAAAATTTCATCAAATTCGGACGAAAAATGTAAGTGCGGTAGTGATTGGAATCAAAAAATTTCATAGCCAGGCTGGGAATCGAACTTGGAACCCCTAGGTGTGAGTCTAGTACTTTGCTTACTGATCTACAGAGGGGTTTGTAAATTGATTTTGAGATCCTCTCTTCAGACGCAACTGTTACGGCTGTTACAAGTATTTTACGATTGCGCATGCGCAGAGGCTACTGTAAATTTTAAGGCCTTGATTTTTATTGGGGACCATCTACAACTTAATCCGCGTAATCCCTGAAAATGTCATCGAAATCGGGTAGAAATTGTGGAAGTTATGGCTGTTACAAGTAATTCACGTTCGCGCATGCGCATCGGCTACTATCAGTCCGGGGGTGATGATTTTCATAGGGGACCATCTAAACACTAATCTGTAACATCCCTGAAAATTTCATTGAAATCGGATGGAAAATGTGGAAGTTACGGCCGTTACAAGAAAATTAACGTTTGCGCATGCGCAGTGACTACTATCAATCCGAAGGTGATGATTTTCATAGGGAACCATCTAATCACTAATCTGTAACATCCCTGAAAATTTCATTGAAATCGGATGGAAAATGTGGAAGTTATGGCTGTTACAAGGAATTCACGTTTGCGCATGCGCAGTCGCTTCTATCAGTCCGGGGATGATGATTTTCATAGGGGACCGTCTACACACCTACCCGCACAATCCCTGAAAATTTCATCGAAATCGGACAATAACATCGTATAGTTATGCGCGTTACAAGGAAATCATGACAGACACACAGACACACAGACACACAGACAGACAGACACACAGACAGACAGACACGGAACCAAAATTGTTCAGAAAGGTCTAAAACGCAAAACGCGAGTGAAAATTTTGATTTTGGAGAACTTTTTTTTTTCGTCCTTGAAAAGTGAAAACAAAGCTTCCGCTACCTTGGTAGACTCGGAAGCAATACTTAGCCTCGGCTGGGATTCGAACCCGCGACCCCTGGGGGACAGTTGAAGTTACGGCTATTACAAGGAATTTACGTTTGCGCATGCGCGGTCGCTTCTATCAGTCTGAGGATGATGATTTTTATAGGGGAATATCTACAACCTAATCCACATAATCCCTGAAAATTTCATCGAAATCGGGTGGAAAATGTGGAAGTTATGGCCGTTACAAGGAAATGCACGTTTGCGCATGCGCAGTCGCTTCTATCAGTCCGGGGATGATGATTTTCATAGGGGACCGTCTACACTCCAACCCGCACAATCCCTGAGAATTTCATAGAAATCGGACAATAACTTCGTATAGTCATGCGCGTTACAAGGAATTCATGACAGACGGACAGACACACAGACACACAGACAGACAGACACGGAACCAAAATTGTTCAGAAAGGTCCAAAACGCAAAACGCGAGTGGAAATTTTGATTTTGGAGAACTTTTTTTTTCGTCCTTGAAAAGTGAAAACAAAGCTTCCGCTACCTTGGTAGACTCAGAAGCAATATGTTATCTGACGTTTCAAGTTATTATTTTAGTACTAAATCTTGAATTTTGAAAAGAATAATGTTATTCAGAGTGGGAAAGGGTGCGAAAAAATAGAAAAGCGGTTTTAAAGGCTATGGGAGTGTGTTATTTTGTTCTAGGATTCTAGGATTCTAGGATTCGATAATGATTAGGTTCTAGGATTCGATAATGACTATTGAATTGAGGTTTCTTTACGTGTGTATGTAAATATTTATACATGTAAGTATAGGTATATTTATATATTTAATTTTGACAAAATTTTGTGTAATAAACACCTCTGAAAATTGGATAGTATGCGATCAAATAATGGAGCGAATCCAAAAATGCCAAGTGGGTGTGGCACATAGCTTCTTCGTATCCATAACCCGATTGTATAGATGATCCGATGCATAGTAGTTAATCTCAAAACACCAAAACAAGTTAATCTGTAACATCCCTGAAAATTTCATTGAAATCGGATGGAAAATGTAGAAGTTATGGCCGTTACAAGGAATTCACGTTTGCGCATGCGCAGTGGCTATTATCAGTCCGAAGGTGGTGATTTTCATAGGGGACCATCTAAATACTAATCTGTAACATCCCTGAAAATTTCATTGAAATCGGATAGAAAATGTAGAAATTATGGACGTTACAAGGAAATTCACGTTTGCGCATGCGCAGTGGGTACTATCAGTCCGAAGGTAGTGATCTTCATTGGGAACCATCTACAACCTAATCCGCATAATCCCTGAAAATTTCATCGAAATCGGATGGAAAATGTAGAAGTTATGGCCGTTACAAGGAATTCACGTTTGCGCATGCGCAGTCGCTTCTATCAGTCCGGGGATGATGATTTTCATAGGGGACCGTCCACACACTAACCCGCACGATCCCTGAAAATTTCTTCGAAATCGGACAGTAACTTTGTATAGTTATGCGCGTTACAAGGAATTCATGACAGACACACAGACAGACAGACAGACAGACACACAGAAACGGAACCAGAATTGTTCAGAAGACTTTATCGTCTGAGCTACCGATGACCTGCAATTAATAGGATTTGAGATTCTCACTGGGAACCATCCCTCTATGAATAAATCCCTCTATGAAAAACAATTGTCTGTGATTTTCATAGGAGACCATCTAAACACTACTCTGTAACATCCCTGAAAATTTCATTGAAATCGGATTGGAAATGTAGGATTTATGGCCGTTACAAGGAAATTCACGTTTGCGCATGCGCAGTGGCTCCTATCAGTCAGAAGGTGGTGATTTTCCTAGGGGATCATCTACTCATCTGTAACATCCCTGAAAATTTCATTGAAATCGGATTGAAAATGTAGAAGTTATTGCCGTTACAAGGAATTCATGTTTGCGCATGTGCAGTCGCTTCTATCGGTCCGGGGATGATGATTTTCATAGGGGACCGTCTACACACCAACCCGCACAATCCCTGAAAATTTCATCGAAATCGGGCAATAACTTCGTATAGTTATGCGCGTTACGAAGAATTCATGACAGACGGACAGACACACAGACAGACAGACACACAGACAGACAGACACACAGACAGACAGACAGACAGACAGACACGGAACCAAAATTGTTCAGAAAGGTCTAAAACGCAAAACGCGAGTGAAAATTTTGATTTTGGAGAACTTTTTTTTTTCGTCCCTGAAAAGTGAAAACAAAGCTTCCGCTACCTACCGTTCTCGGTATGTCACGACAATACAAACTGACCACATTACTGCTAATGACAATTCGACGAACCAGGTGTTGTTCAAACAGAACCTTAACTCATAGCGGAAATGTTTTACGAAAATATCTCTACTTACGTCGTTTTGTGTTCCAATAACAAAGAAAACAAAATTTCTGCCAAATGGATGTGGCACATAGCCTCCCAGTATCCATAACCCGATTGTTTAGATGATCCGATCATTGTAGCTAACAGCCCACATAGGGGACCTTCTACACGCCAACATTCACAATCCCTGAAAATTTCATCGAATTTGAGAGGAAAATGTAGAAGTTTTACTTAGAAAGGATTTACTCTGAAGCAAAAATGAGTGGAGTGACGGAGGTCTCGCTTTATTTTTAATCTCACATTAATCCATCTCGCCTGAATTCGGTGGAATACGGCCATGAAATTTTTACAGCATCTTAATAATGGTCAGAACTTCAAGAAAAAAAAATGAGTCAAACCAAAGGAAGGCGAAACTTTGGTTTTCCACGCTTCTAAAGCACTTATTCGCTGTAAAACCCCAAATCTGGAGCTAATTTTCAAGCTAAAATGTTTTGAAAAAAAATTAGTATTTTTTTACAGATACCTACTACATATCGCACATCCGGAGTAAGACTGGTATAAGTCAAAAAACCCAACTGATGGGAAATCGCATTTAAAGATTTTCGACTTCTTTGTTGTTCTATAACAGTCATCTGAACGAATTTTTTTAATATCTCAAGGGTCTACGGCACTCATATACTATTTAACTATCATGTGCTATACCAAAATTGCTTCGTTACCTCTTCATTTGCGACCAGCATGCTTAAATTGATCAAATTCCTATGATGTACCACTATTACTCCAAGAAATAGTGGAACATCTCAAAATAAACCAGAGTTGTAATTCTAAAAGTGGAACCAATACATGACTTTTCGGATCAAAAGTGGTACATCTCATATTATACCAACGTTACAACATGCAGACCAAAGAGAAATTCCATTTTGTTTTGGAGAAATACTGGTGCATCTCAAAATAAACCAGTTGCAAATTTAAAACTAGATCAACCACTCTAATTATTGTTGGATCAAAAGCGGTACATCTGATATATACCAGTATTACACATACCTTGAGTTCCAAGTGATCCAGTCTTGCTCCGACGCCATGGTAGAAGAATGGCTCAGAAC
This sequence comes from Apolygus lucorum, assembly GCA_009739505.2. Classification (NCBI taxonomy): domain Eukaryota; kingdom Metazoa; phylum Arthropoda; class Insecta; order Hemiptera; family Miridae; genus Apolygus; species Apolygus lucorum. Next base: position 2,135,393 of record CM019182.2, read on the forward strand.
CATACTGGTTTATCTGCTCTCTAGCGGCCAATAACTAAGTTATCGTTAAACCCGCTCTACCCCCGTGTAGAGCTCGACGAGAGCTATCTGGTGGAATATATAACTCAAAACCGCCAATTTCGGACTTATACCAGTCTTACTCCGGATGTGCGATATATATAGGGTGACTCGCCCAGTGAATGAACACCCCCCAGTAAATGAACAGTACGAGGTTATTTGGGAATAATAAGGCTTGTGATGCACCCTGGTGATAACGGTGTTTTTCATTAGTTCCATCAACATATCATAGATAGCAGGGTGAAGCAGTAGATAAAAAAAAGTCTGCCATCTTCTTCGGTTTTGATGTTATCAGCAGGTCTGTCTCCAAGAACGTCTCTGGGTGTAAGAAATGGAGTTGGCCATTAAGTGGGGATTAGTGTTTAGAGGAAAGTAAAATGCTAAATCAGTCAATGTCATGCTTTATTATTGTAGCTGATATGTTTTTCTAGAGAGAACTAATTGGGTAGAAGGGAATTTTTTTGATTATGATATGTTTTGTTGGGTGTTCATACTGTGGGAACTAAAATATGACCTCCAACCAGTAAATGAACGACAGTAAAATGACTGTTCATTCACTGGCTGGAGGGTTATTTCACGGTTCTAAATCGAACGGAGGCTTCCCAAGTGAAGAAACAACTAAACTGCTGATTTTTTGCCTCAACTTGTTTAAATAACTATCCAGTGAATGAACTATATGAACTATAATGTTCATTCACTGGAATTTCAGGGTTCATTCACTAGGAAATAGTGTTCATTCATGGGGTGAAATACATTAACTCCTTTATTGTGAAAAATTACCTATAAAAATCAAATTTTCTCGTCTTCTCCCATGCTATTCTTGTTCCTTACATAATTTTAAACAACATCAGACAAATTCAAGTAGTGTAGTACTGCAACTGTAAGAACTATAGACATTAAAGTTCGTCGCTAGTGTGCTAAGAGCTTAAGTGTTCATTCATTGGGCGAGTCACCCTATCCAACATTACATAATTCTATTTCAATTTTTTGAAACACAGAATGTGTTAGGAAATTTTCAAATTCCACTCTCAAAGTGCTTAAAATCTCGAAATATCAGGTTTGAGCCCCCATTTAGCAGTGAAAACAATTTTTAAACACTGAAGGTCCTTCACACCCTAATTTACAGGTAATGGACTTTGAGAATTTTATAGAATGAAAATGAAATTGAATAATTTTGAAAACGCCCTAACTCAAAAAATTTGGATACAAAGGTATTGTTTTTCCAACAATTTAAGATAGTAGAGAATTTTTAGAATTTTTTGAGACCACGCGGAGCCCTGTAGGACAAACCGTACGCTCCCTACGAGAATTCAAGTGTTGGACGTTCGATAAATCAGAAACACGAGTGTGAATCGCAAAAGAGGCCTAATCTCCGTTCAAATTATAACTGACAGAAATGTGATCGATGTTTTTCTTCATGTTGGATGGTTGGTGGCTTTGCAGATCTATATAGAAATATAATAAACCATTGTGTAATAATTTGCAGCGTTTTATTTTGGAGAACTTTATTTTCAACCTTAGTCTACCTTGGTAGACTCGGAAGCAATTTTCGGAGAGGTGTGTATTAAATTTCCAAATCTCCATTCATGTCTTATTTTGGTTTAGGTACTATTCTCAATAATGAACCATTGGACTCGACCAAGAAAAAAATTTAACCCCCCCCCCTCCCTCAAAATTGGTTGGTTTAGGTACGTCTTAAGTTACGTAGAATCATGAAATTGAATAAAAAAATTTCTGTCCGTCGTTTATGAGCTCCATTTGGGGTCTAGTTGATGTCAGTCACTCCTAAAAGTTTAAATGTAAGGGCTGAAATATTTAAAACGCCCTAGTTGAAACAATTTCGATATGGAGGTATTGTTTTTTTTATAATTTTAAAATAGTATTGCATTTTCAGAATCGAATGAAACCATACCGAGCTCTGTGGGACCAACAACTTGCTCCCTACGAGAATTTAAGGGTCGGTCTTACGATAAATCAGAAACACGAGTGTGAATCGCAAAAGAGGCCTAATCCGTGTTCTGCGAAACCACTAAAGCCCTGTGGTTGTTTAACCTATGGTTTACTGGTGTTTCTGATTTTGCTACGTAGAAGGCCGGAAAATTGTTGTTGTTGTTGTTGTTGTGCTCATAAACGCACATAGGGGTTTGGCAATCTGCAGAGTGTTTGCTCCGGTATGTGTTGGTGTTGTTGGCTGAGCTGAACCTGTCTTCTTCCAACACGATACCACATACTTTGCATCGCGGTATTCCACAAGGATGCAGCCCTTTGGAGACAGGTTGCGACTGAAGAATTTTCGGTCGCCTGTGAGACAAAATGTCCCCAATGGATGCTGCATGTCTATAGCCTAGGGTAGGTGCCTTTGGGAAGACCCTTTTCGTTGTCGGATTTGAAGATATGAGGGGATACAGTTCTCTTAAAATTTGGTGCATCTTTTCGATTCCAAAGAAGTACGTGGTAGTGAGTCGGTCGCAGTCTTGACTTTGCCGGGGCTCTTGTTGGTGGCGTACGTGTGGGGGTATGACTCTTTGCTGGATCACTTTCTGGGGCTATCCTCTGTTGCGAAGCTTAGCAGGCAAATCTTTAATGGAGCCTCCTTTTCCACTCTGGTTACTGCAGATCCTATGTCCTCTCAGAGGGAGACCTCTAGGAATTGCGAGATTCGTGTGTCGAGGATGACAGCTGTCATAGTGATTATATAGCTACTTGTTCGTTGGTTTAACATGGACAGATGTCACCAATGCCCCATCTCTCAGATCTATTTGGACATCTAGGAACGTGGCAGCTGAAGTGGATTACGGCCTGGTAAACTTTACTGAGAATCTTGAATTCAAATCATTCAGAAATACACTAAGCGCCTCCTCTCCATGATGCCACCCTATCAAATTTTATATGAATAAAATACGATTGTTCGTTTCTTCGAGTTTGATCTCAGCGTTGCGTCCTTAGCAACCAGTTTCCTAATGAAGGAAAATCACCCACAACTCTTTATTTCTTCGAATTAAACTTGATTGTGAAGAGTTAGTAACATTCTGGTTGGTAGTTAGTGACAATGGAAAATCTGTGTTCATTTCAAACGAGTGACCTATACTCTTGCCTTTATTTAAAGAGCTCTGGACCGCGGGTTCCAAAACCCCTTCCCTGCCAAGAGGTGGCAACGTTGCAAGGTTCACCAAGGCTCACCTTGGGGTCTCAACTCACAACCCTTCGCGGTCAAAACCCATCATCCCTCTTCCTTCTTCCTCTTCTATCAACATACAATTTTATTATTTATCGTTCGGTGAACATTTTTTGTAATTTAAATTCGTAACATACTAATTATTCTGATGAAAATGAGTCCAAATTTCCTGTAATTCGGCGAAGAGGGCGTAATTCGTTTGGGTGGATTGGCCGGGAGAGGGCTGCTGAGTTTTAATCGTACCTGCCTCGAGTTTATACTCGATATGTTCAATTTTTCTCGCTGATCACGATTTTGGTGATGGGATGATCGAAACAATTTGTGAATTAAGTGTGCATTTGCAGAAGAGGGTAAACTGTTGGGGGGTTGGGGGGGTTCACGGGCGGAGGGGTCGCGCAGGTATACCTCGACCTTCTGCTGGGGCTCGGATTCTTTCAGCGATGCCAAACCTTCGGGGCCTTCAAAAATCCCAGAGCTCTTTAAATAAAGGCAAGAGTATACATAGGCAAATAATAAACCTTTGTGTAATAATTTGCAGCGTTTTTGCTTCTGAGTCCACCAAGGTAGCTGAAGCTTTGTTTTCTCTTTTCAAGGTTGAAAAAAAGAATGTTCTCCAAAATCAAAAATTTCGCTCGCGTTTTACGTTGTAGGCCTTCCTGAACAGTTTTGGCACCGTGTCTGTCTGTCTGTCATGAAATCCTTGTAAACGGAAAAACTACCTACACGATGTTATTGTTCAACTTCGATGAAATTTTCAGGGATTTTACGGGTTAGTAAGTAAATAGTTCCTCATGAGGGTAGAGTAAGGTACTTAGAGATTGATATTTTGAGATTAACTACGATGCATCTGATCATCTACACATTCGGGTTATGGATACGAGGAGGCTATGTGCCGCACCCACTTGGCAGACGTATTTACGCGGTTTTACAAATGCTGATGAGGAGTTAACCCTTAATATCCTGAGGAATCTGAGGAAGTCCGATATTTACCTACAACAGTTCATCCACTTTTAAACTGAAACTGGTAGCTATCGATTGTGTAAAAAAGTAATAACAAAAACATATCAATAACTCAAAACAAAAAACAAAATTATTCTCGAGTTGACAGACTGTAATAGAGCCTTGGAGGTACCTTCTCCTCAAATATTCTAAAGGTTCCTATGTAAAATATTTTATTAACAAATTTTAATAAAAAAATCCGAAAAAAACGAATTTTTTGAACGATTGGGGAGTTAAGGGTTAACGGAATCATGGTTGTCATACCCTTTTTCAATTTTCTATTTGCGGGGTTTTCCAAAATTTCTCCTATAACTTCGTTTATTTTAATTTATGTTCATCCAAATTAATGAAAACTTTTTCCAAGCATAATTATCTTGAAATGAAGATAGAAGATCAAGTGCGGAAGGAAGCACGAACCCTCGCAATGCACGTGAAAATTACGTAGGGTAAACTACGTATAATACACAGGGTGTCCACACTTTGGATGAGCATAACTTCAGGGTTCGATTTTACAAGATATTTCCAACAAAAAATGCCTTTAGCAATTTTCTTTTAACCCACTCAAAATTCCTTTTTTTTCACTTTAAAGTTTTTTCGCGTTTTCGACCTTACTGCACTGATATTGTCATAACTACCTTATTTCTCCTGAAAATTCAAATCTGACTACACCGTTAGAAAGAGCGTTAAATTCCTAAGCTATCTAGTGCAAAATCAAAATCTTTTAGCAATAAACCATTCCTAAAAAACCAAGTCAAATAGCAAACTTCAAATTTTTTTCGAAATATGTCTCTTTTTAAATCGAAGTTTTCACTCTCAATCCCTGACTATTTCGACGGGCGCTCTTCTTAAAAAACATGCTCAAATAGTCAACTTTCCAACGGTATATCAATTTTTCTTTTCAACATTACAATAATTGTAAGAGTCCAATTATTGGAAGAGTAAATGAAGTTTTAATGTTAAAAAACGTTTGTTGTACAAGAAAATCCAGTGTTTTAAGCGGTTTATGGTCCCCCTCGATCTCAAGATGGCTTGACGATTTTGGTGTCATTTTCTGTATATTTTTAACGCTGAGTCCATTGGCGATACACCCGAACGATTTCGACTGCTACAAAGTGGATTTTTCGAAGAAAACCTTCGTTTTTCGTACATAAAATACGCATTATTCGTAGAGGTGGTAGTGAGCATAAAGTAACACCTTTCTACTCAACAAAAACTTCAATAAACTAGAAATTCGGTGTTTTTTGTGTTGCTGAAAGATTTTGAAAACGCGAAGAGAAACTTTGAAGTGAAAAAAAGGAATTTTGTGTGGGTTAAAAGAAAATTGCTACAAGACATTTTTTGTTGGAAATATCATGTAGAATCGAACCCTGAAGCCCATCTTAAGTGTAAACACCCTGTATAGGGTTATGAAAACAACTTTTCATTACTGATGATAGTGAAATTAGGTCGTATGAAGAGGATTTAGTGGGTCTAGTGTGCACCACGTGGCGAACAACAAAACCGTCTCCCTAATTTCCATAACTATGATAATTACGCCAAGTGTTGGTCGAAGAACCAAATCGTACTGCGGTAAACGTTGAAGAAAACAGTCTCGTTATTTTGTCGTCAAACAAGGAGTATTCGTGATTAGTTGAGAAAGCTAGGGAATTCAGAATGAGAGGAAGTGAGATTATACTCTAATATCGGGAAAAGTATAAATATCTTTCAAATATTGATCCTCACAATCTGTCACTGTGTCTTGTTTCGGAATATTTTCGAGGTTATTGCTGGTCAACCTCTAGACGGTCTCCTATGAATTCTATCTAATAACGGCATAAACATATGTGATCATAATAATCTCACATCAATATCCTGATTTTGTGGAATTTTAGTTCCTTGTCTATCTACCTGTCTTCGGATCCTATTCATCCGTCGGTATGTCTGTCAATAGGGTGTGCGCCTGGGTAGGAAAAATTGTTTACCGTTATTTTTAATCTAAAGTAGACCTCATTCTGAGAATTTTGGTACCAACCGCGACCTTCTAGCGTGTGTAAATCTTTTCCTATGAATTTTTAAAGTCTCGACCGTTATGACGTCACAGTGGGCTGGGGGGTCCCGCCCAGGCGGAGGGGCGCGTGACGTCATAAACGGTCGAAACTTTAAAAAATCAGAGAAACAGATCTACTCACGCTAGAAGATCGCGGTTGGTGCCAAAATTCTCAGGATGTAGTCTACTTTCGATTAAAAATCTAATAAAAAATAAAGGCGCACCCCCCATTAGTCGGTCGATGGGTCTGTTGATCTGTGTGTATGTAGGCCTATCTATCGATCTTGTTATTCGGCATGTTTGTCAGTCGGTCGGTCTGACTGTCGCTATCCGTCTTTTTGTCTCTCTAATCTTTCTATCTCGATCTGTCTTTTGGTATGTTTGCCTGTCGATCGGTCTGTCAGTCAGTACTTTTGTCACTTCGTCTGTCGATCGTTCAACGGTCGGTCTGCTGTAGTCAGTCTGTCTGAAGCGAGTCAGCCTGACTGACATATTTCGGTCTGCCTGTCTGTTGGTCAGTTTGTCTCTCTGTGTATAATATATATTTAAGTAGGTCCACCTAACGATCTTCCTTCCGATGTATCCGTCTGTCTGTCGGTTAGGCAATCGGTCCTTCTTTAGATCTGCCTGTCGGTCAGTCTGCCTGTCTGTTGGTCAGTTCGTCTCTCTGTGTATAATATATATTTAAGTAGGTCCACCTAACGATCTTCCTTTCGATGTATCCGTCTGTCTGTCGGTTAGGCAATCGGTCCTTCTTTAGATCTGCCTGTCGGTCAGTCTGCCTGTCTGTTGGTCAGTTCGTCTCTCTGTGTATATATATTTACGTAGGCCTACTTAACGATCTGCTTTTCGGTGTATCTTTCTATCTTTCACTGAATTTGTCTGTCGGTAAGGCAATCGGTCCTCCTTTGTGTCTGCCCGTCTGCAGCCAATTAGGTCCGATTAATAAATTTATTCAACAAAATTATACTAAACATCGTGAGTAAATGTTGTTTTATGAAAGTAATTTCAGCCTGACAAAATTGACCGTTGATCTGCCTGGGACAAGGACGCAAACAGACAAAAATACGGTGATACAATCGATCACGAAGAAAAGTTTCGACGACCCTACTTTTATTTGACCTACTTCACGACTGAAAAGTTCGGTTGTGAGGAAACAATTAACGGAACTACAACTAGAAATGCAAAATTAAAAAAATTCTATCTTTTTTCACAAATATGGTGATGAAATTCAAATATAATAATAACTGTATGTATAATGTATTAACATTTATTATTAATTAAAAAAAAAATTTAAATGGTATTTTTTTTCAAAATATGGTGGTCAGACAAGGAAACAAATTGACAAAGTGTTATTTGGGTTGTTGAAACCTATGCATTCAGTATTACGGGGTGAATGTGTCAATAGTTTCCCTAGCTGAGATAAATTAATTCTTGTATTATTAAATAATGATTTAATAATTATAATTCTTATGAGAAGGAAGAGGCTGCGTAGGACTCTTTGGAAGAAATTCAAAGAACCTTATTAACTATGGGAGTTTTGCTTCCGAGTCTACCAAGGTAGCGGAAGCTTTGTTTTCTCTTTTCAAAGATGGAAAAAAATTCTCCAAAATCAAAATTTTCACTTACGTTTTGCGTTTTGAACCTTTCTGAACAATTTTGGTTCCGTGTCTGTCTGTCTGTGTGTCTGTCATGAATTCTTTGTAACGCGCATAACTATACGAAGTTATTGTCCGATTTCTATGAAATTTTCAGGGATTGTGAGGGTTGGTGTGTAGACGGTTCCCTATGAAAATAATCATCCCCGGACTGATAGAAGCGACTGCGCATGCGCAAACGTGAATTCCTTGTAACTGCCATAACTTCGACATTTTCAATCTGATTTCAATGAAATTTTCAGGGATGTTACAGATTAGTATTTAGATGGTCTCAAATGAAAATCATAGAGAATGGTTTTTCATAGAGGGATGGTCCCCTGTGAGAATTTCAAATCCTATTCATTACATTACTAGGCCTCAATAGCTCAGAGGGTAACGCATAGAACTGTCTAGGCTAAGTATTGTTTTGATCCAATCACATACATCTACTCATTAATTTTTTCATCCGAATTTGATGAAATTTTCTAGGACTGTCCAGATTAGCGTGTAGATGGTCCCCTATGAGGGTAGTGGAAGGTACTTAGAGATTGGTGTTCTGAGATTAACTACTATGCATATGATCATCTATGTAATCGGGTTGTGGATACGAGGAAGCTATGTGCCACACCCACTGGGCAGACGTTTTTTCGTTTTAATGTTTCTGAGAATCAACCTGTGCGTACTCATCCTCATTCTCGGAAGCGCTCTTGTCCAAATAGTCTCAAAACTCCAGCGCAATAGAAAACGTTATTGTGACTTTTCCTACAAAGAAAGAATTGGAGGCAGAAACCATTGAAGAAACTACAAGCGAAAAAGTAAAGAATAAGGTGGGAAGATGATCCCAATTTTACGTGATCTACTTTGAACTATGAAATCGAGTTATAAGATTGAGGTTTGGAAAATTAGCCATAATTTCACTCATACAGAGCTCAATATTTGATCGTCAATCAAAGAACACCTGATCTCATAAAATAAATAACTATAAAGTTTATTGGAGGGACATGGCAGGAGAAATGAGAGGTGAGCACACTTGGCTTCCTAAATAACAAACAGAATATCGACGGGTGAAAGGCTCAATCACTTCCCATTGTTTCACGAGGGACGGGGATTTTAACGGAGAACGGATTTGTTTTTGGTTCTCAGGAAATATGTAAAACGAGCACAATAGAGAGGATATTTCAAAACGAGGACGAGTAATTTTCTTTAAAAGGTCCCCAAAAGAGGTGTAATTTACTCACGTCTCGCATGGAGCGCTGACGCCTCGGTGGCCCCAAGTAGAATCACAGCTGTTAGGAAGGACTTCATGGCCGAAATCCTGTCTGGAAATTATATGCATAGTTGGTTGTGTGCGCGCAGTTTATGGGGTTTCAGACTCCTACCTGCCAGTATTTTCTACCTAAAGTTCCATAATAACGAAGAAAAAAACGCTGCAAATTATCGCACAAAGGTTTATTTCTGTATAGATCACTCGCCTGCAAAGAACACAGCTTTGCCATTGTCAACCTACCATAATTTTCGCTTCATAATCGAGTTTATTTTGAAGAAATTAACGCTTCACACTCAATTCAAAGGAATAGGGGATTGTGGGTGCCTTCAGTAGGAAATTTGATTACTGGTTGCTAAGGACCCAAAATTGAGAACAACTCGAAGAAACGAACAATCGCATTTTGGTCAGCTAAAATTTGAACGGACTTTGACCTCTTTTACGATTCACTCTCGTGTTTTTAGGACGTCCCACAGTAAGACTTGGGCGTCCTTATGCGATCGATCTGGGGTGAAGGAGGACAACACTCAACAGAAAAAAAAAATAACCACACAGTAATCTGTTTTAGACCATTCTGAATCCAAATCCGCGAAAAAAAACCATAGGTGCATGTCTGTGTGTGTGTGTATGTGTGTGTGTGTGTGTGTGTGTGACAAAATCTTGTGTCGTCTGCACAGGCCTTAGTTCTCAACCGATTTTCGTGGTTCTTTTTTTGTTCGACGCGGAAAACTATCTAGTTGTGCACTACGTCGCCGGAATTTCGAATTTTGCCTTTTAAGGGGGGGAAAGGGGGGTTAATGCTCGAAAAACGTGCGTTTTGGGCACAATCTTGTAAACTCTACTCAGGCCTTAATTTTCAACCGATTTGTGTGTTTCTTTTTTTTGTTTGACTCAAATAACTTCCGAGTTGTACATGATTTCACCAGAGTACCGAAATTTTCATGGGAGGGGGCGAGTGGGGGGATTATATTCACGAAATATCCGGTTTTTCAATATTTTGGTTCCGTTACTGCTTACTAATTTTACCCAACTTTTGAAATTGAGGAAAAAATCTCGTTATACCTCCGGATTTTCATGAATTATTCTCTGTGCCACCATGGAACTTATAGTGGTGCCACCATTGCGCCAGGACACCATAAACCGCATATTTCGTGGGTTTTTATCGTGTTTCACCCAGAATACAGATGTGAACTTCGACGGACTGCCTACTAAAATTAACAGATGAAAGTTCAATGTTACGACGTATTTCTGCTTTGGTGCCAGACTGGCACCATTGGTGGCAATGATGGGGAGGGGGGGGGGGTGAACTCGAAATCGCATGTTGGGTATCGGAGATCACGGATTTTAAAATGCTCTTCAGATTCGAGGCTCCCACGCCGCTAGAAATGTTATGGTGGGAAAGGGTAAGGGGGGGATAACTATGTCTTGCCTAAAGTAATAAGTAAATTACATCGAGTGAAACAGTTTTATAGCTTACCAACTGGTTAAACTGATCTAATGCTTATCCAAAGGGACGTCCCCTGGAATGCATGCATTACTAAACAATATGTTTGATTCATCGTAAATCCAAACCGTTGAGCTCTGGGTGGTCTCATTCGATTCTAAAAATTCAATACTATCTTAAATAGAAGGAAAACAATACCTTTGAATCGAAAGTTTTTGAGCTAGGGTGTTTTGAAAATTCCAGTATTGCGTCCTTAGAGAAGTGGTCTATCCGGAGATGAACCTCAGTGTAATACTTTGCACCGTTTTGTTTACAATTTTCAAAAGCTTTGAGCATTTAGTGAAGAAAATATCGTTTTAAAACCCTCCTCAAACTTGCGATCCAACTAGATCGAAATTTTAAGTAGGTTCTAATTCTGAAGCCGGAATTAAAAATAATCCAAATTGTATTAATTACATTTTATTAATTATTATGTTAGCTAATAAATCGTAATCCAGAGGAATCCACCTCTATTCCAATTTACGCATGCTCACAAGCTACCTTCAGTCTAACAGTAAATAAACTATTAATATATTGATTGTAGGGGACTGTTTTCGGAACTAACCGGATTATTTCCGAACGTTTTAACTGGTTACGTTAGGTTTGGGCCGACACGCTGGTATTGCATGAGATAGACGGACATACAATCGAGGAACTAGAATTGTTCAAAAATCTCTAGAATGCAAAATGCAAATAAAAATTGTGATGTTAAAGAATCCAGATTTTTCTTCCGAGTCTACCAAGGTAGCGGAAGCTTTGTTTTCAATTTTCAAGGTTGAAAAAAAATTTTTCTCCAAAATCGAAATTTCCACTCGCGTTTTACGTTTCAGACCTTTCTGAACAGTTCTGGTTCTGTGTTTGTCTGTCTGTGTGTCTGTCATGAAATCCTTGTAACCGACATAACTATACGAAGCTATTGTCCGATTTCGATGAAATTTTCAGGGATTATGCGAATTTGATTGTAGATGGTTCCCAATGAAAATCAAGGCCTTCAAATTTACAGTAGAGATTACTTACTTAGAGATTGATGTTTTGAAATTAGCTACTATGCATCGGATCATCTATGCATTTGGGATGGATACGAGGAAGCTATGTGCCATACCCACTTCGCAGATGTTTTTCAATGTCCTACGCTTCAAAATTTAGATTAATATTTGCCTCCAACATAGCTGATCTAACATTTCTCTGATCACTTCAAGTGGTCCTCAAGATGCTGTTACAAACATAACTGCTATCTAGAGTTAGAGACACAGCACAGTTTGATTTGAAAGTCTAAATTAACTTTTCAAACAAGCGCCTTCTTAGTGCTATATTGAAGAAAAATAATAATAATAAAATAAGAGTATCAATTTTCAGAATCGAATGGGACCATCCCGAGCTTGGTTGACCTTTCTAGTAGGATTAATCAGAAACGAAGTCTACAATTTCCAAAATTTGCTTGCACTTATAAAAGGTTCTAGCGCTCGGCGCTAGGCTGCAGCAGGAGTATGAAGAACATTAATTAGCTCTTTCTCACCCCAATTTTTAGCCAATCGTCAATAGAAAATCACCAACGTATCAAAATAGATGATGGAAATTATTATGTATTGAAATTTCCAACGAATCAAAATCCCAATGTGTCCAAACAGGTATATAGCTTATTTAAAAGTCCAACGAGTCGAAAATTCCAACTTTTGAAAGAATGTCCTAAATATTAGAATGTCCAACGGATCCAATTTTAGAATTTATCAAAATACCCTGTATATCAAAATTTAGATTAATATTTCCATCCAACACAGCTGATCTAACGTTTCTCTGAAAACTTCCAGTGATCCTCAAGATGTTGCTAACTACATTTCTGCTTTCTTGGGTTAGAGCGGTTTGTTTGGTTAACGGTTTGTTTTAGAAGTCTAAATTAACTTTTGGTTTATTATTTTCAGTAATAAACCTTTGGAATCGACCAAGAAAAAAAGTTAAACCCCCCTCAAAATTTGTTGTTTTACGTTTCGAGGTAGGTACGTAGAATCCGAAAATCGAATAAATCGACAGTGATCAAGATAAAGAAATCTTCTCCATGGAAGCTATACTCATAGGCTCAGTTAACTGAAAATGCTTGCATACGAGTCTGCGGCACATTGGGACATTTTCATGTCAACCACTACACAACAAGGTAGTGAAGTAAGGTTGTTAGTTCATGTACCCAAGCATCAAAATAAGAAAACAGTTGATTGTTCTCTAGGCAACACAGTGAATATTTTCTATTTATTGGTCGCGTGAGCAAGACTTGCTTAGTTTTCCTGCCTTTCAGTTTATGTGCCAAAGCAAAGACATGAAAATCTCAAAAATTTTCCGTCCTTCCGCCGTACGCGGCACTTTTCTTAGTAACACTGGACCGATTTGGTTCAAATTTGGTATGTGGACTCCATTTGGGGTCTAGTTGTGCCGCGAAGCTTTTGGTTGATGCCAGTCACTTCTAAGGGGTGGAAATTAAGGGTTGAAATTTTCATAAGTGCCCTAGCTCGAAAACTCTCGAAATAAAGGTATCGTTTTTTCAACAATTTAAGATAGTATTGAATTTTCAGAAATTTTAGAGAACACGCGGAGCTCTGTAGGACGATCCCTTCGCTCTCTACGAGTACTTAAGGGTTTTCCTTAGATAAAACAGAATCACGAGTGTGAATCTCCAAAGAGGTCTAATCTCCGTTGAATTTTCAGCTAACCAAAACGCGATCGCTGTTCGTTTCTTCGAGTTGTATTCAGTTTTGCTTTCTTAGGAAACAGAATCAGATTTCCATATGAAGCTTTCTATTTTTCGAATCGAGTGTGAAGCGTTTAGTTCTTTCTAATAAACTTCATTGTGAAAGTGTGAAGGCAGTATGGTGAGCATCACCAGGTGAGGTAGGTAGTACCTACCAATGGTTGGTAGGTAAAAAAACGCTGTAAATCATTGCCCAAAGGTTCATTATTTTCTGTATACTGCCGTGCTAAACCAGAAAGTCGTAATGTGAAAATTTGACCAAATTGAGTTATTGGTACCCGGGGGTTTTGGGGGTCGATTTTTATCGATTTTCGGAGTTTTAGAGTCGTATCTCGACTAGAAATGCCCCAAATAAGCTCCTGATTTTTGCGTTAAGGCGTGCTAACTTTATTCTGCTAAGAAACTTGTCGTATCAGAGCGATTCAGAAGAAGAAAACTCGTATCTTGACACTGATACGGGAATCGGCCTTAGGATTTCGACGATACGACTTCTTACATTCTGAATCGGCTTGATACGACTTTTTGCCTCTGAAAACTCGGAATTTAGTGGTGACTTTATGTTTATACTTCACGTGAATAAACTTTTTTTTTGTTTTGATTCAGCTGTTTTTCTTACACTCTGAACACAAATATGGAATACGATTGACTTTGAGCCAAGAAGGATGACAAAATAATTAAGGTGAAATGGTATCTTGATTTAAAGATGGTTATAAAGTTTCAGGAATGAAATTTCAGGAAATGTGCTTAGCATTCTTAAGCCTCATGGTTGTGTATTCAGAACAGAATAGTCGTAACTCCGGATTTACGAGAGCGTAAACTCGTATCATCGTTTTTTGGCATTTACCTACTCGAAAATGTTTAATTTTGACTCCATAAATCGATTCGGCTACTAATTTCCTTCGAGAAAACCCTTTACTTGTGGTAAAAGGAGGAAAAATAATCCCGCGAAAGAATTATTTCGCCACGAAACCTATTAGGTCGTATTCCCGAAAGTTGGGTGAAGTCAAGATACGACTTTCTGGCTTAGCATGGCAGTGTAGATCACCCTTCTACGTAGATCCCTCCCTACCAACCATAGGTACCTACTACCTACTAGGGCATTTTTGAAATTTCAGCCCTTCATTTCCATTTGTTTGGTGGTTGGGGTTGAAATGCAGCGTTTTTTAATAAGCTCTTTCTTAGTATTATTAATTTGCAAAAATTATTAAAAAATGAAATTGATAAAATAAGTATGGCTTGAACATTATAACAGCTAATGCTTTGTGGTAGCCTAACTGGCAGATGAGGAGGAAAAAAATGTATGTAAGTAGTGTAGTCACCTCAGACGCAGTGGGTAATCCCAAAAATTAGCTCACTCAATGAACACCTCTCCCGGGAGCACAAATCACTCACTAGACCTAGAAAAGCGAAAACCTGTGAGAAAACGATGTTTACGTCTTTGGAATCTCTCCGCCGAAAGTCCTACCGATCTCGCGACACACCTCCGATAGACTCTACCTTAATCTAAACCGAAAAGAGCGTTTAGGTGGGATTGTGTAACGCGTGAGTCATCTTTTATCAGTGAAGCGGACGACCATATTTAACTGGGATATCACCTGTACTGCGAGGTTGTTTCAGCGTTTTCCGAGGAAAAAAACGAGAGATCCGCCGGTAAATCAGAGCTGCAGTACGATAGAGTCTGTGAGGAGTCATGGAGAAGTAATGAATGACTGAGCAACACTGTTGATGACGTCAGAGAGACGACTTCGACGGAAAAGTAGGTCTCAATACGGTAAACTGCGGGAACTTGTCAACTAGTTTCATTGTAATGAATTTCTTTCGTCAGAAAACGTATCAACTGAGGAATATCACAAAACAACACCCTCAAAATGTGATATTTTCAGTTGCAATGTCCGTAAAATCCAAAAATCTATTTTTTTTTAAATTGACATTTTTGCCCCCTAAAAGAAATTTAATTTAATAAATTTGATTTGTTGGGTGCTCTCATACCATTAGAAGGGGTGACAATATCAGTTTTTTGTGTGTCAATTTCGGTTTATTATTTTCAATAATGAACCTTTGGAATCGACCAAGAAAAAAAAAATTTTTAACACCCCCTCAAAATTTGATAGTTTCCGTTTCAAGGTACGTAGAATCCAAAAATCGAATAAAAATTTGGCCGTCCGTCCGCCGTACGCGGCACTTTTGCCACTTAGCATTGACCGATTTTGATGGAATTTGATATGTAGGCTCCATTTGGGGTCTAGTTGTGCCCCGAAGCTTTTGGTTGATGTAGGTCACTTCTAAGGGTTCCAAACTCAATCTTGAAATTTTGAAAAACGCCCTAACTCAAAAAATTTTGATATAAAGGTATTGTTTTCCTTCAATTTAGGATTCTATAGAATTTTTAGAATTTTTTGAGACCACGCGGAGCTCTGTAGGACAAACCGTTCGCTCCCTACGAAAATTTAGGGGTTTAAATTGAAATATATATATATAAATCAAAACACGAGTGTGAATCGCAAAAGAGGCCTAATCTCCGTTCAAATTAGAGCTTACCGAAATGCGATCAATGGTTGGTGATTTGGATTTTTTTTTGATTTTTTTTTTATTTTTTTTAGATTTTTTTTTTTTAGATTTTTTTAAATATATTGGATGGATTGTGATTTTGAAGACGAGTGATCTATATAGAAAATAATAAACCATTGTGTAATAGTTTGCAGCGTTTTAGACTCGAATGGGACCTCTTTGAGCTTGGAGCGGATATTTAGAGTAGAATTAATCAGAAACACAGTCTACAATTTCCAAAATTTGCTTCCGCTAATGTTCACTTGTGTGTAAATTTATTAGATCTTCCTCACAACAACCGCTAATTTATTAGCAAAACGTAAAAAAAAATTCTTCAACTTATCAAAACATATTCTATGTCCGGGAAAAGCACGAATATAAATATCGGTAATAAATTAAGTTATGCCTATTCGCACTAGAGAAAGTAGGTGAAGGATACATATATTATTATATCAGGAATCCGAAAATAGTACAAAATACAATCGAGGTTTATGATTTATTACCTTTGGAATCGACCAAGAAAAATTGAATCCCCCCCCCCCCTACTTACATTTCATGGTAGGTTCGCAGAATCCAATGATCGAATAAAAATTTTACCGTCCGTTCGCCGAACGCTCCACTTTCCTTACCCATGGACCGATTTTGATGAAATTGGGTACATGGGCTCTATTTGTGATCTAGGTGTACCGCGAAGCTTTCGGTTGATGTCAGTCACTTCTAAGGGCTGAAATTTGCAAAACGTCCAGGCTCAGAAACTTTTGATATAAAGTAATGGTTTTTCATCCATTTAAAATAGTATTGAATTTTCGGAATCGAATGAGACCTCTCGGAGCTCTCCAGGACAAACCATTCGCTCTCTATGAGAACTTGTGGGTCGAACTCACGATAAATCAGAAACACATTCAAACTTTAGCTGACCAAAATAAGAACGACTGTTGTTTGTTTCTTTAAGTTGTATTCAGTTTTTCGTTCGTAGCTACCAGTAATCAAATGTCCTAATGAAGGCGCCCACAACTCCCTATTTCGTCGAATTGAGTGTGAAGCGTTTATTTCTTGATTATGAAGCAAAAATATGGTTAGTAGGCGGTGAAAATGGCAAAGCAGTGTTCTTTGCAGGCGAGTGATCTATACATAAAAATAATAATCCTTTGAGTAATAATTTTCAGCTTTCTCTCAATTTTTGATCGCTACTAACGTATCATAAGGTCCAACATATTCAATTTTACAATTTATCAAAACATCCAACGTTAGAAAATTCCTATTGTGCCAAAGAAGTATGAATATATCAAAGTATCAAAATTTCCAATGAACATAAACGAAAAAACGTCACAAAATTGGTCATAAAATTTGTGTAACGAAATTTTTAATGATTTCTACTTACAACCAAGTCGTTGCTACTGTACTTTATCTTCGTCAATCATGTTCATAGAATTTTCTGAACAGTTTTGTGACGTTTTTTCGTTTATGTGCCAAAGTCACGACATGAAAAGTCAGTTGTAGAAAAGTTTTTGGGGGTTTCTGATTTCTACGATTCCCTATGTTTTGTGGAGTGGTGAATCCAAATCTGAGGTACACCACCATCATTTCGTGACGGAACATTGATAGGAATGCAAAATAGTGATTTTATGGTGTTTTTGTGCCTATAACTCAAAATCGACCAACTTTTGGCAAAAAACTTGTAGACTGAAATGTAGAATGAAAGCACGTTGTGTTTGTTACAAATTTGATTTCCTACGTGTTTGTTAGACGATCCGTTAAGGCCCCAGTGCTGGTTAAAAAAAATCAAGTTTTTCCACTCAAAAACTGCATTAAGTACGTAACTAGTTAAATTAAAGGTTGTATTTCGTGAATTTGAAATAATCAATGTTGTGCTATCCCTAGTAGCTAGGTGATCTATGTCTGTACATGCACGTGCTACAGTGCGTGGGTGCTGATGTACACTCGTGTGTGTACAATCAATATTCAGTCAATATTCCAAGTAATTGCTTATTGTTCTATGTTTTGTTCAATCAATTTTTTTAATAACTTGGGTTTCCAGGATTCGTAACTAAGTCCTCAGTAGTTACTGAGTTACCCCAGCTCTGGTGTTCAAACGGTTCGTCTAACCAAAACGCTGCAAATAAATGCCCAAAGGTTTATTATTTTCTGTATTGATCACCCTTCGTTATAGATCTCTCCCTACCAACCGTAAGTGACTACTACCTACTGGGGCATTTTTGAAAATTTCAACCCCAACCACCAACGCAATGGAAATGAAGGGTTGACATTTTCAAAAATGCCCTAGTAGGTAGTAGGTACCTACGGTTGGTAGGGAGGGATCTATACAGGAGGGTGATCTATACAGAAAATAATAAACCTTTGGGCAATGATTTTCAGCTTTTTTTACCTTCCAACTTTTTTTACCTATTTCTTTACCTACCAACCATTGGTAGTTAGGTACTGCCTTCACACCTTCACAATCAAGTTTATTAGAAAGAACTAAACGCTTCACACTCGATTCGAAAAATAGGGAGCTTCATAAGGAAATTTGATTACTGGTTGCTCAAAAATCAAAACTGAATACAAATCGAAGAAACGAACAGTGAATCACTGTCAGTGATCGCATTTTAGTCAGATAGAATTTGAACGGAGATTAGACGTCTTTTGTGAATTCACACTCTTGATTCCGTTTCATCGAAGGAAAACCCTTGAGTACTCGTAGGGAGCTAACGGTTTGTCCTGCAGAGCTCCGGGTGGTCTCAAAAAATTTTTTAATTGCAAAACTATTTAAAATTGGTGAAAAAACGATACCTTTATTTCGAGAGTTTTCGAGCTAGGGCACACTTGAAATTTTCAACCCTTAATTTTCACCCCTTAGAAGTGACTTGCATCAACCAAAAGCTTCGCGGCACAACTAGACCCCAAATGGAGCCCATAATTTGGGTATATTATACCAAATTAGAGCCAAATCGGTCTAGTGTTGCTAAGAAAATTGCCGCGTACGGCGGAAGGACTGAATTTTTTTTATTGGATTTTCGGATTCAACGTACCTTGAAACGTAAAACATCAAATTTTGAGGGGGGTTACAATTTCTTTTCTTGCTCGATTCCAAAGGCTTATTATTGAAAATAATAAACCAAAAACCTACAAAATGAATTTTATAGCAAATTTAACGTTTTTACATTATACATAATATGTATAGGCGTACATTCAGATTGAAACAGATATAAGTGAAAGAGACCTAAGCGGGTTTAATGAGCTACTTAAATCTGCGGTTTGCCACAAAAATGTCGTGAAAAAAAAAAAAAAAAATCAAAAAAGGAAAAAAAAGTTTTATGATCCTTTTTTTGCAAATAACTCAAAAACGAACCAACTATTGGCCAAAAAAACTTGTCTAACAATATTATACTATTGGCCAAAAAAACTTGTATAATAATAATATACAAGGTTTTTTGGCCAATAGTTGGTCGTTTTTGAGTTGTTTGCAAAAAACGCTGCAAATCATTGCTCAAAGGTTTATTATTTTCTGTATAGATCACCCTTCTGTATAGATCACTGGTTCTCCATCAATAGCACCTACCACCATCTGTATTCTCCCTTGACCTTCCCTCTCAAATTTCAGTTTCCTGCGTTCGATAGGATTGAAAATGGCTTCGGAGCTCACTCAGCTGATCAGTAATCTGAAGAGTGAAGGAGATCTCCTCGAATGCTGGAGACGCCTGGAAGAGCAGTTCCATTCAATAGGAGTAAAAATGGTTTTGGAGCTCACTCAGCTGATCAGTGATCTGAAGAGTGAAGAAGATCTCCTCGAATGCTGGAGACGCCTGGAAGAGCACTTCCATTCAATAGGAGTAAAAATGGCTTCGGAGCTCACTCAGCTGATCAGTAATCTGAAGAGTGAAGGAGATCTCCTCGAATGCTGGAGACGCCTGGAAGAGCAGTTCCATTCAATAGGAGTAAAAATGGTTTTGGAGCTCACTCAGCTGATCAGTGATCTGAAGAGTGAAGAAGATCTCCTCGATTGCTGGAGACGCCTGGAAGAGCACTTCCATTCAATAGGAATGAAAATGGCTTCGGAGCTCACTCAGCTGATCAGTGATCTGAAGAGTGAAGAAGCCTTTGAGCAATGATTTGCAGCGTTTTTTACCCACCAACATTTTTTTACCTACCAACTTTTTTTTACCTACCAGCTAGGTACTACCTACCACACCATACTGCTTCACACCTTCACAATCAAGTTTATTAGAAAGAACTAAACGCTTCACACTCGATTGGAAAAATAGAAAGCTTCGTATGGAAATTTGATTACTGGTTACGCAGGAGGCAAAACTGTATACAAATCGAAGAAATAACAGCGATCGCATTTTAGTCCGATAAAATTTGAATGGAGATTAGACCTCTTTTGCGATTCACACTAATGATTCTGTTTTATCGAAGGAAAACCTTCAAGTACTCGTAGGGACCGAACGGTTTGTCCTACAGAGCTCCGGGTGGTCTCAAAAATTTTTAAAAATTCAATACTATTTAAAATTGGTGAAAAAACGATACCTTTATTTCGAGAGTTTTCGAGCTAGGGCACTCTTGAAAATTTCAACCCTTAATTTTCACCCCTTAGAAGTGACCTACATCAACCAAAAGCTTCGCGGCACAACTAGACCCCAAATGGAGCCCATATACCAAATTTGAACCAAATCGGTCCAGTGTTGCTAAGAAAAGTGCCGCGTACGGCGTACGGCGTACGGCGGACGGACGGAAATTTTAACATGTTTAATGTTTTAGGGCTGGGGGTCATTCTGTGAATTCCGACACGCAAACCTGCAACGCTTTTTTTTCTTAGTTACCACGGACCGATTTCTTAGTTACCACGTTATATCGGCTCCATTTGGGGTCTAGTTGTACCAAGATGGTCACTGATCAGCTGAGTGAGCTCCAAGGCCATTTTCTCTCCTGTTGAACGCAGGAAGCTGAAATTTGAGAAGCAGGGTCAATGGAGAATGCTGAAGGCGCCTGAGTGGTCACTGATCAGCTGAGTGATCGGCAATCTAATTTCTCCCTTGCGAGGGAAAAACATTAAACATGATTTAATGTTTTTCCCTCGCAAGGGAGAAATTGAACAGATTTTTTTATTCGATTTTCGTATTCTACGCACCTTGAAACGTAAAACATCAAATTTTGAGGGGGGGTTAAAATTTTTTTTTTCTTGCTCGATTCCAAAGGCTTATTATTGAAAATAATAAACCAAAAGGATCATAAAATAACTTTTTCTTTTGCCTTTTTGCATGATATTATCATTATACAAGTTTTTTTTAGCCAAAAGTTGGTCGTTTTTGAGTTATTTGCAAAAAAGAATCATAATGTAACTTTTTTTTGCCTTTTTTGCTTTTTTTTCAATGTTTTGTCACGACATTTTCGTGGCAAACCTCAGATTCAAGTAGCTCATTAAACCCGCTTAGATCTCTTTCTCTTATATCTACTTCTATCTGATTGTACGCCTTTCACTTTCTCGACCTATGGGATTCAAGCTCCCTTTCACCTGTGACTATAATATAGTTGTGTATAATTTAGTGATTTTATTATAAGCTGTGCTCTCTGTGATGTACCTTCAGTTATTGTTTGTTACTGATGATGACCTAACCGTCGAAATCTATTCAACTTAGTAACTCATTATTTTCGTGGAAGTAGACAACGTTCTTCTTAACAACGCTTTTCATTAAAATCGGTTTCACAATTTCGTCGTGAGTCATTTTATTCGTAGACTAGATAGAATAATTCACCAAGTACACATAAGTTGGAGTCCAATAGAACATTCGGTTGAAAATTAAGAAACAATGAAAACGAGAGAAATGGGGCGTGGAAGGACCAGTGAATGGGAGATCCTCAAAGCTTCGGCTTGTGATTGATATCGCGGCTGCATTGAGGCCAAGTGATTTATTGTGAGTATTTATGCTGGAAAGCCGAGATGGGAGGAGAAGAGCGCGTTTGAGATAGATTATACATGAATGATGACACCCCTCTCAGCACATTATTTTAATGTAATTCGCCGAGGTGATCAATCAATTCCGAGGGAGGCGGTTAAGTAAGCGGATGTCGTCAACAGAAAGAAGGGCTCATTACGGAGCCAACATCTCGAGACGATGAAAAATTTATGTAAAAACGGCGCGAATTATTACACAACGGATTATTATTTTCTGTGTAGATTTCTCAATACTTTGCACTAAAAAAGTACCATCATGTGACCAGGGCTTTCCAATACATTGGACATTCTGATTTACCAGTGCAGATGTTTGATTCTGATTTGATACTTTAGATATTCATATGAGTAAATTAAACATTTTGAGATTTTTGGTACGTTGGATTTTGGTTCGTTGGATTTTGGTTGGATGGATTTTTGGTTCGATGGACTTTTCGGACATTGGAATTAATTGGAAATTTTGATACTTCGGTACATTCATACTTCTTTGACACATTGAGAATTTTCTAAATTGGACGTTTTGATAAATTGTAAAATTGAATAAATTGGACATTATGATACGTTTGTGATGATGGTGATGATGACACGCTTTTTTGTGACGTTTTTGGTTTATTATTTTCAATAATGAACCTTTGGAATCGACCAAGAAAAAAAATTTTTTAACACCCCCTCAAAATTTGATGGTTTACGTTTCAAGGTACGTAGAATCCAAAAATCGAATAAAAATTTGGCCGTCCGTCCGCCGTACGCCGTACGCGGCACTTTTGCCACTTAGCATTGACCGATTTTGATGAAATTTGGTATGTAGGCTCCAATTGGTGTCTAGTTGTGCCCCGAAGCTTTTGGTTGATGTAGGTCACTCCTAAGGGTTCCAAAATCAATTTTGAAATTTTGAAAACGCCCTAACTCAAAAAATTTTGATATAAAGGTATTGTTTTTCCTTCAATTTAAGATTCTAATGAATTTTTAGAATTTTTTGAGACCACGCGGAGCTCTGTAGGACAAATTGTTCGCTCCCTACGAAAATGGGGAATTTGCCTCAATTTTAGGTTCTGGAATTTCAAGGCAAATCCTATTATAGGGCCCTAGAATAACGTTTAACACTAGGAATAACCAACGGAAAAAAATTACCGTAGGAGAAAATGACTAAACAAGTGAACCTCTGTTACAAAACACCGCGAAAATCGAGGAGTATTGTTGACGTCATACGAAAAAAAAAAAAAAAAACGACGCGAAAGCAACGACAACAGACAGAGTTCTAGCACCGCAACACAAAACGATCCAGTGAAATGGCTACTCGAATAATGTGATTCAAATCTTGAAACTAAATAAGAGAAGATGAAGACTAATAATGCTTGATAAACTAGTAGATAGATTCGTATTGTAAAAAAGTGAGTAATACTGTTTCTTTTGGTCAATTTTGTGTCAGGGTTCTTCCTGCCAGATCGTGGCGCACTCTTGTGCGCACTACTCGGAAAGTAAAAGTTCGTGTATGTGCCGCTTCTGTGGTAAGCGCCACAGAACCTCCTTTGAAGTCAGATTGGTAGAATATTCGTCACGTTTCAAACATGGCTGCCTCTTACACATTGCCACCACATTTAAAATTTCCATCTTCCTTAAATTCTCTAAATTTTTTGGATGCGTTTTCGAGCAGCTCACTATGGTTTTATTCCATAAAAATAAACCCTCATTCGAAAAAAAAAATAAAAAAATGTGAGGCAAATTCCCCATTTAAGGGTTTATATTGAAATATATATATATATAAATCAAAACACGAGTGTGAATCGCAAAAGAGGCCTAATCTCCGTTCAAATTAGAGCTGACCAAAACGCGATCGATGGTTGGTGATTTTGATTTTTTTTCTTGATTTTTTTTATTTTTTTGGTTTTTTTTTTTTTGATTTTTTTTTTCTTTTTCTCTTCATATTGGATTGGTGATTTTGTAGACGAGTGATCTACATAAAAATAATAAACCTTTGTGTAATAACTTGCAGCGTTTTTTTTTTTTTTTTTTTAATTTTTTTTTTTCTCTTCATATTGGATGGTTGGTGATTTTGTAGACGAGTGATCTACCTATATAGAAATAATAAACCGTTGTGTAATAATTTGCAGCGTTTTTCGTTCGTGTGCCAAAGTAAACACATAAAATGTCAAAGTCGTTCATTCGTTGGAAAGCTCTAAATTTATGCATTAATGATATACTGCCGAAACCGCTGTAATTATGTAAGAAACTGAGATATATCCCTGAGTTAAAAGAACTGTAAAGCTTTGATACACGTCAAAGCATATTTATTATAGGTAAGTAGCAAAGGTAGACATAAAATGTCCAAATGTGTTGCAGACTCGTATGCTATCGTTTTCTTGGGGTATTGGGAATTTAAAAATGGTTTTTAGGTCAATATTTTGGCTGATCTTGTTGTTCACTTCCCGCTGGGCTTCAAGTTTCAGGAGAGGCGACGATCCACATGTCCACTTCACTTCAAATTACGATCCAATACTTTTAAACTATAAAATTTGTGCGATTTTAAATTATTTATTTAATGCGATCTAATAATATAGTTCTTGCCGAAATTTTCAAATGCCACTCTCCTCACCATCTTTCATTTCCTTTCTTTCCTGATCCCGACCTTCCCGTGACTTCTTCCTCTTCAACTTCCACTTCTGAACTTCAATCACTTCAACGTGGGAAATTACCTCTTTCTTCCTGAGTGCGGTGTCGATAATTTGGAAGATGGAGGCGATGAAATGGGCGAAACGTGTCCATTTGCGTTTTAGGTCTACCGTTACTGCTCTTGGTGGGTAATAGGTGCCAATAACCTGTTACATGGAATAAGTAGAAAGAATACTTGTTCCATGCCTGTTATTTATTAATTGGTTATCTCAGGGACCTTCTCACAAGCTCATTCCGACCATTCCAAGGTATCATTTCTATGATTTCTACTTTTCGTTACCTACCTACGTTCGTTTGTTCATCATATTATTCCTTTCCAAAGTATCATTATCTCTAGTTTTAGTAGTTTTCGTTTCCTACCTAAGTTGGGATTTTATCAAGTTATTCCTGACATAATATGTTTTAATATGTTTTTTTAATATTGGTTTTTTTCGAAAAAAGAGTGAAAATACACTATATTATAGTGTATTTTCACTCTTTTTTCGAAAAAAACCAAACTATTTTTCTAACTCCACACATTTTTGAGTCTTCCTTGTAACGTTATTTAACCCCTGATTTGTATAAAGTGTCTGACAGACACGAGGGAAATTTCTATGAAGTATTTTGACAGAAGTGAGCATCTTGAATATCCCAGGCGATCAGTACCTAGTCCTCCCTCTATAGAAGGTTCCATTTCAAACCTTCATCTGTGATCTAACCGCCACTAAAAGTACTTTGTTCCCTAGTTTCTGAAAACCTCCGTGTCCCTTAGAGACTTAATACACAGGCAACCAAAAAAACGTAAGTCCTTGGCCATAATTTTGCCTCAATTTCCAACCAATTTGCGGAATTATTTTTGTTCAGATGACTTCGAATGACCAGAATATCGAAATTAGCACGGGAAGGGGATGAGTGGGGGGATTATATTCACAAAATATCCGATTTTTCAATATTTCGGTTCCTTTATAGTTTACTAATTCTATCCAAACTATGAAATTGAGGGGACATAGCTCTGTATTTTCATGAATTAAGTACCGTGAACTGGGGTGATACTGATATGCTGGGGTGATACTGATCAACAAGCTTTTTTTTATTTGCATGCGATTGCAGCGCTCCATACAGTCCTAAATGGAAAGTTAGGTCGTGTTATGTGTTCGTAGCAATGTTTTCTCTGGGGGGATATCGTTCCCGCCCGATAGTCCTGGTTACCATGGTAGCTGATAAGGAAATAAACAAATCTCAAAATCGGGCCCAGCTGACATTGTGATTGTAACTTCTGTTGTGCCGGTGTCGGGTGTTGTGTGATGAAGTTCTAACGAAAAGATTTTGTTTCTACTAGAGGTGAGCATGAAATATCTGCAATTAGTTTGTTTTTTCCGTGTTACTATAGTTGGTTATCTGTTAAAAACAAAAACAACTCATTTCCAGGGGGTGATAGTGATCAAGGCCGAAATGCCCCAAAACTATCAAAAAGTGATTGGTCCATCATTATTTTTGGCAACAAGTGCTTTAAAATAAGTTGTTTCCTGTCAGTTACCAAACATGTGCCACGAATGGTCTTATTATAATAATAAATACTGAAGAGGATATTACGAGTCTTGAATTTTGGCATTATTCTGATTCTTATAAGTTTAGAGTTGGTTTTCATTAGTTTTTCAATAAAAATTGTTCTGAAATTCGTTGTTAGAGGGTTTTTATTACCTCAGGGTACTAAAAAACAATTTTTAATTGTTTAAGTTCGATTTTTAATTGTTTTTAATATGTTTAAGTTCGATTTTAAATTAGTGATCACTATTACCCCCTATGTGGGGGGTGATACTGATCAATTTAATTGTTTTTTTAAATGAGCTTAATTCAACAAAATTTCAAAGTTTGATATGGGATACTGTTCGTAAGATGTGGGAGAATATAAACTATTTTTTTCAGATTTTTTTGAATTTTTACACTGGTGGTTTTCAAGGAAAAACTGTAGAAATTGATCACTATCACCCCAGTCTACGGTATTCTTTGTGCCACCATAGAACAAATTAGTGGTGCCACCTTGGTGTCAGGACACCAGAAACCCCATATTTCATGGGTTTTTGTGTGTTTCTCCTTGAACATGGAACACGGATGTGAACTTCTGTGAACAGTTGCTACATATGCAACTGGCACCGTTGCAGGAGCATGGTGGGGGGGGGGGGGTGAACTCGAATTCGCATGTTAGGTGTCGTAAATCATAGTTTTTGAAATTCTCTCCAAATTAGACTCCTGAGACCCCATAGACTATTTGGGAGTAAGTCTAATTACTTTGTTTTAACTAATAAAATGTTGGTATGACGAAAAATCTATTGATTAACCCATTATGTGTCTCAAGAAAAACTTCACAGTTGCTACGTGTCTGTCAGACCCTTAATACACTGGGAGTCCATCAGAGGGTTTATACACACCAGAGGTTAATAACAGGATTATATTGGTAATAGGTAACAAGCGGAATAAACAAAACCTGGTAATAGATTATACTTGACTGTTACGTTAAATACCGCCCATCTCTACATAAATATGACAGTCCAAAATGGCTGACGATGTGACAGTCAACTCTCGTTGACAGTGGGAAATTATTATTTTACAATATTATTGTCGTTACATGAAACTCATAATCGGCGAAAGAAACAGACCAATACGGCCATGAAACGTTATGAAAGGAAGGAGTTCTCCAAGTTGAGTGCAACATTTGATATTGTTCAACTTTGGATCTAACATAGGATGGAATCATACGTGAGGAGGTAGCAAAACGAAGGTTTTCCCCCGTTCCGAAAACGTAAGGGACGAGTTGCCTTTATAATGTTGAACATTCAGCAAAAACCCTTGGCTGAGGTTTTCTGGAAGGAAGTGATAAAGTCGAGGGGTTTCAACTTTAAGATCCACTTTGTAAACAATGCGAAAAAGACACTTTATGATCGAGAGAGAACCATAACCTGGCGGCTCTCCAAATACTCGTACCTAACGTCGTTCGTCTGAACTTGTTCTTAGCTTGTGTGATAAAATAAGTTTATTGTCCCTTTCACCACTTCTCAAAGTGAATATTCCTAGTCTACGTTTTCTCGGTCAACGTGCTGTGAAATTCAAGCATTCAGCTGTGCATTCAAGTACTGGACTTCCGGAAAGCCCTGCTCTCCGGGAAAAGTTCCTGTCCTGCAGCATAACTAACAAGAATTTTCGAAACAAATATCACCTAACTAGTATTTTTGATATCAACTGAATTTCCGCCATTTTTACTGTGATAATTTTGGTTTATTATTTTCAATAATAAGCCTTTGGAATCGAGCAAGAAAAAAAAATTGTTAACCCCCCCCTCAAAATTTGATGTTTTACGTTTCAAGGTAAGTACGTAGAATACGAAAATCGAATAAAAAAATTTCCGTCCGTCCGCCGTACGCGGCACTTTTCTTACCAACACTGGACCGATTTGGTTCAAATTTGGTATATGGGCTCCATTTGGGGTCTAGTTGTGCCGCGAAGCTTTTGGTTGATGTAGGTCACTTCTAAGGGGTGAAAATTAAGGGTTGAAATTTTCAAGAGTGCGCTAGCTCGAAAACTCTCGAAATAAAGGTCTCGTTTTTTCACCAATTTTAAATAGTATTGAATTTTTAAAAATTTTTGAGACCACCCGGAGCTCTGTAGGACAAATTGTTCGGTCCCTACAAGTACTTGAAGGTTTTCCTTCGATAAAACAGAATCATTAGTGTGAATCGCAAAAGAGGTCTAATCTCCATTCAAATTTTATCGGACTAAAATGCGATCGCTGTTCATTTCTTCGATTTGTATACAGTTTTGCCTTCTGCGTAACCAGTAATCAAATTTCCATATGAAGCTTTCTATTTTTCGAATCGAGTGTGAAGCGTTTAGTTCTTTCTAATAAACTTGATTGTGAAGGTGTGAAGCCAGTATGGTGTGGTAGGTAGTACCTAGCTGGTACGTAAAAAAAAGTTGGTAGGTAAAAAAAATGTTGGTGGGTAAAAAACGCTGCAAATCATTGCTCAAAGGCTTTTTCACTCTTCAGATCACTGATCAGCTGAGTGAGCTCCGAAGCCATTTTCAATCCTATTGAATGGAAGTGCTCTTCCAGGCGTTTCCAGCATTCGAGGAGATCTTCTTCACTCCTCAGATCACTGATCAGCTAAGTGAGCTCCGAAGCCATTTTCAATCCTATTGAACGCAGGAAGCTGAAATTTGAGAGGGAAGGTCAAGGGAGAATACAGATGGTGGTAGGTGCTATTGATGGAGAACCAGTGATCTATACAGAAGGGTGATCTATACAGAAAATAATAAGCCTTTGAGCAATGATTTGCAGCGTTTTCAATTCAGGTAGAATATTGTTAGGTGTAGCAAATTTCAGCCAAATTCTCTATGTATAATAAAACTATGTAGCTCTACAAATATCTTTGTCTGTTTCCTGGACCTGTAAAAGTTGTATCGTATGTGTAATACGATAAATAAATGGATTTCAGAACAATAACTACCCATTTAACATAGATTTCCTAGAGAAAGTTGACTTTGAAGATGACTTTGTCAGAAAGGACGCAAACTCAACGATCGAGGTTTCTGACGGATTCGTTGCACTCACTGATTACCCACTTTTCTTATCTATGGCGAATCTATAGTTTTAAGGCCTTCATGTCCAGTACTTGCAATGGCATATGTTTGTAATAAGGAAAATCTATTTCACAGATTACACGAAAACAGTGTGTGAACAGGAAACGATGAAGCTGATCTGCCTCCCTGGACAATCCATAAAAATAATCGATGTATTTTATGGTAGAAATACTGGAGAAATCTGCAATTATGAACCACAAAAAACGGTAACTGTGCATTGTCACTCGCCTCCAAGGAGCATGGCAGAAGTCGAAAAAAGGTAAGTTTCCTCTTCAGATTCGTCATTCGGCCTGTTAGTTCACAAGTTCGTTGTCGTTCTCCTACCGTTCCCACTAAACTACTATTTACACTTCCGAGTCGGAGCTCGCTACCACTGAGCTAAGAAAGTTGTAGTGTCACTACAGTTGTTGTTGACAAAATTCCAAATTTTCTAATTAGAACACATGTTGCAAAAATTTCAGATTCGATCGTTCGTCATCAATTTTTCGCCGCCGTTTTTTTTTTTTTCCGTGCTTTCTCGCTGTCAATTAATTCGTGTCAATTCAGTTTCCATTCTAAAATTGCTAAAAGTTTGTTCATTTTTCATAATACATTTCATTATCTGTTGGAGTCAGATTTGTTATTATTTGTAGAGTGAGAGGATACCTTCCCCCCTACAAAAGTGTTGACCCAAGACGTGATCTGTGACTCGTTTTGCGGTATGGATCCCCCACTACCTGCTGGAGCACAACCACAGGCACCGGTACAGGTGAGCCGAGTGGCCATAAAAGTTCCGCCTTTTTGGAAGAAAAACCCAAAACTTTGGTTTCGACAGTTGGATTCTCAATTGTTCAACGCGGGAATCACTAATGATGTCACCAAGTATCACACGTTGGTCGGAGCTGTGGAGAGTGACGTTCTAGCCTGCGTGAGCGACATCATTCTAGAACCTCCAGCCGAAAACCTATATACCACCTTACGTCAGCGCCTGGAAGACCACTATTCCGATTCCGAAGAGAAACAACTAAGGAAACTCCTCAGCGACCTGGAGCTTGGAGAAAAGCGCCCTTCCCAGCTACTACGTGAGATGAAAGATCTTTCAGGAGGTAAAGTAAGTGATGCCTTCCTTAAGTCTCTGTGGCTACAGCGCCTTCCGACCCAAATTCAGGCCATTCTCACCACTAGTACTGACGACCTAGGTCAACTCACTACCATGGCAGACAAAATAAACGAAGTTGTTTCTATGTCTACTCCTGCTGTAAGTGCCATAGCTCAACACAAGCCAAGTACAAGTAGTTCGAGTAATAACAACCTAAGTAGCTTGCATTCACCACAAAGTAGTACTACTCTAGAACAAATTTTGTTTGAAATTCGCAACTTATCAACACGAATTGACGCAGTTCTACGCGAGAAGATGCCTCGTACACGAAGTTCCTCACGCTCTCGACTGGGGGCAGAACCAACCCATTTTGATGGTGTGTGCAAATTTCACCATCGTTACAGAGAAAAAGCTTTTAAATGTATAACACCATGTACTTTTCAGGCGAAATCTTCTCCCAATCAGTCCAAAAATCGTAATGAGTCTTCGGAAAACTCCCAAGGCCGTCGCTAGAGGCGACTGATGCAGCGGCCCTCACTCAACGTCGCCTATTTGTTTCCGATAGGTCCACAGGGTACCAGTTTCTAGTCGATAGTGGCGCGGATATTTCTGTCATCCCTCCAACTAGTCGTGCTAATGCAACTCCAAAACCAGGCGAGTTCCAACTTTACGCTGCCAATGGGACCATCATCAACACATATGGGCGAAAAATTCTCGAATTGGATTTTGGTTTGCGCCGTTCCTTTCGTTGGCCATTTACCGTCGCTGCAGTAGATAAGGGAATAATTGGTGCTGATTTCTTACATCATTTTGGCTTACTGATAGACATCAAGGGTCGGAGACTAGTCGATAACTGCACGTCTCTTCATGTTTCCGGCATACTCCAAGACGTTTCATGCGTTGGAATTTCTACTGTAGGCCCGACAAACGACTCTCCTTATCAAGCCCTGATTCATCGTTATGCTGATTTGACAAATCCGAATTCTGTTGGAAAAATAGCGCCCAAGCATTCCGTCACGCACCACATTCTGACTGAGGGACCTCCCATCTGTGCACGAGCAAGGAGATTGTCTCCCGAAAAAGAGGCCATTGCACGAGCCGAATTTTCGTTCATGCTCGAACAGGGTATCTGCCGACCATCCAACAGCCCATGGTCCAGCCCATTGCATATGGTCCCAAAGAAGGATGGTACCTGGAGGCCTTGCGGGGACTATCGTGCTTTGAATGCCGTTACGATACCAGACCGCTATCCTCTTCCCAACATACGTGATTTCACTCACAATCTTGCAGGGAAATGCGTTTTTAGCACGGTCGACCTGGTAAAAGCCTACCATCAAATCCCTATGGAGCCAGCTGACATTCCCAAAACAGCCATTGTCACGCCTTTTGGGTTGTTTGAATTCCCCGTGATGACTTTTGGTCTCAGAAATGCTGCCCAGAGTTTCCAGCGCTTCATTCATGCTGTCACTCAAGGTCTCGATTTTTGTTTTCCCTATATTGATGACGTTCTCGTGGCTTCTGCAAACAAGGAGGAGCATCTACAACATCTCGAGAAACTTTTTGATAGGTTTCGCCAGTATGGAGTAGTAGTGAACACCTCAAAGAGCAAATTTGGCCTGACAGAAGTTAAATTTCTGGGTCATTTGATCACTGCTGAAGGTACTAGTCCACTCCCTGACAAGGTAGCAGCAATAAGAGACTATCCTAAGCCAACAACAATCGAGGAGCTACGTCGTTTCCTAGGGAAGCTAAATTTCCACCGGCGATTTGTTCCACTAGCCGCTGAGAGCCAAGCCATGCTTCATGCACTTCATGACGGTTGCAAAAAGCGTGACAAAACTCCCATTCAATGGACACCAGAGCTAGAGAAAGCTTTCGCTAAGTGCAAAGACGATTTGGCAGGTGCAGCACTCCTCGCTCACCCACTTCACAATGCGACTCTTTCATTGTCAGTTGATGCATCAGGCACTTCGATCGGTGCTGTTGTTGAGCAGCTAGTCGAGGAGCATTGGCAACCATTGAGTTTCTTCTCCAAGAAATTGAGTCCAGCACAAACTCAATACAGCACCTATGATAGGGAGCTGCTCGCCATTTATGAAGCCATCAAGCATTTTAGGTACTTGTTTGAAGGTCGAATTTTCACTATTTTTACCGACCACAAGCCTCTGATTTTCGCTTTTCGACAAAATTTGGAAAAAGCAAGTCCAAGGCAAGCTCGACACCTCGATTTCATTGGGCAGTTCTCTACTGACATTCGTTTCATTTCCGGAAAGGATAATGTAGTCGCAGATGCGCTTTCCCGAGTTGAAGCTGTTACTCACTTGACTGAGATTGACTGGGCCAAACTCGCGGAAGAACAAGAAGCTGATGACGAATTGAAAGCCTTGGTAGTTTCTAGTTCCCTGAACTTAATCAAACTTTGTATGTTTGACTCGAACGTTCCTGTGTACTGTGACACCTCTACCGGTCGTGTGAGGCCATATATCACACCCAATTTTCGCAAAATCGCTTTCGATATTGTTCACAACCTCTCCCATCCAGGAAACAAAGCCACTCAGAAGATGCTGAAAACGAGGTTCATTTGGCCGTCAATGGCACATGATTGTCGTTTGTGGACCCGTTCATGCACCAGTTGCCAACGTGCCAAGGTTCAGAGGCACACAGTCAGCCCTCCTGGCGAATTTGTGGTACCTGGAGAAAGATTTGCTCATATTCATGTTGACCTTATTGGCCCTCTCCCATCATGCCAAGGCTACTCCTACTGTGTAACGTGCATTGATCGTTTCTCTCGCTGGCCAGAATGCATTCCTGTTGCTGATTCAACAGCTGAGTCGGTTGCTCAGGCTCTCCTTTCTGGTTGGATCAGTCGTTTCGGAGTACCGCTGAAAATCACAACCGACCAGGGGCGGCAGTTTGAATCCTCGTTGTTCCGTTCGCTGTCGAAGGTACTAGGGATGCGCCACATTCATACGACATCCTTTCACCCTGCGGCCAATGGCCTGGTTGAAAGACTGAATCGCTCCCTGAAGACATCACTCCGAGCCCATGCATCTCCAAATTGGATTGATCGTCTGCCAGTTGTCCTTCTAGGTGTCCGATCAGCTTTTCACGAAGATTTAAAAGCTACAACTTCCCAGATGGTATACGGCACAACGCTTCGCCTCCCAGGGGAATTTTTCGACACTCCAGCTGAGCAGGAAGCCTCGCAGTTCGTTTCAGATCTACAACGAACCATGGAACAGTTGAAACCCGTTCAAACTACACAACATGGGGCCAAGAATACTTTCGTCCATCC
Organism: Apolygus lucorum; assembly: GCA_009739505.2. Lineage (NCBI taxonomy): Eukaryota > Metazoa > Arthropoda > Insecta > Hemiptera > Miridae > Apolygus > Apolygus lucorum. Next base: position 2,168,925 of record CM019182.2, read on the forward strand.
AGATTTGCAAACATGTTCGCACGTTTTCGTACGGCATGACGCATCACGGCGACCTCTTCAGGCACCTTATGACGGACCATTTCCTGTGGTTGAGCGAGCCGACAAATTTTTCAAGGTGACGATGCGCGGTAAAGAAAACACCGTGTCCATAGACCGCCTGAAGCCGGCTTATGTCCTCGCACCTCTACCTCAGACTGTGGAGACTATAGACGAGCTACCCGAGCCAAGCAGTCTTCTGCCTCCAGTACGCTCGACTCCAACCCGGCGAGTTCAGTTCTTCGGGAGGGAGTGTCTGTAGTGTCACTACAGTTGTTGTTAACAAAATTCCAAATTTTCCAATTAGAACACATGTTACAAAATTTCAGATTCGATCGTTCGTCATCAATTTTTCGCCGCCGTTTTTTTTTTTTCCGTGCTTTCTCGCTGTCAATTAATTCGTGTCAATTCAGTTTCCATTCTAAAATTGCTAAAAGTTTGTTCATTTTTCATAATACATTTCATTATCTGTTGGAGTCAGATTTGTTATTATTTGTAGAGTGAGAGGATATTAGCTTTCCCACCCCTACTAAAAAGTGAATGAACAGAAATGCGAAGAGGTAGGTAGCTGATCACAACAGGATGGTGCAGGTGTTCCCCAAATGGAAGAGTGAAAACACGGAAACGAGCATCAAAATCCTCTCTCAATCTCCCAATACTGCAAGAACTACTGCATCTTACTGAAACATTGAAAATAATATTGATTGGAGGTATTTGTCAAAGATTGTAAACTGAGGCGATTAAGAGTCAGTCGATGTTTTCCATCCTTATACTAGATTCATATATTTATGCTAAATTCAAAACAAACCACTCCAAAAGATACTTTCTCTATTATTTTAAACCCCACCTCAATCTAAAGGATTGTTAGAAATAAGATAATCTGTATCTACCCCCTTCGTAGGTACTACTTTACATTATTTGCTCAAATTCGTTGCAAATTGTTGAAAGCACATTTAACTCATCCAATTTAGACGTATAATTTATTTTCCAGGTGCAACTCCAGGCAGGTCTGCAGTGTTCGGGCGCACAACGATGTGTTCACGGACCCATGTCCATACACATTGAAATACCTGAGAGTTTCATACATGTGCTTAGAAGGTAAAATAATCATTAATATCCCACGAATATACCGGCTGTAGTTCACTAATGTCGCAAGTTATTACACAACTGTTTATTATTTTGTGTACATGTAGATCACATCTCTGTGAAGGTCACAGCCGATTCACTGGTCAATACTGGTGTACCGGTAACAAATAACTACTATTTGGTTGTAAGGAGAGCTAATCCAAACAGGATTTTGCAACCCCCTCCATCTGCAAGCAGATAGTGAGTCCATATTTTTGTGAGTGATGAGGTTGAATCTACCGAACTTCTGGAGGCAAGGAATTTGTCGATTGAGTCGTCTTGTGAAATCTCAGCGATAAGCATATCATCACTGAATCTAATAATATGCTGTGTCTACAGGCCACCTTCTCAAACAAATTTTGGCGAGTTCATATCTTGTTTGGACAGACTATTACTCTCTGTTCTGGGGTTTAACAGAATGATCGTGGTTATGGGCGACCTGAATGTCCATTTTGAAGATACTACTATTGCTACTCATATAAGAAATAAAAACATCTTCACCAATTTAATCAGTAATTTTGGTCTGCATGTAACGTGTAGAGATATTACACGCTTTCCGTATCAAGGCCAGGCTGGCAGCCCTTCTTGCCTAGATGTGATGGTGACGAATTTTAACCCAAGTCTTTATCAAGCGTTAGTGAGTTCGGTTGGATTTTCGGACCATCAGGGGATCGAGATGATTTTGCTGAAATCTCAGGTCAAGAAAAAATTAATGTATTCACGCAGACGTTCGACTAAGGAAGAGAACATTCTTGATCTCGGGAGTGTTTTGTCGGCCCTCAACTGGTTCCCGGTATATCACTGTAAAGATGTGAACTCAGCTGCGGATGTTTTCATGAGGATCTTCCTGTCTGCTGCCGATTCTGCGTGCCCGTGGGTTACAATCCGAGCCCGGAATGACCCTTCATCTAGGAGGATTCAATTTTCCGATGATATCTTGGTTCTGCGAGACAGATACTACTCCTTCAGGAGTTTGGCGTCAGCAACTCGAAGCAAGGATATTGCTGAGCTTGCTCGGTTATACCGAAGCGAATTCCGAAAATCACTTGCTGAGTCTCGACGCAATTACAATGATAGCAAGATACGAGCCTCTTCAAACAAAATTGAATCTTCCTGGGAAGTAGTGAGGTCTGAGTTGAATTCTAAATCGAAGAATTCTTTTTCTGGTGATGGGTTTGACTGTCGTGGCTTTAGCGCTGCTTTCTCGCGCGTCTTCGATCTCCATCGGCCTGGAGTTCCGACTGAGGATTTTAGCACTTTTTTGGACGAGGCTCCGCGTTTCCATGATGAGTTTTTTCTGGAGCCAGTGACTGTTGAGGAAGTTTACTCTGTGATTTGTTCTATGCGCATATCCCTCTCTTCCGATTTTTATGGGATGAGTTCTGTAGTACTGAGAGGTGTAGCATCTCATATCATTGAGCCCCTCTCGTACATAATTAACCTATGTTTTCTCCATGGAAAGTTTCCTGAGTCCTGGAAGATTTCTACGGTTACTCCAATTCCGAAGAAAGGTAAATGTTCAAATTATGAGGACTTTCGTCCAATCTCAAAACTCCCCATCTTCGCAAAGCTCATTGAATCTTTAGTGCTGAGGAGGATTCGATCATACGAAGGGGAGAAACGATTTATCCACGATGGCCAATTTGGTTTCATGAAGGGCCGTAGCACCTGTGATGCAGTTGTTTCATTAATTAAGTCGGCCTTGGACTTCTTGGAGGGCAGAAATCGTGTGGAGCTGAAATTATACGACCTCTCAAAAGCTTTTGACCTGGTTCCTCACGACCTTCTACTACGGAAATTGGACCACTACGGCTTCAGCCGTGTCGCAGTCGCTTTCCTGGAGAGCTACCTTAAGGGCTGGTCCCAGGTGGTATCGTTCAATGGTGAGACTTCGCAGAAAGTACCTATTCCCTGCGGAATAAAACAGGGTTCTGTGTTGGGGCCATGTTTATTCATATTGTTCATGAACGACCTGTCATACCAACCGCTGGATTCTGGTCACATTGTTCTCTTTGCTGATGACATATCAGTTATATCTGCGGCACCTGACACTGATACACTCACGTGCAATGCTGCTCAATCAGATCTAATGATAAAACAGTGGTGTGCTGCAAATTCTCTGATTTTAAATAACAATAAAACGCAAGAGTTGGAATTCAAGCTTAACAGTCGCCTCGTTAACTCAGTGGGCGTTTTGGGGATCACAGTGGACAATAGGTTGTCTTGGCTGAATCACACTGATGCTCTATCTTCAAAGTTGTCGTCCTGTAATTTTATGCTTCGCAGAATAGCTAACTCTGTGTCCCCCGAGGTATTGCTCATGGTCTACCACGCATGTTTTGCAAGCCGACTCTCATACTGTGTAGTGTTATGGGGAAATTCCAGTCATGCCGAGGACATTTTCGTGCAGCAGAAGAGGGCAGTTCGTGCTATGCGCAGGCTGGGATGGAATGAAAGCTGCCGTGGTCATTTTAGGGCACTTGGGATCCTGACGCTCCATTCTGTTTACATCCTCAATTGCCTGCTGTTGGTCAAGTCCAGCTTGAACGACATTCCAACCGGATCATCGAAGCATGACCATTTAACAAGATTGAGAATCAACCTATGTCCCCCTCAGGCAAGGCTCAAATCATCCATGGTCTCAAACCCCCTTCAGATTGGGTGTCGATTGTTCAATCGCCTCAATAAAGCAACAAGAGACCTACCTTTTAAAAATTTCAAGAGGGTGCTGAAATGTGAACTTACAAAACATGAACTTTACCATATAAGTGACTTTTTTTTCTATGAACTCTCATATTATGTATTGACAAAGGAAAATTATCCTGTTATGTTTTATCTGTTATTTATTCAAAATATTATTATTATTTTTATCTTTTTTTCGAGCAGCAGAGGAATATACCTAGTACTCTCGCTTGCTAAAATTTTTATTACTTCATGTTCAGTTATCTAGTTATAATCAACCTGTGATCTTAGACCGACTGTGATTTTATACCTCGTCTGTGATATTGGGAATGACTGTGATTGTGTTTATGTATATATATCTGTGTGTGTGTAGCCGCTTTGATAAATGTTTTGGGAGTTGGTCCGGGGTTCCTGGCCGGCCTGGGGGCGGCCCCCTTGGTGCTTCTTGGGGATGGGTGGTCTGCCTCTATGGTAGACCGCGCTGTTCGTCAGGGCTGCCTCTCCAGAAATGGATTGGCAGCCCCGGGAGCCGCCATGGTGGGTGGGTCCGGGCCGGTCGGGACGCCCCGGCCGGCGTGGTGGCGTTCCACACATGCCTTTGTTCCTGGACTGACCGATCACTTAAGTTCCTAATTCACTCATGTTCCTGCTTCACGTCTTTTTATTTATTTTTATCACAGTGTAAAATGAGTTTTATTTTCTTCAAGATGTATACCTTAAATTTTAGATTATAACCTAATAAATGTTGACGATTGTTCTGTACTTCGTATGATAACAATAAAAAAAGATATTGAATTGAATAGATGAAACCCCGAAAACCCCAAGAGGGTGATCGAGGGAGTGGAAGGAACTCACCACCTCACCGCTGGGGCTCCTGGGGAGCTAGTCATAGCTATCAGCTCCTCGAGGTACCTGTTTTTATTAACACCACTGGTTAGGCCGAACCTTCTAGCTAAGGTTCTACCAACTAGACAGGTTGGTGCCCGAGTTCATAACAGAAGTCACATGCCGAGAGACATCTTCATTGGACTAGCCCTTGAGGATGCCATCTCTCCCCTCAAAGCCTTCTTGGTCTAAGCCAAGCCCATGAAGCAGGGTTTGCTCAACCACGACCACCACGAATCCGATCTCAATTGAGGGGCAGGCAGGTGATGCTTTGACCAAAGATGGTGAACCGGTAGCCTGGGGCTCCCCTCTCCCGTGGTACTGGTAATTGGGATGAGTAAAAAGCCTCTTATGGCAATAATGCTATCCCCAGAAGCCCGACCAGGTAACAGGCCCGGAAGCAGAGAATTTGTACCTGCTCCCTAACCGCTCTACTCCTGTCAGAGGCGTGTGCCAGAGCCCTAACATTTACCTTCCGTTAGTGGCGTGCATGTGAGGCATACATGTCTCTCTTCAGTCACCTGTCAAGCTTCACCCAAGTGGTGGGTGGAGGGCGTCTCCTCTCCGATTCTTCTCTGGCAATGTGAGGAGTCCCACAATTGCCCTGAAGCCGCTGTCCTTTGAACCCCAATCGAGATAACTGTACGTTGTATTTGTCACATACATGCCACCCTTTGTGTAATATTTTTCAAAAGTTATTTTTTCACTTGGAACCAACTCAATTGGTATTTGTCAAACACCAATATATTCAAGTTTCAAGCAATATATTCTATTCCAAGTAAACCCAACAGGTATGGGGTGAAAGTATTTGCACTCGTTGATGCTCAAGTGTTCTACACTTACACTGTGGAAATATACGCCGGACAGCAACCAGGAGGGCCCTTCTGCGTCAGTAATAAACCAGCGGATGTGGATTTTTTGACAAATTGGAATCCTAAAGATTTATTTGATGAAGGTATCTGTCTAGTCAGTTTTTTTCAAGCGTAGGTGGGCTACTTTTCTAGTCCGAATTTGGGGTTTGGATTGTCTTTTTTTACCCCAAAAAGTGTAGTGTATGTGAGACATACATGCCACCAATCGCGTAAGAATAGAGGTGCCACTAACGGAAGGTTAAGGGGGTACAGGAGAGGGAGGCATGACGCACAGCGGTACCCATATGAGGACCAGTTGTATAAAACCCAACTGGTCAAAGGTTAAGGGACGGTTGTACTGACCCAACCGTCCGAAGGTTAAACCCGACGTGGCAATGTTGCCTCCGTCTTGGACAGGACAGGAGCCTCACGCAGGATGGTCAAGACCTACGTCCTCCAATGAGTACCCGTTTCCCATGGGTTAGGAACGTCAATCGCAGTTGAGTCCAGCCAGTAGGGGTATCAGTTAATGTTTAGGATAAGGTTCGAAGTAGATAGGTAGTCAGTGCGACTCTAGTGGCTGTTGATGTCAAATTTTGGTCAATCCAGTATAGCTAACATAGCAGGAGTCCTCTCTAACTTCTTCGAATTCTAGCCTTGGGTCTTTCTCTGTCTGGGTATTGCTTCATTGGCAAACCTCGCAGTCGAGAAAGCCCAGGGGGCTTGAGGGCCAGAGGGACTCGCTAAAATGTCACCTATAGAAGCTTCCTCCAAACTCCAGTGCTGCCTGATATCGACGAATCCAGGGCACTCTAGCAGAACGTGGTCTGCCAGTTCCTGGGATCCGCACACAGAGCGTGGTTTCTACCAGTGCAAGCTCTGCAAGTTTACCAGCAAATTCACCGTGGCCAATCAGAAACTGAGTAACTTCGTGCATCAGCACGAGCCATTCCTTCTCCATTCTCGACCTAACACTGGGGAGGAATCTGTGGGGGAACCTTCTCTTAGGGGCACTATCCCATTCAAATTGCCACACATCGAGAAGGGTCTCGTTCAAATCCCGTCTAGTCTTCCTTGCCTCTTTGATAGTCAGTTCGCCAGTATTTCCAAGCTCCTCAAATATTCATGGGATACTGAAGCGAGTGCATTTAGTCAGTCGGTATTCGGCCCAACGACGCCAACCCTCAAGGTGATTAGGGAGAACGCCAGCTAGAACTGACATGTTCTATATGGCTCCTACTGTAGCCGTTCTGTATGCCCTTTGCGTTGCAGTGAGCCTAGTTTGGCCCAGTGCTTGTGTGTAGAGGAGTATTCCAAGGAATAGACTCCTGTAAAGCTCACGCAACTCCCTGAATCCAATACCCCACTCGGAGCCAGCGAGGCGGCACGTTTTGGCAAAAGAACCCCATACGCCCTGCCCAACTCGGCTATATGTGGGAGGACATTGAGTCGCTCACCAAATGTCACACCAAGGTATTTAACTTCCCTCACATATGTCAGCCTGGTGTCGAGGACCCGAACAATGGGATCCCTTACCAATTTGCCCTTTAGTGGCATCATCACTGTTTTGTTGGAAGCTATTTCAAGCTTTACCCCAGTGCAGATGTTAACTAATTCTGTCATAACTTCTGTAGCTTTTGTCTCAATGGCTAGTCTACTATCCCCCTTTACAAACATGACTAAATCATCAGCATATGCTACCATCTCGACGGCAAGTAGTTCGATCGTTCTTATTATAGTGTCGAACAGAATGTTCCACCAGTGTACCGGTAAGCTGTAATGTGAGCCCTTGGGCCTCACAGTGTTGTTTTCCATCACAGGGGGGTAGTGAAGAAGAGGAAAACCCACCAGAGAGCGCCAAATTGCAGCATCCTATACTCAGTAACTACGCCTAGTCCAGACATCAACTCCATATCGATGCCTTAAAGCACACAAAAATTTCATAAGTCCAAAAAACTGAGTTTTGAGAAAAACTCAAAATAAGTTTTCACCAGTGCACAGTTCCTAAAAAATGGCTTATTACACTCAATTTTTCCAAAAAATTTCAAGCCATAATTTGGGTTTTTCTGAATGCTCCCACTCAGAGTTAGGGGGGGGGGGGGGACTGCAGCATCCACCCTTCGAGCTGCTTGGAATTGGGTTTTGGGGTGGACGTTGGCAATGCGTGGAGGATGCTGCAGGCAGGCACACGCTGTTAGTACCCAGTTTTCTTGGCTCACACCCATTCAGTCCTCTGAAGAAGAAAAGCGGTTGAGAATTGGAACCTAATCCTAGGAAGTCATGTAGTTGAATACTTATAGAGGTTTAATTGTGCTTTCAGAACCACTTAGAACTGTATCTGCGTGCGATTTTCACGCTGTCAAGATAACTTGCCCTGAGGGAGAGACGATCAAAGTGAATTCAGCACAGTACGGGAGATACAAGACTGACGTGTGCAACATTAAAGCAATCAAGGTTACCACTTTGACCTGCGAGGCGGATCTAGAAAAGGTCACCAAAATCGCCGCAGATCGGTAAAATATTTTTTCTGATCGCAACTAATATTTGGATTATTATTGCTCCGGAGTGTACCAAGGTAGCGGAAACCTCGTTTTCACTTTTCAAGGTTGAAAAAAAATGTTCTCCGAAATCAAAATTTCCTCTCCAATTTCACGTTTTAGGCCTTTTTGAACAACTTTGGTTCCTTGTCTGTATGTCATGAAATCCTTTCCACAGCCATAACTTCTACATTTCTCATACAATTTAGATGACATTTTCAGGGATTGTGAGAGTAGGCGTGTAGATGGTCCCCTATGAAAATCATTGCACGCAACCGATAGTAGTTAGTAAGCAAGCACAAATGTGAACTCCTAATCATAGCCGTTACTTCAACATTTCCCATTCGATTTCGAAGAAATGTGGTGCAAGGTAGTTAGAGATTGATATTTTGAGATTAACTATGCATCGGATCATCTATACAATCTGGTTAACGATAAGAGCTATGTGCCACACCCGAAACAATACCTCTATTTTGAAATTTTTTGAGCTAGAACCCTACTGGAGCCTACGTACCAAAATTCATCAAAAATCGGTCAATGCTAAGTGGGGAAAGTGCCGCGTACGGCGGACGGATGACCAAATTTTTATTCGACTTTTGAATTCTACGTACCATGAAACGTAAACCACAAATTTTGAGGGGTTAAACTTTTTTTCTTGGTAGATTCCAAAGGTTCTTTATTGAAAATAATAAACCAAAAAAACGAACGCGTGCCAAGTGGGTGTGGCACATAGTTTCTCCGTATTCATAACCCGGTTGTATATAGGATTTTCAGGTTCAGTTCGGAATTTTCCAGACCAATTTCGGAAATTTCCACTACTACTCGACTTGCTGGTTACGACGGATTCTCCAATACATTCGTAGATAACTTGTATTCTTATAACTAGCGGAACTAACCTCATTAATTTACGGAAATATATTGTTATGTTGTGGGAAAGGATTAATTTGACTTGGAATTGCTGTATATCACCACACAGAAAGATTGATCACATTCTGAAATTGAAATGGAAAAATCTGAATTTGTCTTGGAAAATTGTGTACTTATTTGACTTGGAAAGTTCTGAAATTGGATTGGAAAGTTTTGAAACTGGATTGGAAAATTCTGAATATGGTGTTGAAATTTCCGAAATTTGTCTGGAAAAATCCGAATTAGACTTGTTAATCCTATAGAAGATCCAATGCATAGTAGCTTCAACATACACGCCAATTCGTTCAGTTTTTGAAAATTTCATCAAAGTCGGATTAAAAGTGTTGTTGTTTGGGGGTCATGGTTTTCATAGAGGACCATCGACACGTCATTCCGCATAATCCCTGAAAATTTCATCGAAATCGGATAGTATCTTCGTGTAGTTTTGCCCGTTACAAGAATTTCATGACAGACAGGCAGACAGACACTAAACCAAAATTGTTCGGGAAGACCTGGATAGTAAACTCGCTAATGGAAATTTTGATTTTGGAGAACATTTTGTGAAAAGAAAGCTTCCGTTACCTTAGTAGACTCGGAAGCAGAAACAATACGTTTATATCGAGAGCTTTCGAGCTATACGTTTTGAAAATGTCATCACTAGAGCTCGGAAAACATGCACGAAAATATCCCGAAAATATGCACTGGAAAAATATGCAAAATATGCATTTGCCCTTGAAACTGCATACGACTTTGGAATTTCAGTATTTTAAGAAAGGATGTTCCATATTATTACATTTTTTTAGCCCTTTTTTCTCCTGGAAAAAAGTTAGGAAGCATCAGGTAAAGTAAACAAGCAATTCACAAAATTTTAAAGTGGAAATCTCTTTTGGAGAGTAGGCAGAGTCCCATGAGCTGTCTTCTCTTTTGAGAATTTTCGCGATTTGAAACACTGAAGACCACCCTAGATTTTTCAATACGACCCCCTCCAGTTTATCCTTGACGGCTTTTCCAGTTGTTCCATCCCAGTGGGAGCTTTTTTCGAGCAGGTCGGAAACAGCACCTACGGCAGATCAAAGATCCATCCCCCTGGTCTCCATTAGCCCATTACTTGCTGGGGTGATGTGAGTGAGGGGACAAAACATTCCAACATTCAATTGCAAATATTGTCAACTTCCAGCATTGACTTAAAAAAAAAAAAATACAGAATACGCAATATACTGGTAAAATATGCAAAAAACCCCAAAATGACCAAAAAATGCAAAAATCCCCAAAAATTACCGAAACATGCAAAATATGCTATTTCAATTTCAATTTAAACCACCTCATACCCTTCAGAAACCTTCAAAACGTTCAAATACAAAGATATACCGCATAATAAAAGATATGCAAAATATGCAGATTCCGAGCTCTAGTCGTCACCTATCTTTCACCCCTTATTTATGTGACTGACGTCAACGAAAAAGGCCCCAACTAGACCCCAATTGGAGCCAATATACCAAATTTTATTGAAAATCGATGCCGCGTTCGGCGGACGGAAAATTGTTTCTGAGTCTCCCAAGGTAGCGGAAGTATTGTGCGGACGGAAAATTGTTTCTGAGTCTCCCAAGGTAGCGGAAGTATTGTTTTCACTTTTCAAGGTTGAAAACAAAATTCTCCAAAATCAAAATTTTCACGTTTCAGACCTTTGTGAACAATCTTGGTTTCGTGTCTGTCGGTCTGTGTGTCTTTCATGAAATCCTTGTAACGGGCAAAACTATACTAAGTTATCGCCCGAATTCGATAAAATTGTCTGGGATTGTACGGATTAGGGTGATTATGGTCCCCTACTGAGATCAATGTTTTGAGATAAGCTACATACAAACGGGTTGAAGATACGAGGAATCTATGTGCCACACCCTCGTCTACCAAGGTAGCGGAAGCATTGTTTTTACTTTTCAAGGATGAAAAAAAAGGTCTCCAAAATCAAAATTTTCACTAGCGTTTTGCGTTTTAGACCTTTCCGAACAATTTTGGTTCCGTGTAAGTCTGTGTGTCTGTCTGTCTGTCTGTGTGTCTGTCATGAATTCCTTGTAACGCGCATAACCATACGAAGTTATTGCCCGATTTCTATGAAATTTGGGGGATTGTGCTGGTTGGTGAGTAGACGGTCCCCTATGAAAATCATCATCCCCGGACTGATAGAAGCGACAGCTCATGCGCAAACGTGAATTTCCTTGTAACAGCCATAACTTCCAAATTTACCACTCGATTTCGATGAAATGTTCAGGGATTATGTGGATTAGGTTGTAGATGGTCCCCTATGAAAATTATTATCCCCGGACTGATAGAAGCGACTGCGCATGCGCAAACGTGAATTCCTTGTAACAGCCATAACTTCCACTTTTCCATCCGATTTCAATGAATTTTCTGGAATGTTACAGATTAGTATTTAGATAGTCCCCTATGAAAATCACCACCTTTGGACTGATAGTAGTCACTGCGCATGCGCAAACGCGAATTTCCTTGTAACGGCCATAACTTCTACATTTTCCATCTGATTTCTATGAAGTTTTCAGGGATGTTACAGAGTAGTGTTTAAATGGTCCCCTATGAAAATAATAGAGAATGGTTTTTCATAGAAAGATTCATGCATAGAGGGATGGTCTGTGAGAATCTCAAATCCTAGTCATTACATTACTAGGCCTCAATAGCTCAGAGGTAACGCATAGAACTCTCCCGGGGTCCCACCCTGGGCATAGAGAGGTCCCAGGTTCGAATCCCAGCCGAGGCCAAGTATTTTTTTGATCCAATCACATACATCTACTCACTTAATTTTTCATCTGAATTTAATGAAATTTTCTAGGATTGTCCAGATTAGCGTGTAGATGGTCCCCTATGAGGGTAGTGGAAGGTACTTAGAGATTGGTGTTATGACATTAACTACTATGCATCGGATCATCTATATAATCGGGTTATGATTTCGAGGAAGCTATGTGCCACACCCTCTTGCCAACCTTTTTTTTTAATTCGTTTTCGGATTCTATAAGCTTGAAACTTACCTAAACCATCGAATTTTGAGAAAGGGTTGACAATGTTGTTTCTTGTTCGATTTCAAAGGTTAATAATGAAAAATGATGAATAAATTATAATTAATATTGAAAATAATAAACCAAAAGGAGTTGAAATGATTAAAATGTCCTAGCTGATGATTTTCCATTCAATTAAAAATAGTATTACATTTTAAGAAACAAATGGTGCCACTCAAGGAATTAATCAGAAATATAAGTGGTCCGCTGCGAGTAAAGCGATCATCAGAAGGTTTCCGTACAAAGTTTGCTCGCTAGGATGCAGTAGAAGGCAGAGCGTTCTTCGTGTTTCAGATTCAACTATGGTCACCATAACTACTTCATTGGATGTTTTAATCGTTGAAAACTTATAATAAATGATGTTTTGTTGCCACAAACCCCCAGGTGTGACGGAAGGCAATCGTGTAAAGTCCACATCAAGGAGCACCTCTTAGATAAAGGCGTCGACCCCTGTTACGCCGTATTCAAGCACTTAGACGTCAATTACCAGTGCGTTTGAAAATGATGCTCTGTAAACGTTAATAAATTTTATCGATTTCTTTTCTACTTTTATTAATGTAAAACAGTAGAAAATTACACCTGATTCATATTTTATAGAAGGGAAACAATGGGGTATTTCGGTGGATCGGAAATTCGGGTTTTTGACCTCAAATTTGGATTCAGCACCCTTGAAAACCTAAAAACTCCAACTTTTAGCCCAGTGATACTATCACATGTGGTAGAAAAATTAATTAAAGAGATCACACGTTTGAAAAAAAGGCGGGCCGCCATACATGCACACACACTACGCCGCATGCATGTGTGAGTAGTATTTTGTAGTATCCAAGAGATTCTCCAAGGGTTTCTGTGCATGGATACTTTTTTCAAAGAGTTTTGGCTAGCTGCGTCACACCATTCAAATCTTCAACTTTCCTTATCTTCTCTGATTTTTTAAAAACATTTTCTCCACGAACAGACCCGATTACCGTTATTCCTGAGCCATACTCTTTTGAAAAAAAAAAAAAAAAATTGACTGAAATACCTTATTGTAATTAGTGCATCATTAAAGCTGTTTTATAAATTTGGTGTTTGTAGTTAAGATAGTGTAATTAACCCTGGGGAGCGCCCATTTCCAAACACGGGAGCACGCGCTGTATCTGGGAGATAAAACATGGTAATTAGGGCTTTATAAATGTACTCATCCGCAAAAATAGGTTTCGTTGAACGAATTTAATGTATTTTTCGAATTAGAATCAAATCTCTCAATAAGCGTAGATTTTTGTGGTTTCCGTAAAATGGGTCAACTTTGTGCCATGTGGTGTAAATATGTGCCACTTTTGTGACTACAAATGGCCTCTAGCGGCCGAAACAGGAAGTTTCATGTTCAGTAAAAATTCACAGGGGTCGTGGGGGGGGGGGGGTTGTAGAATACAAAATCGAAGTGGAAGAACCTAGTGTCTCTTCATCCCCGTAATAAGAAATTCTCATCGGAAAGTTGGTTTCCAGTGATCTGAAGTGTGACCATATTTGTCTCATCTGGTGAGACCTGAACACATTGACTCTTGATCTCGGTAAGAATAAATTATGTAGTACATATCCCTAGCAACAAATTAAGCCCATTACCATTTCTAAATAATATGTTTTTTTTTTTTTTTGGGTAGATGTTCGATGTTATCATAAACTCGGAACTTTGGGGAACATCTGTGTGCCACATGATTTTTGTCAGTTTTTGCCAGAAATAGCTACCTATATGTTTTTTCATTGTTAATTGATGCATCATCTGTGTTTTGGACGTGGCCAGCTGCAGACAAAGTCTGGTATTGCCAGCATCAGATTAAAAAAATAATAAATCCTCCGAAGAAATTTTCCGAAAATTTATTTTAAGTTTCATGGTAAAATGACTATTCTGATACCTAAGTAACTTAATTTTAATGCATATTTTTTTAGATACCGTTTTATACCTGTTTTTTATATTTTTACGGTACGTTCGTCATTCTATGTCTAAAATTTGGACACATTTGATGTTCAAATTGAATTGAACATTTAATGTTCTATGGGCCAAACTTGAGTTCCTCATTTTAAGTCATTAGGGGCTGTAAGTGTCAAATTGCCAAAGTACCTTTATCATTGTTAATTTCATTTGGTCCAAATAAAAGCTTTTGTTACCTAGAATTAGTGTGGATTAATGTTTTCAATAGAAACCAACTTCTAAATAAATGAAAATTGGATAGAACATTTTCTTTTTTTTTTTTTTTGAAGTTTAAAGAAGGTGAAGGCCCAAAGATGAGATGCCTGGGTACAACAATGTTCCAGATTGAATTTTTAATGTGTTTTAGAGCCAGGAGATTGGGTGGACCACAGTTGTACCTCCCATGGGCACAACAATGTGCCACGAAGAAAAAAATCCCCCACCTCACCAATTCAACATAGATTTTTTTTTTTTTTTCAAAGCAGAATTTGAAAGCTGAGTGTGTAGGAATGTTGGCTAAAATCCGCAAGGAGTTAGCATTTTTTCCCCCGGAGTTATTAAACAAAAACCTTAAAAAGTGGCACATACTTGACCCGTTTTACTCAATTTTCGAAAAGTAGAGTAGAACTCACGGTCTTTCTCCCCTGGTTCTCAGAGACCCATCGTCGCCGAAATCTTCATATTTTCCAGCTTCCCTCAGTTCGTATTCTGAATCGCCTCCCCTTCTTTCTGTCATCTCCTCTTCCACGTCACCGTCAATGTTGTCAATCGCGCCTGTGTGAAGGAGCACCAGTTACTCAGTGACCTGATTCGTGATTCGATGGAGCGATTCTTCCACTCCATAGGGATGCTCTCCAGTCTAATTCCAGACACCGATCTGTAAGTACATTACTTTCATACTAAATCACTTCCCTCACCCTCGTGGTTCAAATCCGAAGATCTAATAGGTAAACTCTATTGATACTTCTTCCCCCCCTCACATATAGATACAAGCCTCATTGATTATAGGATAATATATCTATTTATCTTTCCTAATTCAATTTGTATCTTTCATTCATCATCCCTCGTCCTAGGTTGATCTCCAACAAGGAATAGGTATTCAAACGAAACGTAGGGTAAAATATGGCACTGATTAAATTATTCTCATTAATTAATCAGGTTCTCCAGATCGCCTACAACAATACCTACTGTTTCCCCTGCTGGACATCAGGGGGTCAACTTCGTTCTTACATAGATCCAAAAGAAGTCGTTGTACTCCCAGACATCACTTGCGTCTTCAAGGTTGATTTTTCTTTTTTGTGAATTGCCGATTTTTTGAAATAAAACAAGAAAAGAACTTTGTGGAACTCGGGAACGGGTTATCTCTGAGATAAATATCGCATTTTAACTCACAAATGGACTTTTTATTCATAATTGTGCACAAGCAAACGATCAGAGGACCGCAAACAAGTGCAAAGAAAATTCAATGCAAGCAGGAAATGCAAAATACAATGCTATGGAATAAGAGAAAACTAAAAAATGTGAATTTCTTATCTGGGGGCGCGCGCTGTATCCAGGAGATAAACATATTGTTTAGTAAAGCATGCATTTCAGGGGTCGTCCCAATGGATAAGCATTAGGTCAATTTAATTCCTACACATCATGAGCAACCACATAAGTTATACTGCCTGTGAAATTCTTACAAGACTGATATCTTGAGTAAGCTACTTTCCTACTTTTGATACCCAAATGAAAGTGATATTTTATCATGTTTGTAAATTTTATTGGCTTGAAAACAAGTTCAAATACAGCCGTTACAATTTTCTCGTTTATTTTGGTTTATTATTTTCAATAATGAACCTTTGGAATGGACCAAGAAAATTTTTTTTTAACACCCCTCAAAATTTGATGGTTTACGTTTCAAGGTACATAGAATCCAAAAATCGAATAATAATTTGGCCGTCCGTCCGCCGTACGGCGTACGCTGCACTTTTGCCACTTAGCATTGACCGATTTTGATGAAATTTGGTATGTAGGCTCCATTTGGGGTCTAGTTGTGCCCCGAAGCTTTTGGTTGATGTAGGTCACTCCTAAGGGTTCCAAAATCAATTTTGAAATTTTGAAAACGCCCTAACTCAAAAAATTTTGATATAAAGGTATTGTTTTTCCTTCAATTTAAGATTCTATAGAATTTTTAGAATTTTTTGAGACCACGCGGAGCTCTGTAGGACAAACTGTTCGCTCCCTACGAGAATTTAAGGGTTTTTATTGATACATATGTATATATATCAGAAACACGAGTGTGAATCGCAAAAGAGGCCCAATCTCCGTTCAAATTAAAGCTGACCGAAATGCGATCGATGTTTTTCTTCATATTGGATGGTTGGTGGTTTTGTAGACGAGTGATCCATGTAGAAAAAAAAATTAAAATGATAAAATTTCAATGGGAGTCAAAGTGAATCCTATCGATATCAATTGAAGGGGTATAGATTATCGATATAATTCCAGGGTTAAACCAGTTGGTAAGCGATAAAACTTTTTCACTCGATGTAATTTATATAGTATGTTAGACAAAAAACGTCTGCCAAGTGGGTGTGGCACATAGCTTCCTCGTATCCATAACACGATTGTACAGATGATCCGATGCATAGTAGTTAATCTCAAAACATCAAAACAAGTTAATCTGTAACATCCTTGAAAATTTCATTGAAATCGGATGGAAAATGTAGAAATTATGGCCGTTAACAGGATATTCACGTTTGCGCATGCGCAGTGGCTACTATCAGCCCGAAGGTGGTGATTTTCATAGGGGACCTTCTAAATACTAATCTCTAACATCCCTGGAAAATTGCATTGAAATCGGATGGAAAATGTAGAAATTATGGCCGTTAAAAGGAAATTCACGTTTGCGCATGCGCAGTGACTACTATCAGCGCGAAGGTGATGATTTTCATAGGGGACCATCTAACCACTAATCTCTAACATCCCTGAAAATTTCATTGAAATTGGATGGAAAATGTAGGAGTTATGGCCGTTACAAGGAATTCACGTTTGCGCATGCGCAGTCGCTTCTATCAGTCCGGGGATGATGATTTTCATAGGGGACCGTCTACACACCAACCCGCACAATCCCTGAAAATTTCATAGAAATCAGACAATAACTTCGTATAGTTATGCGCGTTACAAGGAATTCATGACAGACAGACAGACAGACACACAGACACGGAACCAAAATTGTTCAAAAAGGTCTAAAACGCAAAACGCGAGTGAAAATTTTGATTTTGGAGAACTTTTTTTTCGTCCTTGAAAAGTTAAAACAAAGCTTCCGCTACCTTGGTAGACTCGGAAGCAAAATAGTGGTCACACACCTCCTTACCCCCCCCCCCCCACCATTATCCGCCATAACAATTCTAGCGGCGTGGGAGCCTCGCATTTGAAGACCATTTTAAAATCCATGATCTACAATACACAACATGCGAATTCGAGTTCAACCCCACCCTTTTTGGGCATTTTGAAAATTTCAACCTTTCAATTCCATTTGGTTGGTGGATGGGTTTGAAATTTTCAAAAATGCCCTACTAGGTTGTGGGTACCTATGGTTGGTAGGGAGGGATCTATACAGAAGGGTGATCTATACGGAAAATAATAAACCTTTGTGCAATGATTTGCAGCGTTTTTTTATCCTACCAATTTCTTTTTCACCTACCAATTTTTTTTTACCTACCAACTATCGGTAGATACTACCTACCACACCATACTGCCTTTTTGAGTAGTTTCTGAAAAATTGTAATGTATAGTATCCACCTCGTATTATAAACTATCACTTACCTGCAACCCCATCACATACCTCTGTTTGTCGTCTGAACTATTTCTGATTCTCATCTTTGTTATTCCCCCTCCCTCCTAGAAATCTCCATCATTTTCTCTCGTCAGTTAAATCTTGGG
This sequence comes from Apolygus lucorum, assembly GCA_009739505.2. Taxonomy (NCBI): domain Eukaryota; kingdom Metazoa; phylum Arthropoda; class Insecta; order Hemiptera; family Miridae; genus Apolygus; species Apolygus lucorum. The sequence goes on from CM019182.2 coordinate 2,186,884, forward strand.
AATGTTTAAGAGAAGAGGGAATGTGAGGGTTGAAAGGGTCTCAGAATTACTCCCACAAACACAATAGACTCGCTCTTTCATTTCCTACCAACAGTCGAGACTTACAACCGGTTTTTTTTGGGGACAGAAATATTGATTTAATCTCGGAAAGTCGTCGGGGAGAAGGGCCTAACCCCGGCAAATCCCCTCTAATCAAGCTTGAGAAAAGGATTAACATTGTAATCAAGTTAGCTGCTCCGGAAAAGACTTTATTATTTCGCTGCCAGCTTCAGACTTGTGAAGCGAAGCCTTGTCCATTGTGTTTCATTTTAACTCCCGTCCCGCCATCTCATAATCCTCTTTTGCTGGCGAAGAATGGAAAAGGCGTAGAAGCGAAAAATGGCTCTTCGACCCGCGCACATCCTTCGGTTCCCGTCAAGTTTTAATAAAATCCTCTTTTTATTGGGAAAAACACTAAAACTATTCCGAGTTTTAATTTATCAGTTCTAGTTTCAATTTCACGCGTCTCTTGAAGAGAAAAAAAAGCATGAAACGCGGAACCCAAGTTCCATTATCGATTATAGCTTATGAAGTTTTTAATTTAAGTTTTTACCGGTTCTTATGGGTGTCTCTGATCATCCAAGTTCAATTTTGAATGAGGTCACGATGGTGTCTGAGGAAACTCTCCAAAGGCTTATTTTCACCTACAATTATTGGAAAAAGTCGAAAAAGAAGGTTGAAAACACCGAAATTTGTTGCGTCACTCGAGAGACAAGACCACTTCAAAGGCTTGTTTTTACCTCCAATTCTTGGAATAGGTAGTTGAGAAAGAAGGTTGAAATCATCGAAAATCGTTGGATCACTCGAGAGAGAAAACTATTTCACAGGTTTGATTTCACCTTCAATTAAGTGAAAATGTCGAGAAAATGGTTGAAAACTCCAGAATTTATTTGTTCACTCGAAAGACATGACCACTTCTGAGGCTGGTTTTTACTTTCATTTCACTGAAAAGGTCAGTTTAATAATGTAATAAAATTCACAATCTCAAAAGTTTTAATCACTCACTCATGAACCTGGCAAGGGTGACTGAAGTACACCAGGTTATTTTTAACCACTGAAACCATAGAAATGGGTGGATGTCCAATTCAAGAGTGTTTTCGACATCAGGTAAGGCAAGAAGTTGAATCCTGAAAAAGATTGAGAAAAAATCACCACTAATTTCTTTTTTTTTTTGCCAGAAAAATGGTTAAAGTGTTAAGGGTTACACAGCGCATGCGCAAACGTAAAATCCTCGTTACAACAACAATTTCTACACCAACTGGAATTAGCAGGAACTGTGTAGTTGAATGGATCCCAATAAATTTTGTCGCTATCTAATCATGAAAATTTAATGTTGACTTGAAGATCGAGTTTTGTTTATAGCTGAAATTCCTTGGCGTCCATCTGGACAGCAAGTTGAAGATGTCAACCCATATCAAGGAAAAGGAAAAGGCTACCAAGACGCTGAATGTTATTCGATGTATTGTTAGTGGACCAAAGGGAGTCCACCCTCAAAAGCTTCTTCAGCTATATAAAGGGATAACTAGGGTAATTATAGACTATGCCTCCCCTCTGTACACTTTTGGCAAAGAAAAAATTATTAATAAAACAAAATGAAACAGTCAGTATATGTATCGGGTGATATAAATCCACACCGATAAATGCATTAGAAGGAGAGGCTGGAATGCCACCGTTGGAGTTGAGACGAAGAAGGTTGGGACAGCAGCGCAGTGCTGAAGTATTGTCAGACCTCTCACACCCTCTACACGAGGAATGTGTTCTCTTGAAACATAAAACCCCTGCAGACCGTCTAAAGAGGAAGGATATTATCCGGGAAGGAATCCAGGAAGTTAAACACCTTTGGGATTCACTACAAAAATATCCTTTACAAATTCCGTTTTGTCTCAACCTGCCCCTGTAATGACCCAGCAATGGGCCACGCCCCTCAGGCACCAATAACCAGATAAACTCCATAACAACTTCCATACGAGCAACAGCATCACAGCCAACCACTGTCCGCCATAAGCACACACACACTTCGAGCGCCACCATCGCCTCCTCCCCATCGTTGACCAAGATGGCCGAGGGGATAAATAGGGGTGCCCCCACCACCGGCACCTCAGTCTCCAAGTCACGCGTCTTGAAAGTGTCTCGAACCCAGCTTGTGAACTCTTCCCCTATAACTGTAACGAAGACAGTAAGAACTGAGAACCCACTTGTGCTCCTTCGGGAACTTCAAGTAAAAGTTGAACTGTCTACCCCGCCAGTCAGTGATCCGCGAGTTATCGTTAGCTAAGGCCCGATCTCCGGGACTCTGCAGCCTTCTCCATTTTCGCCGATACGGTCTTCTGGTATGCTGAACGACCCCCGAACCAAGGCAAGAACGCCCCGCTTCCAGGCACCCCCTACATACAAGCCTTCAAGAAACGAGGCCCTGGATACGAACCTGCTACGGAGATCATACCACGATCCAAGCTCAGCAAGGGTGAGCCCATTCCCTCGGAGTTTCTTAGTAAGCGCTTACTATTCCCACAAAATCTGGCACAATCCCCCGTAATCATATAAATACCCTGTTAGGCTAGTAACGTAAAAACAAAGCAAAGCAACTCGTAAATATTGTAAAAACGCATAAACAATAATTGTTATAATTTGTATCGTATTGAAACTTATAAGCATAAGTATAACAAATAATCAAGCTTATTTGGTCAAAGTCAAGTGAACTTAAACATAGTCAAATTTGAGTCATTGTTGAGTCGTATAACGAAGTGTGCATAATAACAGATATTTTTGTCGGACTGACATAGTTAATAATAATAATACCTTTTCATTGTATGGTGAAGTATATAATTCTTTGAAGTACTATCTTTTGTAATTGCAATAACTCCTTCAGAGTGAAACGTAATATTCCACTTCACGGTAAAAATACTTTTATTTTCTTGAATAAAAACCCTACGTCTTCTTAAACTTGAGTACTTATTTCAACAGATCTACCTTCAGCTCCCCCAAGGTAACTTGCAGGTAAGAAGGGTTAATAATCCCTGATCTTTTATGACCAGGGTGGTGGCAGCCACTGCCGAGGAATTTTACCAGAAAAGGATAGAGTCGGTGACCTCAAGGGCCTTCTGCCCTAAGTCCCCTTATCTACCTGGATCCCTAGGTACACACAGCAAATAATAATCATAACCAAACTAGGAAGCTAGGATTGGAGGCAAATAACACATAACGTAAAGCAACAATTTATTATAAACATAATTACAAACACACGCATAAATATAATTCCAGTACCTATCAGCCTTGCGCACTACCCTAATCTCTTGTAATGAAATTTGGTAACTTGTTCTTTGGAAGCCCAAGTCTTCACCTAAAATAATAATATAAATCTTCTTTTGTGTTAAAAACATAAACTTGGTAACAGTAAATTTTTGCTCTTAACACGCCTGTTATGAAAATTCAATCAACAATTCGAGTATAATAAATTTGTTGTCGACGACGAAAATCACGTCCGTACGTTGGTGAATAGTCGTCAGGAATAAATAAATAAGTTTAAATACCTAACCCATAACACCATCACACCCCTACAGATGCTCCAACTCCCAGTGAGATGTCAAGTACCTGGACTTCAGAGGAGGAAGACAAATTACCTGGCACAAGAGATTAAAGCCTTCACTGAAGCAATGATGACGATCATTGCGGTTACAATGCTGAAATCTCCAAATTATACTTCGACGCGTCGAAACAGGAGGATGTATGTGGCATTCGATCAGCGGAGTTCAACCATAATTAGTCGTCGTTTATCAAGCCCCATGAGCAATATGTCAGAACATTTCCATTCCGGAGGGTACCGAGATGTAGTCATACTCACTGGCTCACAAAGTTAGTGTGAAACCCTCAAGAACATCGGAAAATCAGACTGTACAAACTACTTATTCATTGAAGTGGCTCGTTTGATGAGACCAATGGATTCCCAGTCACTGTGGTATGTATGGGAATGAGCAGGCAGATCTGGCGGCTAAGAGAGCAACAGATGTTCTTGCACCCCATCCTGATCGCCCCGACAATTCTTTCAAGACTGGCAAACACGGTATGATGAGGTATCAATGATAACGAAAGGCTATCATCAACACTGCATCCAGGCAAAAATCAGTTAATATACTTTGTTGTCTGCTTGTAAATTGTCAAGGAAGCGCCTCATCCAACTAATAAGACTGCAAACAGGACACGGGAACAGTAGAAGGACCCTATGCCTGTACGATCGAGCGGAGGATCAATTATGTACCTACCTATTGCAGCGTTCTGGAGACACGGAAAACGAAGAGTTTTTGACATTTTATGTCTTTACTATGGCACATAAATGAAAAATCGCCACGCGGGGATCGTCACGCGGGGAGCGTTACGAGGGGAGCGTTACCCGGAAATTTCTGATGATTTTCACGTACAACCAATCGCTCCTAGGGAAAACTAACTTCCTCATTTTCCAACCCACAAAAATTGTTCACCACTCATTGGAAAGCTCTCAATTCATTAAACATAAGACATAAAATGTCTCTCGTGGTTGCGTACTTGTACGAAAGCTGTATCCACCTTTTTTCCAAATACCTCTTAGAAGAGCGATCTCTAACGTCCATACGTCTTCGGATGGCTGGTTATTTAAAGATTATCAACTTCCTGGAGTAATCCAATATTGTTTTGTGAATTGGAGAACGGGTCGAATAATGAACATTCACTGAAGCTAACTACCTACACGCTGTTGGATTTTTATATAGGTATGTGGAATTTAATTTGTGAGCTGAAATAATTTGATTGGTGGCAAATGAATGGGTATTTAGCACTTTTGCCAAATAAATTTTTAAAAAAAGTTTTGTTTATTCACTATGCATTGTATGTACAGTCGTCTTTTCAAAATCTTCAAAACTGAAAATTCCGCGGCTTCGGCAATAGTTTTATTTTTTTTTCAGAAATTGGATAAAACGGAATGAAGTACCAGCCTGTGAATCTGGCGTTTCGCCGGTTCAAATCCCTCTGCTCCTCGAATTCAAATTCAGTCCAACACGGGATTTTCCACTATCATATCAGCCGCCAGTTTCCACAAGTTGACCCCAGAATTATTTCTCCATGTTCTGCCACCATTTAGTCGTTCAGCGGAATAACTGTTCTGCCAACAATCCGACGGAATACCTAGAACATCTTCCACGTCTGAAACGATGGACAGTCGATCCCTGGACGAGCCGAACTGCCCGTTTTTGCAGCAGCTGTCCACCGTCACGAAAGTTTTGCTCCTGACATCCAAAGCCCCTGGACAGTACGCCCCAGACTTGTTCCATTGTGATATATCTCGGTCATCTCCTGTTCGGACCAGATTCGAAGTATCGAACTTATTGTAGGACTGCTTTGAGCTTATTGTAAGCTGAGACATTTGATTGCCTTGACTTTTAACGTCTTTTCCTTTGTTTGACTTGCAGAAATCTTCAACGTACGAGCTCGTAGTGTAGAAGCAGTCCCCGAAAGCAGTTGGAGTGTATTGTACGTTTTGCCACTCTTGGACGTCGATGGGGTCAGTGCTAGCGTCCACCTTGATCGGTCTGTCGAAAGGCAATCCCTTGTAGCAGAATTCAATCGTCTGAAAGCAGTGAGGCACGTTTCGATTCATCACGTTTCGAGCACACCTCCTGAAAACCGACCGATTGAATTCAGGCCGCAGTAGAGGACGAATCAACTTCAAAATCTCCCCATTCGGCAACATTGTCTTCACCATATCCGTCACTTCGTTTTCCAAACTCCCGAGAACGGCGAAAATCGACGACACTTGTTTGTTTTTCTTCAACAACTTCAACTTCTGCTCGGGTGACATCCGTAAATACGCGCAAAATACGTCGTCTCTGATGCAATCAACTAGCAAATTCAAGCTTTGGCATTTGGCGGTCAGGTCTTCCGGATTGAGATCGTACCCGCTCTTCCAGAGAGAGTAAAGAATCCGAACTTGGCCGATTTGCTCGTTCAGCACTCTGATTTTGCAGGAGACTCGATCACATTTGAGGAATTCTTCGAAAGACCTGGTGTCGTCTTCGAAGACCTCGGAAATCCCGACGGTCAAATCGTTGAAAATGTTCAACAATTTTTCGTCGGTTCCCTTGACTGGCGTCGATTTTCTTTTGACGCACACTTGAAAACCGAACATGTTTTGGATGGCTGCGAGCAGGCGTTTGAGGCGACTCTGTGAGGAAGACATTTTATGTTCGAATTTACTGAGAAATTTTAAATTGGACGATCCAAAGAAATCGAAATTATTCAACGGAATTGGGACTGGAACGATATTTAGGTTGACGGAAGTGTTGTTGTGAGTGGATCTCTTTGGTGTCATTTAAGATTTCTATGATCACGGGATGTACCTATGTTGATTGAAGCAACACGTGTCGCCTTGGATAGTGAAACCAATCCTTAGATCGACTTTCTGACACGTCGCTTTGCTTCAACAACACCTTTTCTCATGGCTTGGCGAGCAGTATCATGTACTTTCTGTAATCTCTGTCTCAGGACCATTTACTGCATATTGCGTGTGACTCCTGGTTTCAGGACCGAAGTCAGTTCAGGCACAGTTAGTTCTCGTCCTGACACCATCAATGCTGGGGAGAATCATGTAGACTTGTGGGCTCAAGCACGGCAATTACTGCGAGAGGAAGTTTCTGTTCCCAGTCATGCTGATGATCCCCAACAATTTAGGAAAGCATTTCCCAGAGGATCCTGTTGAATCGCTCAACCAATTGATCAATTTGGAGACACAAAGATGTTTATTGACGCCCGGGATCTCCTGAAAAATACTCTTGGTCAGTTCGAGAGGAGTCCGAATCGAGAAACCACTGCTGCCCAAGCTCATTTGCTACGGTCTCTGCCTTCAGTTCGAAAAGCTTCGGGTCATTTGGTGTAACAACCCAAGACCACAACCAAGAATGTTATTTCCATCGTGAGACTGAGTGTCCAAACGACACGTAGGTACATTCGTTCCAATAGATCCTCCTCAGTGCATGTTTTCAGTAGGAAGCGCACAGGTTTCTGCTCTTTCTTTCCTCTCCGCCCTCAAATACCTTCCACATCTTTGTGAAGTGCGACCCACAGCCAACATGATCTGGCTTGTGCATTCAACAGCTCTCTTTTAGCTCATTTAGAATTTGTCGCGGTGTACTTTCAACAATTGGATTTTTTTTTAAATGTGGATGATAGAACTATGATTCTACACTCAGATCATTTAATAATAATTAATTTTACGCCATTTTTCCACCAAAAAATTCTTCTCGGCTTTCCGGATCGATAGGCATCTTTCAATTATTGCGAAATTCAACTACGAGTACCTAAGTAATTATATTTTCAACTACCCATTTCTATTGCAGATTGTTGGTAGGGTGACTTTATTCAACAAATTATTGGAACAAATTAAAATGAACATGAAAACGCTTTCTTGAGTCGTTAGGTGACAATCGGTCGCGAAGGTGAGATATTATATTATATAAAAATATATTTTCCCCGTGACAGCCGGGAAAATAATGGAAACCTCCTGTTTATCATTACTAAATTATGAAAAAGACTACTTCAAACTAATGAATAATTCTTATATTCTAAGAACAAGAAATAAAACAATCCGATCTTCAATAATTCACGTTTTCAACGTCCCAGCAATACAGACGGATATTTCTCCATAATTATATTTATTAAGGGATACTTCTATGGAGTGATGGAATGATTTTTATGCAGTTGTCATCTTGAAGGATCGAGACTGAGGATACGTTTTCTAATCTATATACCTATCTATAGTACCTACAATATATTTACAGCACGAATCTGTATAGGTACAAGAGTTCCAGGGTCAAGAGTAGCGCAGATACCGTCGGTACCCCATTAACTTTGAGGTAAAAATGCAGCATTAGGTATAAGTTTTGAATGAACCGCCAAAGCAAAATTGTTCAATTTATCTTTTTTTAAAAGTCCGGAGAAGGCACACTACGAAAATAAATTGATGTAATAAATATAGGTACTTACAATAAGGAAGACACCCAAAACTCACCCAATCCCGGTCCAGGGGATGAGGGAAGATAAGGAAGGTGGAGATGTGAGAAAGGGACCAACTGAATTGCCCCTATGGAACCACCAGCAGGACGTGAGTGGTGGTACTACGGAGAACACCCACTGAGATGAGCGGCTCGAGTTACTCCGTGGCAAGGATGCGGCCATGATCCTAATGTTCTTGGGTGCTACTCCTTCCAGCTCCAACACTGATACCGTAAATCATCTCTATCATACTTCCTTATCTTAGCCCTCCATGCCAGCTCCATTTTCCAGCTCTCATTGACAAATTGGATACCCAGGAAGACACCTGTCGTGCATGACTTCTACAGGCTTCTTGCCAAGATCTCTTAATATATGCGTAGATCCTTATTGTTTTCCATGCTTACTTCCATGGTATCGACCGAGTTCAGTTCATTTTGGTTGGATCTGAAAAACATCTTACAGGATTGACTTCTGCAGCATTTTTTCCATGGTCTCCTAATCTATTTAGAATTTTACTGTCCTACTCGCACATTCTTACTTTCGTGTTAATGTCTATGTTCACTTCAATTAGGGTGGATTTGAAGGATTGCGATCACAAATTTGCTAAGATGGTGAGTAAAACTTTAATACTGCCCACTTCCATCGCCTGAAACATGTTAATGATAATCTATTAGCTCTTCTCTTAGGGAACTAAGGCAGTCTCCAAGGCCGAAAATGACTAATGCCCCAGAAAACTCGACTTCCGAGCCTCCCCAAGCCCGCCTCTCGAGAGAAAAATGGGAGCCAAAACCCGGTCTTGTCGGCCGTAAGGGCTATCTCTTCCCCACCCATAAATTATTATTATTTTTTTCCTCGAGAAGCCCTTAAAAGACTTCAGTCTCTCTCAAAGCTCGCCACACTTCATAATTTACTGAGCAATTTGTTACCCTCATAATAACCGCGCGCGCGTCCACGCGCGTTTGCATACGCTTCCCCTTCTCCCTCATTCTATGGATTTATTCCTTTATACAGCCTTCCACTTCCGCCTACGAATTTATGCCCACCCTCGATCTTCTTATTCCAAACATGAGAGGAAAATTGTATTTCATGTGTTGTAGATACGAGGGTCACTCAATAAGTAAGGTCCCCATGTGATATCGGTTAGAAGGAAGTTCGTGATAAGAAGATTAGCCGGCATGCCTTTACCCGAGGCTCGTCTCTTTTAAACAAGAGCATCCAGATGTTAATAATAAAAATAGTAACGATATTTATTAGTGGTATATAGATACAGGAAATATGTCTAGTTACATTGATATCACAGGTCAAAACAGGGAGATGTATAATAGAGTATAAGAGAGATGTATAATAGCGTAAAAGAGATGTATTTTATATATATATATATGTAATAAGTATAATGTATAATAAGATAACAATTCCAGATATTGTTATTCGCTTTTCACACCGTTAGTTAGCTTCCTTGTGCATATCTGGTTCAACTCGCGGATGCATCCCTTTTTATACGTTCCAAATGCGTCATTGAAAATATCCAACTCAGTATTCATCGCAGAGACCCAGTTGCATGCAATTAGCGATCGTTGGTGCAATGTCTTACGGCAAGCAACTGTACGGCTGATGGGAGGATCAAATAGTTCTGTCTGCCGACTGCAAAAAGCCCGCACTCGTATAGCAATGCTGGCAAATATCTCTGGTGAATCTATCCCACCTCTCATCACCTTGTACAGGAAGGCCAGATCCGTCCATTGGCGACGAACGACCTACGGAACCCACTCATAGTTTCATAAAAGTACAGCGTAGATTGCCCTGGAATTATACGTGCCCGAGACCTTTTGTCCGTTTAGTCCGTTTGTTTTGTAGGTACGAGGCGATTTTTCGTCCAGATCGTCGTCGCTTCACTTTCGAACACTTGGAGCTCCATGTCGCGAATTGAAAGAGTCCACATTTCACCCTTCCTTTTCAACGAACCAATTTTGCAAACCGAGTTTACCAAGGTGGCGGAAGCTTTGTTTTCATTTTTCAAGGTTGAAAAATAGTTCTCCAAAATCGAAATTTGCACTCGCGTTTTACGTTTCAGACCTTCCTGAACAATTTTGGCTCTGTGTCTGTCTGTCTGTGCATCTGTGTGTCTGTCATGAAATCCTTGCCACAGCCATAACTTCTACATTTCTCATCCGATTTTCATGAAATTATCAGGGGTTGTGCAAGTAGGGGTGTCGATGATCTACTATGAAAATCATCACCCCCGGACTGATAGTAGCCGCTGCGCATGCGCAAACGTGAATACCTTGTAACATCCATAACTTCCACATTTTCCATCCGATTTCAATGAAATTTTCAGGGATTATGCAGATTAGATTGTAGATTATCCCCAACGAAAATCAAGGCCTCAAAATTGACAGTAGCCTCTGCGCATGCGCAAACGTGAAATCCTCGTAACAGCCATAACACTTACATTTTCCATCCGAATTCGATGAAATTTTCTAGGATTATTACAGATTACTCAGGGATGTTACAGATTAGTATTTAGATGGTCCCCTATGAAAATCATCAACCCCGGACTGATAGTAGCTTCTGCGCATGCGCAAACGTAAATTTCCTTGTAACGGCCATAACTTCTACATTTTCCATCCGATTTCAATGAAATTTTCAGGGATGTTACAAATTGGTATTTAGATGGCCCCCTATGAAAATCATCTCTCCCAGACCAACAATAGTTGCTGTGCTTGCGCAAACGTGAATTACTTGTAACAACCATAACTTCTACATTTTCAATCCGATTTCGACGGAATTTCTCTGAATTGTTCAGATTAGCGTGTAGATGGTCCTTATGAGGGTAGTGGAAGGTACTTAGAGATTAATGTTTTGAGATTAACTACTATGCATCGGATCATCAAAACAATCGGGTTATGGATTTGAGGAAGCCACTTGGCAGACTTTTTGGTTTATTATTTTCAATAATAAAACTTTGGAATCGACCAAGAAAAACAAAAATTTCAACACCCCCTCAAAATTTGATGGTTTACGTTTCAAGGTACGTAGAATCCAAAAATCGAATAAAAATTTGGCCGTCCGTCCGCCGTACGCGGCACTTTTGCCACTTAGCATTGACCGATTTTGATGAAATTTGGTATGTAGGCTCCATTTAGGGTCTAGTTGTGCCCCGAACCTAAGGGTTCCAAAATCAATTTTGAAGTTTTGAAAACGCCCTAACTCAAAAAATTTCGATATAAAGGTATTGTTTTTCCTTCAATTTAAGATTCTATGGAATTGTTAGAATTTTTTGAGACCACGCGGAGCTCTGTAGGACAAACCGTTCGCTCACTACGAAAATGTAAGGGTTTATATTGAAATATATATATATAAAAATCAAAACACGAGTGTGAATCGCAAAAGAAGCCTAATCTACGTTCAAATTTTAGCTGACCAAAATGCAATCGATGCTTGGTGATTTTGTTTTTTTTTTTGGATTTTAAAAAAAAAATTTTTTGATTTATTTTTTATTTTCTTGTTTTTTTTCCTCATATTGGATGGTTGGTGATTTTGTAGGCGAGTGATCTATGTATGTGTGTCTCCCAACTCGTATGTAAAAATGTTCAGACCTAGAAGCTTTTTATTTTGGCAAAGCAATGAGGCCTATCAACTTCAGCACGAACAATCACAGGGCCTCGGTAAGCCAGACCCAGCAGCTCGCTGAAGCCATCCATCACCAGAGCCACCAAGCCACATTGATGAGTGCTGCGGAGTGAAGGTTCTACGCACTATGCCGATCGGCTTTTTCAGCAGACTGAGAGGGCACATATAAGGATTCTAGGAGCCAACAGACCGCCTGAACGGAATCTGAATGGGGGGTGCGCCTGATTTTTTTGATCGAAAGTAGACCTCATCCTGAGAATTTTGACACCAGCCGTTCTCTGTTTGGATGAGTAGATCTTTTTCTATGATTTTTCAGAGTTTCGAATGTTTATGACGTCACAAGCCCCTTAAGGTGCGTTTTCCTGCCGACGGGTTATATTCCGCAGCGTCGAACGGAGTACGCCGGCGGGATCCCGTCGGGCGGAGAGTGACGTACCACGCAGCGTGATAATGTTTTCCTGTGAGCGTGTTACAACCGATGTCACGCGGCGGGACAACCGTTTTCACTTGAGCTGTCTAGAAGTCAAAAAGTCAACCATGTCTTTCCGCGGTAAAAAAATGATTTTGTTGGCCATCATAGACCAATTAGGTAAATTGTGTTCATGATGGAGAAGATATAATAATTGTTGCTGAACTCCTCCGACGGAAGCTTACGGATCAAATGTTCCTAGAAAGAGGAGAAGAACAACACCTACTAGACAATGGAGTTAGATTCAAAGAATATTGTCGGTTCACGCATGTTCAATTCTCCTTCTCGATTTCCCTGGTACGAGAAAAGTTGAGTCCCTTTCGGTAGAGTAGCAAAACCAATATCACCCTGGGGTATGTTCATTAAATCAAAATATATAATTTGGTGGTAATAAAGTTCATTGGTTGGTACATATGCGTACATATGGTACATATGCTAGATAATAAAATTATAAAGATTAAATATTGTAAAGATTAATATATAAAGATTAATTTTATTTGTAAACAAATTAACTCTATTTGGAAATACTATATACTATATAGTACTATATATTATATAGTATTTCCAAATAGAGTTAATCTTTTTACAAATAAAATTAATCTTTTTGAAAATAAAATTCAACTTTTAACAAGTAAATTTATTTTTTTTACACATATTCAGACCTTTTTCAAATGAAATTAATCTTTTTGCGAATGAACTCAAACTTTTTGACAGTAAACAAATAGGAAGTGTCAGATGCGCATGCGAATCCCGCAGCGTCGAGCGTCATAGACCTCCTGAAGCACTCGAGCGTCTTACGTCGACGGAAGACGCCAGCGGAAGACGTACTCCGCTCTCCAGGAAAACGGTTGCCTTCATTTCCCATTGAAGGAGTGGTCGACGTGACCCCGCCAGCGTATTCCGCACGACGCTGCGGAATATAACCCGTCGGCAGGAAAACACGGCTTTACGCCTGGACGGGACCCCCAGCTCACTGTGACGTCATAAAATTTCGAAACTTTGAAAAATTAGAGTAAAAGGTCTTCTCACGCTAGAAGGTCGCGGTTGGTGTCAAAATTCTCAGAATGAGGTCTAGTTTAGATTTAAAATAGCAATAAACAGTTTTCCCGACCCATGCGCACACCCCATTAGTCGACCAAGACTACAGACAACGAGGGAAGAAGAAAAGAAAAACGCAGCAAAACATTACACAAAGGTTTATTACTTTTCAATATAGATCACTCGTCTGCAAAGAACTCGGCTTTGCCATTGTCACCACCTGCCAACCACGCACCTACAGCGATCCCATTTTGGTCAGATAAAATTTGAACGGAGATTAGGCCTCTTTTGCGATTCACACTCGTGTTTCTGATTTATCATAAGTCCAACCCTTAAGTTCTTGTACGGGGCGAACGGTTTGTTCTACAGAGCTCTGCGTGGTCTCTAATTCTAAAAATTCAATATTAACCTTCATCCGCTCGCGCCCCCCTGAGTCACACTAGCGATCGCGGGGCGGCTGATAGCCGCCCGTCACATTTTTCCTTGTTTCAATGGATTTTTTGGTACTTCAACTCGATAACGACAAGGATTTGGGTTGGTCATCTTGTAAGTAAGTTCATACACATTATTTAGAATGAAAAACTTTTATTGAAAATAATTATAAACTTTGGTAAACAAAAATTAAAAAAAAATAACGTCATAATATTCTTTCTGGGCTTACTGCCTAGTGACTAAACTATCACACTCTGTTCAATAAGTCAAATTGTTCTTCAAAGCAGAAGATATATAATCACATTATTAGAAGGAACCATGCAAAAAATTTTATTATAAACTTTGATAAAAAAGAAATAACGTCTAAATATTTTTCTTGAGCTTACTGCCTAGTGACTAAAGTATCACATTTTCTTCGATAAATCAAATTGTCCTTCATAGCAGAAGATATCAAATCTTTAGAAAAAACCATGCAAAATTACGAAATAATACCTAAGGATAAAAATGGTAGGTATGTAGGTACCTGGTAGAATATTAGAATTTTTTTATGCTCTAAGGCATTCATGTTGAAACGCTCTGAAACTAGGTTTGAAAGTGTGTACATACAAAAACTTATTTATTTGTACAATACATTTTCAAGATAAAATTGGCAAAAAATATTTCAAATGAATATAATTGGAAGAAGTGACATAGAAAAGTAAAAACAATGATTCGCTACCCTAATAGACTCGGAAGCAATACGAGTAGGTACCAAAGCAAACATCACAAATGATACATGAAACTCAGATTTTTATCGGCATTTCTTCCGAAACATACATAGCTACTCATAACGAGGCTGAATGAAGTAAAAAAATATACTTACATTTCACCGTGGACGTTCAAAAAAATGTTGCACTGCCGATCGCGGGGCGGCAGTTAGCCGCCGAACTTGGTCACTCAAACTTTGAACGTGTACTGACAGCCACCAACGTAACGCAGGAGGAAAAGGTTAACAACATCTTTCGGAGGAAAGTCCAACTAGAGAATACAACTGCACTTTCCAGCTCTCTTGCGTGCCAGTTATGTTTTGCCGTGCAAAATTCATCGCGGGCGGCAGTTTGCCGCCCACGCGAGCGGATGAAGGTTAAATTGATGGAAAAACAATACCTTTGTATCAAATTTTTTTGAGGTAGCTGAAATTTCAGCCCTCATTTTCCAACCCTTAGAAGTGACCGACATCAACCAAACTTCCAAACAACCAAGCTCCTAGACAACTAGACCCCAAATGGAGCCCAAATACCAAATTTCATCAAAATCGGTCCATGGGAACCAAGGAAAGTGCGGACGGAAAACTTTTTATTCGATTTTCGGATTCTACGTACCTTGAAACGTAAACCAAAACGTCTGCCAAGTGGGTGTGGCACATAGCTTCCTCGTATCCATAACCCGATTGCATAGATGATCCGATGCATAGTAGTTAATCTCAAAACACCAATCTCTAAGTACCTTTCACTACCCTCATAGGGACCATCTACACGCTAATCTGGACAATCCTAGAAATTTTCATCAAATTCGGATGAAAATTAAGCGAGTAGATGTATGTGATTGGATCAGAAATATCCTTAGCCTCGACTGGGATTCGTACCCGCGATCCTTACAGCACAAATCAAGACTCAATCCTGTGTGCTATTGAAGCCTCGTCACGTATACGATTTGAGACTCTCACAGGAGTCCGTTCCTCTATGAATGAATCCCTCTATGAAAAACAATTCTCTATGATTTTCATAGGGGACCATCTAAACACTACTCTGTAACATCCCTGAAAATTTCATTGAAATCGGGTAGAAAATGTCGAAGTTATGGCCGTTACAAGGAATTCACGTTTGCGCATGCGCAGTCGCTTTTATCAGTCCGGGGATGATGATTTTCATAGGGGACCATCTAAATACTAATCTGTAACATCCCTGAAAATTTCATTGAAATCGGATGGAAAATGTAGAAGTTATGGCCGTTACAAGGAAATTTACGTTTGCGCATGCGCAGTAGCTACTATCAGTCCGGGGATGATGATTTTCATAGGGGACCATCTAAATACTAATCTGTAACATCCCTGAGAATTTCATCGAAATCGGATGGAAACTGTAGAAGTTATGGCCGTTACAAGGAATTCACGTTTGCGCATGCGCAGTCGCTTCTATCAGTCCGGGGATGATGATTTTCATAGGGGACCGTCTGCACACCAACTCGCACAATCCCTGAAAATTTCATCGAAATCGGACAATAACTTCGTATAGTTATGCGCGTTACAAGGAATTGATGACAGACGGACAGACAAACAGACAGACAGACACACAGACAGACAGACACGGAACCAAAATTGTTCAGAAAGGTCTAAAACGCAAAACGCGAGTGAAAATTTTGATTTTGGAGAACTTTTTTTTTCATCCTTGAAAAGTGAAAACAAAGCTTCCGCTACCTTGGTAGACTTGGAAGCAAGAAATTTGAGAAGGGGTAAACATTTTTTTTCTTGGTCGATTTCAAAGGTTTATAATTGAAAGTAATAAACCACAATGGATACCTCACAATAATTATTATTGTTGATGCTGTGCTGGTTGATCAAGAAAAGTGTCAACGAGGTCAAGCTACCAATCCCACAATAGCAACCCGTTGTATCTAATCTTCTATTTCTTGAAATATTCGAAAAAGGCAGTTCGCCGAAATATCAATCTAATTCTCTTTCTTCTTACTCTGTGAAATCTATAACTATCTGTTTATAGTTCAATAGAACCATTGACGAAAAATTCGTTTTACACACGCATATACACCTACACCATATATTAAGGTATATCTTGCATTTTTTAATACATAAAAACACTATTCCTACTTATTAAGTAACCCTCGTACCTGCAGCTGGCTTTTCATATAAATACCTGTTCAACTGAATCTTACGACAATTACGGTCTTATTATTTGGTTGTGGTTTCAATTGAATTAAGGGCCCAAAAGACCCTAAAAAAAGACCTTGATGAAAACTCTCTTAGAAAGGCCACTTTAGGCAGTTGTCGCGACGGTACTCCCCCTTCCACCACCAGGGTTAAGGAACTTGCCTTGCTGTCGAGTTAAATAGGAAACAAACTTTTCTCCCCTTCCTTTCTCGGTCATTAACTTCTTTTTGTCAACTTGTTGAAAAGTTAATTGTGCAAATGCTAAGAACCCCCAAAAAATTATATTTCAACAGAAGAAAAAGAAAATAGGGTAGACAAGGGGTAAGAATAATTACTAACCTTCCGGGTTTTTTTTAAAGAAACAAGGAATGACTTTTATGGAGGTAAGTTGGAACACCTGCAGCTTCCTTCGGAAAACTGGCTTGAATGACTATGAGAAGCATTTTTTTTTTTTTTTTAATTTTGAGTAAGGGATCGAGGATCGCCATAAATTCAGAGGAGGAAAAGGGGAAAAAAGACTATCATGCCAAGGGATAAATCCATAAAGGAGAAGGAGAGCTTCTGAAAGAGCGCATCTCTCGTGGTCTTCTTATTACTACTACTATTACTTCGTTTTTTACCTCACCTTTTTTATGGTTTGGATAAAAATGACTAAGCGTAGTTCCTAACACCTTCGTAGTTGCATAATAGATGAAGAGGAATATCTTCAATCGATTATTTAAGATGAAGGAACAATTGATCAGGAGATACGTGTTGGTTCATTGTTGTAATAAACCTTTGGAACCGAGCAAGGAAAAAACAATTTTAACCACCCCTCAAAATTTGATGTTTTGCGTTTCAAGGTACGTAGAATCTGAAAATCGCGGCACTTTCCAGTTCCCATGGACCGATTTAGTTGAAATTTGGTATACGGGCTCCATTCGGAGCTCAGTCTAGTATGGGCTCCCAGTCTAGTTGGGCCGAGAAGCTTTTAATTGATGTCAGTCACTTCATCTTCTTCAGTTTATGCCGTAAGTTACCCCAACACAGAAACAGCCTCTGCTCGACTGCAACAGCTACTCGACAATCTGGGTCAATGGTGCACCAAATGGCGACTTAAAATTAATCCAGACAAATCGAAAGTCGTAACCTACACTAACAAACGTTCATTCACGAACCACCCCTTATTATATCTCGGCGAAACTATTCCAACTGCCACCTCCCACCGCTACCTGGGATTAATAATGGACCAACGACTCACCTACCATGATCATATTACTCAGCTACTCAGAAAATTAAAAGTTAGAACCAATCAACTTAAATCATAGCTAAACAACCCCAATATACAAACTCAGAACAAAGTAAGGATTTACCTCGCCCTCATTCGACCCATATGGACGTATGCTTTGCCCGTATGGGGAACATGCTCGAAGTCAGAGTTCCGCCGAATCGAACAACAGCAAAATGCGACTCTTCAACACTGCATCGTCCACTCACCGCCATACGTCCGAAATAAAACCATTTACGGTGATTTTAAAATCCTCACACCCTCTGAACTCCTCGACAAACACACCAGCACCTTCATCCGCAACAATCGCAACCATTTCAACCCACTGGCAGCAGAAGGCCTGACTCCGCCCCCATCAGTGCTAAGATTAACTCGTCCTCGATACATTTTTTGTAATTTTGTTGAATCATTATAACGAATCATATAGTATCATTCTAAGTATGATTTGAAATACTATTTATTTACATATATATAAAGCAGCTACCCATTGTCAATATGGTATGTTATGCATATAACGGTCATAAATAAAATCGTCAAAAAAAAGTCACTTCTAAGAGAAGAAAATAAGGGCTAAAATGTACAAAATGCCCTAGATCGAAAACTTTCAATATGAAGGCATTGTTTTTTCTTCAATTCAAAATATCATTGAATTTTTAAAATCGAATGAGACCACCCGGAGCTCTGTAGTACGAACGTTCGCACCCTACGAGAACTTGGAAGTTTGTCTTATGATTGATTAGAAACAAGAATTTGAATAGCAAAAGAGGACTAATCCCCGTTGAAATTTAGCTGACAAAAATGAGTTGTAGTTTTATTGTAGGAATCAAAAGATCGTTAATAGGTTCATTCGATGTATATACAAACTTGGTTGATTATACGAAATTATACGTGGGTGTGGCACATGGCTTCCTCGTATCCATAACCCGATTGTATTTATGGTCCGATGCATTGAAGCTTATCTCAAGAAACCAATCTCTAAGTATCTTGCACTATCCTCATAGGGGACCATCTACACGCCAATCTGAACAACAATAGATTGTTGTCTAGGTTGTTGTTCTCTACAAGCTGTGATACTTCATTATATTTAATTAAGTTATTATATTTGTCTAATTGTTTCCCGAGAGCTGACGTTTGGTTCATTTCTTCATTTAACACCTACCATAGAGTTTTGGTCTTCAAAAATTAAAGTGGCATCTCCACTATCTTTTTTCATGTTGACTCTTGGTATGCTCACTAAATAAAACATCCTATGAGAAGGTAATAAATTTACCGAAAGCTCGGAAAAGAAGGAGTTTAATTAAAGTTGACCCCATTCCCAATCAGTTAACGTGGGGTTTTGTTGATCTACAGCTATTATGGCTGATACAAAGAAATTCATGTTTGCGCATGCACGAAGGCTACTATTAGTATGGAAGCAACGAATTTGACAGGGAACCATCTTCACGCCAACCCGCACAATCCCTGAAAATTTCATCGAAATCAGACACACTGACAGACAAAAACGGAACTTAAATTGTTCAGGGAGGCCTAAAACGTAAAACGCGAGTGAAATTTTTCATTAAAATTCTGATTCTTTTTTCAACCTTGAAAGTGCAATCAATGCTTCCTCTACCTTGACAGACTCGGAAACCATGAAACTTTCTTTATATCAAAATAATTTGGGCAGAACCGCTCTTTACTTTATTACAATAAAGTGGTTCTTCGTATTAAGCAGGAAGATACAGTTTTTTCTCAAAAGGAAAAACAGCATAAATGGTTTCAACTAGTGTTCACAACGTGCTGGCTAAATCAAGGCTTCTTTCTATGAATCAGCGTTATATAAATATTGTAAATCTGGTGAATTTGATATAAATATGTGAAGTGTTGTACGACTCCGTTTGTGAAACGTATTGCTCTTAACATTAAATATCTATCAATAAAATTATAAATGGCGTGAAATTTACGTTCATCTCCTTCCAGCTCCAGCAATGAACGAAATACCCCTCCAACATCCCCCTCACATTTTACACAATCAGGTGGTTACCAGTAATGTAAGGCAAACCAGTAATGAGGCAGTCTGCGCATTGGCTCATAGTTTTGGGCAGATAAAAAAAGCTCATGGTAGAATTGAATAGAAGTATTGTGCGAGGAACCTCTCCACATTTTGAAAATTACAAACAATTTTTACATACCTACCTCAATAGTCTATTGTGGCTCTGAATATGGACTTGGTACAGGATGACTAGTGATTAAATTCCAAAACGGTAGGAGATGTTAGTGCATCTCTAATCCAACAAAAAAGTTCCCTTGACCGATGTCCAAATCTCAAGTGGAAGGGAAAAATTGCAACAGTGGCGCCTCCTCCTGGCAAAAATAGCAAACACTGTTTGCCTTACTACAAATATGCAAATAAAAAAATTAATTTTTGTTGAGATTCTCCTATATTTCCATTTTTGCAAGTAATATTTGGCCGATTTTGGAATATTTTTATAATATTTAGGGACTATTTCGTTATTATCAAGGAAGTTAGATTAAATAGGAGAATGGAATAAGAAAGTACGTATTTTGTCTTGGATACTAGCCCGCAACACACCAGAGTGTTGAAAATGTCGGTAACTAGGTACGACGGATTGCGGATGATACGCGAACTAGCGCGGGCGATACAAGGCTTGTCTCCGGTACTCTGTGATGCAAGGCAAGCAGTTCGAAAAAATGAATTTTTCGGGACCGTTTAGAGTGAGAGGCGAAGATCGGCGGGTTGGCGGGGGGTCAGTGTGGGGTCAAGTATTGCCATACCCCCACTACCACGCTATCAGCTGTTGCAAACAGTCGGAAAACTGTTTCGTGACCTTGAATGCAGAGAAACTCGAAGATGAGCCATGGATACTAATTAGCCCACTATGGCAATACATAACATATCCATCCAACCACATTATCTCGAAGAAGGAAAGCAGTTCGTTCTTTCACCGCCGCAAATAGCAGCTGTTTGACGTTGGCTGGTGCCTCGTTCCCGATTTCATTGTATTTCTCTGTACTTAATCGTTTTTCTAGCTGCTAGACACTTGGAAATAATTGCATAACATTGTAGAATGAAGGTTCCACGTCTTATTAGGTCTAAATTCAGAGTCTCTTTTTTGGTTTATTATTTTCAAGAAAAAAAGTTTGAGCACCCTCAAAATCCGATGGTTTACGTTTGAGGTAAGTACTAAGTGTAGATTTTGAAAATCGAATATAAAAAAATCCGTCCGTCCGCGGAACTTTTCTTAATTATTATGGACTGATTTTGATGAAATTTGGTATATGGGATTCCATTTGGGGTCTAGGTGTGCCCCTAAGCATTTGGTTGATGTCAGTTAGTTCTAAGCAGTGAAATGGAAGGGATGTAACTTCCAAAGG
The DNA here is from genome assembly GCA_009739505.2 of Apolygus lucorum. Classification (NCBI taxonomy): domain Eukaryota; kingdom Metazoa; phylum Arthropoda; class Insecta; order Hemiptera; family Miridae; genus Apolygus; species Apolygus lucorum. Next base: position 2,208,073 of record CM019182.2, read on the forward strand.
CGTCCTCCTATCTCGAAAACTCTCGGTATGAAGGTATTGTTTTTTCACAAATTAAAGATAGGTACCTACCATTGAATTTTTAGAATCGAATGTTACCAGCCAGAGCTTTTGAGGACAAACTGTTCGTTCCCTACGAGAACTTCAGGGTTGAACTTACGATAAATCAAAAAAACGATTATGAATCGCAAAAGAGGCCTGATTATCTTTCAAATTTTAGCTAACCTAAAATTTTAGTTCTTCGAATGGAGTGTGACGCGAGTAGATCTTCCAAATAAACTTGATTGTGAAGATAAAACATGGTTGGTAGGTGGTGACAATGGCAAAGCTGAGTTCTTTGCTGTCGCATGATATATACAGAAAAAAATGAACCTTTGTGTAATAATTTGCAGCCTAGCTGTTTGCCTGACGAATATTTTCACCCGTCGCCCCTGAATTGCAATCGATTTTGTTCTTTTTTAACGTGATTTTTTTGCCTAAAAAACGAACTACCTATATCTCCTTAAATATTGGTCCTACAGCAAATTAAAAAAAATCCGTTGAAAGGCTCATTAAAATTCATTAAGGAAACATGATTTCCCAAGATTCCCTTTCAGTTCTTCTAGTTTGGTTGATTATAACCTCGAGGTAAGTCCTAAGAATTGATAGCCTCCCACGTTCGAGGGATATCGAAATTCGACTCAACTTGAGACAAAGTGGCCAGGAGGGAAACGAATTATATTAGGCCGAAGATTAAGAGGGGTGGATGGGGTTAAGCGAAGGTTAAGGAGGGGGTTAAGGGGGTTAAGGCTTTCAGACTCCCCGTCTGGACTCCCACGGGTCATTCGACGCCGCTTCGAAATTAAATGATCTGAGGAAAACGTCTCCCTTACCTAATAAGTCGCGATTACCAGGAGTCCAGGTTAAGAAGGGATTAGGGATTAAGGGCCTAACCTTGTGACCGAACCTTATCTCGACAATAATGGAGTTAATTTCCGTTAGTTGAGGATAGTTTGAACTTAGGAGCTCCTAATATTGGAGTAACCATAATTTTAGTGGTTTTAACTTATACTTACTGGGAATGGGAGGAGAAAACTGCCTGTTGTGACTTGAAAGTTGACGCTCACATCTTGGAACTTGTATTTCACGAATAGTCACATGGAAAAAAGGACACATTGGACCAATTCACACATAACGGACGTCTGGTGGAGAAGTTGCCCGTGCGATGGTCACAGAAGGGGCAGGACAGTGGCGAGAAAGGACGTCAGGAATGTGAATTCACTATTGATAATCATCACTCATTCTGAAGGCAAGCGTCCCTTCTTGTACGCCTCGAGACACAGTGAAGAGATGTGGCGGGACTGAAATGGCGGTCGCCCGCCCTGGGTCCCTTCTGTATGCATTGGCCCATTGATTTATTATCTGGAGACACGGTGTAGAGATGAGGAACATCTCCGCCAGATGTCAAAAGTTAGTTATGGCACAAGTGTCGATTTTTCAATAAAATCGATTCTTTTAAAGCGAATTAGATATTTTTAGATTGTTTTTGACATGGATATGTCTTAGTTCTGGGGGTCATTCCAAAATTTTCGACACACAAAACAATGCAACGTTTTTTTCTGATGCTGTTGAACGCAGGAAGCTGAAATTTGAGAGGCAGAGTCAATAGATACATACTTCTATACATCATCAAAGTTGATGATCACTGATCAGCTGAGTGAGCTCATCATTTAAATTGCCATTATGAGACATATCCATGTACAGATGTATCTGCATGCAGTGTAGATACTCGTTCAATAATTAAACTTCGTTTTCCCCTTGAAGAATCAGAGAATCGATTAACCCTTTTAAAAATTGGAGAATCGGTCCGATTCTTTTTATTGGCAGGTTGAGGAAAATAAACTATCATCAGTAATTTCACAACCTCAATGGGAAAGGAAACTTTATGAAGATGAACCAACAAATTTTGAGGGGGGGTTGACAAAATTTTTTCTTGGTCGATTCCAAAGGTTCGTCATTGAAAATAATAAGCCATATGTTATAACCTTTTTTTTGTAATAATTTGAAACGTTTTTGCGTTAAAATATCTGAAAACGCTCGTATTATTGCATAGTTGTGATGTGTAAATAAGTATATTCTTATACAGACAATTACTTCTTGCTCTTTCAATAAAACATTAATGTTAGAGTTTGGAAAGTCCATTGTTAACGAGATTTCATTGTTCGGGGCTCCCACTTTAGAAGATTCAACAAGTTGGCGAATAACCTCAGAGAGATAACAGAAACTCAATTACAGAACCCTCTTCATCTCCTGATACCCTGGAGGGGCGGAATGAGGGAATTTATCTCCCTTACGCAGGTACGATAAAAGCCGATTATTGTTTGGAAAGTTGATCTGAGGGGAAGCAGCTACGGAAGAAGTCGAGCGGGAAAGTGAATTTTGAGATGACAATGGAAGTGAGGACACTCGCGGTATGTATATCAACAATCAGCGGTAGTACAATGTCAATTATTATAACCTCGCCTCAATCCTGCGTGATAAAACGATTTCTGCTGATTAGTCAGCTGATCCTACTCGTCGTGCTCAGGGATTCAAGAAAACACAATGAGGTGGTTGATCAAGCAGCAGAACAGAAAAGTAAAGAACCTCACTATAAAAAATTCGATAATATCGAATTTTTAAGGGGAGTTGAAAAAAAACTATATATTATATAGTTTTTTTTTTCACCTCCCCTTACAAATTTTTTGGTTCACGTTTCAAGGTACGTAGAATCCGAAAATCGAACAAAAATTGTACCGTCCGTCCGCCTTACATTCCTTAGTTCCGTGGACCGATTTTGATGAAATTTGGTGTACAGGGTGTCCATTTAACTACGCTCCCCCCACTTATTTTCTCTAATTGTGTACGAAAAAAAACTGAACAACGCTATTCATCATAGGTTTTTGCGCAGAGTTCAAAAAACGTCTGCCAAGTGGGTGTGGCACATAGCTTCCTCGTATCCATAACCCGATTAAATAGATGATCAGATGCATAGTTGTTAATCTCAAAACACCAATCTCTAAGTACCTTCCACTACCCTCATAGGGGACCATCTACACGCTAATCTGGACAATCCTAGAAAATTTCATCAAATTCGGATGAAAAATTAAGTGAGTAGATGTATGTGATTGGATCAAAAAAAATACTTAGCCTCGGCTGGGATTCGAACCCGCGACCCCTGGGGGACAGTTGAAGTTACGGCTGTTACAAGGAATTCACGTTTGCGCATGCGCAGTCGCTTCTATCAGTCCGAAGGTGATGATTTTCATAGGGGACTATCTACAACCTAATCAACATAATCCCTGAAAATTTCATCGAAATCGGGTGGAAAATGTGGAAGTTATGGCCGTTACAAGGAAATTCACGTTTGCGCATGCGCAGTGGCTACTATCAGTCCGAAGGTGATGATTTTCATAGGGGATCATCTAAATATTATTCTGTAACATCCCTGAAAATTTCATTGAAATCGGATGGAAAATGTAGAAGTTATGGCCGTTACAAGGAATTCACGTTTGCGCATGCGCAGTCGCTTCCATCACTCCGGGGATGATGATTTTCATAGGGGACCGTCTACACACCAACCCGCACAATCCCTGAAAATTTCATCGAAATTGGACAATAACTTCGTATAGTTATGCGCGTTACAAGGAATTCATGACAGACACACAGACAGACAGACAGACAGACAGACACACAGACAGACAGACAGACAGACACGGAACCAAAATTGTTCAGAAAGGTCTAAAACGCAAAACGCGAGTGGAAATTTTGATTTTGGAGAACTTTTTTTTTCGTCCTTGAAAAGTGAAAACAAAGCTTCCGCTACCTTGGTAGACTCGGAAGCAATTACAAAATTGCGCTGCGCGCAATAGCACAGCCATGTGCAACTATGATCAACTTTGTTTTTTCATATGGGAACCCCCATTTTTTATTACAGATTCGGATTAGACGTCAAATTTTATGAACTTTTTGCTTCAAAATTTTGCTTCTGAGTCTACCAAGGTAGCGGAAGCTTTGTTTTCACTTTTCAAGGATGAAAAAAAAAAATTCTCCAAAATCAAAATTTTCACTCGCGTTTTGCGTTTTAGACCTTTCTGAACAATTTTGGTTCCGTGTCTGTGTGTCTGTCTGTCTGTCTGTCATTCTGTCTGTCCGTCTGTCATGAATTCCTTGTAACGCGCATAACTATACGAAGTTATTGTACGATTTCTATGAAATTTTCAGGGATTGTGCGGGTTGGAGTGTAGACGGTTCCCTAGGAAATCATCATCCTTCGACTGATAGAAGCGACTGCGCATGCGCAAACGTGAATTCCTTGTAACGGCCATAACTTCTATACTTTCCATCCGATTTCAATGAAATTTTCAGGGATGTTACAGATCAGTATTTAAATGGTCCCCTATGAAGATCATCACCCCCGGACTGATACTAGCCGCTGCGCAAGCGCAAACGTGAATTCCTTGTAACAGCCATAACTTCCACATTTTCCACCCGATTTCGATGACATTTTTAGGGATTACGCGGATTAGGTTGTAGATTGTCCCCAATGAAAATCATGGACTTAAAATTTACAGAAGGCTCTGCGCATGCGCATACGTAAAATTCTTGTAACAGCCATAACATTTACATTTTTCATCCGAATTTGATGAAATTTTCTAGGATGGTCCAGATTAGCGTGTAGATGGTCCCCTATGGGAGTAGTGAAAAGTACTTAGAGATTGGTGTTTTGAGATTAACTACTATGCATCGGATAATCTATATAATCGGGTTATGGATACGAGGAAGCTATGTGCCACACCCACTTGGCAGACTTTTTTTTTTAACGCGTGCAATCCGCTCAGCGAGTGCTCAAAGATGCGCAACCCAGGGACAGTGCCACAATTGATATGAAGGCAGACCTCAAGTGTGGTGCATCACTTAGCGTAGTGATATCCCTTCTTCGATTTGGTTTCATTTAACCGCATTTACAGTAGAAAAAGTCACTTTTTCAAATAAAATCATCGATTTTTCTTGGAATCTTTTCCGAGTATTGTTTCCTATTTCTCCTCTGAGACAATTTTATAAATCTTAAAGTTTTTTTTACACTTCATTGGGATTGATTCATTACCTTTTTTAAGAAAATCGATGAAATTGGCTTCAGGTACCTTGGTAGACTCGAAAGAAAAATCTCATGAAAATGAACAAGGTTACCAGAATCAGACTAAGGAGAGGAGAAAATAGGTACGCGGTGCGGGTTAACATTCATTAGCCGCAAGTGTGCCCTTTTGAACACTTTGCAAATTTTCGAGAAAAAATGAGGCAATTGCAACGGCATTATGAATTTCAATCACTAAAATGTAAAAAAAAAAGGTTTTTTAACCCTAGGATGACGAACCGGGGTCATTCGTGACCCCACGATTGGCCGTGTATCCATGAAAAACAAAATTTTCTTCGAACAGGGATATTTTGTAAATAAAGTTAGCAGTCCCGCTGAGCCCCTTTATCAGTGGTTAAGGTCAGTCACTCGCTAGAGCTCGTGCAGTTAACTTGCAAACGGGCTATGGGCCACATCTGACCCCAGTGTGCTATAAAAGGTTGACTTTTTTTGTGTAGGGGACTATTTGACCCCAGTGTGACTTTCTATTCATTCTTTTGCCTTTTAAATTTTGGGGTCAGAATTGACTCCAGTGTGCCGTTTATGTATGCGAAAAATAGGTGTGCCAAGATTTATACATACGTATATCGATTTCTAATTTTCTTGTTTTTCCATTTACCGTGAGAAGCCCCTACTTTGAGTCAAAGTAAGTATACTGTAAAAATTCACAATAATACAGGAGTGATAATACAATTTTTTTTAAGAGCAGAGAAAAGTGCTGGTGAAAGTCGTCAGTCAAACTCAAAAAAGTGCCATCTTTGAGCTGATCTATTATAGAAACTATTCCATAGAATTGAATGATTTTTTTTAAAATATTTGAGTCCAAATATTGTCAACTTGGAATGCTGATAGTGGAATCTATTTAAAAAACCCTTCAACAAAATATAATTTCAAATTATAGAAATATCATTTAATTCCATGTTTTTATTGACTTTTTACGAAACTATATTCGAAACCAAAATTTGTTCCTGGTTTAGACTGATTTTAGGGTCAGAATTGACCCCAGTGTGCCGTTTATGTATGCCAAAAATAGGTGTTCCATCCTAGGGTTAATAAAAATCTATATTTGAAATATTAAAATTAGGAAAATTTGAGCACATCTATAATTGAAAAATGCTACTAAAACCGCACATACTTTTCTCCTTCTGAAGGCCAGAATTCCCCACAAAAATGTTTGGCTTTCACGCTTTTTCCAGGGTTTTGTGAGAGAAAAATGAAATTCCCTGAGTTTTTCAGGATAGAATAATTTCCTGAGTATTCCTGGTTTTCCAGGTCGCTGGACACCCTGGCCACACATATTGCCGATGCTTCCGATAACACGATCTTGCATACAAACGAAGGTCATTATAATATTAAGATAAAAAGTAAAATGTGAATTAATAACGCCTGGTAATAAAAGAGTTCACGCGCCCTTCATATGATTGTTCTATCAAAGACTTTGAAGGGTTTTTGAAGTCTCATCATTATCCTTGAAACCTAGAGTTTTAATGTAGATCTTTCAACTACTCTCACTTGATTTTAAAAAATATGATTTTTTCGGAGGAAGGTGTTAATGATTAATCATCGAAATCCATCTAAAATCATTTATTTACACAGGTATGCACAAGATTTACATATATACAAGTGATAGGATGACCACTAGGTTGCTACTTGTAGGATCAATTATAATCTAAATTTGCCGTACAAGTACAGTTTGAGTTCAAATTAGGATTAAACTTCATCAAATGCAAGCATAAATTGCACCTTTGTATTACTTAGTAACGCTTTTGTTAACCCTTAACTTGGCAATGTAGCTTTGAAGCAACATCAGTCTTCCCACTTCGGTAAAAAAAATCCCAAAACAGAATTCCTAAAAAGTACAACAAGAAACGACGAATCAGTGTGGAGTGTGTGCTGTGCCGGAAGATATTATACATGTGGTCCTTGAATGTATAAGATACGATATTCAGGGGAAAACGTTTCTAGACAAGATTTCCACTGTTTTACCACATCCATTTAATTTTCAATTTTAATCTTGCTTCCAGAAGTTTACAAAGAAGTAATGAATTTTGGTTTTATTATTTTCAATAATAAACAATTCCCACTGCGAGTTCACAAGGGGAGTTTTACAAAAAGCGCCCCTTGTACCTCATTTTTTGAAATTACACTGTCGGAACCGCAAAATCAAGATCTACACATTGGCACTACTGGCTTTTCGATACCTCCATCCGTTACCGAAAGAGAGCACTATACGCCATTATGGAATTTAGAGAAACAAAGGAAAAAGTTCACAACCAAGGGGCGCTTGATGAGACCCTCAGTTGGTCGGTAGCGCATCACAATATGATGTCATGTTCTGGTAGGAGGCCATTCGGCGTTTTACAAAAAGCGCCCCTTGTGCCCTGAGTTTCCTGTGAAACGCCTTCTTCTCAATAAAAAATATACAACTTTTTTCTCAAACAGTCTAATGTAAATGGGCTCAACTTGATAAAGCAAGAAAACACAAGGGGCACTTTTACAAATTCCAACGTTTTTTTTGTGGTTTTACGTGTTTTTCTCTATATTATTGGTTGGATCCGATTCAATTCTTAGTTCCATCGATAGTACATTAAATTCTCAACAGAATGCGAAAAAAAAAAAATTAAAAATCTAGCTAAAATAGCAGTGACACATTGAGTTGGGAAAAAAGTAAAATCTTCAAGCGTGTTCTACTCGTAATTTTAAAACTTTGATAAGCGCCCCTTGTACCCAAAAGCGCCCCTTGAGAACTCGCAGTGCGAATTGGAATCGGGCAAGAAAACAAAATTTTGACCCCCCCTCAAAATTTAATGTTTTACGTTTCTAGGTTGACCATAGTATTTAATTTCTTAAATTTTACTAGGCATTGAGTTTAAATTTATTGTATATTATTATAATATAATAATAATATAATATTATTATTGTATATAAATGTACACATTTTCATAGCTGTGTGGAGCAATCTGATGCCAAATAAAATTAATAAAAAACAAAAATTCCTTTTCCACTCTCAAGTGACAACCCTCGAGAGTGTCAAACGTCTAAACCACACCTACAGCATTAGTTCATGTATCCTCCGCTAGGGATAGTAAAGCATTTTTCCCTTGAATCACCTGCATCGCATTATCTCTAGCTTCACCAAAATAAGTAACTAAGCTTATCTCATATGATTCAAAGGAAAAACCATGGAAGAAGCTCAGTCAACGTTAAAAAACGTGACGAAAAATCGCCCCCCGCTTTCAGCGCAACCTTTAGGTGGCGAAGAAAAACATAGTCCTCCGATATTATACCACTCAGTCGCTAGAGCCCCGCGGGTTTTTTAAAATTGCACTTCATCAATATTACTTGTGGAGTACGATTTTGGACGCTCTGTCCTCTATAACTATCGTAATAGTTATAGAAATAAGATACCAGGAGAAAAGCCACCATAAAATGAAAAACAAAAATATTGTGCTAGAAAACCACTGATTGACACGAAATATGACAAGTGTAATTTCTTTTCAATATCAGAAACAAAACAACTTTTTCAATATAACAACTAACTAAATTCCTACAAAAAATTATATCCAGGGACTGTAGTTACACTACAATATCATCTTCTATCATCTGCATCACTCTTATCACTGCATTTCTGCCGAGGCGTGCCTACTGATGGTGTCAAGTTATCAGAATCGACATCTACCAACACTACTTCATGTTTTGAATAAGTGAAAAGCAAACTAGAGACGAACCACTGTAGATGAACAGAAAGATGAGAAAATTAAACTTGGAGACGAACCACTATCAAACAGAAAGACGAGAAAACATACATTAGCAACGAGAAACACATCTGAAAAGTACGTTGGAGTAACTGTTATCAGGGCTGGAGGGAGGGGAAGCGTTACGAGCTCTAGTGACCGTGAATAGTACTTCTTGACTCTGTTCGCCACCTAAAGAGAACACTACTGTCGCGATAAACGAAAACAGCGCACGCATCGGCCCATTGAAGTGAGCTTTCCTCCTATCTTCTTCCATGGAAAAACGCTTTATCATCCCTGGCGGAGGATACATGAACTAATGCTGTAGGTACGGTTTAGACACTCGTCCGATAGTGTAGGTAACCAGGTTGCTTTAGCCAAAAAACGTAGGGAAGGTCGGGTGCCATGATCATCTCCGAAGACAACTCTTTGGTAGGTATGTTTCTAGCCGAGATGAATATCTCAGTTACTATGAATTCATACCCCCCCCCCCCCCCCCAGTTATGTAAGTTGTTCAGGATAATGAGTTCAAGAGAAAGTGTTTTTAAACCTATAACTAGAATTTATCTTAATATCTAGTTTGTTGAAGGTTCTAGTTAAATGCAATATGAGCATCAGTATCTTGGCAATGCTGCTTCAAAGCTACATCTGTAAACTTGACGATTGCGATGACCTGAGGCCAAAATTAAAATAAGTAAAAAATGTCTCTTGTTTTTTAGCGTATTTGACATCAAAAAATATATATAGGTATTGAAGCGATTAATTAATAATTAAACGTGATCAACTTCACACAGGAAAAGTATAAAATATGTACAATTGATTTAGTCGACTCACATGAGTAGTTGGAATGAATTGAATCTGCCAGAGGTGAAGGGAACATAGTGAAAACATCTATTTTTCTTTTTGTAGCTGTTTTGAGTTTTTCCGGGTAAGAATCATCGTCTGGGGGCGAAAGGAAAGTTCTCAAGTTGGCAAGTCAAATATTCGTTTCCACCACCGATTTTGTGTGGGGAAAAATAAACTGGGTGTGTAGTTAGGGCCCTTCATCACTAGAGGTCGGGAAAGAGGTGTTTCCCCACTCAGCTCCCTTTCGCCACTGGGATTTTCAATGAGAAATTTCACCGAATTCTATTTGCATTTTTCCTGAATAGTTAACCGTGTGGGATAGATGCAAATCGGGTTGATTTCGGAAAATAAGTCTCCTGTTATTTTTGGGAGACAATCAAAATTGATGATTTCAAAAAATAACCGGGAAAACGGACCTCTTCAACGTGAATTGGGAACGCTCGCTGATTGGCTGTTCGGATCGCCGTCTCCTCCCAGTGTTGCCCGTTGGTATGACAGAATTGTGTTATCTAAGAGGAATGTTATCAAACAAAAACAGGGGAAAAATAATTTTCCCCATCTTGCTTTACCTATTTTTTCTTCAGTTTTTCGATTTCGAACTTTACTGGTTTTGTGAAATGTTGCATCTGAGGACTATAGATTTCTCGATCTCAGCTCTTCAAGCGGCCGTACATGAACTATTCCAGGATGACGTCATCCTCCCGGTTTTTTAAACGTTCATATTTTCTACACTGTTTTGTTTATTCGTAAATTAGGAAGTACGGGCTGAAAGTTTGCCGTAGGAGGTTTTTCGAGGTGCTGAATCCGACTTCGGGGTCAAAAATAGGAAATTCAGACATGGTGAAATTCCTCATTGTCATGAACAGTTTCAAAGTTTCAACACATATCAAAGAACAATTTCAACTACGAAGACAGGAAAATATAATACTAGCACAAAAACTAGCACGATGTCTTGATTGCTTTAGACACTCGCATTCGGATTACATCAATAATGACGTTTACAACAAAGTATTTGAGAAACATAATATCTAGAAATGCTCTTTATCCACTAATCATAACTTTTTAGTTTCCTCAAAGCTGCCTGAGTCAGTCAACTAATTGCTATACAAGTCCAGCAATGATAGACATAAACTTACTATTCATTTAAGAAAAACATAATGAATGAATTGGTGAGCATGTGGTAGTTTTCCTCAGTATAATAATAAAATAAATAAAAAAATAAAATAAATAAAATTAGTAACATGATCGATTGGACAAAAAATAAGCAAAAACGATGCTAATTATTACACAATGGTTTATTATTTTCCACTCAGATCATCCATCTGCTTTTCATTGCACTTTTTCATGTCCACTCAGCCCAATATTGTAAACTGGACTAAGCGAGATACACTAAGAAGTAGGGATGGGTATCGATACTCGATATTTAGAAATATCGATACTTTTGTAACGATACTCAATATTTTAGTATCGATACTGCACTATTCGATATTTTTGGATATCGATACTTTGGATCTGATATTTCTAATACAGTTTTCGCGGAAAATTCAACATAATGCCTAAAAAATTAAGAAAGTAGAGAGGCTTTTGGGTCATTAGCAACCTACTTTTGCAACCTACTCTTTGGTTGCACAAATAACGTTTATATCATGGAGAAAATCACTGCTTGGACTCATGATAGTGAAAAATTGATAAAAATTGTTGAAAAAATTATTTGTTTTGAGAATATTGGATAATATTGATAGTTTGTGACACTAAAGTATCGATACTCGATATTTTAAAATATCGATACTCATGCCCAACAATACTTGGAATATCGATACTCGGATACGATACAGTATCGATACAAAATATCGATACTTTCATAACAATACCCATCCCCACTATGAAGTAGGTATTATGTAGGTATGTTCTTCAGTCTTTTGCTACTCCTAGCGCTGAGTGGTGGAACTAGAACGCTACACTCATAACGAGTCTGGGCTGACGATAATATTCGTACTTTTCAAATACGAACCTCTGGACGGTCTCGTTCGATTCTATAAACACAATTTCTATGTTGCATCGTACAAAAAAAAAAACCTAACAAAAGGTTTTCCAGCAAAGGATGGAATTTCACGAAAATAATGAAACGTTGTGTAATAATTTGCATCGATTCTGCCGCTTAGTCTTCGATTGAATGTAAATACGAGAATGCGATCGAATTCCCTCATCCGGTCATCCTCTCGAAGAAGCCGCCGTGCTGCGCCCGCCTCAGGATGATCTGAATTCTCCGGGTGTACTCCTCAGTCCGGAACCGCTCGACGTTCCTGGAGACGATCTCTTCGAGAGGCAGGTCCTGGTTGAACTTGGGGGGAGCGAGCTCGGGCGGTGCGATGATGATCGGGGTGATGGACACGGCGGTGAAGAGCCCGAAAAACTCCAGCCTCTTCATCTCATCCAACACCTGAAATTACGAGGGGAGGATGAATCAATTTTGATAGAAAGTGACATGTGATTAATTACTAAATAATGAAACATAATGTGGGGGACCAGCTATTTTGTATAGAATTCATCCTGATAAACATTTAGGAAGCTGACAGATCTTCCACCAGCTCAGATCAACCAACCTCAGGGTTTGCAACTCCTTGAGTTTTTACCCGGTGGCTAGAGTGGGGAACCCCTACAAGTTACCAAAGTTTCAAAACTCTAGAAGAAGTCTGGTGGAAGATCTTGAAAGATCTTGAGCCTAGTCCCTCAGACAAGTCGTATTCTCTATCAACCCTAAAACCTTGCCAAACATCAAGGTGTCCAGCGATCCCCAGAAAAATAATTCCGTGCGTTTTTCAGGTTATCCAGGATACATTTTCGACTTTTTCCAGAATTCTGAATGAATTGAAACCAATATAAATGTGATCATAATTTCTCAAAATTCAGGTTTTTAAAGACATTTTGAAATGCAAAAGTATCAGAAATAAAGTAGATTAAGTATCTCAAAATGTCAATCGTAAGCAAGTACCTATTAGTCCGGGCCGATGATTTTCATCTACACTCCAATCCGCAAAATCCCTAAAAATTTCATCGAAATTGGAAACGGTAGGAAACGGTAGAAGTGGCTGTCAGTCAGAGAGTGATCATTTTCATAGGGACCATCTGCAATCCAACTCGCTCAATTACCGAAAATTTAACCGAAATCGGAGAATAACTTCAAATAGTGTCGCCCGTTACAAAGATTTCATGACGGACACAACCGAGCCTTCGATTCTTGAAAAAGTCGAAAATGATTGTTAAAATCATCGAAACTTGTAGGTTTACTCGAGAGAAGAGAGCTCTTCAAAGGCTTGTTTTCACCTTCGATTGTTTGAAAAAGTCGAAAATAAACGTTGAAGTCATCGAAACTTGTCGGTTCACTCGAGAGAAAAGACCATTTCAAAGCCTTGTTTTCATCTTCGATTGTTTGAAAAAGTCGAAAATGAATGTTATTTTACTTGAGAGAAACGAGGAAGCAAACGGCGACCGACTGAGACCCCCTTAATAGTATCTACCAACCATATTATAGCGTAGGTTTAACAGTCAAGTTTGTTTTGACAGAAACTTCGTACCAGCTAAACATCGTTATCCCAAAGTAACGGGTTTACATCATTTTCCGAAAGTCGGGAATTTTCTATGCTTGCCGTAATTCAGGTCTAATCATTGACATTCCTTGTCAATTAGAAACAACTTTACATACGAGTAATTGTTATTATTTCTTTCTTCTAATGTTCAACAATCACGTTCCACAGAATGTAAAATAAAGTGTGGCCTAGGAAAGGTCGGTGTCGGTTTTCAGAGAGATTTTAAGAGAGATAAATTTCTGAGAGATGCGAAAGCAAAAACGTGTCAAATGTGCTCCAATCTACTCGGAAAGAGTAGACGCTCATGATTATTAGCACAATACTGCATGCGTCAGGTGCTCACCTGAAGGAAAGTTGGTATATTTTTCAGCCCCAAACGCTTCATCTCCTCTTGGAGGGTCTGCGTGTACTCTAGTAGAAGTTTTTCAGTCGATGGGAGAATGTCGGAGGAGAGCGACGTGCTTATGAAGTAGTGCAGGTCGAACCCGAAAGAGCCGTAATGCGACAGCTGGTAATCCACGAACCTGTTAACAGAAAAATATGAGTTGGTAAAACACGAGGTAGGTAAGGTTTAAGTTTAAGTTTACTTTAACTTAAATTTAACTTAGTACTTCAAGTTAAGGGTACTTTAGACTTAAGGAATGGTACGGATTCTGAGAATCGTTCCACGTGATGAACACCACAACGTAGCTAAAGTGCGAGAACTTTCGAATAAAGGGCATTTATTTGTACATCTTATATGGCCCACTTCCTTGATTAAGTTTCCGTTGAGTGGAGCCTATGGTACGTCTAAGTGTCTAGAGCAGCGGTTCCCAACTAAATTTTTCCAAGGACCCCTTCATCAAGGTACTACAATGACGAGGACCCCCACTATCTAAAGTTACCTAAAAGAACCGAAATATGTGAAAAAATAAATCAAACTAATGCTATAAAACTTAGGATTTATTCGTGAAAACACAGAGTATTTACAAGGTTCAAGAGACGCCGACGAGTTGGGTTCAAGAGATACTAGCAAGTGCGGTTCGAGAGTCACTGACTTATTAACTTTAACATCGAAAGCATTTTATCGTTCTTCGTCTGTATGCCTAGGCCGTTTTGACGATCTACATTTTAACCAACGGTCCATAACGTACGCGTAATTAACTTTCCGTGAAAAACAAAGCTTTTCAATCACTAAAATGTTGCAAAAAATCACACATGTAAACAACTCGGTCAGGGACCGCACTAGCACTAGCAAACTCCACTAGCACTAACTTGTCTCCAGTACTCTGTGAGCACTAGCAATAAATAACTAACAATACAGCAATAACTGATATCTCTGAAATACATAAAGCCAAACTAGAGTGTGCTAGCGTTAGTAGTCGGAAGTCAACGTTCAGAAGCTGCAAATATATATTTAATTTGTATATCCTAAGGACCCCTCAGCCATACCTCGCGGACCCCAGGGGGTCCGCGGACCACCAGTTGGGAACTGCTGGTCTAGAGGAACCTATCCGAGATGACTATAAACAAGAAAACCTGGTGGACAAGGGAGCTAAGAGCGCTGGCACACAAAACCATTGAGGTATGTTACGCCGAGCACCATAAAAATGTTATTTAATATTTAATATAGAATATTTAATATTCTCTGACGCATCAAAATCACAAATCAAATATCATATCTCTGGCGTATATGATATTTGATCCACAAACAGGGAATACATTTTCAAAGAAAGTTCACTTTCCAAATCTGCAGTGCGGAGTTGTTAGCCATCATGATTGGAATAAACCTCGGAATTCAGACCGAAATGGAAAAAAGTAGTGGGCTTGACGGACTCAAAAGCCTCATGCCAAATGCTGGCTCTCGAACACCTGCACGGAGGGAAACAACCGGCACAATCTCTGAATATTGTTGGAAAATGTAGAAGTTATGGCTGTCAGAAGGATTTCACGACAACAATCTCTGAATATTGTTGGAAAATGTAGAAGTTATGGCTGTCAGAAGGATTTCACGTTTGTGCAGGCGCAGTGGCTACTATCAGTCTGGGGGCAATGATTTTCATAAGGAACCATTTACACGTCAACACGCAAAATTCCCGAAAATTTCATCGAAATCGGGTGAGCAATGTAGAAGT
Source organism: Apolygus lucorum (assembly GCA_009739505.2). Taxonomy (NCBI): domain Eukaryota; kingdom Metazoa; phylum Arthropoda; class Insecta; order Hemiptera; family Miridae; genus Apolygus; species Apolygus lucorum. The sequence goes on from CM019182.2 coordinate 2,223,503, forward strand.
TAAGGTTGTGACAAGGTTTTCACGTTTGCGCATGCTCAGCGGCTATTATCGGTCCGGGTATGTTGATTTTTATAGGGGACCATCTACACGCCATTTCGCACAATCCCTGAAAATTACATTGAAATCGGGCGAGAATTGTAGAAGTTATGGCTGTGGCGAGGATTTCATGACAGACAGACAGACACGGAACCAAAATTGTTCAGGTAGATGTAAAACGAAAAACGCGAGTGGAAATTTTGATTTTAGAGAACATTTTTTTCTAAACTTGAAAAGTTAAAACAAAGCTTCCGCTTCCTTGGTAGACTCGGAGGCACAATATCAACTGCTTGACCTACCACATAGCACAAACCATGCAAATGTACCCAACTACACTACAGCATTCCTATTCTACCTTTGAATTTGAAGGCCTCTCGGCTTCCATAAACCTGCTGATGTTTCAGACAAGTTGATTGACCGAGTCCTTGGTATACAAGCTGCTAATGTAAGCCACAACTTCGTATCCAATCTCATGAGCTGATTCTGTTGGTTCATTTCATATACCTCCTAGGCAATTTCCCTTCAGAAAGCAATTTGTGAACTACTTATTATGTGTTTACTTTGGAATTCTAAAGGGCGCCTTTTTGTAACAGATCGCAAACATAATTATGAAACTTGACCGCGTTCTCAGTTTGACTTTTGATTGGTTGGTTGCCCCGTTAAAGTTTATCTTCAAATCCTATCGCTGCTGAGGTCACAGGCTCCTGTGTCGGTTGAACAGTTTTTTAGGGCTTTTAAAGACTTGGGCGTCCTTTTATTAATCTGGGGTAAAGGAGGACAACACTCAACGGAGAAAAAAAGTCTGCCAAGTGGGTGTGGCACATAGCTTCCTCGTAACCCGATTATATAGATGATCCGATGCATAGTAGTTAATCTCAAAACACCGATCTCTAAGTACCTAAGTAGTATAGGGAACCATCTACACGCAAATCTGGACAATCCTAGAAAATCTCATCAAATTCGGATGAAAAATGTAAATGTTATGGCTGTTACAAGGATTTTACGAATGCGCATGCTCAGAGACTTCTGTTAATTTTGAGGCCTTGATTTTCAATGGGGACCATCTACAACCTAATCTGCGTAATCCCTGAAAATTTCATCGAAATCGGATGGAAAATGTGGAAGTTATGGCCGTTACAAGGAATTCACGTTTGCGCATGCGCAGTCGCTTCTATCAGTCCGAGGATGATGATTTTCATAGGGGACCGTCTACACACCAACCCGCACAATCCCTGAAAATTTCATAGAAATCGGACTATAACTTAGTATAGTTATGCCCGTTACAACGATTTCATGACAGACGGACAGACAGACAGACAGGGAACCAAAGTTGTTCAGAAAGGTCTAAAACGCAAAACGCGAGTGAAAATTTTGATTTTGAAGAACTTTTTTTTTCGTCCTTGAAAAGTGAAAACAAAGCTTCCGCTACCTTGGTAGACTCGGAAGCAAAACATCTGCCAAGTAGTTGTGGATGCCAGCAGCTTTGAATACTTGATGAAAATAAATTCAAGCAAGTTATTTCAGTTTTTCGTATATTAAAAATTGGTGTTAATGGATTGGGTAATAATATCTTCGTATACGCCTACACTCCATACTGCGATGGTTCAACACTCGAAAGAGCTGGTAGAACTCGTGAAATTAATATGAAATGTGAAGCAGGTAGTGAAAGAGCTTCGGAGTGTTCATTTCTCATCCTGAGAAGAGGTGAACAACGAAGAAGCATCATTCTGAAATATAAATGTGCAATCCGCCTCACCTCTGAAGGCTTTTAGTAGAATCCCGTATTACTTGCCCGCGATAGTAGGAAAATATCCCTACCTGCTATCATTCTGCCCTAGATTGCTTCTTCGCTCGCCTGACAGCTTCCCGTGATAGACACCTACTCGCCATTGATATTATATAATTTTGTTTCATTCGATTATAATGAACTCCAGTACCCCCCCCCCCCCCCCCTTGTATTCATGACTCTTAGAGATGAATCAGGAGCGGGGTTCTTAGAGCAGTTCCAAATTGCATCGTCATACATTTTTATTATAATTTATTGTAGGACTCAAAGAGTAAACACACGTAAATTGTACGTTTTTTTCGATTTTCAGTAAACTATGTTTTGCAAATTTTAGTAATAAGAGTACATATTGTTGGGAAACTGACGCCTTGTTAGCGACAGGATTGTTGTATGTTTGATTTCTTTTAGAAATGTTGTTGTCAAGTTGGGTTCCACAAAACGTGATTGTGTACTAGTTTTCTCTTGGAATAAATCATCACATTTCCTTGTTGTTCCGGTCTCACTTTCTTACATAGGTGTCAGAAGTGGGATCGTCGAACATGGGAGACAATGAGAATGGTGGAGAAGAATCGGAAGGTCAACAGTTGAGAAGTGGTCGAGTTGTGAGACTCCCTGAACCTGCTAGCTCTGATCATCTGGAACCTGGGGGTGTCCCATCAGATACTGAAGGGAATTGCGACCTGTATGATGGAAATGAAGTGCAGCAGCTGGCTTCTGAAGTAAGAAGAATACAGCAGACATTGAATGAATCTAGAGATGGCGTCAATGCGCAGCTACGAGAATTTTATGAAGACGTTATTAGAGAAGTGCAGGCGTGGCGGAACGACGTCAGAAGATCCGGAGACAACCAGGAGAGACGACAGATGATGTTGAGCAGAAATTCAATAAAGCCAGGTCGGTATGATGGCAAGGCTATATGGGGAGATTATTTAGCGAAATTTGAACGAGTTAGCAAAATTAATGGTTGGGAAGGAGAAGAGAAGGCGGTACAGTTGCTATGTGCTTTGGACGATGCTGCTCTTGCTGTGGTTTCCAACTTGGGACCTGAGGCCTCCTACATGCAGATGGTGACAGCCCTAGAGCAACAGTATGGGACAATGGGTCGAGAACATCTATACATGGCTCAGTTGAGGAATCGGGTCCAGGGCGTGAAAGAGGACCTGACAGTCTTTGCAGCAGATTTAGAGACACTTGTACGGAAGGCTTTACCAGGGGGCACACCTGCTGCCATCGAAGTCATAGCCTTACAACAGTTCTATGATGGCATAAGGAGTGTAGAGCTTCGGAAGCTCGTGCTGGCTTACCCGACAACCACACTCAGGGGAGCTGTAGGGTATGCACTTCAAGCAGAAGCCAACCTTCTTCGAGCCAACTGTGGTGTCAATCCCACAGTGCGTGGTATAGAGAGTGAAGATGTGGAGATACGGGTTGTGAGAAGGGAAAGGCCAAAGAGAGGTGTTGGTGTGTGTTGGCGTTGCAATGGAAAAGGACATGTGGCGCGGTATTGCCCAACTGTGCTGTGTTGGACATGTCAAGCATCTGGTCATACGTCCTATGATTGTCCCAGGATCCAAAAGGCGGGAAACGGATCGCAGTCATAGGTGGAGGGGGGCCTGTGACATGCAGTGGAGAGAAACAACCCCAGATTCAGAGCACACAAGGTTCACCCATTGTCTACAGACTCAGTTCAGCAGCGTCAATCCTTGTCAGAGGAAGCATCAATGGTAAAGCCTGTAACATGGTAGTTGACACTGGCGCCATGGTAACCATTGTAAGACGCGGGGTAGTGACCATACAACCTAAAGACCGAGCTGTGGGAAAAGGACTTGTGCTGCGCACAGTGACAGGCCAAGAGTTTCCAGTGGAGGGCCGAGTAAACGTGCAAGTGGGGTTGGGCAAGGGGAAAGCAAGGGAGCACACAGTTTTGGTGGCCGACATACTGGATGACTGCATTCTTGGAATGGACTTCCTCGCAAAAGCTAAGTGCAAGATTGATGCGGCCTCAGCAGAAGTGATAATGGAAGAACCAGAAGAAGATAGCCCAGAAGTTCGGCGAGTAGGAAAGAATAATGAAGAGGAGGTAATGATGGAAGAGTTTGATGAAGAAGGAAACGAAGGAGGAGAAGTTGTAAGGGACATTAGAGGAGAAGGCTTGTCAAAGTTGGAGGGCAGGGAAATCCGGGATACTCAGCATGTAGAAGATCTGATCCAGAGATCAATTCAAGGACTGACAAATGAACAGCAGGCATTGATGACAAGTATGATCAAGGAATTTTCAGATGTGTTTGCAGCGAAGGGGGATAGGTTGGGTAGAATTGAAGGTGTTGAGCATGAGATTGTAGTGGAACCAAATATTCCTATCAGACAGGCTCCACGAAGGATTCCCCTCCACCGCCAGGCAGAAGTAGATGCACTCATTGAGGACATGCAGAAAGAAGGCGTAATTGAGGTCTCAAGTAGCCCATGGGCTAGTCCCATCGTCCTGGTGAAGAAGAAAGACGGATCAACCAGATTCTGCATTGATTACAGGAGGTTGAACGAGGTTACCAGGAAAGATGCGCATCCACTACCACATATCAATGACATGCTGGTAGCAACGCAAGGCAGCTCTTGGTTTTCATCCCTGGACCTGAAGAGTGGCTATTGGCAGGTGCCTATGAAAGAGACAGATCGACCAAAAACAGCCTTCTGTACATCTCGAGGGCTATGGCAATTTTTGGTTATGCCCTTCGGGCTATGCAACGCTCCAGCAACATTCCAGCGCGCTATGAATCGGTTGCTGCATCACATGGTGGGGAAAGGACGAGTAAGAGTATACCTGGATGATGTGCGAGCTGATGCTGCTACTTTTCCCAAAGCTTCGTCGCTTGGTAACCTCAAATGAGGCATCAATAACTGGCATTTCGATTCCCTGCCTGGCATAGTCAATGCATCCAAGATATAGCTTGCCAGAGTGATGGGAAGAAGTGCATCGCCCCTAGTTTTCAACTGGTTGTCTCTCAGTAACTCGGCTCGATCTCTAATTACAGCCAGCTCCTCAGAGCCAAGAGGAATTCTTTTGAGGAGATTGACCAATTCAGATTCTTGATTGAACAGCTTGACCTCAAGTGGCTTGGTAGTAGCAGGCGGTCTAGGCATTTCAAGACCGAAGAGACCCACTCTAAAAGCGAGGTGAAAATGCTCAGAGTTCTCCGCAAGGACTGTGCACAAAAATCCACACTTTGCGAGAGTATCGGATGCCATCACGCTAAGCTGATGCGATACTGGGTTGATTTGCTTTTTCCTTTTGCCTTTGGCCAGAACAGGTGGTAGCTCAACCATCAGATTTGGAGGGTTCTCTAGAAGCTCCTCGGCTAGTTTTACTCCAAGGATGCAAGCTTCACGGTTATGACCGTGAGCATGGAGGCCCTCAGCACGGGCGAACATGATCTCCCAGGGATCCTTCGGCCTAGGGACCGAAGGAGTAGACGGTTTTTCGTCCTCTTCTTTCTTCTCATCTTTGGTTGAACAACTGGGGCCTGCTCCATTATTTTCAACGGTCTTGGAATCGTAGTAATACACGTAGAATTCGTCGGACGATTGCTGTGAATCGGAATTCGATGATACTGAATCATCTTTCGACAACCTTCTCGGCTCGTGGCTCGGTCCTGGTTTGCTCGTTTCCGACTCATCACCAGAAAAGCTCTCAGCGGGAGGAGGGTGCTTCAACTGTCGTACGCCTTGGACATCCGAGCAGCTGGATGATGAGGACTCGCTGAGTCCAGAGACGACAAAGCTTTTTGCTGCCGAGGAGCCACTGGCCACAGGCACAGAAGGAAAAAGCAAATCAACCCAGTATCGCATCAGCTTAGCGTGATGGCATCCGATACTCTCGCAAAGTGTGGATTTTTGTGCACAGTCCTTGCGGAGAACTCTGAGCATTTTCACCTCGCTTTTAGAGTGGGTCTCTTCGGTCTTGAAATGCCTAGACCGCCTGCTACTACCAAGCCACTTGAGGTCAAGCTGTTCAATCAAGAATCTGAATTGGTCAATCTCCTCAAAAGAATTCCTCTTGGCTCTGAGGAGCTGGCTGTAATTAGAGATCGAGCCGAGTTACTGAGAGACAACCAGTTGAAAACTAGGGGCGATGCACTTCTTCCCATCACTCTGGCAAGCTATATCTTGGATGCATTGACTATGCCAGGCAGGGAATCGAAATGCCAGTTATTGATGCCTCATTTGAGGTTACCAAGCGACGAAGCTTTGGGAAAAGTAGCAGCATCAGCTCGCACATCATCCAGGTATACTCTTACTCGTCCTTTCCCCACCATGTGATGCAGCAACCGATTCATAGCGCGCTGGAATGTTGCTGGAGCGTTGCATAGCCCTGGATCTGGTTGGATCAACCAGATTCTGCATTGATTACAGGAGGTTGAACGAGGTTACCAGGAAAGATGCGCATCCACTACCACATATCAATGACATGCTGGTAGCAACGCAAGGCAGCTCTTGGTTTTCATCCCTGGACCTGAAGAGTGGCTATTGGCAGGTGCCTATGAAAGAGACAGATCGACCAAAAACAGCCTTCTGTACATCTCGAGGGCTATGGCAATTTTTGGTTATGCCCTTCGGGCTATGCAACGCTCCAGCAACATTCCAGCGCGCTATGAATCGGTTGCTGCATCACATGGTGGGGAAAGGACGAGTAAGAGTATACCTGGATGATGTGCGAGCTGATGCTGCTACTTTTCAGGACATGCTAGATCTGCTACGTGAGCTGTTCTTGCTCTTTCGGTCCAAGGGGCTCCAACTTAATGCAAAGAAGTGTGAGCTATTCCGCCGCAGAATTCCATACCTTGGGTATGTTATCTCAGCTCAAGGTGTAGAGACAGATCCAGCAAAGACTGAACGCATAGCTACATGGCCTACTCCAGCTTCAGTAAAAGAGGCACACAGCTTTGTTCAGTTTTGCTCGTACTATCGTCCCTTTGTACCAGATTTTGCCCAGCGTGCTGGACCACTGTATGAGCTAGTTGAAAGGAAGAAAAACTTTGAATGGACCACTGACTGCGAGAAAGCTTTCCAAGATTTAAAAAAGGCTCTCATGAGTGCACCTTTGCTGGGCCATGCGAGACCAGACCTCCCTTTCATTGTAGATGTTGATGCCAGTGACAAGGCTGTAGGCGCAGTTTTGTCTCAGCAGCAAGGGGATAGTGAGACAGTATTGGCATACTTTAGCCGGTGCTTGCGACGACCTGAGAGGAATTACTGTGTTACGAGGAAAGAGTTGCTTGCAATGAAGGTAGCGCTAGAACATTTCCGACATTATGGGCTTGATAATGGGGCGCCCTTGACTGTCCGCACAGATCATGCTTCTTTACAGTGGCTAAAAAACTTCAAGCACCCAGACGGACAGATGGCTCGGTGGCTGGAGACCCTGGAGTCATTCAATGTGAAAATTGAGTACCGTAAGGGCACAGCACATGGCAATGCAGATGGAATGTCCCGAAGGCCCTGCCTGCCCCAAGGGTGTAAGTATTGCACGAGACAGGAAGACAAAGACAGCACAAACGAGGTGAACAGAGTGCAGATAGATCCAGAAATTGAGTGGAAGGAAGAGCAGTGCAGAGATCTGGAGGTGGCTAATGTGCGTTTGTGGGTGCAGGATGGTGTGCGTCCAAGTTGGGAGAAAGTGGCGACTTATGGAACCACAGCTAAAGCACTATGGGCTATGTGGGAGAGTTTAGTCGTTGATGAAGGGGTGCTGAAGAGAAAATGGGAAAATGATAATGGTACGAAACAGGCAATGCAAATAGTCGTCCCCCGGCAGTGTCGTCAGATGGTGCTTCAAACAGTACATAATTTGGGTCACTTTGGAACCAGGAGAATGGTGACTGAACTGCGGAGAAATTTCTGTTGGGAGGGCTTACATCGGGACGTGAAGGAATTTGGTAGAGCTTGTGTAGTTTGCAGGGAAGCAGGGAGGAAGGGAACTAAGAAAGCCCCCTTGCGGGAGTATCGAGTAGGAGTGCCATTTGAACGAGTGGCTGTGGACGTCATAGGCCCCTTTCCAGAGTCATCCCAAGGAAACCGTTATATCGTTGTTGCTGTGGATCAATTCACTAAGTGGCCAGAAGCATTTTCTACCCCTGACCAGCGAGCGGAAACAGTTGCACGAGGGTTGGTAGAAAACTTGGTGTCGAGGTTTGGAGTTCCCCGGGAAATTCACACGGATCAAGGCCGAAACTTTGAGGCAGAGATATTTGCCGAAACCATGCGGATCCTTGGATGCCACAAAACCCGAACAACTCCTCTCCGGCCACAGAGTAATGGGGGTGTGGAGCGGTTCAACCGTTCGCTGATGGACATGCTCAGAAAGGTGACAGAAAAACACCAAAGGGACTGGGATCAGCACCTCTCCTGGGCTCTGCTTGCGTACAGGGCATCCGTTCACAGTTCCACTGGGTTCTCACCATCTATGCTAGCTTGTGGAAGAACTCCTATTTTGCCTGCAGACCTTCTAACTGGGATGTCACCCAATCCAGTCAATTCCAAGACATACGCAGAGGCTTTACGACAGGAACTAGATGAGGCACACAGTATGGCTAGAGAAGCATTGGGAAAAGTGGCGGAGGAAGCGAAGAAGAGGTATGACGTTCGAGCTGAGACACCAAGATTCGAGAAAGGGGATAAGGTTTGGTTGTATAATCCAGCCAGGAAGAAGGGTCTGGCGCCGAAGCTCCAACGACCATGGGTTGGACCGTGTATTGTCTGCAAACGGATCAATGATGTCATTTATAGGGTCAGACTTCCAAACGGACGGCAGAAGGTTGTGCATGCAGACCGGATGCAAGCACACCAAGAGGGAACGGAAGGATGTGGTGTTGGGAAACTGACGCCTTGTTAGCGACAGGATTGTTGTATGTTTGATTTCTTTTAGAAATGTTGTTGTCAAGTTGGGTTCCACAAAACGTGATTGTGTACTAGTTTTCTCTTGGAATAAATCATCACATTTCCTTGTTGTTCCGGTCTCACTTTCTTACAATATTCATGCTTTACTGGTCTCTACTTGTCCCCACCCTGTCGAATACAGGGTGTTCGGTTTAAGAACGACGACATTTCAGGGATTGATTCCGCAACTAATTTGCAACAACGTTTGTCGAGTAACAATTTTGCTTCCAAGTCTAGCAAGGTAGCAGAAGCATTGTTTTCACTTTTGTGTGAAAAATATTTTATGCTTTTTTCAAATCTCAGGGTTAATATGAAATTTTTTCTTGATTACTGAAGGAAAGTCTCCTATTTAACATTTTTCAACCAAACCTCGAAATTTAACCCCAGTGAATATCTGAAAATAGGTTCTAAAATGAACAAAAACTGACTGAGTAGAACATGAATATTTACAGGAGAGTATAGCCCCCAGAAAGTAATGTCGGGTTTCAGCGCTACCTACCGCCACTTCAGCGAACTACCATCATTTTCAGCTCGATGAGAGCGTGGTCAAGCGGTATTTCTGAAAAGTAGGCTTACCTCGATTTTACCACTCTAATTTCTAAGTTTGGCGGCTTTACATCCCCGCCTTTTTAAATTGCGAGGAAAAGGAACTTGTTATTGCATTATTGTGTTTCGGAGTGACGAATCAAGCAGAATTTAATCCACATTGTAATCTTACGAAAACTGCAAGTTAGAGGAGCGACGGTAATGCGGTCGCGAGCGTGATCACCTGATAAGATATCAGAAATGGTAGTTCGTTGAAGTGGCGGTAGGTAGCGCTGAAACCCAACAACACTTTCTGGGGGCTAGACTCTCTTAATATTTACACTCAAAATCTTCAAAAAAAAAACGCTGCAAATCATTGCTCAAAGGTTTATTATTTTCTGTATAGATCACCCTTCTGTATAGATCACTGGTTCTCCATCAATAGCACCTACCACCATCTGTATTCTCCCTTGACCTTCCCTCTCAAATTTCAGCTTCCTGCGTTCAATAGGATTGAAAATAGCTTCGGAGCTCACTCAGCTGATCAGTGATCTGAGGAGTGAATAAGATCTCCTCGAATGCTGGAGACGCCTGGAAGAGCACTTCCATTCAATAGGATTGAAAATGGCTTTGGAGCTCACTCAGCTGATCAGTGATCAGAAGAGTGAAGAAGCCTTTGAGCAATGATTTGCAGCGTTTTTTACCCACCAACATTTTTCTTACCTATCAACTTTTTTTACCTACCAGCTAGGTACTACCTACCACACCATACTGGCTTCACACCTTCACAATCAAGTTTATTAGAAAGAACAAAACGCTTCACACTCGATTGGAAAAATAGAAAGCTTCATATGGAAATTTGATTACGCATTTGGTTACGCAGAAGGCAAAACTGTATACAAAATTTGTATCTGTATACAAAATTTGTATACAGTTTTGCCTTCTGCGTAACCAAATGCGTAATCAAATTCGAAGAAATGAACAGCGATCGCATTTTAGTCCGATAAAATTTGAATGGAGATTAGACCTCTTTTGCGATTCACACTCATGATTCTGTTTTATCGAAGGAAAACCTACAAGTACTCGTAGGGACCGAACGGTTTGTCCTACAGAGCTCCAGGTGGTCTCAAAAATTTTTAAAAATTCAATACTATTTAAAATTGGTGAAAAAACGATACCTTTATTTCGAGAGTTTTCGAGCTAGGGCACTCTTGAAAATTTCAATGCTTAATTTTCACCCCTTAGAAGTGACCTACATCAACCAAAAGCTTCGCGGCACAACTAGACCCCAAATGGAGCCCATATACCAAATTTGAACCAAATCGGTCCAGTGTTGCTAAGAAAAGTGCCGCGTACGGCGGACGGCGTACGGCGGACGGACGGAATTTTTTTTTTCGATTTTCGTATTCTACGTACCTTGAAACGTAAAACATCAAATTTTGAGGGGGGGTTAAAATTTTTTTTTTCTTGCTCGATTCCAAAGGCTTATTATTGAAAATAATAAACCAATACCCTGTGCATACAGTATGTTGGTATGGTAGGTATACAAAAATTCGATGAAACAACAATTTACGTGGGGGGGGGGGGGGTACTCCATGAAGTGACGAGGAGAGTTTTTAAGAGGACATTTTAAAATGTTTAACCATGAGGTTGATTGCATAATTTCAACAATTTGTGCTACGTGCCACACCCACAAGGCTGACAACTTTATCATATAGCTAGTATTTCAATTTTCTCAACCATAGCTTTAAAGATTTAATTGAAAATTCGCTCATAAACTCTTGTTGCATAAATAGGCTTTTTTACACATCATTTTCAAAACTATTTACCTAATTGAAATTAAATGTTATCTATCTGAGTTATCGGGTCTGAGTCGGTCGCCGTTCATTCCTCGTTGCGGGTTAGTCTAATCTCTTACGAACCGGCGCTTGGTTGGGCCCCCGCCCCCCGTCTGAAGGAGCAACATTGCCACCCACCACCCCCAGCCTTCTCATAGTTTTCATCATCAGTTTTCCCATTTTTCTTTGGTAATAATAATCCAATTTTCATGTTTCTTGTGGCATTCTTCTTATTTTATAATCTCTACACCCATGCTCTTGTTTAATTCCAAAAGTAAAATTCCATAACTAAAAAATAATTTTTCCCATTATGTGAACTTATTAAATTTTTCCATAATTAAACATAAATTGTTTTCTCTTGCTCGATTCCAAAGGTTCATTATTGAAAACAATAAACCAAAAATAAATTAAACGTTGCACTTGAATTTGAAATTTTTAAGGATTTTTGAAATTTACTAGTGAACCTATTTAGGGAATCGAAAAACTAATGGATTGCCGCTGGAATCATCAAAATCGACCAATAATTGTCAGAGAAAAGTGGGAAAAACCGTTTATTCGTTGAGCCCCTTAATAAAATCTCGATAAAAATGTGGAGTCTATTGCAATTTCTGCAATTTCACCCTTCCATACCCTTCAAATCCTCACAGTCGGACTCTGATCCAGAATGTTGACCGTGATGGAGGCAACTGTTGGTGGGAAACGTGGAAATTAACTTGGCAGGATTTGGAAAAAGGGCGAACGATACGAGCGGAGTCGCCTGAGAGATTCCGGCTCTGCCTCTCTACATTATGAATGAGAAGGTTGGCTCTCGCGGAAACTCGTTACTGTCGTCGGATTCTTGGATAAACCTTTCCGCCGAAGGAAATTGGAAGGTTGATAAATAGCGGGAGCCCATTTAGGACGTCGACGTAGAAGGGAAGTGCTGTGAAGGGCGACGCGTCCATCGAGTTACCTGACTGATTCCGGCCTGGTCGTCCCCTTCGTGTACTTGAACATGATGTTGTTGACCCAGGGGTCCCCATGATTGATCACGTTCCACTTGCAGGGCTGTAACCTCATTTCTTTTACTTTCTCGGCGGCAGAGCTGGGAAGCCGTCTCAGCCTCTCCAGTACGTCTTTCCTGAAAAACAAAATAAATATGCTATCAGATGAAGGAATTTGAGAGTTGAGAGACTTGCGTGTGCATGCAAGCTTCCAGTATTCCAAACAGCGATCATACCATGTAGCAAAAACACTGCAAATTATTACACACCGATTCTCAGCCACTTTGCTTCAAAAAATTTGGATTCTCCAAAATCAAAGTTTCCACCGTATTTAGGGTTTCAGAGGTTGGTATCTAAACAACTTTGGTTCCGTGTCTGTTCATCAGTATGTCTGTCGTCAATCTTGAAGGAATGATGAATGTTCCTGGAATGTCCAAGGTTTGCTGATTTACCTCCTGAAACTAACGGGAAATCTCGAAAACCTCTTCTACTCTGTACCTACGTACACCTAACGACACATATTTGACGGACTGAAATATTCATCTCTGTTTTACAAGTTATAGTTTTGTTAGGTATTTATTATTTATAGGGCGCTCATGATCTCCTCAAGGTTCCATGCGCCTAAATAAAGAAAAAACGTCTGCCAAGTGGGTGTGGCACATAGCTTCCTCGTATCCATAACCCGATTATATAGATGATTAGATGCATTGTTGTTAATCTCAAAACACCAATCTCTTAGTACCTTCCACTACCCTCATAGGGGACCATCTACACGCTAATCTGGACAATCCTAGAAAATTTCATCAAATTTGGATGAAAAAATAAGTGAGTAGATGTAGGTGATTGGACCAAAAAAATACTTAGCCTCGGCTGGGATTCGAACCCGCGACCCCTGGGGGACAGTTGAAGTTACGGCTGTTACAAGGAATTCACGTTTGCGCATGCGCAGTCGCTTCTATCAGTCCGGGGATAATGATTTTCATAGGGGACTATCTACAACCTAATCCACATAATCCCTGAAAATTTCATCGAAATCGGGTGAAAAATGTGGAAGTTATGGCCGTTACAAGGAATTCACGTTTGCGCATGCGCAGTGGCTACTATCAGTTCTAAGGTGATGATTTTCATAGGGGATCATCTAAATACTAGTCTGTAACATCCCTGAAAATTTCATTGAAATCGGACGGAAAATGTAGAAGTTATGGCCGTTACAAGGAATTCACGTTTGCGCATGCGCAGTCGCATCTATCAGTCCGGGGATGATGATTTCCATAGGGGACCGTCTACACACTAACCCGCACAATCCCTGAAAATTTCATAGAAATCGGACTATAACTTCGTATAGTTATGCGCGTTACAAGGAATTCATGACAGACACACAGACAGACAGACACACAGACAGACAGACAGACAGACAGACACGGAACCAAAATTGTTCAGAAAGGTCTAAAACGCAAAACGCGAGTGGAAATTTTGATTTTGGAGAACTTTTTTTTTTCGTCCTTGAAAAGTGAAAACAAAGCTTCCGCTACCTTGGTAGACTCGGAAGCAAAAAATCTGAAGGAAAATACGGGATCGACGTTTTAAAGGTCCATCGGATATACAGGTAAAACTATGTCGTGGATACAAGAAGGTGTTTTAAGGTTATGGTTGCGAGGAAGCTATGTGCCACACCAACTTGGCAGACGTTTATTCGTATCACATGATTTAGTTAAGGCAGTGGAAGCAATATGATTTTGCTGAGTCTACCAGGTAGTGGAAGCATTGTTTTCATTTTCAAGGTTGAACACATTTTTTCTTCTCCAAAGTCAGAATTTCCACTCGCCTTTTACGTTAAAGACCTTCCTGAACAATTTTGGTTTCGTGTCTGTCTGTCTGTTCATCATGAAATCTTTGTAAAGTGCAAAAATATGAGAAGTTATTGTCCGATCTAGATTAAATTTTCAGGGATTGTGGGGGTTGGCATGTAGACGGTCCCTTACGAAAATCATCGCTTATAATCATTCCTTATAACAGCTCCCACCCCTCGCTCGTCAAATCCAACCCCCCCCCCCCACAAGTTCTTGCATGCCCGCCCACCCACAGTTCGTAGGGGACCATAAATCCTCCCATTCGTAGGGGATCATCCTCCGATTCTTAGTGGAACATCCTCCAATTCGTAGGGGACTATTCCCTTTTTCAATTTTGACCATCCTAACCAAGATGGTGGACAGTGTTCAAATCCCACTCCAGTGTAAATGATACAAAATACAGTATCAGCCGGTAAATGGTTCTAGTTGTGCCCCGGTTAAGGTTGATGTCAGTCACTCCTAAGGGCTGAATTTTTCAAAACAAACTTTCCTAGCTCAAAAACTTTGAAGTTATCGTTTTATTCATCAATTTGAAATAATATTGAATTTTTAGAATCGAATGAGACCACCCAGAGCTCTGCAGGACCGACCTCATGAGAACTCGAGGTTTGGACTTACGATGAATCAGAAACACGAGTGTGAGTCGCAAAAGACTTGATTCTAAAAGGTACTATAACCAAACGTGGTTGGTAAAACGTGAGAAAAACGCGAAAAACCATAGCGACCTGAAAAACGTGTTATAAACCAATGATATAATTTTTTACATATTTCTAAATTATAATAAATGTTTTTGAAAAAAAAGGTAAATTAGTTCAAAGTTTAAAATAATTTTGAACGAGATTTGAAATATCAGACGTGGGGATTAGTACTTTTTGAAATCAAACGAAATGGATAAAGTACTTTTTCAATGAAACGGAATATTCACAATCGTTTTTCTTGGGAATAGATCATCTTTTGCTCCAAAACGATCGAATTTTTGTGAAGAACTACCCCCCTAAAACCCTGGGAAAGTGTTAACTCAATTTCGATTCCTTTTGGAATCAAACTCCTCAATTTCTTATACGCGTCTCAAGTACCTACCAGCCGCCCACCTCGCGAGTTTTCTAAATAAAAAATTCTCAGAGGGAGTAAGTTTTGTCAAAGAAATTAGCAGATCGGTCCTTGTGATGAGGAAAGTTTTGACACTTCCGAATGGAAAAACTGGATCATTGGGCAATTGTGAGCTCATAGATCTCGAAGTCTAGTCGAAATTGAAGGGCCAACCTGCTCTCTTCGCCATTTTTCTTTTCTTCGTTAATT
The DNA here is from genome assembly GCA_009739505.2 of Apolygus lucorum. NCBI lineage: Eukaryota > Metazoa > Arthropoda > Insecta > Hemiptera > Miridae > Apolygus > Apolygus lucorum. The sequence continues at coordinate 2,238,750 of CM019182.2, forward strand.
TCTGTTATTTATGACTGGGAATTGATAGAAAGGACGATGAAGACGGATAGAACAGAAGACTTGATATATTCGTAATAAGTAGGAACGGAAGACATCTTGATAAAATACAATGCCTGTTCAATAATTCACAGACATTAAATTATTGAGGAGGCAGTTAGTAAATAATATTGTTATATATTAAAATAATAGTCTTAGTAATAGTTAAATAATAGTTAAATAAATAATAATAAGTTAAATAATAGTTAAATAATAGTTAAATAATAGTTAAATAATAATAGTTAAATAATAGTTAATATAATAATAGTTAAAATAATAGTTAAATAATAGTTAAATAATAATAATAGTTAAATAATAATAATAATAGTTAAATAAATAGTAATAGTTAAAATAATAGGTAGTTAGTAAATAATATTGTTATATATTAAAGTAATAGTCTTGTCAATCAATAATTAAAGTTAACTTCTAAGACCATAAAAAAAAAAAAAAAATTCGTTTAATTTATTATGTTTATAAATCATACATAAATTTCCACTAGCCTGAAAAATTACAAGCTTATAAGGATTCAATTCTGGATATATTTACTCTTGCATCGAAAGAAGAATCTTGGTAACAGTGAAGGGGCTTTACAACAGCTGTTAGAGGGACGGTATTTCAAAACAGATAGGCCCTTTGTGCTCTAGGCGTCGATGTATACTCGTAAGTTGTGATACATTATATTTTCATATGAATATATTGCACCCGGAAAACAAGAACAGGGTGATGAGACTCACTTTGATCCTCCACTCAGAGTGCGGAAACTCTGGATCCGGCGAGATTATGGTAATCTGTGGTTTAACCCCTCCTCGCACTACCCTCCAGCTAAGTTGGGCATTCTCGTTGCCTGAACGCGCCTGGAAGTGGTGTAACGGTAGATATATCCTCATATAACCCCCTGATCGTGGCGGTACATTTCCCCTTCGACCACCAGAGTCGTGCGGGAGCAGAGATATGGGCTCCCGAGGTGCACCCTTACATACTAATCAGGAGTATCTGGAAGGAAGGGAACGTAAACACGTTCATAAATCTGGTTCCCAAGTTGGGATTTGATCCCAATTTATCAATCAGTGATTATATTAACGATGTGCTTGTATTTTTGAGGCTTGGTGGAAGGTCAGGAATGTGTTGACAGATATTCAGGAATCTGACATTGGTTTATCTAAAGACTGTTGTCATACGACGTTCGGTCAAACGACTCTTTGTCAATACGACGTTTAGTCAAAAGAATTTTAGTCAAACGACTTTCGTCAACCTTGTAAACTCAACTTTGTCCTAAGCTAGTGCTCAGCCTGAAGAGGCTAGGTTTGCACACGCTTAGCTGAAGAGATCCGAAAGATCGAAACAAAGAACCAAACAGAACGATCACCACTGAAAGTGGGAAGTTTGAAACGTGTAACTGCAACCAAACGCATTCTTGATGAGGAACGGGCAGTAGTTTTGTTTCAGTGTAGATGGGACTTTGGTCAATCGTTTTCGTCATACGGTGACTCATCAGCAACGCGAAGAAGCGTTGGAACGACTTGGATTTAAGCAAACTGTTTGTGATAAGCTAAAAAGCTTGTTTAGCAAACGGCTTGTTGTAAGCTAAAAGCTTGTTTCCGAAGAGTTTAAGACTTTTGTCAAAAGACTGTTTGTCAAAAGACTGTTGTCATACGACGTTCGGTCAAACGACTCTTTGTCAATACGACGTTTAGTCAAAAGACTTTTAGTCAAACGACTTTCGTCAAACCTTGTGAACTCAACTGACATTGGTTTAGCTGAGAGACCTGGAAAGCAGGAATGATAGACGACATTCTGGTATTGATGAGAGGAAGAGCGAAGTATAAAGTTCCTGATTCTGTGCGCGATCAAGACCTTGATAGGATTTTCAGATAGAAACTTATTCATCCAGCTATCGGCCGTTGGTTGAAACTTTTCAAGAAGGTTGACTATCAATTAGGTAACTTCAGGTAAAATATAATCTATTTTCTTAGAATACCTAATAGTAGAACGGTTATGTATAAATATGTTTACTTCAACATTTACTCACCATTCACCACTCCAGGTATCTTTGATGGCTTTGAGAAGAGTGTCGAACCGGTTCTTGGACAGGTCGTTCATGAAGCTGTAGTCGCCACCGAAGACGAATTTGGAGAACTTTTTGGGCGAAACCGTTCCATTGTTGACAAGCGCCATCGAGAGAGCGTGGAACTTAGCCAGGGTTTTGATGCTGAGGGAAGCGTGTTCGTAGTCCAAGCCGGCTTGTCTGTCTGTCAGCTTGTATCCGAGTTCCTGGAAACAAGAAGGTACATGATAATATTCGTGAGAAGCTCGTAGGAAAACACTGTGTTGATGATAACACGTTACTTGCTGCCATCACGTTACTTGCTGCCATCATGATGAGGTATTGTGGATGGAACAAGTAGTAAAAATGTCAATTGTTTCTCACCTGGGTGGCGCTTTCATAGTCCAGTCAAATTAGCAGTTAGGGTTTGCATTAATTCCGGACAAAGCGAAACTTTTATGGGTGACTTGTGGGTGCCTATGGAACATGTTTTTAGTATATTCTACTAGATTCTCCTTGTGCTAACTTTTTGGTGCCCGAAAAACCGCGATTTTTCGGCACTTGTTCCAGTTTTTCGCCTATAACTCGTACACGATGCATCCTACGGAAAATTTTACTCAATCCTTTATTAAACAAGATGAATTTCTGCGTCGAATGACCACCTGAAACGTTAAGATCGGTTCAGCCGTTTGGCCGAAATCGATCGTTGAAGTTTGGCGATTTTTCCCAAATTGGTTGAAAAATGGGTTACGCTCAAGTTTCAAGGCCTGTACATCAAAAACGGCGTATCCAACCAAAAAATGTCACATAATCAAAGTTGTAGAGAATCAAATTTTGTGTAAGAAAAGCATCCCCCCTTCCTCCCCCCTCCCACCCGCCCCTACCAAATGATAGAATAACGAAACAACTTCTGAGTAAACGAAATTATGAGTATTGAAAACGGTGTTGCAATCAAAAAATGTCATATAATCAAAGTGAAACGTCTGTTGTTCAACTTACTAAGGCACTGAGGTACTTGTAATACTAGAAAAGGCGAAAGAAAAAACATTCTCCTGGTCCTAACTTTTTGGTGCCCGAAAAACCGCGATTTTTCGGCACTTGATTCAGTTTTTCGCCTATAACTCGTACACGATGCATCCTACGGAAAATGTTACTCAATCCTTTATTAAACAGGATGAATTTCTGCGTCGAATGACCACCTGAAACGTTAAGATCGGTTCAGCCGTTTGGCCGAAATCGATCGTTGAAGTTTGGCGATTTTTCCCAAATTGGTTGAAAAATGGGTTACGCTCAAGTTTCAAGGCCTGTACATCAAAAACGGCGTATCCAACCAAAAAATGTCACATAATCAAAGTTGTAGAGAATCAAATTTTGTGTAAGAAAAGCATCCCCTCTTCCTCCCCCCCCCCTCCCACCCACCCCTACCAAATGATAGAATAACAAAACAACTTCTGAGTAAACGAAATTATGAGTATTGAAAACGGTGTTGCAATCAAAAAATGTCATATAATCAAAGTGAAACGTCTGTTGTTCGACCTAAGGCACTGAAGTACTTATAATAATAGAAAAGGCAAAAGAAAAAACATCTCCTAGATTCTCCTTTTGCTCACTTTTTGGTGCCCGAAAAACCACGATTTTTCGGCACTTGTTCCAGTTTTTCGCCTATAACTCGTACACGATGCATCCTACGGAAAATTTTACTCAATCCTTTATTAAACAGGATGAATTTCTGCGTCGACTGACCACCTTCATTTTTTAGATCGGTTCAGCCGTTTGGCCGAAATCGATCGTTGAAGTTTTGGCGATCAACCAATTTGGGAAACATCGCCAAACTTCAACGATCGATTTCGGCCAAACGGCTGAACCGATCTAAAAAATGAAGGTGGTCAGTCGACGCAGAAATTCATCCTGTTTAATAAAGGATTGAGTAAAATTTTCCGTAGGATGCATCGTGTACGAGTTATAGGCGAAAAACTGGAACAAGTGCCGAAAAATCGTGGTTTTTCGGGCACCAAAAAGTGAGCAAAAGGAGAATCTAGGAGATGTTTTTTCTTTTGCCTTTTCTATTATTATAAGTACTTCAGTGCCTTAGGTCGAACAACAGACGTTTCACTTTGATTATATGACATTTTTGGATTGCAACACCGTTTTCAATACTCATAATTTCGTTTACTCAGAAGTTGTTTTGTTATTCTATCATTTGGTAGGGGCGGGTGGGAGGGGGGGGAGGAAGAGGGGATGCTTTTCTTACACAAAATTTGATTCTCTACAACTTTGATTATGTGACATTTTTTGGTTGGATACGCCGTTTTTGATGTACAGGCCTTGAAACTTGAGCGTAACCCATTTTTCAACCAATTTGGGAAAAAGCGGCAAAATTCAACGATCGATTTCGGCCAAACGGCTGAACCGATTGTAACGTTTCAGGTGGTCATTCGACGCAGAAATTCATCCTGTTTAATAAAAGATCGAGTAACATTTCCCGTAGGATGCATCGTGTACGAGTTATAGGCGAAAAACTGAATCAAGTGCCGAAAAATCGCGGTTTTTTGGACACCAAAAAGTTAGGACCAGGAGAATGTTTTTTCTTTCGCCTTTTCTAGTATTACAAGTACCTCAGTGCCTTAGTAAGTTGAACAACAGACGTTTCACTTTGATTATATGACATTTTTTGATTGCAACACCGTTTTCAATACTCATAATTTCGTTTACTCAGAAGTTGTTTCGTTATTCTATCATTTGGTAGGGGCGGGTGGGAGGGGGGAGGAAGGGGGGATGCTTTTCTTACACAAAATTTGATTCTCTACAACTTTGATTATGTGACATTTTTTGGTTGGATACGCCGTTTTTGATGTACAGGCCTTGAAACTTGAGCGTAACCCATTTTTCAACCAATTTGGTAAAAATCGCCAAACTTCAACGATCGATTTCGGCCAAACGGCTGAACCGATCTTAACGTTTCAGGTGGTCATTCGACGCAGAAATTCATCCTGTTTAATAAAGGATTGAGTAAAATTTTCCGTAGGATGCATCGTGTACGAGTTATAGACAAAAAACTGAAACAAGTGCCGAAAAATCGCGGTTTTTTCGGGCACCAAAAAGTTAGCACAAGGAGAATCTAGTAGAATATACTAAAAACATGTTCCATAGGCACCCACAAGTCACCCATAAAAGTTTCGCTTTGTCCGGAATTAATGCAAACCCCCCCCCCTTTTTTTGGCTAATTTGACTGGACTATCAGGGCATACGGTGACCCCTTTCTGCAATCGTATTCACTGACTATTGTCGTTGAATGGAAACCTTTCTACAGCTAATCTTCGTTTCTCAAATACACCAGTTTTTTTCGCTTCTTTTGGGGTGGTTATCAGCTTTACCACTGCATACAATCCCCAAGGAAATGGAGAAGTGGAAAAATACAACGGAATTATTTGGAGGGCGATTGAACTTGCACTGAAAGAGAAAGGACCGAAAATAACTCAGAGAGTGCTCTAGGAAACTGTCCGCTACCCGGTCACGCCAGTGCACCAGTACAAACGTCACACCCTACGAACTGGAAATTTAATCACCCTAGAAGATCTGGATATTAATTTTCACCACCACAGTGATTTCTTGGACCTAGAACAGTATTGCTCAAACAATCTAACAGGCAATCAAAATGTGAGCCACTGGTTGAAGAAGTGACTCTTGTAGACAGAAATCATGACAACGCACTGACCCGCGATTCCGATGGCAGAGGGACCACAAGATGTACTTGACATCTACCTCCATCAGGAGAAGGATTGTTATGTCGGCGTGTCGTCGGCTGGTCGATTTCTATTGGTCCCTACTCAACAAAGGCGAAGGATGGGACAGCACTTTCTGTCTGGCGCGTTACTGCCTAACGCATGCAGGAGTGCTTAAGGAATTCAGCTCAGCTGCGTACCTCGGCGCGATTGCTCGCCGACTGGAGGGAGGCAGTACATTTACCTAGTTCTCAGTTGGGGGCAGACAACTACTAGGTGAAATGGGAGTGGAGGCCGGCACAATGTGCTTACCGAGACCTCTGAGGAATTTTGGGCTTCCTAGTGGATACAAAGGAAAACAATAAATAATCAAGTCGATTGTTAGAAGACGAATACATGAAGGTGAAGCCCTGAGTCCTCCTTTTTTTATTACTTTAACAGGGTAAAGGGAGAGTGGAGGAGGGTGACGTCAAGTGACGTGTTTGTCCCCCTCACTCTACCTACCTGGCACGATGAGTCACTCAGGGTTTCCATTGTGTCCTTTATTGGAGAACTAACATATTCGAGTATATGAGTCATTACAAGGATCTATTTCTTTATTTGAAGACGAATTAGATTTAGCCACCTAGCAGTACTAATGATGAGAACACACAAGCTGAACAGCCAACTTCAGTGCTTCGAATTACAAAACCAATTACTGATCCTCATGCCATCCAGAGAGAGCCTTCAGAAATTTTGCAAAATCCCTCAGTGAATCTCCAAGGAGGTATGTTCTGAGATTACTATAATGTAATATTATCGTGTTCACTGGCTGGTGTCGTTGTATGGACACACGTTTAAAGCGTTTTTTTGAACAAACCCAGTTTCTACAAATGTGTTCTATGCAGAATAAAATATTTCTACAAGTAATCTTTGTTTCTCAAACACATCACTTTCTTAAGCCTTTCTATCCTCCAAAACGCCTCATTCTTATCACACATCTTCATCACAGTTGCATCAAACCCATCAGTTTTATGTAATTTAAAACAAAAACAACTTTAAAAGAGATTCATAAACTGGTAAAGAATCACTCAACAAGGAAGTGACTGAAATATGACACTCCGTGGCGGTCGCATGAACTGCGGAACCTGGCGTGTCAGACGCCGATCTGAGTCACCTTGCTAAATGCGTAGTACCCCAGTCTGCGGTTTCTCAACAACACCTCTCTATCGCCTTCCAGACCTCCGCTCCACCATAAATAATTTCCAGTGACCTACTAATACCTACCAGTTATATGTCTAATGAAGGTAAAAGCAAATGTGATTTTCTCGTGGATTGTGAATCCCCACTTTCCTTACCAAATTCCGTTGATTCCTAGCATTTAGGAATACAAATAGACTATCTATTAGGATTAGATCCACTAATCCGGCATTGAGTGACAGTAAAATGTTGAATTCTTGAGTTTCCGCCAAAATTGACAAGCAGGTGGGAAGAAGGGGTGGGACCAGGCGATGACAAGTGAGCAAGAGAGAGAGCAATATCGAAAAAAAAGATCGGCAGAAATATAACCATTTTGACCGAATTTTTTCAGCTAACACTTGGCCGATTATCATTCTGTAAAATTATCTTATATCCTAGGCCGTCATCAAGGCAAATTTCTCGTTAAACATTTATTTATTTTTTGACAAAACACCATAATTTTTGTTTTGCTGCTATATTTACACTGGACCAAAACATGCGGGTATTCAAATAATTTTGGTGTGCAAAAACCGGGTATGAGTTTCCTCGCATCCACAACACGATAGTAAGATAGTCTTGGTATGGGGAATCATCGAAACTGTTGAATAAATTATTATATAATATTAATTATATAATATAAATAAATAAAATACAAAAATTGTAATAAATAATTATGATCAAAAATATATTCAATGATAACTTGATAACATGTCAGATGACAATTGTATTATTTAGGAACCATTGAATACAGTGTCATGTCTGCCGAGTCTTCGTGTAATAAAAATCTGTCTTTATAAAATCCGTTTTCATCGTCTTAATTTATGCCCTGTACATCCAAATTAACAGAAACAACGTTTTTAGAATGTAATTGTAGGGACAGACTACGAATTGTGATTTATTTATGTTAGGTATGAGTTGCCAGTTTTTGAGAAACTAGATATTTAAAATACCTACATAATATGTAGGTATTTAGTTAAGTTCGCTTGAGATGCATCATGGCACATCTAACATTTTGTCGAAAATGAGGTTAGAACGGTTTCTTATTTGAATTTTCGCGATTTGATTGGTGGACTTGATTTTTGATAGCTCCACTTGAAAAGCTGTAATTTCTGATTTAGTTATCATAGCACAACTAAAATCATCTGACATCTTGGCACATCTACAATCTTCAACATGGCGAAAGGCTACAGCTCAGATGATGAGCTGGGATTTGTTTGACTACGTTAATGATTAGGGAGTGTTCCTTGAAAAATTATTTTGTAATCTATTCTCCACCAAATAAACTTCAATAAAAACAAAATACCATATCCCAAGCTATCTGGAATGACAACTAATTCTTCGTTGAGAGTTGCAGATTTACCTGTGCTATGATGCTATGTTCTGAGAAAGTTTGATGTGCCATGATGTTTCATGTTTTTCTAGCAGCGTTCCTATAGAAAAGTCATTGCCAATTTCAAAGGGAAAAAACGCCCTATATCTTCCGTTGCTGCACGATCGCCTGCATGAAAATTTTCAAAAATACAAAAAAAAAAAACTGAATTTATTCACGATGTATGACAAATTGTTAGGAGGAAGGCCCTAACCACAGTGCGGACACGTCTTTCACTCATGACCTTCCTTATAAAAGGCCAAAACAGGTCCAATTCTGGCATTATAGTTTACCGACCAAAAAGAGACTTTCTCCAAAAACTTCTCTCAAAGTTTTTGGGACCTTACAGCTAAAATTTAAATTCTTATAGTCCCAAGTTGTAAGCCAGAATGTAAGGCGCCAGTAAGTGTCTCCATCACTTTACTAATCTCTCTATTTACAAATTGGAAATTAGCTAAAACTTTCTCTGCTCTACAAGGACTTGACGCAGACTACTCTGTACACTGAAGCTGGAAGAGACTCTTCTCAAATCAAAATGATTTTTCAAGCTAGATATGTGGTTCCACTTTTACAAACCATGGATTGCAGGAAACATATATATATGCTCCATATGTAATACGTATGGGTGAAAAAACCCTAGAACATAATTTCATTGGGAGATGTTTAATTTTCAAAACCTACAGGATGTCCTTTCTAGGGAAAACGAGCCTCACCCAGGCGGAAATTCTATATTACTCAAGCGGAGCGGATTGGAACTCGTTAGCCCGTAATATTAAAGCAGCTAACAGTTATTGCCACTTCCTAATCGAGCAATTTAATTATAATTAAATAACACGGGAAAAGTGAACAGTAAATAAGGGGAACAAACCATTCAGATATTCTAAATGTATTTAAAACCAAATTAAAAACCCTGCAAATTATTACACAAAGGTTTATTATGTTTCTGTATAAATCACTCGCCTGCAAAGAGCACAGATTTGCCTTTGTCACCACCTACACACCAAATTTTCGCTTCACAATCAAGTTTATCTTGAAGAAATGAAAGCTTCACGCTCAATTCAAAACATAAGAAAAGTCGATTACTTGCTAAGGACGCAAAATTGAGTACAACTCGAAGAAACGAACACCAATCAAATTCTAGCCAGCTAAAATTTGAACGGAGATTAGACCTCTTTTGAGATTCACACTCGTGTTTCTGACTTATCATAAGACCAACCCTCAAGTCCTCGTAGGGAGCGGACGGTTGGTCCAACAGAGCTCCGGGTGGTCTCGTTCGATTCTAAAAATTCTGTCCGGAACGGACACTACGAAATATCTTGCACCACATGATTTTTGATTATATGTCGGAGATGCATGATATTCTTCTGATTCAATAAAAAGTTCATAATTGTGTTAGATTCTCAAATACGCGTGCTTATTTCACTAAAATAATTCAAACCTAATAATAGTGTAATAGGTACCAATAACGAGATCTAACATAGTGGCGACCTTTGCCTTTCGAAATGGATAGATTGAAGCTATTCCGTGCAAAATACGCAAAAACTTTGCGTATTTCAAAAACTTTTTGCGAAAAATTGCGAAAAATGCAATACTATTTTAAATTGAAGAAAAAACAATACTTTTATATCAAAAGTTTTTGAGCAATGTCGTTTCGAAAATTTCAGCTTCAAATTTCATCAAAACCGCCCAACTAAGAAAAGTAAGCGGACGGACGTCCAAATTTTTATTCGATTCTCGGATTCCACGTACCTACCTTGAAACAAAACAAACAAATTTTGAGTGGGGGGGAGTAACAAATAGTTTTTATGTTCGATTCCAAAGGTTCATTATTGAAAATAATAAGGCAAAATGAAAAGGTCTCCTCTTGGGTTTAAGAAAATTTGTGTTACTACTGTACTCATCTGTGATGATACTCATTTATTAGTATCTATTGAAGATTAATAGGAAATTAAATTTCTACCTGCATTGGCGGACTTCCGGTTTACGGTATAATAATTAATACCAATACCGTATCATGTAGATCATGCGGTTCTTGTTAAACAATGTTCTAATTGTTCTATTTATAAAGTAGGTATGTAAGTATCTATCAATCTATATGGACTATCTATCAATTATGCTATATGGAGCAGAAGTGTGGGCAGACTCCCTTAGGTACCAAAAGTACCGGGCACGTGTGGAAGCTGTACAGAGGAGAGGAGCTCTGAGAATCAGTAGTGCATTTAGAACTGTCTCAGGTCCAGCATCACAAGTGATAGCGGGAACTATCCCAATATACCACCAGGCACTGGAGCGCAAAAGGATAAGAATGAGGAAGGCAGAGACAATTACCATAGTAAAGAGGGAAGAGCGGGAGGAGACCATCCGTAGGTGGCAAGCAGACCTTGTCTGTGAAACCCGTGGAAGGTGGACAGCCCTCATAATCGACGATCTAAAGTCTTGGTTGGAGAGAAAACACGGAGAGGTGAACTATTACCTGACTCAATTCCTCTCAGGGCATGGATACTTCCGCTCCTTCTTAGTAAAGATCGGGAAAGTTACTGACCCAGAGTGCAGATACTGTGGGATAGAGGAGGATGATGTCTGCCACACCTTCTTCACATGTCCTCAATGGGAGGGTATGAGGGGGTGTGCTGAGGAGGTCACTGGAACATTGCGTCCACAGACAATCATGCATGAGATGATTAAGAACAAGTCGAGCTGGGACGCAATGGCAGTATTTGTCACATCAGTCCTCAAAGCAAAAAAGCTGGATGGAAGATGGGAGGAAGATGATGAGGAATAGAATTGAAGGAGACCAGAAGTAGGAGCAGCCATTTGGCACAAAAAAAGGGCTCACCCTGAAGTAATACTGTACAAGTGGTCCCGGGGTGAGTCCTAAGCAGAGGGAGTGGGGTTTTAGTTGGTAGCCCCAATTCATGGGGAGTCCAACACTGTTGGGGTGAACTTCCCCTTCGCTCTTAAAGTTTCCCCACTTCCGTAACAAAAAAAAAAAAAAAAATCTATATGGACTCAAGCCATTTCTAAAAAGTCCATTCATGCAGTAATGGGTGATGAACGTAGAATTTTGGGGAGTGTGGTAAAAATGTTTCATCAGCATGATTCAATAGGTTCATAATTGAAAATAGAAGATTTAAAATGCATAATTATAAAGCTGTACTTGGAAGAGTAAGATGTTCCCATGAGATCCTGGTTGATCGCCTACCTCCATCTTCAGCGGTGGTATCCACTATGAAGCAGGATACGACCTAATAATGGAGCTGCCTAATGAATGACGTCTCCTCAGGCAGAGATACTAGCGGGAGATCACAACTAGGTATATTAGGAGATCAATGCATGCGACTCCACATTACAGTGACGCCAAGTGGCGCTCGAGCCGGTAATATATGCCACTTTGCAAGCACTCCCGGGTGACAAGTCAGTGTTGACGGTCGATGTTGGCGAAGCCCATTGTCACCGACGAATTATCGACTGCACGTTGTTTATCTCCCAAGTTCGACGTCAATTGCCAGATCCCCTCATTCATAAACAGGCAAACAATTTGCGCGATAATTTGCCAATTCGAATGAACTGCTCGAGTTTTTAGTGACTCAACAAGCTGGCTCATCTGTTCTTGAGGGCAGTCCTTGTTAAGTACAGAAAACACCGAAAATTCTGCATTAATAAACAAATGTTTTTACTCGTCATGTAACACAAGGTGCAATAACAATAGTGAACCTTAACAAAAACAATAGGGAACCAATCAATGGGACAAATTATAAAAGGGGAAGAAAAGAAAAAGAAACCTCAAAAGCACAAAGGCGGCAGAGCCCTGCAGGGGGGGTACCCAGCCGAACCTGTACCCACCCACCATGGCGGCTCCCGGATCGCATACTGGGCAACGGCCAACTTTACAATGTGCTAATGGCACAAACGGAAAATCCACCGAGGGGGATTTTTCCTAGACTATTAGAGAAGAGACTGTCAATTTATTTTTCATTTTTATTCTAAAGTAAAGGAGAGGCTGTTAATTTTGGTTTATTATTTTCAATAATGAACCTTTGGAATCGACCAAGAAAAAAAAAATTTAACACCCCCTCAAAATTTGATGGTTTACGTTTCAAGGTACGTAGAATCCAAAAATCGAATAAAAATTTGGCCGTCCGTCCGCCGTACGCCGTACGCGGCACTTTTGCCACTTAGCATTGACCGATTTTGATGAAATTTGGTATGTAGGCTCCATTTAGGGTCTAGTTGTGCCCCGAAGCTTTTGGTTGATGTAGTTCACTCCTAAGGGTTCCAAAATCAATTTTGAAATTTTGAAAACGCCCTAACTCAAAAAATTTTGATATAAAGGAATTATTTTTCCTTCAATTTAAGATTCTATAGAATTTTTAGAATTTTTTGAGACCACGCGGAGCTCTGTAGGACAAACCGTTCGCTCCCTACGAAAATTTAAGGGTTTATATTGAAATATATATATAAATCAAAACACGAGTGTGAACCGCAAAAGAGGCCTAATCTCCGTTCAAATTAGAGCTGATCTGAATGCGATCGATGGTTGGTAATTTTGATTTTTTTCTTGATTTTTTTATGCATTTATTTTATTTTATTTTTTTTTAATTTTTTTTATATTTTTCTCTTTATATTGGATGGTTGGTGATTTTGTAGACAAGTGATCTATAAGAAAATAATGAACCGTTGTGTAATAATTTGCAGCGTTTTTTCCTAGTCCTTGATAGAGACTGTGATTTTATTATGAGTATTATTTAAGTCTAAGAGATCTCAAGTTCCTTCAGATTCATTTTTCAACCTAATTTTGAACTTTTGTTGTTTTTATAAAAGCCAAAATTTATGTACCTTCCTAATGCTAAAAAATAGCTGTTATAAAGGGGTGGAGGAACTGTTTTTTACTTTATCAAAATATCTTTAATTTTTAATTAATGATTTAATAAATTGTTAATTTTTTCTAGTCTTATGATAGAGACTGTGGTTTCATTATGATTATTATTCAAGTCTAAGAGATCTCAAGTGCCTTCAGACTCATTTGTCAACCTAACTTTGAACTTTTGTCGTTTTTCTAAAAGCCAAAATTTATGTACCTTCCTAATGCTAGAAAAATAGCTGTTATAAAGGGGTGGAGGAACTGTTTTTTACTTTATCAAAATATCTTTAATTTTTAATTAATGATTTAATAAATTGTTAATTTTTTCTAGTCTTATGATAGAGACTGTGATTTTATTTTGATTATTATTAAGTCTAAGAGATCTCAAGTGTCTTCAGATTCATTTGTTTACGTAGTTTTGAACTTTTGTCGATTTTCTAAAAGCCAAAATTTATGTACCTTCCTAATGCTAGAAAAATAGGTGGAACTGTTTTTGTACTTAATTGAAATATCTTTTATCATAATGTGGTACTTACCCTTCTCATTCTCAAAACAGAATGTTATTTCTATTTTATTACCCTAGGTAGGCAACTGGTTCGTTCATCAAATCAGCATAGCACAACTGCAAAGAATTAGAATCACAGCATAGCACAAGAGGAAGTACTTGAAACAGCTCAGCACCAGTGCGGTTGAAAATTATGGTAGCTTAACATCAAGTAGTAATTTTATTTGCAGTATTAATTTTAATTCCAGTTGTCTAACCCATTTGTGTTGCATTAATTGAATAAGAGGAACAAAAGAAAATTATAAAACCTTCGGAGCCATTAGTAGGTACAAATCAGTTTTTCCGTTCTCCTGAAAAGCAAGAAATTCTTAGATGTGTCATGCGACGATATAAAGCGACAATATACGTACACAATACGTACAATACTGATTCGAATGGGACCAAATCAAAAATTCCTTCATTTTTAGAGAGAAAAACTAGTAGGACCAAATTAAAAAATTGTGTTTGATTTAGATCAAAAATTGAAATCGATTTAATCATCAATACCTGGGAGTCAGTCAGAGTTACTGAAAAAGGAATCGCAATTGGGACCATTAATTTCCCCAATCACTTTAGGAAGAAATTGATTGGAATTATTACCATTGTCCTTCCTGCAATGAGAATTGTTTTTTTCAATTACTTATTCCAATCACGTGTAATGGTGATGGGTTTTGCTTCCGAGTCTACCAAGGTAACGGAAGCTTTGTTTTCACTTTTCAAGGACGAAAAAAAAAGTTCTCCAAAATCAAAATTTTCTCTCGCGTTTTGCGTTTTAGACCTTTCTGAACAATTTTTGTTCAGTGTCTGTGTGTCTGTGTGTCTGTCTGTCTGTCATGAATTCCTTGTAACGCGCATAACTATACGAAGTTATTGTCCGATTTCAATGAAATTTTCAGGGATTGTGCGGGTTGGTGTGTAGACGGTCCCCTATGAAAATCATCATCCCCGGACTGATAGAAGCGACTGCGCTTGCGCAAACGTGAATTCCTTGTAACGGCCATAACTTCCACATTTTCCATCCGATGTCAATGAAATTTTCAGGAATGTTACAGATTGGTATTTAGATGGTTCCCTATGGAAATCATCACCTTCGGATTGATAGTAGCCACTGCGCATGCGCAAACGTGAATTTCCTTTTAACGGCCATAACTTTCATTTTTTTCTACCCGATTTCGATGAAATTTTCAGGGATTATGCGGATTAGGTTGTAGATGGTCCCCAATGAAGATCACCACCTTCGGACTGATACTAGCCACTGCGCATGCGCAAACGTGAATTTCATTTTAACGGTCATAACTTCCACTTTTTCTACCCGATTTCGATGAAATTTTCAGGGATTATGCGGATTAGGTTGTAGATGGTCCCCAATGAAGATCACTACCTTCGGACTGATAGTAGTCACTGCGCAGCGCAAACGTGAATTTCCTGGTAACGTCCATAATTTCTACATTTACAATCCGATTTCAAAGAAATTTTCAGGGATGTTACAGATTAGTATTTAGATGGTCCCCTATGAAAATCACCACCTTCGGACTGATAGTAGCCACTGCGCATGCGCAAACGTGAATTCCTTGTAACGGCCATAACTTCTACATTTTCCGTACGATTTCAATGAAATTTTCAGGGATGTAACGGATTAACTCGTTTTGATGTTTTGAGATCAACTACTATGCATTGGATCATCTATACAATCGGGTTATAGATACGAGGAAGCTATGTGCCAAACCCACTTGGCAGACGTTTTCTATTACCTTTACTTGTTGTTGGGAAAGTAATGGATCCTTCCAATTACACATTACAGGAAAGGTAAATTGGAAATCAATTCCAATTTTGTATGTATATTTGGTAGGTATGAGAATAGGTATTAAAGTACCCTATGGGCACAAATAAAAGGTTTTGACGAGGGGATTTGAAAAATTAATGTTATGTGAACCCTAGCTGAGAAAAGCTCGTAAATCTCGAAAAAAACTACATTTCACTCATAAAAATCTTGGGGTTGCACAATCAACGCTCATAATAGCTCTGACTGGTCTCATTCAGTTCTAAAATCCTCTGTATTTTAAATTTTGTACCGGATTTTCAGATTCCTCTCTCATTTTTGAATTCCGGATTCTACTCGTATTTTTGATTTTTGGATTTTACTTGGATTTTATCTGAAACGTTAATTTTTATTGTTGGAAATAACGCCGAAACGGGTCCTACAAACTCGAGATTTTTCACTCGCATTCCGCGTTGTAGATGTTTTGACATTTTCATGTCTTTCATATGGCACATAAAAAAAAATCGTCACGAAATTTGTTGCGACGAAATTTGCTAACGAAATTTGCTAACGAAATTTGTTGCGACGAATTGCTAACGAAATTTGTCCCAAGTCGCCACAATGATGATTATGACCATCAGAAGTGAAGTTGTTAGGTAGGTAGGTAGGTACTTTACAGTTTGATATTACCAGATCAGCTGAGTCGAAAATTGAGCTCCCAGATCAGCTGAGTCGAAAATCGAGCTCCCAGATCAGCTGAGTCTAAAATCGAGCTCCCAGATCAGCTGAGTCGAAAATCGAGCTCCCAGTTCAGCTGAGTCGAAAATCGAGCTCCCAGTTCAGCTGAGTCGAAAATCGAGCTCCCAGATCAGCTGAGTCGAAAATCGAGCTCCCAGATCAGCTGAGTCGAAAATCGAGCTCCCAGATCAACTGAGGCGAAAATCGAGCTCCCAGATCAGCATGAAAATGTTTCAATGTGTTGCAGACTCGTATGCAAGCGTTTTGGTTATTCTTTGCCATAAGAACAAGAAGTAATCATTACAGAAGAAAACTTATCTCTATACCTCAAAGCTTTTTTTGTAACCATTTTGATTTCATCACTTTCCATGCCAAAATAACTTATTGTGCTAAACGAAAATATTGTACAATCAGGAAACGGCAGTTAGTCCTTAGACAGTCCCCTATGAGTTCCGTACGAGCACGAGCATGGGCAAAGGACAATCCATTCGAAATTCGCTTTCCAATCCCAACAGTCCAAAATCGCCCACAATCGATAGCATTCTTTAGAATTCTACACGATTGCCGTTAAATTTCATCGCATTCGGATCAGTGGAATCAACAGTGTTGAGGGAAAAACAGAAAAACCACTAATTCTTAGTCCCAGGCTGCAGTTATTCCTCTTTGGTTTCAAATTCGAGAAACTTTTTCTCGATCTTCTCCTTTCTGATGTCTCGGATAGATTCGAACAGTTATTAATTACTTCAAGTTGAAAGAGACGAGTTATTAAAAATTCATTAATTATCAGAGGCACATTCGGTTGATAATATCGAAATCCTCTATGATGAGATATGGTTTCTTACGAAACACCGAAAACTACGTAAAGAATGAGTTACGAGCCGGTGTAAACTGGGTCATTGAGATTACGTTGTTTACACTATTAAAACCGATACTCCGTTTACGAGTCCCGCTTATTATTCCGTTCGAACCGACGCTCTAACGTACCGTAAAAACTAAATGAAACCCAGAATCAACATTTAACTAATTTTTCTTTTTTTATTCAGAAAGATCCCACTTTCACATTCATTCACAAACATCAATTCAATCTTTGGTTCAACCAGGAGGAATATGAACCGTTCTAAGTGATTGTACTAGTGATTGTACGTTCACACTAATAGCAGGCTTGGGTAAAGAACGGAAGAAGTATTCGGAATCCTTATTAGAAATATCACCGGGTGTAATTTCTGCTAAAAAAATGTAAAAGATTTGCGGAGTAATAGGTAAGCTGCGGTTGATAATTTTTCTGTGTAGATCACACTTTTTCAAAGAACACGGCTTTCCATTTTGGTTTAACATTTAGTACCTACCAACCATAATTATTGCGCGGGGTTAACTACTCAACGTTATTTTAATATAAAGTACCTACCAGCAAAACATCATCATCCGAGAGATGTTGGTGCACTCATGAGGAAGCACAATTGAAAAGTAAAGTAAAAGCGATTCACACTCGTGTTTATGATTTATCACTCAAAATTAGGACACAAAACTGAGTGCAACTCGCAAATTAAAAGTAAAGTAAAAAGTAAAAGCGATTCACACTCATGTTTCTGACTCATCACGAAAATTTAGGACGCACAACTGAATACAACTCGAAGAAACGAAAACGACAGCGTTTTGGTCAGCTAAAATTTCAACGATGATTTGGCCTCTTCTGCGATTCACACTCGTGATTCTGATTTATAGTTAGTCCAACCCTTAAGTTTCAACAGGGAAGCAACGGTTGGTCCTACTCTGGTTGGTACTCTGGGTGGTCTCATTCGATTCTAAAATGCAATTCTATTTTAAATTATTCAAATAACAATACCTTTATATTGAACGTTTTTGAACTAGGGCCCTTTTGAAAATTACGACCCTCATTTTTCACCCCTTAGAAGTGAGTGACGTCAACCAAAAGCTTTGCAGCACACCTAGACCCCTGTGTAGCTACTTTAAATTATTCATTTATTTCAGATTCTTCGTCCCTTGAATCGTAAAAATGACCAATTTTGAGGGGGTGATAAAATGTTTTCTTGCTCGATTTCAAAATACCTACCAAAATAATTGGCCACATTCTGTCCAGCCTTTGAAAACGAAGACACTCGGAGATTTGGAGACACTCGTTTGTGAACTACCACAAACAATGTCAATGAAAAGCAAAAGAATACAGTGGAGTATTCGAGTATCTAAATCAGATTGAGTACAACTCTTAAACAACTAAATTCCTTTCTAAACACTTGAATGTTTATCAAATAATATTAATTAAGTGAATATTCATATCTATCTACATTGCACGACGATCACAATAAGATAGGGCGTGGTTTTTTTTAACTTTATTATTTATCATCCAATTCGACCTCCTGGTTTCGAAGATGGTCAAAAATAAAATGAGAGGAGCTGGAGTCTTGTGGCAGAGTATCCTGACAAGGAAGACATTGTTAGAACGAGAGAGAGAGAGAGAAGGGAACACCTGGTCCGTCCCACCATCCAGAACTGATGAAGTGCCCCAGGACTCAGCCTGAAGTAATGTGTTAAACAGTTCCTGGCTGAGCATCCAACGTGGGAGAAAAGAACCTTTCAGTATAGATGCCTTTAGATAATCATATTCTCTTTTCATCTGTTCGATTCGAATTTAGGTACTATGGATTATCCAATAGTTCATCAAAGCAATGTGGAGTTCGGCGACACGACTCGATTAAGTACCTTACCTTCAGGTCTTCGAGAACAATTTTGGTGTCTTCAATGTAGCCTAGACAGTGCGGCCACAGTGGTTCACAATCGGAGAAGGCCTCTTGGTTTAACCGCTCCATACACGGGAGCACCTCGAGGTACATCTGAAATGGAAGAAAATTCAATTATTTATTTAGATCAGTACATCGTGGTGACAAAGTGAGGCTAACGGCAATTGTGGCGAAGTTGATGCATAGCTGGCATCACTGGCATGAGTGACATTTACTTGTTGTCAGCTCGATTTAGACGTATGGCATGTGAGAGCAGCCGCCTTTATCCTCAGTTACGTATTACTATGAACTTCTGAGTACATTCTGGGCGGTATTAACCCATCAGAGATACTTAAACAACAAAACGCTTCAATAAATAGGGCGGCAAAACCTTTTCCACTCCCTCCAAATGAATAAATTGTCAAAAGAGAATCTCTTTGCAGCTGAGAATGTTGTAATTGTGATCATATATTTTTGTTTTCCAAAAATGTTTTATTAAAAAAAAAAGTAATGTAAACAACCATTTCAAGATTTCAGGTTGGATTTTCGTCCGACTGCCATTTCTGGCGTCGCGGATGTCATCAGCTGTCTTCCAAAGTGAAGCTCAGAATTTATTCTGATGATTTCGCTCAAGGCTTCCCATTTCCTCACCGCCGTGGGTGGGAAGAGGGGGGGGGGGATGAGCGCACAAACCCTGGCGGCGAGATTCGAACGCACGACCTCCCACAGTCGGTTCTTATCTTGCCTCCAAAGAACGCGCGCCCAAACACCCACGGCTACACCAGCCCCCCGTGTTTTATTAATCAGTCATTCAAATATTGCAGAACCTTTGTTTTTGTGACTTATTTTATCTAAATGTTAATTTTCACTAGTTTACTACATGCCAATAAAGTTTAATAAATTAATTTTGCTTCCGAGTCTACCAAGGTAGCGGAAGCTTAGTTTTCACTTTTCAAGGACCAAAAAAAAAGTTCTCCAAAATCAGAATTTTCACTCGCGTTTTGCGTTTTGGACCTTTCTGAAAAATTTTGGTTCCGTGTCTGTCTGTCTGTCCGTCTGTCATGAAATCCTTGTAACGCGCATAACTATACGAAGTTATTGTCCGATTTCTATGAAATTTTCAGGGATTGTGCGGGTTGGTGTGTAGACGGTCCCCTATGAAAATCATCATCCTCGGACTGATAGAAGCGACTGCGCATGCGCAAACGTGAATTCCTTGTAACGGCCATAACTTCTACATTTTCCATCTGATTTCAATGATTTAGTTACAGATCAGTATTTAGATGGTCCCCTATGAAAATCATCACCTTCAGACTGATAGTAGCCGCTGCGCATGCGCAAACGTGAATTCCTTGTAACAGCCATAACATTTACATTTTTCATCCGAATTTGATAAAATTTTCTAGGATTGTCCAGATTAGCGTGTAGATGGTCCCCTATGAGGGTAGTGGAAGGTACTTCGAGATTGGTGTTTTGAGATTAACTACTATGCATCGGATCATCTATATAATCGGGTTATGGATACGAGGAAGCTATGTGCCACACCCACTTGGCAGACTTTTTTAAAATTTCTAACACGCTGGTCTTGGGCGTTTTTTTTCCAAATAATTCTTACAAGAAACTAACAGTTTTTATTTATTATTTTTAAAGCTATTTAATTTTATTATTGATAGTTTATAATAACGGTTTGACGGATAAATACCCCACAGTACTCTTGTTTCATCAAATGGAAAATGCGGGTGCTGACAGTGGTGTACTCATCACGTTCAAGTAATGTTCTACCAAAGCCATTGAATTGGATAGTTGAAAATTTTGCAGCTTATATCTAAGGTACCTAAGTAACACAATTTGAACCAAAAATATGAAAGAATTCCGCCGATCAGAACACACGGAAATGGTCCATTGAAAAACTTGTAAAAGCGAGGTCAAATCTCATCTCATTTTCAAGAGTGAAATAGTAATAATTTAAGAAGAGCTACGGAAAACAGAACTCGATCGTAGGGTCGAGCCATTCATAAAGATTACAAATCAGTCGGGGAAATTTGGAAACTTTAACTCAATTTGGAACACAAACAATATTTGTAAGAGTGTTCGGAAATTCCAATATCGATGTAAATACTATGACTTCCAGGCTAGCTCATCATCGCAGAATAAACATCGTCCTAGGTACCAAACCTCACGGCCGCTTGATTCACCTTGTCAGCGTAGTGTGCTAATCAGTTCGAGTACACCTTCGAATCGGAGCGTGGTTTCTAGTGTTTTCTACGTAAAAACACTCAATGAACGCCAATTCTGTTGATGGGAAAACAGTTCAAATCGTTACATCATTCTACACAAATGTTTCGTGGCCAAAATAAAATGTTATATCGCATAGAATGAAATAAGTACCTACTGGAGCAATGGAGGACGGCTCTCCGATCTGTATCCTAATAGTCTCACGCAGACTGTTCTGAACGGTTGAGAACTTTCCGCACTAAACGCACTTGAACTTTTCGGAGTGATAATCTCGCCAATGAGAGAAACTTTGAGGCTCTTTTTTGTCCCCTCTCGAGTATCTTAATTAACACGGTTTTTCCATTTGCTTAAATTCGTCTGATGGTCAAAGTTTGAAAACGTTGAGACAAAAAAAAAGGGGAATGCGAGAGTGGATCCCGTCGGGCTCACGCCCTTCGTTTGCGTAGAGAATTGGAAACTGTTTGGACGTATTTAGTTGATGACTTCAAAGTTAATTGGCTAATTTTGGAAGAAAATGTGTCGATGCTCTTCGAATGAACACGATGCGGTGGAATTCAAATGGGGAGCACCGAAATAACACAACTGAATTGGCTTTGTTCTATAAATATATTCACAAGATGGAGACTTCAAGGGGTGTTCTGTTAGAGTCACCTCAGTACCCGATAGAGCAAAACGTTTGTGACAGACACAGGAGGACTAGGCCCTGCAGCCCCTTCTGTGAATTGCAGACCCTCCAGTTGGCCTCCCTTCTGCACATGCAGTGCAGTTGCAGCATCTGCATGAAGCACTCTAGAAAAACAGATACGACTCTGACGAGTTTTTTTTTTTTTTTTTGTATTCCAATACTTTTAATAGAAAGAATCAATAATATTCATACATTAGGAACCTAATCCCCACACTCCTTCCCATCAGTAAATAATTTCATTCAGGACTTCGTGGCTCAGTCCTAATTTGGACCACTGGCCGCCATCGCTAATAAATTTAGGTGTTACTAACCGAAACACTCATGTGGCTACTTTGTTTCCTAAAATAGACAACTATTCGTTGTCCGCAGTGTATAAAATAATCTGACGCGTCTTGTGTACTTTAATAGACAAATCGAGTTGTTCGGTCAGAAGATTACGAGCCATCTACCGAGGAATTGCGAATATCTCGATAGACGTAGATTCAGCGTTTTCCACACGCTAGATTACGGTATTACGACGAATCCGCCCAGAAAACTAGTAGCGTCTCGTTTACTCGAGATCCTGGGAACTACAGATAATGATAAAATTAACTATTTCAAGAAGATTAATCAGAGGAGTAATTTTGTGATTAATTAGACGATTGGTAGATTAGTTGAATAAGAGATTTAATAATGCGTATTTCCCCACACAACCATATCTCCTATCCCTCAGTCCCTGCCACCTATGTATACCGCGCTGTCCTGTTTGCTCGGAAACTTCGTCCATGGTTTGAAGGCATGAGGTTCGATCATGGCTATTCGACACGACGGACCGACCTCATGATAGTCCCACGTCACCGAATGAAGTTTTTCGAGCGATGTGCCAGCTTCTCCATCATCAAGATCCTCAATCACATTGGAGACGGTGCCCTCAGCTGCCCGATTGCAAAAATCAAGACTATAAGTACTAAAAAAGTATTTTATAAACGAAGAATTTTATAGTGTGAAAGACTTTTTCCAATCATCTGTGCCAGCTTTGGCTGATTAGATTGGAGAGTAGATGGGCGTGCTGCCCATTATTATTCTAGGTTATTATCTTTTTTTTGTTGTATGTTTTTGATTTTTGACAATTCCAATCATACATTGTTGTGAAAACTGGAAATAAACAAATATTATTATTATTATTAAACATGGTAAGCCCTACCTTAAAACCACGAAATATCCGGTTTATGGCGTCCTGGCAGCACGGTGGCACCACTATTAGTTCCATGGTGGTACAGAGAATAATTCATGAAAATACGGAGGTATAATGAGAATTTTTTCTCAATTTCAAAGCTTGGGGACAGTTAGTAAGCAGTAAAGGAACCAAAATATTGAAAATTCGGATATTTGGTGAATATTATCCCCCTCCCCCACTCGCCACCTCCCCTTACGAATTTTGATACTCTGGTGAAATCATGTACAACTCGGGAGTTATTTGAGTCAAACAAAAAAAAAACACGCAAATCGGTTGGAAATTGAGGCCTGGGCAGAGTTTACAAGATTATGCCCGCAAACGCACGTTTTTCGAGCATTAACCCCCCCTTCCCCCCCCCCTTAAAAGGCAAAATTTGAAATTCCGGCGCCGTAGTGCACAACTAGATAGTTTTCCGCGTCGAACAAAAAAAGAACCACGAGAATCGGTTGAGAACCAAGGCCTGTGCCGACGAAACAAGATTTTGTCACACACACACACACAGACATTCACCTACGGTTTTTTTTTGCGGATTTGGATTCATGATGGCCCTAAAACGGATTAGTGTGTGGTTATTATTACTATTTTTTTTCTATTGAGAGTTGTCCAACTTTACCCTAGATCGATCGCTTAAGGACGCCCAAGTCTTACTGTGGGATGTCCTAAAAAGGAAGCAATTACGTCATTATAAATTTTGAGTTTTCCAGTAGAGTAAAATTCTCTGAGTTTTCCAGATCGCTGGACACCCTGTAATAGTCACTTCCTTCAATACCAGTCTTTTAGTGAATTCGAGTAAATTTTTCACGTAAAAAAATATGCATGACAGAAGTTCAAAATTCGAGTCAGATTCACAACAGTACTAGTGTGTGTAAATTTGATTTAAAAATTCACCTGCACCAGAATATACTAGGCGTTAATGTTGGAGCCCAAACCCAAAAACCGTCAATCAATTTTATGTAGTTAATCATATTAGGAAATCCGAGGGGGATTTTCAAATTGTCACGTTAAGTAGAGAAAGATCAAAATATGACGGCTATGCTCAAATAAAAAAAAAACGGTTATGCAAAAATGGTTATGAATTTGTCAACAGGAGTGTCATGTCTGCTCATGAAGAATCATCATCAAGTTATCTTTGCCATGAGCTTTTCAACACAATTTATCAAAATCCAACCATCCAAAGAAAGAGTAGGAATGTTGAAATCTCCGAAAGATTTGAAAAAAGTTATTGAACTTATTATTCTGATTATTCTGATATATTCTTATTTTTATATAAGATTAATATTATATTATATTCTTATTCTGATATTCTGATTATTCTGATATTATTGAAAAATACAAAAAAAAAAGATCCACAAGCTCGTATTATATTTTACGTGTAGGTTTGACCGAAAACATGTTTCGCCTCAGACAGACTCAGAAGTTGTTCAGGAAGGTCTAAAAGCCAAAATGCGAGGAGGAATTTTGAGTTTGAAAGACCAAAATTTATTTGATTGGCGGCAAACACAAAGCTTTTTTCGCTAGTGAAGAAGAAAAAATATGACTTAGGTACTTGGATTTTGAATCGAGCTCTTCAATTACTTTTTTTTCCGAAGAAAACTCAAGTTAAAGCCTCGAAAGCTGCTCTGGTATTCAGATCAGTTAGTGAAGTTGAATCGGTTCTGAAAAAAAACCTACACGAAGTTTCAATCCTGAAAGGTGTCCGCGCGAGAGAATAAAAAAAAGTTGTTCCATCAGTTCCAACCTCAACAGCCGAACTTTGTTGGAACGGCGTTCCAACTCATCAATTATTGCGAGTTTTACCGACTGATCGAAGGAAAGAACGGACTACGGCTCAGAGGTTCCTCAGACATTTTCCCAGCGTGTTACTGCTTGATTAATCTCTGTTATGAACGCGTTTATCAATCAAATTATGGAGCGCCAGGCGCTCGAATACCTGTTGCTCGACTTTCTACCATGAAACATTTTCGGGAGACCAAAAATCGCACAAATAATTCGGCTACGTTCATGTCATGTAAAATTATATTAAAATTAAATTTGAAAAATATGAAATAAATAGTGAAAACAAAATAAAAATGAAATTAAAGAAATTATGAAAAGTATGCCAAGTGGGTGTGGCACGTAGCTTCCTCGTATTCATAACCGGATTGTATAGATGATCCGATGCATAGTAGTTAATCTCAAAACACCAATCTCTAAGTACCTTCCACTACACTCTTAGGGGACCATCTACATGCCAATCTGAATAATCCTGAGGAATTCACGTTTGCGCATGCGCAGCGGCTACTATCAGGCCGGGGGTGATAATCTCTATTATAGGACCGTCTACAGGCCAACCCGCACAATTCCTGAAAATTTTATCAAAATCGGTCCATAACTTCGTATAGTTATGCTCGTTACAAGGATTTAATGACAGACAGACAGACACGGAACCCAAATCGTTCTGGAAGGTCTGAAACGTAAAACGAGTAGAAATTTCGATTTCGGAGAACTTTTTTTCATCCTTGAGAAGTGAAAACAAAACTTTCGCTACCTTGGTAGACTCGGAAGCAATACATAGGTACCATAATTTTTTTTCTAACTACTAAGGTTTATGTGTTTCTTTTCAAGGCAGATTGATATTATAATATTCATTATTGATGCAGCAATAAGCAATAAATAAAAAACTGTGATCTTTGCAGATGGATGATCTATACATCAAATAGTAAATCGCTGTGTAATAATTTGCAGCGTTTTAGCGATTTTTTGAAAAAAATTCTTTTAAATTTTTAGAAAATTTCCAAAGTGAAATCCGTTTTGGACAATTACCTATCGAACGATTACTGAGTTAAACACTGTTGTATGTGTATAAATCACACACACTCTCTTAGTGAGTGTTGAACTCTCTAGAGGAATTCATAGGAGTGTTTGTCGCCTGCTCCGGTAGAGCGACCAGCGCTAATATCGACATCCTTTGAAAATCACAGTCCGATATCAACATTCTTCTTCAAGTTTTTCCTCATAGCGTTTTTTCGTCGGTTTTATAAAAAGTTCTACGGTCCGTTCAAACGTTGAGATTCTACCCCAATTTCAGTTTGTTTAGCTTTTAAGTGTTTTTTAAATTTAATTTTGGTTTATTATTTTCAATAATGAACCTTTGGAATAGACAACAACAAAATTTAACACCCCCCCCCCCTCCCATACATCAGAATATGTTGATTTACGTTTCAAGGTGAGTAGAATCCGATAATCGATCAAAATTGTTCCGTTCGCCGTACGCGGTACTTTTTTCAGCTACCAAGGACCGAATGGGGGGTGCGCCTTTATTTTTTTAAACTTTTTTAACTTTAAAAATTCATAGGAAAAGATTTACACCGCTAGAAGGTCACGGTTGGTACCAAAATTCTCAGAATGAGGTCTACCTTAGATTAAAAATAACAAACAGTTTTTCCTACCCAGGCGCACACCCTATTTGATGAAATTAAGCCCATATAGTTTGGTGTATGGGTCTAGTAAATTGTGCCTCGAAGCTTTTGGTTAGCGTCAGCCATGCTATATAGCGACAAGCTGTGAAGCAGTCCAACTCCTTGACACAAGTGATATCATCAGAAGATTGAAGCGTGCCAAACCACTTGGCCAAGCTTACTTGTGAAGCAGTGAAGTAGAACATCCACCATAATGAAAAAAACACAGTGATGTATCTTAGTTTTGAATACTTGTCCATATTTTCAAAATGATATCGTTAATGAGTTATACTCGGTGCAATAAAGATTCAGTTTTTAAAAAGTCACTCCTAAGGGGTGAAAAATGGGGATAGTAATTTTCAAAACGCCCTAGCTCAAAAATTTGCAATCTGAAGGTATTGTTTTCAAACCAACTTAAAATAGAATTGAATTGTTAGAATCGAATGAGACCACCCAGAGCCCTGTAAGACTAAACGTTCGCTTTCTATCAGACCTTAAGTGTCGGACTAACAATAAATTATAAACACGAGTGTGAATCGCAAAATAGGCCTAATCTTCGTTTAAATTTAACTTGACCAGAATGCGATTATTGTTCGTTTCTTCGCGTTGTACTCAGTTTTGCGTCCTTAGCAACCAGTAATCGAATTTCCCAATAAAGGCACCTCAACTCTTCATTTCTTCGAATTGAGTGTGAAGCATTTATTTCTTGAAATTAAACTTGATTGTGAAACAAAACGCTGCAAATCATTGCCCAAAGGTTTATTATTTTCTGTATAGATCACCCTTCTGTGTAGATCACTGGTTCTCCATCAATAGCACTGTAAGCTGTTGCGTACCCGTGCGTTGTTGACAGAGGGAGGGGTGAACCTACCGCTGTCCCCAAGGCGCGAGTATATCGTTCAACGAGTGACGACTGTGTCGTCAATCGAGGAACGATTTCGGCACGAGTTCTGATGGGGGGAGAAAGAAAGCAAATACCAAAACACTGATAATTAAAGTTAAATGAAAGGGTAGCGTGAGTATAGTTACCTGTGGCGAGGTCAAGTCGAATTTGGAGCTCTCGTGGCGAGGTTGAGTCGAAATCGATGTTGCCTGAAGGGCGCTGAAAATTGTATCAGACACAAGTGTGTCTAGCCTGAGGGGCTTTCTACTTGATCCTGAAGGGATTTTATAGAGTGAACCTGAGGTGTGTCGATGCACGTTCCTCGTGATTGTTATCTGAACCAGGGGAATAGAATGAGAACTACAAGGTTAACAACTAATAGCTTTGTTTTATTAAAGATCCATAGCAAGTTCGTGAAGCGGAAAAGATTATAAGCCTGATGGGCGGTTCAATGTCGACATGATTTCGTCACAAATGAGTATGATTCAAACAGTTCCTAGCGTTCTTACAATCCGTTTTCATTCTCAGTATCAATGTTCAATGTCCAAATCATCAACAATATAGCTCAGTTATACAGTACAGTTTCGTTGCGGTTTTATGTCTTTAGTAAAATATGGTTACTCCTACACTGCACCTACTTTGGCCAAAGTGTAAAGGTAAATGGTTTGTTCACTCACGCAGACGGGGCCCGTAGGAAATCCGTGTGATGGGTGGCGGTTGTAGAGGAATGTCTCTTCACTGGAGCTCGGGGACTTCGCGGCGAGAGGACTATTCGGGGTTGATGGATCGATTTCGTGTTGATATTCGTGCGCGCACAAAATAGACTGGGGGGGAGGAGAGCAGAGGGTAGTGGGCCAGGCTCGCGGCTACCTCACTGTCTCGAAGCTTGAACTGGACTAGACGAAGACGTGGAATCTTCTGGAAATTCTGTTGTGTCTCCCCACCCTCCACTAAGGTGTTGGTCGTGGAGGGATTTGATTGGTTGACGAGGAGGACAGCTGTCCCTCCTCGTCGGGGAGTTAGACGCTCAGCTGGAGGTGGCGTCTTGCATCGTCTGGGGAGACTCAGGAGGGAAGCTAACTTAGCTCAGCGCCGCTACTGTTGGTGTTATTCAGTGAGCGAACGCTCACACCCCCCCTCCCTCCGGAAGCCAGTGTCGTCAACGATGACACTGGGTATCGGGAGTGGAAGAGAGGGGTGCGCCCCCCCTGAGCTCGAGCTCGTACTGATGACGGCGGCATCCGCGGCAGGCGACTGGGTTGCGGCGCGAGGTGGTGTGGGCGCAGGCGGGGATCTCTTTGCCTTGGCGATGGAGGGCGATCAGTCGCTGCCAAAACTCCTTGCACGCGGGACAGCGGAAGGAGTAGAGCCTCGCCACTGCCCGCGTGCAAACCGGGCAGGTAGGCTTCTTCTTCTTCTTCATCCGCAGTACGACCCGGGGCTGCTCCTCCGTCTCTTCCTCGTCCACCATGACGATGTCGGGTTCGCGGATCGGGGTCGGAAGGGGATCCGGTGCAGGGCTCGACGTCGGGGAGGAGGTGAGCCGCCGTCGGCCACGAGTCGGTCGTGACTGGACCAGAGACTCGGGCGACGACCCACTCTCCCCATAAGGCACGTTCGGGGGCTCGGGAGTGGTCGGGTTGGATTGGGCCAACGCCGAACCAGCTCCTGCAGTACTCGCCGCAGGTGGCTCTGCGGAGGTCTGGTCGGGTGCCTCAGACTCTGTAGTCCTCGCCGCAGGTGGCTCTGCAGAAATCTGTGCCTTGGCCCTCTCCAAGTCGGCCAAAGCAGCGTCTCGTTCCTGAACCAGCTCCTCTCGGTCCTTTAGCCACTGGTCTCTACCTCGCCGCAGGAAGTCCCGCTCTCGACGGATCCGTTGGTAGGCTGGAATCCATCTGGCCACCTCCAGAGTTGTAAGGAGTGCCGCCTGGCCATTATACTGGCGTACCGTCTCGGTGTCACCGCCCATGGAGAAGCGTATGAAGTTTGCCAAACTCTCGAGATGTTCGTGGGGCGCTGGATGTGGTTCCGGTGTTTTCACAAAGCCACTTGGTTGACCGTCTAGCTGGAGATGGAGGGCCTCGGTGCAATTTCGCATATGGGCAACCAGAGGATCCGGTGCGGTGGGTCCGCCCTCAAGGATCTTTGCCTCGATTTGCTTTTGTGACATCCTACAACAACAGAGAAAAGACCCTATGTGACATCCTGCCTAGGAAAAGTGACAAAATGAATTTACTGTACTTTATATATTTCAGGTACTTCAAAATTTTGATAGGCTCGAGTAGAACGGTGAAAGAGTAACGTGGTGTGATCTGAAGGATCCAAGGTAAGTTTGGTGATCTGAAGGATCCAAGGTAAGTTTGGTGATCTGAAGGATCCAAGGTAAGTCATTTGTCAGTTAGTATTCTGTATGTTTCCCTAATAGTGAGTCAGTCTCGTTGGTCAGTTCGTGTCATGTGTGTTTCCCTAGTAGTCAGTCAGTTTGTCGTTTGCCTAAGTGGAGTTGTCGGTAATCTGCATTAGACTCTCGCTTTCTTAGAGAATAACGTGCAGGTGTATCCTCCTCATATCCTCTTAGGCGTTTGCGTGGTGGGTCATTCTCTGCATCCTTGAACTCTTCTTCTTCCGATTCTGAGTCAGGGGAAGAAGTGTGGTGTTGGTTTTCCTGGTGATCGTGTCGATTGCCGTGGCGATCGTGTGAGACGTCGTGGCGATCGTGTGAATCTTCGTGGCGATCGTGTGAATCTTCGTGGCGATCGTGTGTACCGTCGTGGCGATCGTGCGTCTCTGGAGTGCTCGAGTCCTCGTGGCGATCGTGTTCGCCGGTCACCTTGGATTCAGTAGAGCGATCAAAATGGTGATCCGCGTCTCTGAGGTGACCGGTGTCCCGCGATTCGTTCAGTTGGATAGAAGTCTCCTTGTGAACTGCGTCGTGCGCTGGTGTGCTGGTGGACGGCAGGTTCGAGATCGTCACATTCTTTCTTGTTTCCCATCCATATTCTTCAAATCGGTCGTCTTTTTCTGTTTCAGGTGTTCCTTCTACTGGTGCTGAGGTCGTCGTTTCGTATGGGGTCCGTTCAATGTCAATGGGGTCGATGAAGGTCTCGTCGGGAATGCCCAACACAAAGGCTGGCTTTAAACGGTTGATGTGTACTGTCTGTGTCCGTATGTCGGGTTGATCTCGAATTTCATAGGTGACGTCGGACAGTTTTCGCAGCACTATCCAGGGTCCGGACCACGGACTCCAGAACTTTTTCACAATTCCGGTTGGCGGTTGGACATCCTTCAAGTAGACGGCTTCTCCTGTCGCGAACGATCTCAAAGATCTTCGAGCATTTATGGCGTCACTTCGTTTCTTCCAAGCCTCGTGGAGGCATTGTTGGGTCGCCTCACGGGCGGTACGGAGATTCTTCATGAGTGTAGTTTCGTCAGCACGGGGTTTTAGCCCCTGTAAAGTCTCGTTAGGGAGTCGTATTTCTCGTCCGAAAGTTAGGAAATTCGGCGAAAATCCGGTGCTTTTATGTGGAGCGGATCGGTACGCCGCAAGAGCGATTGGGAGCATGGTTTCCCAGTCCTTCGTCTTCTTCGTGATCTTCGCTAGGATGTTAGTCAGCGTGCGATGAAACCGTTCGCAAACTCCATTGCTTTCAGGGTGATAGGCGGTCGTGAATACTTGCCTAATACCCCACGTTTCACATAATGCTCGAGTTGATCCGGACGTGAATGCAGTTCCTCGATCGGAAACCAACCTTTCGGGAACGCCGTGTACCGGAATGTATCGATGTGCTAGGTTTCTTGCTACCGTTGATGCCGTACAGTCGGACGTGATATACGCCTCCGCGTATTTAGTAAAGTGGTCAATGACCGTCAGTAAGTATTTCGTCGAGCTTCCAGTAGAAATGGGTCCCACGAAGTCGATTCCGACTATTTGGCCGGGTCGCTCGGGGAGGAGTGGTTTCTGTATAGGGTTCTTCAAGTTCGGTGGTGTGTTTCGGCGGAGACATGCTTCGCATCGTCGAACGTTCTCGCGCACATCCTTCGACAGTCCGGGCCAAATTCCAAGTTTCCGAACGTGCTTTTCAGTAACTTCTGCGCCGGGGTGACCAGCCCATTCATTTTTGTGACAACGGTCGATCAGCCACTCGCGGAGCGAACTCGGAACGAGCGGTACCCACTCGTGGCGTCCGTCGTGGCGAACCTGTGTTTCCCAAACTCCGTTGGTATTGCGAAGGTTCCCTTGTTGTCGGTCCAGAACGAGGGTTTGAACCCAGGTATCCAAATTCTGTGCGGCGATCATCAATTCACGGGGAAATTCGAGGGTTACGACAGCAATATCTCCCCTACTTAGTCCATCTGCATGTCCCATTTGTGAGCCGGGACGATATCTCGCTACGAAATCATATTCGGCTAATCGCAGAATCCAGCGGCCGATGCGCGAGGTGGGGTCGCGGAGATGCATGGCCGCGGTGAGAGCCATATGATCCGTTTGAAGTTCAAATGTCTGTCCGAGTAAATATTCTTGAAAGTGGCGGACCGCCCATACAACTGCGAGCAGTTCTCTCTCCGTAACCGAGTACCTAGTTTCTGCGCCGCTTAATTTCCTACTTGCATAAGCCACGGGCCTCTCTTCCCCATCAAAGCTTTGTGAGAGGACAGCTCCCAAAGCGGAGCCGGAAGCGTCGGTCGCAAGAATAAAAGGTTTGGTTAGGTCGGGGTATGCGAGTACGGGCTCGGCGGTCAACTTGCCCTTGAGTTCGTCGAAGGCCTTTTGTTGTCGGTCAGTCCACTCGAAGGGAGCATCCTTTTTGAGCAGGTCAGTTAACGGGACGACTATCTCCGAGTATTTTGGAATGAAGCGTCGGTAAAACCCAGCAAGTCCCAAAAATGACTGTAGCTTGAGCTTCGAAGCAGGTGCAGGGAATTGCTTGATTGCAATTATTTTCTCAGGTTCGGTCAAGATTCCGTCAGGTGTAATACGGTGACCTAAAAATCGAACCTCATTTTTCAAAAACTCGCACTTGGCGAGGTTGACCTGTAACCTTGCCTCCGATAATCGGTCAAAGACTTGCGTGAGTTTGTCCAGGTGCTCCTCTCGTGTCGCAGAAAATATTATCACATCGTCTAAATAGACGAGGCAGTTACTTCCCAAAATGCCGTCAAGGGTGTCATTCATGACGCGTTGGAATGTCGCCGGGGCGTTTTTCAATCCGAATGGCATCTTCTCGTATTCAAAATGACGTCCGAGAACCGAGAAAGCCGTCTTTTCCTTGGAATCTGGATGTACCGGAATCTGGTGGTACCCAGATATCAGATCTATGGTTGAAAACCAACGGCATCGTCCGAGCATCGAGAGCGTTTCCTGCAAACGTGGGAGGGGGTAGGCATCTCCTTTAGTGATTTTGTTTAACTGACGAAAGTCCGTACAAAATCGCCAAAGTTGTTTTTCCCCCGGCGGTGTCTTCTTCTTCACTAAGAGGACCGGTGCGCACCACGGGCTAGTTGACGCGCTGATAACTCCCGATGAAAGCATATCCTTTATCTGGGTCTCGACGACTTCTCGTAATGCGTGCGGGACCGGGTATGGTTTCTGCTGGGCGACAGTGGGTTGCGTGGTGACAATTTCGTGCGAGACGTTGAGGCTACATCCTTCTCCCGTAGGAGGATTAAACAGATCCTTAAATCGGCTTAATACCTCCCTCGTAGGTTTAGCATCCGCTTCATTGAGATGTTGTAGTTTCTTGTTCAGGGTTGTTTCAAATTCGGGTAGGGGTGGGTCCCATTGGTCCGTGGGTAATTCCTCCCATTCTTCTTCCTCACTGGACTCTTGAATTGAATTGATATGACCCCCTTTTTCATAGTCTTGATTTAGTCGGGAAATTCCACCAATTTGTAAACTGTCACCAATTTGTAGCTCATTGTGACTTATTCGTGCGTCGTTCATGGTGTCGATGAGTATTTCCAGGGGTGTGGTGATTCGACAGATGGATGTGTCGACGTGTGTGTCGATACCCTGTGACAATGTGCCGACGGGTGTGTCGATCGTGTCGATACCCTGTTGCGACAATGTGTCGTCGGGTGTGTCGATTGTGTCGGTACCCTGTTGCGACGATGTGTCGATGGAGGTGTCGAATGTGTCGATACCCTGTTGCGACATTGTGTCGAGGGGTGTGTCGGTACCCTGTGGCGATGTGTCGATGGGTGTATCGATGGGTGTGTCGATACCCTGTTGCGATGTGTCGACGGGTGTGTCGATACCCTGTTGCGGTGTGTCGACGAGTGTGTCGACACCATGAGACCTGATGGTAATAGGTCTGGCCACAGGTGTGTCGAAATGTACTCTTCTCGGTGGTCTGGGTTGGTCTTCTTGATCGTCATCAGTCATCTGTGGTCGTCCGGGAAGGTAGTAGTTCGGAGTCTCGTCACACATGTCGATAGGTGTATCGATAGGTGTGGTGGTTCCACCGAATTGTCGAGTCCAAAACTTCAATCCGCCCATTCTGCTGTTTGGTGTGACGGAAGTAGTCGAAGTGTGCGGTGTGTCGATCGTCATGTCGAAAGTGGATCGATCACGTTCATCCATGTTGGGAGTGGCTGTTGCCACCGAAAAGGTACTAGGGAGGGGTGTGTCTGTGTCGTGTTCATGGCTACGATCATCAAACAACCCGGGTTCCCGCCTCTCCGGTCGCAACACCACCCCCACGCTGTAGGGCTCGTCGATCATGTCGACGGGAGTGTCAGGTCGGATGGGTCCCTCTGGCGTGTGGTACTTCATCTCGGGTCCCGTGGTAAACGTGATCGGCACTCTCCGCAAAACGTCAAGTCCCAATAGGTCCAATGTGGCACTCTTCCTTGCGAATACGAGAAAAGTGTGTTCGAAGGAACACCCCCCGATTCGTGTGTGCAGGCGCTGTTCTCCCGCGAAGTGTAATGGCATACCGTCGGCCCCCCATGCGATCGTGCGCGTAGGTAGGAGTTTTACCCCCCTCACAGGCGTTGACAATACCGACAGGGCAGCTCCCGTGTCGACAGTCATAGATCGCTCTTCAGGGCCCAAACCGACGGTAATCTTCATCGTGCGCGTCATAGGAACCTCTATTGCGGGAATGTGCGCTTCCTCTGTCGGCTTCTTGTAGCGAGCTACTTCCATCGTGTGCGCGGACGCCATTACGGGTTGGGAGACGGGTAGGAGTCTCTTCTTCTTAAGACAGTCTACCTCCAAATGTTCCCTCATCCCGCAGAAGTCACAAAAGATCGTTTTGTGTGGGCTGAATGGACAATTCACGGGGAAGTGGTTTCTATCAGCACAGAACATGCACGGGTAGCGCGGGATAGGTTTGTCTTCATTCGTGTGTTCATGCGTTCTATCCCGGCGGCGTTCTTCATCTTTGTGTCGGTTGTCTTTCCGGGGGCATCTGGCGGCGAAGTGTTCGGGGCTACCACAGTTGTAACATCTCCGATCGTTCGTGACGGCCGCCAGGTCCCATCTCTCTTCTATGTCTGTCGTGTCGTCTAACGTTTCCTCAAGCTCCTCGGCTTTACTGAGCGCATCCTGAATGCAACGGGGTCGATTCGTGAGTAGTAGTGCGCTGATGTTCTTCCCTATCCCGCGTATGAATGCGTTCAAGGTCTTCCTCTCAACCCAATCGTTCCGATCGTGGCGGTGTAAGCGCGCCCCCTCTTCTACTACGGCGCAGCGGGCTAAACCGCGTACTCGATCCGCGAACTGGCGCAGGGTCTCGGATGCGTTGCGTTTGACGGTCCATAATAAGGCGGCGGCGTGCTGGGGGTTTTCCTTTTGGAACCACCTCAGCATGTCGTCCCTAACGGTTTCGTACACGTTGTCGACATCCGGTGTATCGTCCCGGTCTATCAGGAATTGCTTAGCTACCCCGCGGGCTTTCGTGCGGAGGAGTCTGTACCGCTGTGGCGACGTTAGACCTGTCGTGATTGTGTCAAAATTGGCAAAAAATGATACTACATTTAGTGCGCCTAGTGCGTCGGGGTCCCAAGGTTCTATCTCGAGGAATACCGAGCGCGGTATGTCCTCCCTGTCATGTTCGTGCGTTACTGTGTTGAACCTCTGAAGGAGTATGTTCATCTCCCTCATGGTCTGCGTCATGGTCTCTACCGCCTCCGTGCCGGAGGACGAGTGTGTGCCGGCCCCCCTTTCACTAGCACCGGAGAGGTTCAGCGACATCGTGGCGAATTTGTGTCTAATCGGGTAGCTGTGTGTAGAATGACCTAGACTACCACTTAGGCAGAAAAGTCAGTACGCGTGTGTTGTGTCGGGTTTGTGTTGAAGTTACAAATACTACGAGAAGAGACGTCTCCTCGTGTAGATCAAAGCTGAAGGCGGATATGGCGAATCTGTGTCACTTTTCCTGTAATTACAAAAGTTGGATGCACATCCTACCTAATTAACTTCCTTGGTTCAGATAACGTGTGTGTTTTGGTAGACTCTACGTTAAATGTCGAACTCGTGTCGACAACAGACCTACTATGTTTTGGGTTCGTGTAAGCCGAACTCACAAGAAATCCTACTAGCTGCCACCAATTTGTAAGCTGTTGCGTACCCGTGCGTTGTTGACAGAGGGAGGGGTGAACCTACCGCTGTCCCCAAGGCGCGAGTATATCGTTCAACGAGTGACGACTGTGTCGTCAATCGAGGAACGATTTCGGCACGAGTTCTGATGGGGGGAGAAAGAAAGCAAATACCAAAACACTGATAATTAAAGTTAAATGAAAGGGTAGCGTGAGTATAGTTACCTGTGGCGAGGTCAAGTCGAATTTGGAGCTCTCGTGGCGAGGTTGAGTCGAAATCGATGTTGCCTGAAGGGCGCTGAAAATTGTATCAGACACAAGTGTGTCTAGCCTGAGGGGCTTTGTACTTGATCCTGAAGGGATTTTATAGAGTGAACCTGAGGTGTGTCGATGCACGTTCCTCGTGATTGTTATCTGAACCAGGGGAATAGAATGAGAACTACAAGGTTAACAACTAATAGCTTTGTTTTATTAAAGATCCATAGCAAGTTCGTGAAGCGGAAAAGATTATAAGCCTGATGGGCGGTTCAATGTCGACATGATTTCGTCACAAATGAGTATGATTCAAACAGTTCCTAGCGTTCTTACAATCCGTTTTCATTCTCAGTATCAATGTTCAATGTCCAAATCATCAACAATATAGCTCAGTTATACAGTACAGTTTCGTTGCGGTTTTATGTCTTTAGTAAAATATGGTTACTCCTACACTGCACCTACTTTGGCCAAAGTGTAAAGGTAAATGGTTTGTTCACTCACGCAGACGGGGCCCGTAGGAAATCCGTGTGATGGGTGGCGGTTGTAGAGGAATGTCTCTTCACTGGAGCTCGGGGACTTCGCGGCGAGAGGACTATTCGGGGTTGATGGATCGATTTCGTGTTGATATTCGTGCGCGCACAAAATAGACTGGGGGGGAGGAGAGCAGAGGGTAGTGGGCCAGGCTCGCGGCTACCTCACTGTCTCGAAGCTTGAACTGGACTAGACGAAGACGTGGAATCTTCTGGAAATTCTGTTGTGTCTCCCCACCCTCCACTAAGGTGTTGGTCGTGGAGGGATTTGATTGGTTGACGAGGAGGACAGCTGTCCCTCCTCGTCGGGGAGTTAGACGCTCAGCTGGAGGTGGCGTCTTGCATCGTCTGGGGAGACTCAGGAGGGAAGCTAACTTAGCTCAGCGCCGCTACTGTTGGTGTTATTCAGTGAGCGAACGCTCACAGCACCTACCACCATCTGTATTCTCCCTTGTCCTTCCCTCTCAAATTTCATATTCTAGCGTTCATTAGGATTGAAAATGGCTTCGGAGCTCACTCAGCTGATCAGTGATCAGAAGAGTGAAGAAGATCTCCTCGAATGCAGGGGACGCCTGGAAGAGCACTTCCATTCAATAGGATTGAAAATGGCTTCGGAGCTCACTCAGCTGATCAGTGATCTGAAGAGTGAAGAAGATCTCCTCGAATGCTGGAGACGCCTGGAAGAGCTGAGTGAGCTCCGAAGCCATTTTCATTTCCTATTCAGGAAGCTGAAAATTTAGAGGGAAGGTCAAGAGAGAATACAGATGGTGGTAGGTGCTATTGAACGGTTGGTCCTGCAGATCTCCGGGTGGTCTCAAAAATTTTTCAAACTATTTAAATACTATTTAAAATAAATACTATTTAAAATTGTGAAAAAATGATACCTTTATTTCGAGAGTTTTCGAGCTAGGGCACTCTTGAAAATTTCAACCCTCAATTTTCACCCCTTAGAAGTGACTGACATCAACCAAAAGCTTCGCGGCACAACTAGACCCCAAATGGAGCCCATATACCAAATTTGAACCAAATCGGTCCAGTGTTGCTAAGAAAAGTGCCGCGTACGGCGGACGGATGGAAATTTTTTTTATTCGATTTTCTTACTCAACGTACCTTGAAACGTAAAACACCAAATTTTGAGGGGGTTAAATTTTTTTTCTTGCTCGATTTCAAAGGCTTAGGAATTGAAAGGCTTATTATTGAAAATAATGAACCAAAATATGGATGGTAGGTAGTGACAATGGCAAAGCTGTGTTCTTTGCAGGCGAGTGATCTATTCAGAAAAATAATAAACCTTTGTGTAATAATTTGCAGAGTTTTTAATCAATTTTCGGATTCTATCTTATTACGTAAACCATCAAATTTTGATGGTAATTTTTTTTCCTTCTCAATTCCAAAAGTCCATAATTGAAAATAATAAACCATTGTTCAATAATTTGCGGCGTTTTGGTGAATTTAGGAGTTTTTTAAGGCCCAGCAGGTAAGGTAGGTCGCGAATGGTGGAAGGCGAGAAGGACCAGCGGCGGACGTGAGGCGACTCTGAAGGACGTTTCTAGCATCACAACTTCCCTCGACTTGACGGTAAATTAGTTGCGGCACGTAGTCGAGGTGA
Source organism: Apolygus lucorum (assembly GCA_009739505.2). NCBI lineage: Eukaryota > Metazoa > Arthropoda > Insecta > Hemiptera > Miridae > Apolygus > Apolygus lucorum. The sequence goes on from CM019182.2 coordinate 2,277,167, forward strand.
AATAGAAGCGGCCGATATTGGTTACAGGAGAGCTGTAGCGGGAAATATAGCGCTAACAATAATCCCACTGGAGCACCATCTGCAACAAGTCTAGGAGTAACGACTGCGTCCAACCTGCCTGAATAGGCTCTTAGGTAGCTGGAGAAGCCACTTCGGATGTGTGAAGTCCCTTCATCGATAAACTCTAACCGAGGAGGTTTTTGATCTCATGACAGTCTTTGATGTTCGTCAACTATTATTAGTTGTTCACTATAATAGTGAACAACTAATTTATCATCAACATCCGAACCTTGTAAACGACACTGAGACACCTGCTTACTTCAAACGCTTTGCAGGAAACGATGCTCTTCTCAGACACTGACTAGTTTCATTTAAACTACCAACATCTGGGTCCTCCAACGTATCTTAAGGAAAAAAAGCTGCAAGTTATTACACAATGGTTTATTATTTTTTTATAGATCACTCGTCTGCAAAGCTACCAACCATTCAACATGAAGAAAAACATCGATCGCATTTCGGTCAGCTTCAATTTGAACGGAGATTAGGCCTCTTTTGCGATTCACACTCGTGTTTCTGATTTATCGTACGTCCAAACCTTGAATTCTCGTAGTGAGCGAACGGTTTGTCCTACAGAGCTCCGGGAGGTCTCAAAAAATTTCAAAAATTCTATAGAATCTTAAATTGAAGGAAAAACAATACCTTTATATCAAAATTTGTTGAGTTAGGGCATTTTCAAAATTACAAAATTCATTTTGGAACCCTTACAAGTGACCTACATCAACCAAAATCTTCGGGGCACAACTAGACCCCGAATGGAGCCTACATACCAAATTTCATCAAAATCGGTCAATGCTAAGTGGCAAAAATGCCGCGTACGGCGTACGGCCAAATTTTTATTCGATTTTTGGATTCTACGTACCTTGAAACGTAAACCGTCAAATTTTGAGGGGGTGTTAAAAAATGTTTTTTCTTGGACGATTCCAAAGGTTCATTATTGAAAATAATAAACCAAAACTGGTCAGCACTTGGGTGGTACAATGTACCACTGTTTTACTATGTCATAGTAAAAGCGACAAATTATAGGAAATGTTTGGTTGATGAGTTTAATTATTGAAGAGTGGAGGTTGTTTGTGTATGGCGTTCTGTAATATTGTTGTTGTTTTGTAATTGAGCAATTTCTGTACTATTTATTTTGTATGTTTTGCAGTTTATCAGGTTGTTGGTAGTTAAGTAATTCAATTCCTAGAGTTGTTTTGCGTTGTTTTTATTATGAGAGCTTCAAATTTATGGAGGTTGTTAAAATCTATTAGGTACACACGTTCTTCTTCTATTAAGTACACATGTTTATAAGAAACCGTAACTCTGGCTCAAAGCTTTGTGCTTCAGCCGTAATATGCTTATTGGATGTTTTTTTTATTATTTCATACCTTTATAAAGCATTTCATCAACCAATCAATCACTGACTAGTTTCTACGTCTCTACAAAATCCAGGTACATGAATCCAAGCAGTAAGATATAATACCTGAAGAACTTCAAAAAGGTCCATTTGTGCAGCTTGATTGTATGAGCCAATTTTCAATGAAATAATTTAACACAGTTTCAGCAATTTTTGACTTTTGACATTTTCATGTCTTTGCTATGGCACATTAACTAAAAAACGTCACGAGAATTGCTCATGAATTCGCGTTACGCAACATAACCGCGAAGAGTCATCATCTGATTGGATACGTTGCTAGGGAAATAAAACTTGCTTGCACTTGCACTACTGTCTCACTGTGTTGCGGACTTGTACGCAAGCTGTTTTGATTTAAATGGTTTTCAACAAGATATTTTAATTTCAAGCAAAACGAACTACGGTTTTCCTAGCTGCAATTTTACATCTTTAAGAAAAAAGGGTTCAACAATTAACAGCAAATTATTAATTGTAGTTCCCAAGAAACACCCTTGTTTCATCATCTTGGAACATTCTTGATTAGTTTTGTAGGTAATTCGAGTTTTGCGCTTAATAAATTCGCGAATACCGATTTCAACCAAGAAATAGGCTTTAATAAACGCAAAACTTGAACTACAAAACTAATGAAGAGTTTGCCAAGATAGTAAAACAACTGTGTTGCTAGGGAACTACAATAACTTATAATTTTCCTTTTGGTTTAATATTTCCAATATTGAACCTTCCCTGCTCAAAATGTGATCGTTTACGTTTCAAGGTAACCGAAAATCGATCGGCCCAGTTGATTTTGATGAAATTTGGCAAATGAAATCCATTTGAGGTTCTACCCCGACTCTTTCAATTATTGGGCTGAAAAGTTGGGGTTGAAATTTTCAAAACGTACTACTTCGAAAACTGTCAATTTAAAGGCAGTGTATCTCATTAATTTGAAATAGCGACGAAGTTTTAGAATCGAATGAGACCTCCAGAGCTGAGTAGGATCATCCCACCGCTCCTTATGAGGTCAATTAATACCAAGTCTAATTAAATTATAAAAATCCATTACATTATGAACGAAACATTGTTTGTGAAATCCTAACGCGAAATTTAACTAGTTTCTTGACCTCCCTTCCTACCTTCTCGACAAATGGGATGGCCGCAGTGATCACAATCATATTTATATAGGTACATATCAGTTTATACCTAGTCAACTTAAAAATTTCAGTAAAGTTAATCATCTATACGACTGAGTAAGTTAACTGTTTTGTGGAAAGTACATAAGATTGTATTGAAATTAAACTAATTCTCATCCAGTGGGACGTCCCCGGGACTTCATAACGATTGATTCCCCACTTCTCCTGGGGTTCTTAAATTGTCTCCATCGAGTAGAGGTGTGTCAGTACAGCTGTACCAGGACTGTGGAACCGAGTATCAGGTTGGAACGGTTCCACGCAGTGACAAAAACTCGACCCTTACCGGTCCAGTTCCACGGACTGATAAGATATCTTGAAATGGCTCTGGACCGGGAAGAGAATCTTTTCCATCGGTCGAGTTCCATCCTCACCAATCAGAATGATCTGATCAATCATCTCATCAATCTGATCATTCTGATAGGTGAGGATGGAACTGGACCGGTAAGGTTGGAACCGGACCGATAAGATATCATAGAGAATGGTTCAATGGCTCTGGACTGGTAAGCATGGATCTTGTTCTCAGTTCTGTTCCATGTTGTACCTGGAAGCGCCCTTACTACTTCCATGGACTGAGAATGGTTCATGGAATGGCTCTTGAGCGGGAAGTTATCTTCTGGACAGGTTAGCATGGAAGTTGTCTCCAGTTTTATTAATTTATTATTGTCATGTTAAGTTCTTAAACTGCAACGTCATTATTCTTTCCTTGAATTGTTTGGTAACTATTATTTATAATAAATTGCCTCTTTTGTAACACTTGTTCAAATTCCTTCCTTTTAGCGAATTGTCAAGGAAAATGATGCTATTGTATTGCAAGTTGAGATCATAAGCATGGAAGAAGGACGATAGGGATTTGACTGCCTGCTTCATCCATGCCATGTGAGTGGGATTTGATCGCCTGTACCGGTAATGGAACTGTACCGGTAATTTGGAACGGTTACATCTTTGTCACCATAACCGTTGGAACCGTTCCAGAGAAATACCTGGACCGACACACCCCTACCATCGAGCCGCGTACGCCGCGATCAGCTGACGTCGGTTGGCGGAAAAAACTCCTTGGTATCTCATTCATGAAACGAGGTCAGCTGATCCATTCAAGGACAACTCACGATTACGGCGAGCGTCCCCAACCGTCGTTTCGGCCAAGGTGTCGCAAGGGCACTGGGACAGGGATTCCACGAGTGGGAAGTGGGTACATCGCACCTCAAAACTTTACGTTCCTCAAAAAACATCGAAATATTTCATGTTCCAGAAGAAATTGTCTATCAAGACCTACTCCCCTCCATCAGGTAACCGAGGGCCTTCCCTAAAATTATCAAATGTTCAAACAAAAATGATAGAAGGTATAGGATTCTCGAAATGAATGTTTCTACTATGTAGACAGGGGCGTCGGGTGAAAATATTCGTCAGGCAAACAGCTAGGCTGCAAATCATTACAAAAAGGTTCTTTTTTTGTATATATCAAGTGCCAGCAAAGAACTCAGTTTTGCCATTGTCACCACCAACCAACCATGTTTTATCTTCACAATCAAGTTTATTTGGAAGATCTACTCGCTTCACACTCCATTCGAAGAACTAAAGAATTCCTTCGTTTAGAAATTTTATTACTGGTTGCTAAGGAAGCAAAACCGAGTACAACCCAAAGAAACGATCGGTGATCTCATTTTGGTTAGCTAAAATTTGAAAGATAATCAGGCCTCTTTTGCGATTCATAATCGTTTTTCGGATTTATCGAAAGTTCAACCCTGAAGTTCTCGTAGGGAACGAACAATTTGACCTCAAAAGCTCTGGGTGGTCTCGTTCGATTCTAAAAATTCAATGGTAGGTACCTATCTTCAATTTGTGAAAAAACAATACCTTCATATCGAGAGTTTTCGAGATAGGAGGGCGCCTTTGGAAGTTACATCCCTTCCATTTCACCTAACTGACATCAACCAAAAGTTTCGGGGCACAACTAGACCCCAAATGGAATCCCATAAACCAAATTTCATCAAAATCAGTCCATAATAATTAAGAAAAGCTCCGCGGACGGACGGATTTTTATATTCGATTTTCAAAATCTACACGTACCTGCCTCAAATGTAAACCATCGGATGTTGAGGGTGCTCAAACTTTTTTTCTCGAAAATAATAAACCAAAAAAGAGCTCTGAATTTAGACCTAATAAGACGTGAAACCTTCATTCTTCAATATTATGCAGTTATTTCCAAGTGTCTAGCAACTAGAAAAACGATTAGGTACCGAGAAATACAATAAAATCGGGAACGAGACACTAGTCAACGTCAAACAGCTGCTATTTGCGGCGGCGAAAGAACGAACTGCTTTCCTTCCTTGAATAATGTGATTGGATGGATATGTTATGTCTTGCCATGCATGGTTTAATTAGTATCCATGCTTCTCTGCTTTCAAGGTCACGAAACAGTTTTCTGACTGTTTGCAACAGCTGATAGCGTGATAGTGGGGGTATAGCAGTGTTGGGCAAACTGTAATCACAACTACTAACTACTAACTACAACTACTGTACTTAAGATGTAGTTACAACTACTAATTACATTTGTAGTTAGTAGTTAATAATGTTTAACAACTTTTTCGAATTGCTAGTTAGTAGTTAGAAAAGTTTAACTACTAACTAGTAGTTGGAAAAATTAGTTACAATTTTTTGCAATCACTAACTACAATATAGTTAGTAGTTACTAAGTTTTTATAACTACTAACTACATTCTCCCGAATGTAGTTACAGAATCCGAGCATGCCAAAAATGTTGACCACATTAAAATACTAATCCGTTTCAGAGCATTCTGAATCAAATCCTGGATCTTATAATTATAATGACACAACGAGAATACTTTGTGGGGGTAGTTGTGGTTGAAAATTAACTTAGCAACTTGAAAATTATTTTTGGCCGTTATGTTTGGCCGTTGTGTTCATACAAGTGGCATCTGGAAACGCGTACCTAATGATCAGCGATATTTTGAAACGAATAAAGATACCTCAACTCAATTCTAATTTGACCAACGTATTCAGCGTTGAAAACCCTTTGAAATGAGGTGTCATTAGAATTCAAAAGTGAAAAAAATTACAACTGATTTTTAAAAGTTTTTTAGGTAAAAGTTGGTATTTGGAACTACAATAACATTCCCAAAGTTTGGCGGAATGAGTTGTAGAAACGACTCCCAAAGTTTAGCAGTACCTTCATACCTACTTGACATTATTAAAAGAAATAATAATAATAAAATAATAATGATTAATAAATAAATAGGTAAATAAAACACGGAAAATCATGAAATCGGTAACAATTGAGTAGTACTAGTAGTACTCAACAACCGAGTAGTTAACTAGCTTAGTTAATTACATCACTATAACTACATTGTAGTTAGTAGTTAATAATGTTTAACTACTTTTTCCAACTGTTAGTTAGTACTTACTCCTTTCTAACTACTAATTAGTAATTGCAAAAAAGTAGTTACTTCTCTGTAACTACTAACTACTGGTTGTTAGTTGCACGATGTAGTTAACTACTAGTAGTTAGTAGTTAAAAATGTAGTTAACTACGACAAGTAGTTAACTACTGCCCAACATTGGGGTATAGCAATACTGGACCCCGCGCTGACCCCCCGCCACCCCGCCGATCGTCGCCTCTCACTCTAAACGGTCCCGAAAAATTCATTTTTTCGAACTGCTTGCCTTGCATCACCGAGTACCGGAGACAGTCCTTGCATCGCCCGCGCTAGTTCGCGTATCATCCGCAATCCGTCGTACCTAGTTACCGACATTTTAAACACTCTGGTGTGTTGCGGGCTAGTATCCAAGACAAAATACGTACTTTCTTATTCCATTCTCCTATTTAATCTAACTTCCTTGATAATAACGAAATAGTCCCTAAATATTATAAAAGTTTTCCAAAATCGGCTAAATATTACTTGCAAAAATGGAAATATAGGAGAATCTCAACAAAAATTATTTTTTTTATTTGCATATTAAATATGCTTACTACAAATTTTGTAGTAAGGCAAACAGTGTTTGCTATGTTTGCCTGGAGGAGGCGCCACTGTATGTAGAAACGTAATTTGGTACGAAGTATTGGTACAACGAAATACCTATAATTTACTTTATACATGTAATCGTATAGATGATATATATTTTTACCATCCTCTTTACGTAACACCAATGTGATGGTAACATAACATAATGACATTAAGTGATCCCCATAAAATAATACCACTGTATAGGTACTGTTTGCAGATTGAAAGATTGCGGATGGTTTCGTAAGGTGTCCATGTGTATTACAGTCCCAAAAACATCGTCCTTCTTCTACCTGCCACTCAAGCCAGTGAAAATGAGACCGAGGATTGTTGACTACAGACCGATGATGAAGTGAAAGTATTGATTCATTACAGGCAAAACAAAACAAATACAGAATACTAATAAAAAAATAATACAGGTTCCTTACCCTTGGGAAAGTTTTATCAATTAAGAGAATGTACATTCATTCATTCATTCAAAAATAAAATCACGCTTCCTAGTACCTGAAGGATGATGCTTCTTTTCAAATTTTAAAGACGACTGAAGGGTAAACAGGGCAAGTGAACTCACATTCGAGATAATAATCCTTCCTAACAATTGGCTGAGTGGAGGGGCTCTCTACCTTATTATGACTCGAGTTGCTCGATGCCTGGATTATGATTACTGAGGATCGGCCCTTTCCCCAGCCTGACTCAACAGGCTACCTAAGATTTTGGAACAGGTAGTCGTCTATGTTAGCAGGTATACCCTTCGGGAATTGGCCAACCGCGTTCTTTCTATCTGCGAACAGTACCTATAATGTGTAACGAGTTTTTGGGGCCTGAAATGAATAGAAGCCCGGAGGATGCGGGTGGTGCTAACACGGAGCGCTCCCTCCGATATCCCCAAGACGAGTAACTCTGTGGCACTTTTTCCTCGCCACTCCGTGCACTCATGACCTCGATGTTATTGGCTGAGACTTCTTTAGCAAGGATTATCGTTTGTCCTTATTTGCTTATTTCAACCCCTCTACACCTGGTAGTGAGGAAGCTTGGCAATCGTTGTTTCCAAAACCGTGATCAGGAATACATGAACTATTGATTCCCCCAGTAAGAGAGAATTGGTTTGGTTATGTACAGACAAAGAGGCTTTATCTCCGATAATTTGGCTAGGATGTCTGAAAAGTAAACAACGAATCTATCAATAACGTTATGTAGGATTTGTTCCACGACGCGCGAATATCCGACTACCAGGAAAACATCAGTTCATCCGTTTGTTTGTCTGTACGGAACCGATTACAGTCAAACACTACCAACATTCACTGAATTCGAGAAAGTGGTATGAATAAAGCTAGCAATATCGGCCACCATGTGCATTTTCGAAGTGAGTGTTTTTTGCTTCACATGTACGCAGTACTAGAGCTATCTCAAAAAACATGGGTGATTCTGAAAGCCGAGATTGTCTAGTTTCAGAATCTCTCATCCGTTTTACTCGAGTTAAGGCCAAAGGTAGTCCTCGTTAGGACTTGTGGTTCATCCGTGAAGAAGATCGAGTGGTCTTCAATTGGTTCTTTGCCAAATAAACGAGAAATATATCCACGAGAATTGCGGAGAATTCTATAAGAAATCAAAAAGTGTATACTTGTGTCCTGAATGTAAAACCGACAGTCTATGAGAAAAACTTTGGTTTTGTTATTTTTTCCAATGTATTGGTTTATTATTTTCAACTAGCTGAAAAGCCTGCTAAAAGCAGGTAAAACAAATCGTGAATAAACACGTAATTTATTAAAAGAAAAAAAATTATGTCACGGCCTGGAATCGAACCCTGGACCCCCACGTTCGGGCGACATACGTACGCACGGTTAGGGTTTTATGTATATAGATAATGAACCTTTGGAATCGACGAAGGAAAATTTTTTTAACACCCCTTCAAAATTTGATGGTTCACGTTTCAGGTTCGAAGAATCCAAAAATCGAATAAAAATTTGGCCGTCCGTTCGCCGTATGCGGTACTTTTGCCACTTAGCATTGACCGATTTTGATGAAATTTGGTATGTAGGCTCCATTTGGGGTCTAGTTGTGCCCCGAAGATTTTGGTTGATGTAGGTCACTTCTAAGGGTTGAAAAATGAATTTTGAAATTTTGAAAACGCCCTAACTCAAAAAATGTTGACATAAAGGCATTGTTTTTCCTTCAATTTAAGATTCTATAGAATTTTTAGATTTTTTTGAGACCACGCGGAGCTCTGTAGGACAAAACGTTCGCTCCCTATGAGAATTTAAGGGTTGGACGTACGATAAATCAGAAACACGAGTGTGAATTGCTAAAGAGGCCTAATCTCCGTTCAAATTTTCGTTGACCGAAATGCGATCGATGTTTTTCTTCTTGTTGGATGGTTGGTGGCTTTGAGGACGAGTGATCAACATAGAAAAAATAAACCATTGTGTAATAATTTGCAGCGTTTTTCATTAGAGTCACCTCTAGTCGTTTTTTTTAACGAGAATAATAATGTTTCTCTGAAGTTTACTCAATTAACAATTAACATTGATTATTAATAAATAATTACAATTAATTATTAATAAATGATTCACTCAATTTCATGATTTTTTCCTCTCTTACTAAGGAAGTAATTCGTAGGCCTTATTAAGACATCAGGTTCCCATTGATCTGATAAAATACAAAAACAGTTGAAAATTTCATGATTATTGAGCAAATTTTTTTTTTTATCATTAAGAAGATGTATAAATTGACGTCTGCGCAAAGTTTCAGCCAGATCTGATGAAAATTAACTAAGCAGAATTTTTCCAAGCATTGCAAAATTCATCAAGACTTTTGGATTAACCAAAGGAAGTCGTCCCATTCATTTTTCAATATACAATAATTCATGAAATCAATTTATTTTTCAATAAATATCAGCTTCCCTGACCCCTATCTTCTCCAAACATACAAAGTTTGTCCATTCAGTACAACGTACTCGTAGTTCCGAATTAGCAAAAATATTCAGCCCTTAGAGACAGTGTAAGATGTCAACTGTACTCGTTTCCATGTTTACTCATAATTGTCATTCAAATTCATAATTCTGGTGGAGAGTCAGAGGATTTCCACTCCGTGCAGTATTGTTTACTGGCTTTAGATGCGTCGAGAGCCGCATTCTCCATCTCCAAGCTCGGCTGGCCTTCACCCGGAAACTGGAGTGGAGGGAGTCAGCAGGGGATTACTGGATCGCGGCGGTTTTACACCGACGCGCCACCAAAACAATGAGGAAGGATATCAACAACTGTAGGGTAGCCATAATAAGAGAGGAACTGGCCGAAATACGAATCGAAATCTAAAAATAATAGTAATGTATAATAAATTATTCACTGTGAATCCACACCACGTGAGTTCTGTTGAGTTGAGTCTCACAGCTAATAGTCTGTTTACGTTTCTAAGTAGGTTAGTACACGTAGAATCCGAATATACCTAATCTCATGTTAATAATAGCTAATAATTATTATATTAAAAGAAGCCGAACCTTTGAATCTGAGCCAACCAAGCATTCTTTTCACATTTTAGGACGTCCCACAGTAAGACTCGGGCGTCCTTATGCAATTGATCTGGGGTGAAGGAGGACAACACTCAAAAAAAAAAAAAAAATAACCACACACTACCTAATCCGTTTTAGACCAATCTGAATCCAAATCCGCGGAAAAAACCATAGGTGTATGTCTATGTGGGTGTGTGACAAAATCTTGTGTCATCTGCACAGGCCTTGGTTCTCAACCGATTTTCGTGGATCTTTTTTTATTCGAAACGGAAATCTATCTAGTTGTGCACTACGTCGCCGGAATTTCGAATTTGGCCTTTTAAGGGGGGAGGGAGGGTTATGCTCAAAAAACGTGCGTTTTCGGGCATAATCACTCATGGGTACTCTGCCCAGGCCTCAATTTCCAACCGATTTTCGTGGTTCTGTTATTATTTTCAATAGTGAACCTTTGGAATCGACCAAGAAAAAAAATTGTTTAACACCCCCTCAAAATTTGTTGGTTTACGTTTCAAGGTTCGTAGAATCCAAAAATCGGATAAAAATTTGGCCGTCCGTCGCATTTTGATCAGCCTCAATTTCAACGAAGATTTGGCCTCCTTTGCGATTCACACTCGTGTTACTGATTAAGCATGAGTCCAACCCTTCTTTTCTCGTTCGCATAGGGACCGAACGGTTGGACCTAAAAAGCTCTGGGTGGTATCATTCGATTCTAAAAATTCAGCACTATTCCAAATTGATGAAAAAACCTTTACATCAAAAGTTTTTCAACTAGGTCGTTTTGAAAATGTAAGCCCTTATTTTTCAACCCTTAGAAGTGACCGACAACAACCTAAAGCTTTCGGGGCCTACTAGACCCTAAATGGAGTCCATGTTCCAAATTTCATCTAAATTGGTCCTTAGTAACTTAAGAGGGTGCCGCGTACGGAGGACGAACGGCTAAATTTTTATTCGATTTTCGAATTCAACGGATTCAGGCCTTCCTGAATAATTTTTTTTTCGGTTTTTTTCTGTCATAGAATCCTTGCCACAGCCATTTCGATGAAATTTTCAGGGATTGTGCGAGTTGGCGTGTAGATGGTCCCCTATGAAAATCATCGCCCCCAGACTGATAGTAGCCGCTGCGCATGCGCAAACGTGTATTTCCTTGCAACACCCGTAGAGTTCACATTTTCCATCCGATTTCGATGAAATTTTCAGGTATTATGCGGATTGGGTTGTAGATGGTCCCCTATGAAAATCATTGTCCCCTACAAGGGTAGTTCAAGGTACTTAGAGATTGATGTTTTGAGATTAACTACTCTGCAACGGATCATCTATCCTTCAAAAAAAATGTATTCTAACAGCCGCATAATATGCGGTCAATATATTTGGTCAATGAATATATATCACCAAAAAATTATGGTTTTTGTCAAAAAATAAACATTTTACGAAAAATTTGTCATGGCAGAAACCTAGAATACGATGAAAGGAAACCGAATAATTTTACAGAATAAAAATCGGTTCACTGGTAGCTGAGAAAAATTCGGGAAAATAATTAAGCTTCTGTCTCTTTCTTTTCTCGATATAGCTCTCCCACATGTCATCTCCTTTGGCTTCAAAACGTAAACCAGCAAATTTTGAGAGGAGGTTAAAAATTTTTTCTTGATCGATTGTAGAGGTTCATTGTGATATACTTGGGATTTATTAATAATTAATTGTTTCCGATGGAAAGCCTTTCTGAATAATTTCCTACAAGCCTGATCAACTTGAGGATTTTTTCCAGACGGTATTTTCATATCAATGATTCAATACGAAAAGTATCTCAGCCTTGTAGGAAATTATTCAGAAAGGCTTTCCATCGGAAACAATTAATTATTAATAAATCCCAAGTATATCACATCATTATCAAAAATAAAAACAATTCGGCATAGTCGCTTTTTCTTATTAAATTTCGGGAACATGAAACGAGTGTACCGAAGTCAAGTACTGTAATGAAATCAAGCTCATGGTGCTACCAAGATGTTAGATTATAAATGCTTGCATACGAGTCTGCAACACATTGGGACATTTTCATGTCAACCACTACACAACAAGGTAGTGAAGTAAGGTTGTTATTTCATGAACCCAAGCATCAAAATAAGAAAACAGTTGATTGTTCTCTACGCAACACAGTGAGTCTATTTTATTTATTTATTGGTCGCGTGAGCAAGTTTTCGTGACGATTTTTCAGTTTATGTGCCAAAGCAAAGACTTGAAAATGTCAATAAACCAAAAAATGTACCATTCTCAACAATTGGAAATTTTTTTGAGTTTTTCGAAGTGCGAATTCGATGTTCCAACCAAATGAGAGAGAATCCCTGAACACCCATCACGAGCTTCTTCGTCTCGTGCAGGTTTGTGCAATAGACCAACTTCAATAGATAACTTCATAGGACTAATGATGTGGCAGGTCTATTAGTACCTACAAGGTGGGAACTCGAACAGAAGAAGCTTCACAAAGAAGCTTTCTAACAAGCAGGTCACCAGGAGTTTCGTCCCAGCAGTACTTTTCCACGAGGCGACGTCACGAACTATAAATAGGTGGGTCGAACTGTCCTAAACACCTCTCCCAGTGAAGCCTCAGCCAACTTCAGGATGTTACCAGATCACATCAAAACCCGAACCGAGTAATTTATCATCGCAATGTAGGCAGCAGACAAGTTATTTTCCTTCCCTTCCGATAACTAAAAACGCTACAAATTATTACACAAGGGTTTAATTTTATTGTTCAACACAACGATTGAAAACAAACTCAGTTTTCTCAGTTGGTAGTTGAAGCTATCCGCAATTTTGGAAGTCTTGAAGGTTGTTCAACCCCATAATCAATAACAGTGATTATTTTCACTTATTCCAGGTATGTTCGCCTGAGATAGTTTCAAATCCTCTGCCTGCATTTCAGCCCTCATTTCCGTCTCATCCTTGGTGAGAATCTGCCACAATGTGGAATTTTTTACGAATTTGCAGGTTAATTTTTTTGTGAATTTCTTGCAAATAGCAAATATGACGATCGACCCAACAAATGAGGAATTTCACCATGTCGGAATTTCCTATTTTTGACCCAAAATCGGATTCAGCACCTCGAAAAACCCCCTAAGGCAAACTTTCTGCCCGAACTTCCTAATTTACGAATAAACAAAACAGTGTAGAAAATAAGAATGTTTAAAAGAACCGGGATAATTACGTCATGCTGGAATAGTTCATTTATGGCCGCTTGAAGCGCTGAGATCGAGAAATCCATAGTCCCCAGATGCAAAATTTCATGAAACAGTAAAGTTCGAAATCGAAAAACTGAAGAAAAGAAATAGAAAAAGCAAGATGGGGAAAATTAGGTTTCCCCTGTTTTTGTTTGATAACTTTTCTCTTAGAAAACACAATTTCGTCGTCCCAATGGGCAACACTGGGAGGAGACGGCGATCTGAACAGCCCAATCAGCGAGCGTTCCCGCTTCACGTCCGTTTTCCCGGTTAGTTTTGAAATAAAAAATTTTGACTGTCTTCCAAAAATAACAGAAGACTTATTTTCTGAAATCAGCCCGATTTTCATCGATCCCACACCATTAACTATTCAGGAAAAATGCAAACAGAAATCGGTGAAATTCCTCATTGTCAAATTGATTGGGAATGGAGTCTACAGGAATAAAACTCATCCTTTGCCGAGCTTTCGGTAAATTTATCACCTCCCTCAGGGCCTATAAAAAACAATTCTATCAATATTCGTATGATTCATAGGATGATTAGGATTTAAACGTTGAGGGAGAATATTGTTTTTGTTGGCCCTGAGGATGTGATACATTTACCGAAAGTTTGTCCAAATATCTATTGATGGTCTTTTTCGTTCTTCCGTTCGAAAATGTTTAAAAATCAATTCAACTAATCGAGTAGTACACAAAATAATCGGGAACCGGCGATTCCTCCCCGACCTCCAAATAGAATGGCGATTCCTCCCTGTCAAAGTGATTGCCCTTCCTTCCTCCCCCTGTGCAATCCTCCCCTTATTCAATTCCTCCCCACCCAGGTATAGGTCAGTCTCAATGAAAACCACTATGAAATAACGACTAATTCGTTTATTGTATGTACAATTGGGTGTCCCTTATTTTACGACTTTTGTCATTTGAAGTTTTTACCCCTCATTTTGTTCCATTGGGTACCAAAGTACCCCACAAAAAATGGTCACCCTCGGACAATGCTAACCGTTGCCGCATCTCCACCTAAGTTGATAATTATTGAAACCACCAAACATTTTTCACGCTTCACATTTTTCCTGCGTCTCGTTCTTCTCCGATTGAGTCCAACTTTTTACACGTTGTTTGAAAAGGTCTGCTGAAGCTCGTTTTTCACCAGGAAACCTCAGTTTCAGTTGATTCAAACATTTCTTCGGCCCGCTCTCCTCATCCAATTGAGTTCAAATTTTCACCAGGGCTTCAGCAGACCTTCTCAAATAACGTGTAAAAAGTTGGATTCAATAGGGTGTGCGCCTGAGTAGGAAAAACTGTTTATTCTGAGAATTTTGGTACCAACCGCGACCTTCTAGCGTGTGTAAATCTTTTCCTATGAATTTTTAAGGTTTCGACCGTTTATGACGTTACAGTGGGCTGGGGGGTCCCGCCCAGGCGAGAGGGACGCGTGACGTCATAAACGGTCGAAACTTTGAAAAATCATAGAAACAGATCTACTCACGTTAAAAGGTCGCGGTTGGTGCCAAAATTCTCAGGATTTAGTCTACTTTCGATTAAAAATCTAAAAAAAAAATCAAGGCGCACCCCCCATTGAGAGGGTAAGACTTCCAGTTTTCGACGATTTTTTTTAAAAGGCCATATAAGGGACACCCTAATGTACAATGCATAAATGAATTGGAGGAAGCTACTTGGCAGGTTTTTTTTTCTAGCCTGGGGAGTGTACTTTTCAGTGTAAAACGTCTTAATATAGATTTTAGTTTGAAAAGCAATCGCGCATCGGGAGGAATTGACGAACCTCGGCTCAATCGAACCATCGGGGAGGAATCGTCTGTTGCCCAAAATAATACCTGAGGTGTGAACAGCCTTTCAGATCCCATTTCGATGTAAATTGTAGTGATTACGTGGATTAGAACATAGATGGTCCCGGATGAATTTCATGTGCTCAAATAGCAACTCTACGCAAGTGCAAACGTGGAATCCTTGTAAAAAACGCTGCAAATTATTACACAGAGGTTTATTATTTTTCTATGTAGATCACTCGTCTGCAAAGAACACGGCTTTGCCATTGTTACCACCAACCAACTTGGAGAAAAACATCGATCGCATTTCGGTCAGCTAACATTTGAACGGAGATTCGGCCTCTTTTGCGATTCACACTAGTGTTTCTGATTTATCGTAAGTCCAACCCTTAAATTCTCGTAGGGAACGAACGGTTTGTCCTACGAGTGGTTTTGTGGTACCTAAAATTCTAAAAATTCTATACTATCTTAAATTGATGGAAAAACAATACCTTTATATAAAAAATTTTTGAGTAAGGGCGTTTTCAAAATTTCAAAATTGATTTTGGAACCCTTAGAAGTGACCTACATCAACCAACATCTTCGGGTACAACTATACCCCAAATGGAGCCTACATACCAAATTTTTGGATTCTACGTATCTTGAAAAGTAAACCAACAAATTTTGAGGGGTGGTTAAAAAAAATTTTCTTGGTCGATTCCAAAGGTTCATTATTGAAATTAATAAACCAAAAGCAAAACGTCTACACTATCCATCCCAATTCGATGAAATCCTCAGGAATTATGTGATTTGGGCTCTAGATGGTCCCCATCAAATTTATTTTCAGATCTCATCGATAGCTCTCAACCTTCACGTTGATGGTTTTCATCCGAATTCGATTACATTTTCGTGGATGGTCCCCAATGATTTCCCGATCCCAGCTAGATAGTACATTTCTTGTAACAAGCTCAAATTCGATGACAGTTTTGGGTATAGATGGTTCCTTATAACTTAATACTTTGACATTGATGTTTTGCTTATCTAGTATACATTGGATCATCTATACAATCCTGTCATGGATCCGAGGAAGCTAAGTGCTACACTCATTTGGTAAAGTTTTCAGACAGTGCTGCTGCTTGGGCAATCGTGAACTGTTAAATCCATAGTGGGAGGTCATTTGAGGTATGTTTATGTGAAGAAACCACACTGCAACCAACATGGCAGCAGCTTTTCACAAAAATCCTATCAAAAAAAGGAACCAACCTGGAGTTCGGACGTGAAATGCACGTTTTCCTCGATAGCTTCGTTGATCATCTTGTCCAGCGTGGACTCCTTGAGGATGACCGACACGGTCCTTTCGTCCTGGCCATCCTTGAGGCTGCAGGTCACCCGGGAGATGTCGCTGCCGTAGTGCTTCTCCTCGGTGACGGAATCCTCGTTGCAGACGTCCACCTGAACTCGACCCAGAGCGTCGTAGTAGCGCTGGATCGTGTGACAGAGCGGCGCGGCACTTGCAATCATTCTCGGGCGTCTCGCTTGAACTGACTGACTCACCGACTTGCACCGTTGTTTGGGGTTCCAGCGGTTCTCCCTCTTCCTCAGGCGCGACCTCCCACTGTTTCCCTTATCTGCTCGCTTCTTCGTTCCTTTCAAAACCCATCAATGGGGAATAATACTATGGTTCACGTGAGGTGCCCATCACTTCAACCTACATTACATCGTTCTAAAAAATGAGGAAAATACCAACGCTTCACGCTGATACATTGTGACATGCATTTACTTATGTATTGGTTTATTATTTTCAATAATAAGCCTTTGGAATCGAGCAAGAAAAAAAATTTTAACCCCCCCCCCCCCCACCGTCAAAATTTGATGTTTTACGTTTCAAGGTACGTAGAATCCGAAAATCGAATAAAAAATTTCCGTCCGTCCACCGTACGCGGCACTTTTCTTGGCAACACTGGACCGATTTGGTTCAAATTTGGTATATGGGCTCCATTTGGGGTCTGATTGTGCCGCGAAGGTTATGGTTGATGTCAGTCACTTCTAAGGGGTGAAAATTAATGGTTGAAATTTTCAAGAGTGCCCTAGCTCGAAAACTGTCGAAATAAAGGTAGGTATCGTTTTTTCATCAATTTAAAATAGCATTGAATTTTGAAAAATTTTTGAGACCACCCGGAGCTTTGTAGGACAAACCGTTCGGTCCCTACGAGTAGGTACTTAAGGCCAATCATCCCGGGAATAGTTCCAGAAACAGCCACCACGTTGCGCTTCAAAATGAACTCAAACGTAGTTCACGTTTTTCTCCTCGCCTATTCATCCAATTTTCAATCTGAAAGTTTTATTGTACTCAGAATACACATGAGAATGGCGCTCAACCCTTAATGTTTGTTAATTTTTTGAAATTGTACATTTTTTGACATTTTAAAATTTTGAAAGATTTATTTTGGGCTTTCAGGATAATTTTTTCGAAAAACTGGGATAATAGCGCACAATGGCAATTAAGTGAGAATATATAAAAATTGCAATTTTGAAGATAGTGTGTGCAGCGCGATCGTAAAGCGTCGAGGCGGCGAATGCTTAGACTTCAAAAAAATCGAAGGCAGGCAAGGAATGCGAGGGCTTTCAGAGAGCCAAACACGGAAGAGTTCGGGGTCAGACAGTGTTGCCAAGTTGGGGGTTTCCCCCCCAAATTTGGGGGGTTTTTTTCTTGACGGGGGGATTTTGGGGGGAGAAATCTTTTGGGGTTTTTTTGGGGGTTTTTACCGACGAGTAGGGGGGATTTGGGTAGAATAAAAATGAATCAGCAATTAAAATAGCAGCAGGTAATATATATATCCAATGGAGTGAAAAACTTCACCGAATTTACCAATGTCTATCGTGGGCTCAATGGGACTATAATTTTGGAGTTTTGGAGAACAAACTTTTTTCTATCTTTGATCTTTTGCAAGCACACACTGATAAATTCTTGAAGTTTATTCGTCCGTTCACGCTCGTTACTATTAGCAAACTTGAAGTTTTGAAGAACTTGAGAAGGTTTTGGAGATGGGGGTCGAATGCGACCTCACTGTTTGACATTTTGATATCTTGTACAAAAAAGTACCCTACCTGAAGAAACTAGTTTATTTTTAAAAATGTTTTTAATGTTTTTTTCAAAACCTGTATGACCTGAAACGTATATTGCTAATACAATAATTGCATTGTCTTCAAGATCCATTCCGCCCTCTAATCATTAATGAATTACAATCTACTACTAAAAAAAAAAAAATTGCATTGTATTCATTGATATTGTTATTTCATCCTTAAGTTTTTTTTAAGGGTTTTTCTTTTTTGGGGGGATTTGGGGGTTTTCGAGGTTGGCTCAGGGGGTTTTGGTAGCCGCTTGTTGGCAACACTGGGGTCAGAAGTCAATCAGGTGCGTTGACAACAACATGGGGTGGTCGGAAATGTTTCTTGATGAATTGCCTATTTTCATAATCTACTTTTTTCGCTCAAGGTATCTCTGAATAACCCAGTGATAGTTCTTACAGTTGATAGTGCTATTTTTGACTACTTTCTTTCCTGTAATTTATTATGTTTTCTTGTATTAGCTATAAGCGTCGAAGTTTATGATCCATAATAATGGGAAATGCATCTAGACCTCTTCGTCCAAATCAAAAAAATTTTCAACTACATTTTTTTTCGTGATGATGCAAGTGTTAATTTGGAAAAGTGAGCTTATAGCGCTCAATCGAAGTATTTAAAAACGTCTGCCAAGTGGGTGTGGCACATAGCTTCCTCGTATCCATAACCCGATTGTATAGACGATCCGATGCATAGTAGTTAATCTCAAAACATCAAAACAAGTTAATCTGTAACATCCCTGAAAATTTCATTGAAATCGGATGGAAAATGTAGAAGTTATGGCCGTTACAAGGAATTCACGTTTGCGCATGCGCAGTGGCTACTATCAGTCCAAAGGTGGTGATTTTCATAGGGGACCATCTAAATACTAATCTGTATCATCCCTGAAAATTTCATTGAAATCAGATAGAAAATGTAGAAATTATGGCCGTTACAAGGAAATTCCCGTTTGCGCGTGCGCAGTGGCTACTATCAGTCCGAAGGTGATGATTTTCATAGGGGACCGTCTACACACCAACCCGCACAATCCCTGAAAATTTCATTGAAATCGGATGAAAAATGTAGAAGTTATGGCCGTTACAAGGAATTCACGTTTGCGCTTGCGCAGCGCCTACTATCAGTCCGGGGATGATGATTTTCATTGGGGGCCATATACACGCTAACTCACAAAACCCCCGAAAATTTCATCGAAATCGAATGAGAAATGTAGACGTTATGGCTGTTACAAGGATGGTAGCGCATTCAAATCTCGGCTACATCTAAACAAAAGTTTCTTACTACCTAGCCATACATGAAATGAATACGAAGAAGCTATGTACCACTTCCACTTGGCAAACATTTGGAAACACACCGATTAGATTGTAAAAAGCGTGATCTTCCGTGGCCCATTCACAAACTACCAGCTAAATTTGAGTAAAATCGAGCCAACAGTTGACAGCGCACCCGTTCCTACCTAGATGGAATTCAAAGAGGATAGGGTGTGCGCCTTGGTAGGAAAAACTGTTTATTGTTATTTTTAATCTAAGGTAGACCTCATTCTGAGAATTTTGGTACCATCCTCGACCTTCTAGAGTGTGTAAATCTTTTCCTATGAATTTTTAAAGTTTCGACCGTTTATGACGTCACAGTGGGCTGGGGGGTCCCGCCCAGGCGAGACGGGCGCGTGACGTCATAAACGGTCGAAACTTTGAAAAATCATAGAAACCGATCTACTCACGCTAGAAGGTCGAGGATGGTACCAAAATTCCCAGGATGTAGTCTACTTTCGATTAAAAATCTAAAAAAAATCAAGGCGCACACCCCATTGTCTCGAGGCTGATGCGCAACAATCGTGCTAATTTAATCTATATCGGATCTTGTTTCCTCATAGTTCAGCCCGGAACGAGAACACAGACAGACGTTTACCATTGATAGACCTAGAACCAAAGTTGTTCAATGAGCTCTAA
This sequence comes from Apolygus lucorum, assembly GCA_009739505.2. Taxonomy (NCBI): domain Eukaryota; kingdom Metazoa; phylum Arthropoda; class Insecta; order Hemiptera; family Miridae; genus Apolygus; species Apolygus lucorum. The sequence goes on from CM019182.2 coordinate 2,297,352, forward strand.
AACGAAAAGAAAGGGAGAATGTTTGTTTCTGATGTTCTAAATGAAAAATATTATGACCACAAATTTGGTCCGGAAACATCTTATTTTATATTCTGTGTTGGTACGGCTAAGATAACGAGTAAAAGTTTCATAGAATATTTCCAAGGGAAATGCCAGTGTTAGTCACCTTGATTTTAGGAGGAAGGTACCTAAAGGAAGTATCTTACTTACCTAACATCAATCTCCAATCAAAATAATATTTTGATAGAGATAGATAAGATTTTGATAGAGAAAAGAGAACATATTATGTTCTCTTTTGGTAATATAAACAATTTTTATTATTCTCGTAGTTTATTTTATTATTTCTATTATTATTTATTATTATTATTTAAAAAAATATTTTCATTATTATTATCTCAATTTTATTTATTTTCGTAGTTTCGCAAGTAGGAAGGAAATAAGTACGCAGATAAATAGTTATAACATGAAAAGGTAGGTAGGCTTCTGATTACCGTCAGACGAACTGACATACCTACACCAAAATTATTCAGGAAGTTCCAAAATTCAATCAATGTGAGAGGAAATTCAGAGCGAAGAAACGAGCAGACTTGAAGTCACAAAATCGTAATCAGAAAGAACTAAAAAAAATCGGGGTGTAGCGAGGGTTGCGGAGGGGAAGGTGACAACAAGTCTAGAGTCCAGAGGCGTCTAGAGTCTCAGCTGCTAATCACCTCCCCCTTCTTAGAAATTCCTTTGTTCTTCACCGCCGACGCTTTACGACCAATATATTCAATAAATTTCAAATAAAAAAATATTTTCGTACTCAGGTGAGTTAGAGGTTTGGCGCTATAACCGCAGACTTTGAAAAATGTGAAATGATTTTCAAAATTTGAACTTTAAAATTCTGAATAAAATTGAAATTACAATTTTATTTTGAAAATTTTGGCAGAGCGCCATTTGGAAACTAATAATGAGTACATTCCCGTTTTCAAAATGAAAATCGCTTGAACTGGTGGAGAGAGAAACTGGAACTACGACTGCCCCTTTTGCTACAATCGCCGGTGCTGCCATCTGGTGAAAAAAAATCTTATTAAAATCGGGGATGATTGGCCTTAAAGGTTTTCCTTCGATAAAACAGAATAATGAGTGTGAATCTCAAAAGAGGCCAAATCTCCGTTCAAATTTCATCTGACTAAAATGCGATCGCTGTTCATTTCTTCGATGTGTATACAGTTTTTCCTTCTGCGTAACCAGTAATCGAATTTCCATATGAAGCTTTCTATTTTTCGAATCGAGTGTGAAGCGTTTAGTTCTTTCTAATAAACTTGATTGTGAAGGTGTGAAGGCAGTATGGTGTGGTAGGTAGTACCTACCAATAGTTGGTAGGTATAAAAAATTTGGTAGATAAAAAAAATGTTGGTAGGTAAAAAACGCTGCAAATCATTGCTCAGAGGTTTATCATTTTCTGTATAGATCATCCTTCTGTATAGATCACTGGTTCTCCATCAATAGCACCTACCACCATCTGTATTCTCCATTGATCTTTCCTCTCAAATTTCAGCTTCCTGCGTTCAATAGGATTGAAAATGGCTTCGGAGCTCACTCAGCTGATCAGTGCTCTTCCAGGCGTCTCCAGCATTTTAGGAGATCTTCTTCTCTCTTCAGATCACTGATCAGCTGAGTGAGCTCCGAAGCCATTTTCAAGCCTATTGAACGCAGGAAGCTGAAATTTGAGATTGATTGATTGATTGATTTGTTCGTTCAAACACCTGGGGTACAGTAGGGCCTTAAGGCCCTCTCTTCCCTGTCCCCAGGAACAATTATTACAACATATAATACCTCAATTACAATACTATGCATTAACAATGAAAAACTTAACCAACATTTAAAATTAAAAGTACAACATAATAAAATAATGGTATACAAATTAAATTGTCACTTTTGTCTCCAATATATAAATACTTTTTACGAATAAGGAAAAAGTATCCTACCTACACTGATACATCATATTTATTCCGTAAAATAACTTTATACTTCTTTCCGAAACTTCCTACGCTCTCTTCAAAATCAAAAATATCCCTATTTTCATTGAAAATTTTCACTCCTTTCACGCAAAAGGATCTACCGAAGAATACAGTTTTATGTAGAGGGATCTGTAATATATCCCTCCTAGTCCCATGCAGATGAACCGTACTTTGCATCACAAATTGTTCCCTCAAGTATCTCGGGTTATCGAATTTAATGGTCTTAAATAGTAGTGAGAGGGATGGTCAAGGGAGAATACAGATGGTGGTAGGTGCTATTGATGGAGAACCAGAAGGGTGATCTATACAGAAAATAATAAACCTTTGAGCAATGATTTGCAGCGTTTTTTGTACTGGGTGGGTATTTGCAGCATCGCGGTAATCACACTACAATCCGAACCGTCATAAAAATAATCAAAATTTTTAGACATGAACCTTTATTCAAATTCCTCATTTAGATTTTTTTTTTAAACGGATCATGTCTCATCTTGCTCATGTGATCCAGATTAGGCACCCAACGAAGTGTAAGCTTCTTGGGGGTACTGGACGCAAATTTAGCTCACGCTCAGCTGATCAGGGGGGGGATCTCTGTTGGTAATTCAGATTCAGCAGTAATCAAGGCTCCCAGTGAAATTTCAACTTCTTATCTCCACCAGGAGTGAATTTAACTCATTCAGCTGATTAGGATCACAGTTTGTAATCAAGATACAGCCGTTTAAATAGGCGAATTTAGCTGAAATTTCTCTTGGCGCCTACTTATTCCTTAATTTCCCACTTGTTAAAAAAATAGTTTTTTTTCGTATTTTTAATTAAATTAAGATGCATTTCGACTAGGTAATCGGTTTTCATTCGCGTTTTACATTTTAGACCCTCCTGAACAATTTTGGTTCCGTGCCTGTCTGTCTGTGTGTCTGTCATGAAATCCTTGCCACAGCCATAACTTCTACAATTCTCATCCAATTACAATGAAATTTTCAGGGATTGTGAGGTTTGGCGTGTAGATGGTCCCCTATGAAAATCATCGCCCCAGACTGATAGTAGCCATTGCGTATGCGCAAAAGTATATTTCCTTGTTACAGCCATAACTTCTACATTTTCCAACAATGTTCAGGGATTGTGCTGGTTGACGTGTAGATGGATCCCCTATGAGGGTAGTGGAAGGTACTTAGAGATTGATGTTTTGAGATCAACTGCTATGCATCGGATCATCTATAAAATCGGGTTATGGATACGAGGACGCTATGTGCCCTACCCAGTTGGCAGACGTTTTTAACTTGACTGTTTTATAAATTTCTATAACTTTCAGCTCAAAAACTAAGGATAAACGGTTGTGAAAGAGAAATGTAGGAACCGTACGAGTAGGTATTTCCTGTAGGACGCAGTGTGCTCCCAGCAGCCGTGGAAAGTTCCCAATCTTCATTACTAGAGGGATCGACGGGTTCTTGACCTCGTTTTACTAACGGAATCGAGTCTCTTATCCCCTTCGTGCAGCAGTTAGTTTGATAGTTTGACCCAATATTGACTTTTTCGGACAACACGAGACTCCGAGAGAACGTTCGGTGTAACCGAGTGAGAAATTCTGAATTATATTTCAAGAGCCAAATATGTTGCTGCAAAAGTGATTAAAACCGTTTTTAAAGCTTCCATGGTAGCTAATATCATATAATCAAAGCAGCTAATCATATAATCAATCTTTCAAGTACCTTGCACTACCCTCATAGGGGACCATCCAAAAGCCAACCTCCCTGAAAATGTCATCGAAATGTAGAAGTTATGTGTGTGGCAAGGAATTCATGTTTGCGCATGCGCAGCAGCTTCTATCATTCCGGGGGAGATGATTTTCATAGGGGACCATCTTCACGCAAACCCGCACAATCCCTCAAACTTTAATCGAAATCGGACAATAACTTCCAACAATTGTCCCTGCCGATCCCTTTTTTCTATGATTTTCTAGTGGGACTAACTATGTGATAGGTACGTTAAAAAATTCGTCAAAAACAAGGAGAATATTTTAAATTAATATTTAATTTTACCAACGTTTTTTTTTAAACCTAATTCCAGGAATTTATAACAATATTGTCATTAATGAAGGTGCACATATTGCACATCGGTATCTTGGCAATGCAGCTTTAAAGCAACTTTTTTATGTAAATTTGACGATTGCCATCGCCTAAGGCCATAATGATATTGCAAAGCATTTTTCCCTTGTTTCTGAGCGTATTCCCGTTCGCGCATGCGCAGCGGCTACTATCAGTCCGGGGGAGATGATTTTCATGGGGATCGACTACAACCTAATTCGCATAATCCCTGAAAATTTCATCGAAATCGGATGAAAAATGTGGAAGTTATGGCTGTTACAAGGATTTTACGTTTACGCATGCGCAGAGGCTACTATCAATTTTAAAGCCTTAGGAGTGATGATTTTCAAAGGGATTTTCACGCCAACCTGCACGATTCCTGAAAATGTCATTGAAATCATGTGAGAATTGTAGAAGTTATGGCTGTTGCAAGGATTTCATGAGTTACAGACACACAGACAGACAGACGGACAGACATAGAACTAACATCGTTCAGAAAGGTCTAAAACGTGAAACGCGTGGCGAAATTTCGATTTTGGAGAACTTTTTTTTTCAACCTTGAAAAGTCAAAACAAAGCTTCCGCTATCTTGGTAGACTCGGAAGCAAAAGTACATATCGATACCTTAAAGCACAAAGGTGCTATGTCTATCCATCTTCCACATTAAAAATTGTTTTTTCAACTTCAGAAAAACTCAAATTTAACAAAACTATTATTGACCTTCTTGAGGATTATAGCTCGAAAATTTCTTGAAGAAATTAAAGATTTTGGTGTAATAAGCCATTATTTTAGGAATAATTCCTAAAATAATGGCTTATTACACCAAAATCTTTAATTTCTTGTGCACTGGAGATAACTTCTTTTGCGTTTTTCTCAAACTCCGTTTTTGGACATAGCCCCTTTGTGCTTTAAGGTATCAATATGGTCGATAATAAAGGATTCAGCAAATCGAAAAACAGCAAATCAGTGCTTTGCTCGATAGAAATAAGGACCTTGGGAGCTAAAAACATCGATAGAATCAAGTCGTTTCTCGATACACCAACACCTAAAGATCTTCTTCCGTCTCTGAAGACGGTCAAAAAGCACTTACTTCGCGATAGAGGGAGTGAGAGGGGGATGAGAGATGACATGTTAGGCTTTGAGAGGTTATCTGTGAGAGATTGACGGACATCCAGGAATTATGGTCTCCAGCTACGAAATAAATGGGTTAAACCTCCGAGAGCGGTGCTTGATAGCTCGGTGCTTCGCCAGCGAGGGAAAAGCGGTGACATGAATAACTGTTGGTAAAATCTCCCATTTCTCGGTGAAGGTTCACTTTTAGCTGGAACTACCAATTTGTTATGTTTCCCGTGACAAGTACAAGTGTTGACACGTAAGTGTGTTGGGCTTGCAAGATTATGGCTGCTGAGTGTGATTTAGGAACTTTCCTGTATCGTCGTTTGTACATCAGTACTACTCCAGTCAAATGAAGCTCAAAAACCGTGGGTTGGTAAGAATACTGATGACTCAAAAAACCTCATTTTGCTTCCGAGGTAGCGGATTCATTGTTTTAATTTTTCAAGGTTAAAAAAGTTTTCCAAAATCAAAAATTTCCACTCGCCTTTTGGACACTCTTGAACAATTTTCGTTCCTTCTGTCTGTCATGAAATCTTCAAAACAACCTAAATAGTATGATTATGTAGTACACTGAAAATCGAAAAAAAAAATGCATTTGGGAACTCTATGAGTTCGGGATGACGAGGAGAGTATTTTTTGAGGTTTTAAAAAATATTTAACCAAGTGGTTGATTGTATTATTTCAACGATTCGTCCAATGTGTCACACCCACAAGTATGACTACTCTCTCATATACAGCTAATATTTGGGATTTCTCAACCATGGCTTTGAAGATTTCTTTGAAAATTCGCTCATCAACTGCATGGATGGACTTTTTTAAATGATTTTCATGGGGAACTATCTACACGCCAATTTGAATAATCCTGGAAAATTTCATCAAATTCGGATGAAAAATGTGGAAGTTATGGCTGTTACAAGGATTTTACGTTTGCGCATGCGAAGAGGCTACTGTCAACTTTAAAGCCTTGATTTTCATTGAAGACCATCTACATCTTAATCCGCATAACCCCTGAAAATTGTATTTAAATCGGATGGAAAATGTGGAAGTTATGGCTGTTACAAGGATTTCACGTTCACGCAGGCTACTTCAGTCCAGGTTTGATGATTTTCATAGGGGACCGTCAACACGCCAATCCGCAAAATTCCTGAAAATGTTATCGAAATCCTATGAGAATTGTAGAAGTTTCGGCTGTGGCAAGGATTTCATGACAGACAGACCAACACAGAACCAAAATTATTCAGAAAGGTCTGAAACGTAGGTAAAACGCGAGTGGAAATTTCGATTGTGGTGAAATTTTTTTTCAACCTTGAAAACTGAGAACAAAGCTTCCGCTACCTTGGTAGACTCGGAAGCACAACTTAACAGAATGACGACAAGAAATCAATTTCCCCCCCCCCTCCAAATTATCTAACGAAAAAAAAAATTGACTAAAATCGGGGTCATCTCTTCTTTTGGGCGTCATTGGGTTTTCTCTTCAAGAACAATTCGTTTTTAAAACGTTATTAATCAAGATTGAAACTGTCTATTTTGAAAAAATAAAAATCAAATTACAAGACCTTGGTAATTTCGGTTTAGATGGTACAGTAGTGATTCACAATACAGTTGCTCAAACGTCATCAGTTGTCTTGTTTTAACCACTCAATTTTATCTAATTCATCCGCCAGCTCTTTGAGGTCTACTTCGCTCTTTTCTCTGTAGTTGGGGTCTGAGATGGATCTGGCGTCCATCCCTATCGCCTCGCTCATTTCCGTGTTGGTCATCACAGCCTCTAAATCGAAAGGGTACCTGTCGTAACAATAAAACCACACGTTAAATATAATATAACAATAAAAAAAAGTCTGCCAAGTGGGTGTGGCACATAGCTTCCTCGTATCCATAACCCGATGATACAGATGATCAGATGCATAGTAGTTAATCTCAAAACACAAATCTCTAAGTACCTTCCACTACCCTCATAGGGGACCATCTACACGCTAATCTGGACAATCCTAGAAAATTTCATCAAATTCGGATGAAAAATTAAGTGAGTAGGTGTATGTGATTGGATCAAAAAAATTCTTAGCCTCGGCTGGGATTCGAACCCGCGACCCCTGGGGGACAGTTGAAGTTACGGCTGTTACAAGGAATTCACGTTTGCGCATGCGCAGTCGCTTCTATCTGTCCGGGGATGATGATTTCCATAGGAAACTATCTACAACCTAATCCACATAATCTCTGGAAATTTCATCGCAATCGGGTGGAAAATGTGGAAGTTATGGTCGTTACAAGGAAATTCACGTTTGCGCATGCGCAGTAGCTTCTATCAGTCCGGGGATGATGATTTACATAGGGGACCATCTACACGCCAACCCGCACAATCCCTGAAAATTTCATAGAAATCGGACAATAACTTCGTATAGTTATGCGCGTTACAAGGAATTGATGACAGACGGACAGACAGACAGACACACAGACATACAGACACTGAACCAAAATTGTTCAGAAAGGTCTAAAACGCAAAACGCGAGTGAAAATTTTGATTTTGGAGAACTTTTTTTTTCGTCCTTGAAAAGTGAAAACAAAGCTTCTGCTACCTTGGTAGACTCGGAAGCAATAATAAAATTCATTCTAGCATCGGTTCAATGTGCAATCGGTTTTTTTTCGTAACAAAGGTGGTTGGACAGTGATGATTCTTCCCTGGACTCCTCTGCGGGCAAGGTTGAAATAAATAGTCTTTTTCTATCAAATACAAAAACCTTTTCTGTTCGTTTTGTAACAAAGTTTAAAACGTTGATCCTCCCTGAGAAAAAGGTTTTTTAAGGCTGTTTAAAAATGTTTTAAACACAGTTCGAAAAAAGTTTTTTTAAAATTTGTATATGAAGCACTTTGGCGGCTTGTGTGAGCCTACTGAATCTCAGAGTTGGAATTATTCGAATAAAAATTTAGTTGAACTAAAGTTGAAACTGAAATTGAAACTAAAAACTAATTTAGTGTTTAGTTCGACTTTCGAAACTAATTTTTGGAACTAAATTAGTTTCGAAAGTCGAACTGATGTGATATACTTGGGATTGATTAATAATTAATTGTTTCCGATGGAAAGCCTTTCTGAATAAATTCCTACAAGCCTGATCAACTTGAGATTTTTCACCAGACGGTATTTTCATATCAATGACTCAATAAGAAAAGTATGTCAGCCTTGCCTATATCTGCTTTTACAAACAAAGTCGCGGTCATTGGTTCCAGCTCAATTCTGTACGAATGAGTAGGTATCTTTATCTTGACGTATTTGTAATCAAACTGAAGCTCAAAAACTAGTTTCCTAGGGAATCACATACTATCTTATCCTCTTCTATTGTAAAGCCGTTGGGCCCCGGGAGGTCAAACCGATAGCTCAACCGCCACATCGACCTTTCCCGAAATTATCATTCCACCCCACCACATAATGTACCCCCTCTACGTCTTGATGTCTATAATAGTATGTTGTAGCATAGAATTAAGACAGTCTTGAGTTTCAACTTGTAAAGTGTAATTCTTGTTAATATAAGTTTCTCCTTGAAACTTGTGAGTCCTTTCTTTCTACCACCTGCACGGGCTTCTAGTGAACACGAATCCATTCTAATTTCCTACGGACCTAGAGTTCTAATTCTTTAGAGGATCACACTGAAACTAATAGTCTCAGTTTTTAGTTCCAGTTCGAAACTAATTTAGTTTTAGTTTCAGAACTAATTTTGGCCCAACTCTGCTGAATCTACACGAAAAGTTTCCACGAAATTGTCCTTCAGTTGCCAAACAGTGTTGAGAAATGACAGATTTTAAAAAAATACTGAATGTTTTTATTACACTTTTAGTAATAAATTCATACTTAAGGCATGCATAGGCACCTAATTTACTGATAATGAAAGTTAATTTTGAACAATCCCTGTAATGACTCATATACTCAAACGTATTAGTTCTCCAATAAAGGACACAAGGGAAACCCTTAGTGACTCATCGTGCCAGGTAGGTAAGGTGAGGTACGGGGGACGAACACGTCACTTGACGTCACCCTCCTCCACTCTCCCTTTACCCTGTTGAAGTAGTATAAAAGGAGGACTCAGGGCTTCACCTTCATGCATTCGACTACAACAAATCGACTTGATTATTTCTGGCTCTCCCTCGTCACCTCTTGGAAGCCCCAAGTTCCTCGGAGGTATTGATAGGCTCATCGCGCCAGCCTCTGCTCCCTTTTCGCCTAAGAGATGTCTTCCCCAACTAGGAACTGGTAAATGTACTGCATCCCTCCAGTCAGCAAGCAATCGCGCCGAGGATCGCAGCTTAGCTGAAATCCGCACTCCTGCATGCGGTAGGCGGTAACCTGCACCGGGCAGAAAGTACTGTCCCATCTTTCCCTTCGTTATGTAGGGATCAATAGAAATCGACAAGCCGACGTGAAGACCATCGCCTTCACACAAGGACACGCCGACATAACAATCCCGATCACCAAAATGTTGGTACCTACTTACCTAGTACAAAAGTGAAGATTGATTGATTTTTACTCTACTTTCGAGAATTTCTAGGCTGGTGATATCTAACTTGTCATTCTGACTACTGACGAATGGAAATTGAAATCTCTTGTGTACCTTTGTACCCGCCATGTTTATTGTTGCTCACTTCAATGACGTCAATTCTTTCCCACCTACTGGTACAGTTTGAAATAAGTATTAAACACTGTTTCAAACATAATTTAAAACAAATGTTTTGAAACTACCAGTTTTCAAAAATATGTTTAAAACATTTCTATGAAACAGTTCCAACCCTGTCTGTTGGGGTGAAGTTCTCAACGTAAATCCACTTTGTAAAGTAAGTCTACGAGTATTTAAAGGGTGTTCCACGTTAAGGATAGGAAATCTTCGGGAGTCGATTCTACGACCAATTCTAGTGTTTGCGTTCAAAATAAGGCTCCCGAACTTCGTGTTCTTCCGTTGGGAGCGCTGACATCTAACCAGCCTTCCCTTAAAATCAGTCTCTTCTTGTCTCCTGCCATCAGCGCAACCACCTCTTCAAAACCATTTTCTTAAAAGTATTTTTCATCTACCTATCTTTGGTTTAATGCTCTTTAGTGCATTATTCACACTTAATCTCAAACACAGTAGTGTTAGACCCTCAAAAATACACTTAGATTCTATCCTCTGCTGCCTCCTTGGTCCGATTCCTGCCTCCGAAGTTTCCGAAGATTCCTGCCTCCGAAGATTCATTCTGTCGCCTTCGTCTTCAGTACCACCAAACCTAGGGGTCCCTTAGGTAAAGCTGCGGTGCACCAAAGGTATGTCTCAGGAATTTAATTTCGAAATTCCCGTCTTCATTATAAGATTCGACATTTCCCATTCTTTCCTTTTGTCATCATTGAACCGTCCTATTGTTTTTCCGCTAATAAATTTGCTACATTGAGTAAGAAAATGTCTCTTAGCAATTTTGTTTTAACCCCTTGTTTTTCAAAGTTTTCAATTTTAATAATTTTTTCGTGTTTTCGACCTTTTTGTCATTAAAATTACCATAACTAACTGAATTTAATGTGAAATGTAGAAATAAGGGCACCGTTGGAAAGGGCGTCAAATTTCCCATCTGACTATTTGTGAGGTCCTGTTGTGTGAAAAAACAACTCGTAACGTAATTTTTACCTTTTTACATAATTTAATTATACGTATATGTTATTAAAGCTGAAATCTTTGCGCAGTTTTGTGTTGAGGTACATGGGAAACCTTGCCGAAATAAACCCCTAATTACCAAAAGAAAAATTTCCCAAATTTACAAAACTTACTTCACGAGTAGCTTTTTACCCATCAGGACCCTACAAATGGTTTTCGGAGACACTAGAAAGATGTGATATTTGACGACCTTTCCAACGGTGCCCACATTTCTAAATTTTTACCGTAAATTCAGTTAGTTAAGGTAATTTTAATGACAAAAGGTCGTAAAAATGAAAAAAAAAATCATGAAATTGAAAGAACTTGGAAAAACAAGAGGTAAAACAAAACTGCAAAAGAGGCATTTTCTTACTCAAATTAGTTGTCTACAACTACAAAGTCTACAGACTCGACTCCTAAATTTTTCTTTTATTTAACATGGGACACCCTGCCTATCACAAAAAACGCTGCAAATTACTACACAATGGTTTATTATTGCTTCCGAGTCTACCAAGGTAGCGGAAGCTTTGTTTTCACTTTCCAAGGACGAAAGAAACAGTTCTCCAAAATCAAAATTTCCACTCGCGTTTTACGTTTTAGACCTTTCTGAACAATTTTGGTTCCGTGTCTGTCTGTCTGTGTGTCTGTCATGAATTCCTTGTAACGCGCATAACTATACGAAGTTATTGTCCGATTTCCAAGAAATTTTCAGGGATTGTGATGGTTGGTGTGTAGACGGTCCCCTATGAAAATCATCATCCCCGGACTGATAGAAGCGACTGCGCATGCGCAAACGTGAATTCCTTGTAACGGCCATAACTTCTACATTTTCCATCTGATTCCAATGAAATTTTCAGAGATGTTACAGATTAGTATTTAGATGGTCTCCTATGAAAATCATCACCTTCGGACTGATAGAAGCCACTGCGCATGCGCAAACGTGAATTTCCTTGTAACGGCCATAACTTCTACATTTTCTATCCGATTTCAATGAAATTTTCAGGGATGTTACAGACTAGTATTTAGATGGTCCTCTATGAAAATCATCATCCTCGGACTGATAGAAGCGACTGCGCAAGCGCAAACGTGAATTACTTGTAGCAGCCGTAACTTCAGCTGTCCCCCAGGGGTCGCGGGTTCGAATCCCAGCCGAGGCTAAGTATTTTTTCGATCCAATCACATACATCTACTCACTTAATTTTTCATCCGAATTTGATAAAATTTTCTAGGATTGTCCAGATTAGCGTGTAGATGGTCCCCTATGAGGGTAGTGGAATGTACTTAGAGATTGGTGTTTTGAGATTAACAACTATGCATCTGATCATGTATATAATCGGGTTATGGATACGAGGAAGCAATGTGCCACACCCACTTGGCAGACGTTTTTTTTATATTTTTTATATAGATCACCCGTCTGCAAAGCACCAACCATCTAACATGAAGAAGAACATCAATCGCATTTCGGTCAGCTTTAATTTGAACGGAGATTAGGCCTCTTTTGCGATTCACACTCGTGTTTCTGATTTATCGTACGTCCAAACTTTAAATTCTCGTAGTGAGCGAACGGTTTGTCCAACAGGGCTCCGCGTGGTCTCAAAAAATTCTAAAAATTGTATAGAATCTTAAATTGAAGGAAAAACAATACCTTCATATCAAAATGTTCTGAGTTAGGGCGTTTACAAAACTTCAAAATTGATTTTGGAACCCTTAGAAGTGACCTACATCAACCAAAATCTTCGGGGCACAACTAGACCCCAAATGGAGCCTACATACCAAATTTCATCAAAATCGGTCAATGATAAGTGGCAAAAGTGCCGCATACGGCGTACGGCGGACGGACGGCCAAATTTTTATTCGTTTTTTGGATTCTACGTACCTTGAAACGTAAACCATCAAATTTTGAGGGGATGTTAATTTTTTTTTCTTGGTCGATTCCAAAGGTGCATTATTGAAAATAATAAACCAAAAGGAGACATTTTCTTACTCAAATTAGATGTAGACTCGACTCCTAAATTGTTCTTGTATTTAACAGGGGACACCCTGCCAATCACATCAGTAGTTAAGTACCTTGAGACAAAGAGCGGACGGAAGAAAAACGATGCGATCAAACGATATGGAAGTAAGCGGGTAATATCTGCTTTCAGCTCATCAACACTGGCCACATCTTCTTCTTGCAGGCCGTAGGCGGTGACCGTCTTCTTCATCTCGTGCGCGTACACCTACACAGGAAGAAGCGGGTTCCTCTCCATCAAAGGAATTTCATAGGACTCATTTAGTACGCACTCTTGCAGATGCCGATTTCCGATGTACAAAAATCATGAAACTGTTGTGGACGAACAACACTGTCACTCTCACAGGGAGGAAATCTAGGAAAGGGAGGTCACCTAGCTGCTGATGTGGAAGTCCAGAGGAGGTGGTGAGGGTGATAGTATTGTTCGTCCACAATAAAACCAACCTGAATAATCATACCTGTTGACCAAATTTGTCCGACTTCAACACTCAATATAGAGAGAGGAGGCTTGTTTACTAACATTTTGTTGCTCTAACCAAGGTGTCCAGCGACCTGGAATACAGGAAATACTCAGGGATTTTTACTCTACTGGGAAACTCAACGATTTTCTTTTTTTTTGTCGAAAAACCCAGGGAAAAGCCCAAGCGCCAAAAAGGCAGTTCCGGCAGTTTGAGGACAGTCTGAGGGGAAGAAGTTTAGAACTGAAAAATGCTCTGACTTGAAAATTTGACTCTGTAGGTAGTAATTTTATTCCGTGAAACTAGCCATAATAGATTGGATATGTCCTCCTTCGCAAAATGTAGGGCGTTTCCAACACCAGAAGTGCCTGTTTTCTGATGCAACTGGCCTGTGCATTTGAGAAATATACCTACAATCTTCATTTCGTTGTTTCACGGTTCAAGTTATCACACAGGATGGCCAATCACGAAAGAAAATATAGTATTAATCAAGTTTTTTTTCAGATAGACCTGTCCAAATGTAGACAAATTGGTCAACCATAATATACAAAATTATAAAATATTTCAATAAAAACTAGACTTTTTTTAATTTTTCTGTTATTTAAAATCATGATACCACTGGAATTGCTTAATTTTATTTCTCGAAAATTTGCTGGAAGTGTTCATAGCTAATAAATTAATGTTAACCCGCTTCTCTTCTAGTCTGATTCCGGTTACCTAATTTTTGATACCTAAGTTTCGATGATTTCAATGTTCAGTTTCGACTTTTTCGAACAACCGGAAGTAAAAAAAAAAGCCTTTGAAGAGGTCTTTTCTCTCGAGTAAACCAACAAGTTTCGATGATTTCAATGATCAGTTTCGACTTTTTCGAACAATCAAAGGTGAAAACAAGCTTTTTGAGGAGGTCTTTTCTCTCGAGTAAACCAACAAGTTCGATGATTTCAACGATCAGTTTCGACTTTTTCGAACAATCAAAGATGAAAACAAGCCTTTGAAGAGGTCTTTTCTCTCGATTAAACCAAACAGTTTTCGATTATTTCAACGATCAGTCTCGACTTTTTGAAACCATTGAGGGTGAAGAGAAGCCTTTGAAGAGGTCATTTCTCTCGAATAAACCAACAAGTATCGATGATTTCAACGTTCAGTTTCGACTTTTTGAAACCATCGAGGGTGAAGAGAAGCCTTTGAAGAGGTCTTTTCTTTCGAGTGAACCAACGAGTTTCGATGATTTAAACGATCATTCTCGACTTTTTGAAACAATCGAAGGTGAAAACAAGCCCTTGAAGTGGTAATTTCTCTCGAGTAAACCTACAAGTTCTTACTAATTTATCCAAGAATCGACGTCTCTGTTGTGTCTGTCATGAAATCTTTTCAACGGGCAAAACTATTCGAAGTTATTCTAATGTTCAGGAATTGAGCGAATTCGGTTGCAGATCACCCTCTGACTGACAGCCACTTCTACAGTTTCCATCCAATTTCGATGAAATTCTTAGGGATTGTGCGAATTGGAGTGTAGATGATGATCATCACCTCGGACTGATAGGTGCTTACAGATTGATATTTCGAGATAAGCTACTACATTTCTAATGTTTATTCATTTCAAGATGTCCTTTAAACCCCGAATTTTGAGAAATCATGATCATATTTTGATTTTTTAAATGATTTAGAACATTGGAAAAAGTTGAAAATTGACCCTGGAAAACTTAGAAAACTCAGGGAATTTTTTTCGGGGAATCGCGGGACACCAGCAATTAATAATTGAGACCCATGCAGCTACCCTATCATCATCCACTTATAGATAAATGTCCTCACCTGGAGTAGAAGGTCCAAATGGTTTCTCCGAACTTCTGGGTCGATCCCGCCGTGCAAGAAGTACACGAGGTCCCACCCCGCCGTGTTGTAATGGCTCAGTTGGAAATCTATAAATCTGAAATATACCAGCCACAAGGTCAGACAAGTGGGCAGTGAAGCTTTTTCACAAATAGTTTATAATTGCATTCATGCAGCGAATTTTCATAGAAAAATAGTGAGGTTATTGGTCTACATCGATAGTATACCTGCAAAAACGTGTATGACTGATTTTTTCTTCAAAAATTCCCTAATGCGGGTTGGAAGACAGTTTGACGGTTTTATGGTCTCTTGTAAAATTTCAGGAAATCGACATACAGAGTTTTGCAGGTACACTGGCGATATGTATATATTTTTTGTGTGAAAAAGTTGAGGTTTTTTTTCACAGTCTTGAGGGTTTTTTCATAATATTCCAAAGCGGATTTCGGTGAAATTTTTTTTTCGAAAGTCCATTCTAAAAATGTTGAGGCCATTGCGATAGCTTCACAAACAAAAATGTTTTGAGTTAGGGCTTTTTACAAATTATAAATCTTAGTTTTCAACCCTTAGAAGTGACGTACATCAACCAAAATCTTCGGGGCACAACTAGACCCCAAATGGAGCCTACATACCAAATTTCATCAAAATTGGTCAACGTTAAGCGGGGAAAGTGCCGCGTATGGCGGACGGACGGCCAAATTTTTATTCGATTTTGCTTCCGAGTCTACCAAGGTAGCGGAAGCTTTGTTTTCACTTTTCAAGGACGAAAAAAAAGTTCTCCAAAATCAAAATTTTCACTCGCGTTTTGCGTTTTAGACCTTTTTGAACAATTCTGGTTCCGTGTCTGTCTGTCTGTGTGTCTGTCCGTCTGTCATGAATTCCTTGTAACGCGCTTAACTATACGAAGTTATTGTCCGATTTCGATGAAATTTCAGGGATTGTGCGGGTTGGTGTGTAGACGGTCCCCTATGAAAATCATCATCCTCGGACTGATAGAAGCGACTGCGCTTGCGCAAACGTGAATTCCTTGTAACGGCCATAACTTCGACATTTTCCGTCCAATTTCGATGAAATTTTCAGGGATGTTACAAATTAGTATTTACATGGTCCCCTATGAAAATCATCACCTTCGGACCGATAGTAGCCACTGCGCATGCGCATACGTAAAATCCTTGTAACAGCCATAACATTTACATTTTTCATCCGAATTGGATGACATTTTCTAGGACTGTCCAGATTAGCGTGTAGATGGTCCCCTATGAGGGTAGTGAAAGGTACTTAGAGAATGGTGTTTTGAGATTAACTACTATGCATCGGATCCCCAGATGGTCCCCTATGAGGGTAGTAGGGTATGAGGGTAGAGTACTTAGAGATTGGTGCTTTGAGATTAAGTACTATACATCGGATCATCTATGTAATCGGGTTGTGGATACGAGGAAGCTATGTGCCACACCCACTTGGCAGACGTTTTAGATTCTACTTACCTTGAAATGTAAACCAACAAATTTTGAGGGGGGGTTAAAAAATGTTTTTTTTTCATTATCTATGTACATAAAACGCCAACCGTACGTATGTACGTATGCACGGAGGGGTCGTGGGTGGGGGGAGAGTCGGCGGAATCGGAGACGGGAAGAGTTGGGGGCGGGGTGAGTCGGAGGAAAAAACTAGCAATCAGATAACCAAGCAGGTTACTAACCCATATAGATTTTTCGTTCATCATGAAGTTAATTCATACGAGGAGTGTGTGATTTTATAATCAATTCACAATATTTCAATGTGATTTGGATCACGAGGAAACCAGAGATAATTTTCAAATATTACACAACGGTTTATTATTTTTATATAGATCACTCGTCTACAAAATCACCAACCATCCAATATGGAGAGAAAAAAAAAAAAAAAAAAAAAAAAAAAAATCGAAAAAAAATCAAAAAAAAATCAAAATCAAAAAAAAATCAAAATCACCAACCATTGATTGCATTTTGGTCAGCTCTAATTTGAACGGAGATTAGGCCTCTTTTGCGATTCACACTCGTGTTTGGATTTATATATATATATATTTCAATATAAACCCTTAAATTTTCGTAGGGTGCGAACGGTTTGTCCTACAGAGCTCCGCGTGGTCTCAAAAAACTCTAAAAATTCTATAGAATCTTAATTTGAAGGAAAAACAATACCTTTATATCGAAATTTTTTGAGTTAGGGCGTTTTCAAAATTTCAAAATTGATTTTGGAACCCTTAGGAGTGACCTACATCAACCAAAAGCTTCGGGGCACAACTAGACCCCAAATGGAGCCTACATACCAAATTTCATCAAAATCGGTCAATGCTAAGTGGCAAAAGTGCCGCGTACGGCGTACGGCGGACGGACGGCCAAATTTTTATTCGATTTTTGGAATCTACGTACCTTGAAACGTAAACCATCAAATTTTGAGGGGGTGTTAAAATTTTTTTTTTCTTGGTCGATTCCAAAGGTTCATTATTGAAAATAATAAACCAAAAATGCCAATTATTCATGAAATAAAATTGCGAAAATTCATTGTTGACTGGAGAGAAATTGCCTACTCCCAAGGTCTATCCTACAATAAATTACTCATCTTCATTCTACCTAACAAAACTTAAAAAAAATCTATATTCATTATTACAACTTTATCCAATTACATCAAGTAATTTCTCTTTAATATTCCGAAATGATCAAGAATCGCCACAAGCTCACTGAATTCTTCAGTTTTGCTGAGGTTTCCACAACTGTGTTTCCTACTGCCAGGATTGCTGTGTCGTCTGCGAATATAGCTGTGACTGATTCTGTTGGTTCTGGAAGATCTCTTTTGTACAGAAGGTACAAAACTGGACCAAATACACTGAAATTATTATATAATGAAACAAACGGTATGAATTATAAGTTATTTAAATTATGGTAGAGAGCAGGTCTCTAACACAGGAGAGTGCGCCGCGGCTAAACACCCGCAAAAACGGACCCTGTAGATGTTGTACGACTGATCACTGTTCTGCACTTCCTGGACTGAATACTCCAGGAGATTCTAGGCATGAAAGAAGCCCTTATACCTACCTTCTTCCATGATCTAGGGAAGAAAGTGGTGGGACGGTCCAAGCGCTACCTAGCGATGATTAGACGAGCCTTCCCTTCTTTCCCTGGCAAGATGAATCCACCTCCCTTAATGACCGAAGGTAATAATAATAAGTAGATTCCCGCCCAATCTGTAGGAAACGAAAAAATTTGTCCTGTGGAAAAGGCATTAAAACCTGTTTGAGGCATCAATAAAAAAGGCATTAAGTCCGAAATGAAACTTTGTACTCGTAGGTGGACAAAACTATTTTTTAAAGCATTCTATTTTATAGGAACGAATTAGGAACAGCACATGATAAGATACATCGCATAGGCCGACTGATGAGAGGTAGAACAGGTTTTGAGCTCAGAAGGTTCATCTCATCTTCGCTAGGTAGGTACCGCTCAGGCCGTTCCACCACTTTCTTCCCCTAGATGCTTCTGAATTTCTCCATCTTCTCACATCTCATAGATTGGTGTTGGCATAACTAAACCCTCGACTCCCCTCATCCATTTCTTGGATTGTTTACACTTGTGGCTGAATCCTCAAAGGCCCTTATCAGACCTTGCCCTTAAGGGTTAAGTCCCATTATTATTATTTTTTTTTTTTTAAATAAATCTCCCCTCAAAGACTGAAGGTCTATTTGACGGAGGGGGCACGCCATAAAACTAAATAAAAAAGAAGTAAAAATCATTACCTACCTACTTGCTAAGTCATACCTCAATTCGATTGGTTTCTCAGAGTAGCGAGCGTATTTGAACAGCATGTTGCATTGCCAGACGTCTCCGTGGTTCATCACGATTAGGTTGGAGCCTTCAGGTACTTCTCCGACTCTTCCCATCTCCACGTGAATTTTAGACGAATATTTTATTATAGTATCACCAATTCCTTCCCTGTCACAAAAAAATCGAATAATTGGTAGCAAAACGTACGAGTATTCAGAGCCACTGAAAATTTAAAGAATTTCCACGGTAAAAATTGCAAATTTAAGGCATCGATAAACGATAATAAAATCATCTTAATTATTACGAGTGAGACCACCGCGATCGTGCACTGACTGATCTCATCAATGATCTCCTTTGCAATTTTCTATCCTCCACCAGGGATAGTAAAGCGTTTTTTTCTTGAATCAGACGAGATATGCTCAGGTAAGTACATATTTTGATGATGTTCGAGATAATGCGAAGCAGATGATTCATTCGAAAAACGCTTTACTATCCTTAGCGGAGGATAGAACGTTGTTATGTGGACGGGAGAACTTGAGTTCCTCTGAACCCGTACCGTTCCAACATATTTTAGAGAAGCTATTTGTTACTAGGAGAATTTATACTAGGCGATATCTGTAGAGGAAGTGGCAACTCCCACAAGGCGTGCTGGTGGTATAAGTAGTTTCTCGTGCATCCAATAGAGTGCCCTGATTAAAATTACCTTCGCGTGATTGATAATTTCCAACATTAATTAATATGTTGTTGAGTTGGTTGATATTGTGTCTTCTGTCTGATATGAGATAATGTAGAAAATACCCCTTTTTCTAAAACAAAAATGACCAAAAAAACCAGTCGTTTCGCCCACTAACAGAAACATATTGTTTAGTAATGCATGCATTCCAGTGGACGTCCCATTTGATAAGCATTAGATCAGTTAACCAGTTGGTAAGCGATAAAACTGTTTCACTCGATGTAATTAACTTATTACTTTAGGAAAGAAATCGTGGTCTCTCCCTCCGCCCCCTCTCCATCACCATTATCCACCATAACATTTCTAGGGGCATGGGAGCCTCGAATTTGAAGAGCATTTGGAAACGCTGCAAATTATTACACTATGGTTTATTATTTTTCTCTTTCTTTAGATCACTCGTCTACAAAATCACCAACCATCCAATATGTAGAAAAAAGAAAATAAATAAATAAATAAATAAGTTTTAAAAAAATCAAAATCACCAACCATTGATCGCATTTTGGTCAGCTCTAATTTGAATGGAGATTAGGCCTCTTTTGCGATTCACACTCGTGTTTTGATTTATTTATATATGTATATTTCAATATAAACCCTTAAATTTTCGTAGGGAGCGAACGGTTAGTCCTACAGAGCTCCGCGTGGTCTCAAAAAATTCTAAAAATTCTATAGAATCCTAAATTGAAGGAAAAACAATACCTTTATATCTGAATTTTTTGAGTTAGGGCGTTTTCAAAATTTCAAAATTGATTTTGGAACCCTTAGAAGTGACCTACATCAACCAAAAGCTTCGGGGCACAACTAGACCCCAAATGGAGCCTACATACCAAATTTCATCAAAATCGGTCAATGATAAGTGGCAAAAGTGCCGCGTACGGCGGACGGCGGACGGACGGCCAAATTTTTATTCGATTTTTGGATTCTACGTACCTTGAAGCGGAAACCATCAAATTTTGAGGGGGTGTTAAAATTTCTTTTTTCTTGGTCGATTCCAAAGGTTCATTATTGAAAATAATAAACCAAAACCATGATCTACAATACCCAACATGCGAATTTGAGTTTACCCCCCCCCCCCCCCCCCCCCCCCCAATTAGCCAAGGTGCCGGGCTGGCACCAAAGCGGAAATACGTCGTAACATTGAACTTTCATCTGTTAGTTTTGGTAGGCAGTCCGTCGAAGTTCATATCCGTATTCAAGGTGAAACACATACCTACAAAAAAAAAAAACGAAAAAAAAAAACGAAATATGCGGTTTATGGTGTCCTGGCACCGTGGTGGCACCACTATTAGTTCCATGGTGGTACAGAGAATAATTCATGAAAATCCGGAGGTATAATGAGAATTTTTCCTCAATTTCAGAACTTGGATACAACTATCAAGCTATAAAGGAACCGAAATAATGAAAAATCGGATATTTGGTGAATTTCATCCCCCCACTCACTCCCTCCCCTTGTGAATTTTGGGACTCTGGTGAAATAATGTACAACTCGGAAGTTATTTGAGTCAAACAAAGAAAGAAACACACAAATCGGTTGGAAATTGAGGCCTGGGCAGAGTTTACAAGATTAAACCCGCAAACGCACGTTTTTTAAGCATTAACCCCCCCTCCCCCCCTCAAAAAGCAAAATTCTAAATTCCGACGCCGTAGTGCACAACTAGATAGGTTTCCGCGTCTAATAAAAACAGAACCACGAAAATCGGATGGAAATTGAGGCCTGGGCAGAATACACAATATAATGCCCAAAAACGCACGTTTTTTGAGCATTAACCCCCCTTTTCCCCCCTTAAAAGGCAAAATTCGAAATTCCGGCGACGTAGTGCACAACTAGATAGTTTTCCGCGTCGAACAAAAAAAGAACCAGGAAAATCGGTTGAGAACTAAGGCCTGTGCAGAGTACACAAGATTTTGTTACACACACACATACACCTATACACACACACACACACACACACACAGACATACACCTACGGTTTTTTTTTCGCGGATTTGGATTCAGAATGGTCTAAAACGGATTACTGTGTGGTTTTTTTTTCTGTTGAGTGTTGTCCTCCTTCACCCCAGATCGATCGCTTAAGGACGCCCAAGTCTTACTGTGGGACGTCCTAAAAAATTTAAAAAGTTGGCACTCTTGGACGTACGAGAAACTACTTTTACCACCAGCGCACCTAGCGGGAGTTGCCACCTCCTCTATGGATACTGCCTAGTAGAATTTATTTTATCAAAAAACAACAATATTTAAAAACGGGTTTTGAACTCATTAAAAATATAATAGGGCTCCGAATATAAACCTGTTCTTTTTTACATTGGTGTCAGAAGTGATCAAAACCAAGCGAAGAGTTACGTTAATAAGTTTTGTTATTCCCTATCGCACCATATTGAAAATGTCTATTTGTGAAGGAGAAGAAGTTCCACCAACAAACAGTCGTCGTGGGCTAAGGTTGGATGAAAAACTGACGTTCAGTGACTTAAGTTACCTACTTGGTGAAAAGACTGCAAAGTCGAACAAATTTCTTTAAATCACTGATCGGACCGAGTTCTTCACTTTCCTTGTGCAACAAAACTCTAAAATACCTAGTCATGATCAGACCCATATGGCAGTAGGTAAGGATGTTCCATAAGGGGATCTGCTAGTGCCCCTCACATCAACAAAATACAAGTGCAACACAACCGAGTCCTTCGTTTGATCACAAATACCTAATGGTACGTGAGAAATGCTATAATTCATCGAGACTTGAGCATACCGATGGTGAAAGAAGTAATATCCTCGACAATCTGACACCATGCCGTCTCATGAAAATCCAATTTTAGATTCATCCACCATCTCCTTAACCAAAAAACCGGAAGGAGGTAAAAGAGAAGAAGGCCAGTTGATCTTCTTAATGGTCATTGGAAACAAACTGATGTGATGAACTAATGATACTCAGATCATTATCTTGTATAAATATTGCTTCCTCACTACCGAAGGTAGGGAAGCTTTGTATTCGTGAAAGAAGTGAAAAAAAAAAAAAAAAAAAAATGTCCTCCAAAATCAAAATTTCCACTTGATTTTTGCGTTTTAGAGCTTCCCGAACAATTTTGGTTCCGTGTCTGTCTGTCTGTCGGTCTGTCTGTCTGTCGGTCTGTCGGTCTGTCTGTGGTCAATCCTTGTCCCGGGCAAAACTATACTAACCTGTGGTCCGATTTTGATGAAATTTTCAAGGATTGTGCGGGTTAGGTACTAGACGGTCCCCTATCAATTTCAGCACCTTCGGACCAATAGGAGCGAGTGCGCATGCGCAAACGTGAATTTCCTGGAACCTCGGTTTCTCGGTTTCTAATGAACCGATTTCGCTCAAATTTGGAGGTTAGTTAGGGACTAACTTCTAAGAGACACCCTATAAGTTTCAATCAAATTGGTCAAGCAATAGCCGCTGCGCATGCGCGAACTTTAAATTTATTGTTACAACCAAAACTCCGCAACTATTCAACCAATTTCGATGAAATTTTCAGGGATTGTGTGGGTTAAGTCCTAGACGGTGGACCGCTAAATAAAGAATCATAATTTTTTCGCCAACTGATTCTATACGTCCATGTTACAATGAGTGAGGAAGCTATACTGCCCACCCAACTTGGCAGACGTTGTTTTGATTATGTGATTTGTTTCCTTATTTATTAGTCTACCTAATTTAAGGAATACAATGTGAATTACAGTAACTAAAATTTTGTTGAGAAGGACTGCTAATGCATTGCGCAACATGTACAGATAAAATGTATCGCATGAACTAAATGATAGGTAAATTGTTACTGAAAAGTTATCGAATTAAAAAAAAAAACCTTTGAGAGGGAGAGGTGAGTGGCAACGAGAAGCAGAAGAATTGCGCCGGGATGTTAGTACTTTGACGGAACTCTTCACCCAAATGCAACGAGATAATTTGGCAAGAACAGAAATCCAAAAATCGATTAAAGTCAACTTAGGGTCATTTGATGGAACGCAAGAATGGGGCGACTGTTACTATAAATTCCAAGTGATCAGCCGAGCTAATGCGTGGAGGAGCTGTGATCATGCTTCCCAGCCTACAGCAGCACTGCAGGGTCAATCTCTAGCTATCGTAGCTCGTTTGGGTGTCAATGCGACTTGTGACGAGGTGGTTCAAGCTTCACCAAGGGTCAGGAACATCTGTTCTTCTAACAGCTACGAATGAGAAGAGACCATTGCTAGTGATGTTGAGAGTCTAGCGTCAACAGCTCTAACTGGAGCGTCTGCTGCTGTAGTTGACGCGATGGCTTTGCAACAATTTTTTGACAGCCTGAGGGATATCGAATTGAGGGAACTGGTAATAGCGCATCCAACTACTATACAACGAGAGACCTTCAGGTGTGCAATTCAAGCAGAGTTCAACCTTATACGAAAATCAGGGATCTGGGAACGAGCATCTGCAGTAAACTTGGAAGAGGACATAACAAGGTACTTGTGTACCTTAAATGGGGAATTTGCCTCAATTTTAGATTCTGGAATTTCAAGTCAAATCCTACATTAGGGCCCTAGAATAACGTTTAACAATAGGAATAACCAAGGGGAAAAAATTACCGTAGGAGAAAATGCCTAAACAAGTGAAGCCTCTGTTACAAAACACCGCGAAAATCGAGGAATATTGTTGACGTCATACGAAAAAAAACGGCGCGAAAACAACTCCGACAACAGACAGAGTTCTAGCACCGCCACACAAAACGATCCAGTGAAATGACTACTCGAATAATGTGATTCAAATCTTGAAACTAAATATAAGAAGATGAAGACTAATAATGCTTGATAAACTAGTAGGTAGAATCGTATTGTAAAACATATTGTTTAGTAATGCATGCATTCCAGGGGACGTCCCATTGGATAAGCATTAGATCAGTTTAACCAGTTGTTAAGTGATAAAACTGTTTCACTCGATGTAATTTATTTATTAATTTAGGCAAGAAATACTGACCCCCCCCCCCCCCACACCATTATCCACCATAACATTTCTAGCGGCATGGGAGCCTCGAATTCGAAGAGCATTTTAAAATCCATGATCTACGACACCCAACATGCGAATTCGAGTTCACCCCCCCCCCACCACCATGGTGCCAATCTGGCACCAAAGCGGAAATACGTGATAACATTGAACTTTCATCGATTAGGTTTAGTAGGCAATCTGTCGAATGTCACATCCGTATTCAAGGTGAAACACCAAAAAACCCAAGAAATATGAGGTTTATGGTGCCCTGGCACCATGGTGGCACCACTTTTATTTCCATGGTGGTACAGAAAGTAATTCATGCAAATCCTAAGGTATAATGACAATTTTTCCTCAATTTCAAAGCTTGGATACAATTAGTAAGCAGTAAAGGAACCGAAATATTGAAAAATCGGATATTTTGTGAATATTATCCCCCCACTCACCCCCTCCCCTTGCGAATTTTGGTACTCGGGTGAAATTATGTACAACTCGGAAGTTATTTGAGTTATTTAAGTAATATTGTTTCTTTTGGTCACTTTTGTGTCTGGGTTCTTCCTGCCAGTTCGCGGCGCACTCTTGTGCGCACTACTTGTAAGCAAAAAGTTCGTGTATGTTCCACTTCTGTGGTAAGCGCCACAGAACCTCCTTTGAAGTCAGATTAGTAGAATATCCGTTACGTTTCAAACATGGCTGCCTCTTACACATTGCCACCACATTTAAAATTTGCATCTTCCTCAAATTCTCTAAATTTTTTGGATGCCTTTTCGAGCAGCTCACTATGGTTTTATTCCATAAAAATAAACCCTCATTCGAAAAAAAAAAAAAAAATATGAGGCAAATTTCCCATTGTTGGTTCTTCATTTTCCTAAGTAATTGGTTCTCCTCGTTTAACCTTGAAAAACACGGTGTTTCTTTCGTACTCTCACCTGATTGTCATTCCGTAAAATGGTCATTTTTGGTGCCCCATTTTGAGAAATTTTCAACTTCGGACTCATTCCAGGGTTGGGTCAGTCTTTCTGTCTAGTTCAAGAACTGTGAATGACCATCTAGCGGTAAGGATCATTTCAGAGATAACAGGTAACATGTACTTACATAGATAAATGCACCAACTCACCATTCGTTGCCCCACGTTTTGACGTGCTTTCCCGACAATTTCAAGCAGTGCCCCATAACCTTTTCCGTGGTGTGGAGATTCGCGACGAGGAAGTACGGCGCGAAGTCGTTTTCCTCCAACAGGCTTTTTCTAATCAGGACTTTCGACAATCCGTGAAGCCTGCCCAAGCTCTGCATCACGACTAGCGTGTGGTCCAAATCCAAAAAGACGAGTCTAGATTTGGTCATCTGGAACCCTTGAACCTGAAGTTTGTATGTTACGTTATTACACGAATCAATGTCTTCAAGTAGGGGGATTTCAATTCCCTAGATTGCTGCACTAATAAATTTCATGAATCCTTGAAAATTTCAAATTTAGGTACAAGTTCTAAAGTAAGGGAATTTTAACCCGGAACAAACTGCGACCGACAGAGACTCTACGTCTCTACCGACTGAGACTCTAAAGCCGAGTTCTACGCAGGGGTGATCTACAGTAAAATAATAAACCATGGTGTAATAATTTGCAGCGTTTTTCACTCTTAGCGAACCCTTAAGTACGTGGCAGACATTTGATAAGCTCGACATAAACATGCGTAATCTGCGGTTTATCCAGTGATTAGAACGCTTAGACTTAGGCGCCTTGAATAATTCGCGTGATTACGAAGGAACTCGAGAAGGCTCCCAAGTTTTAATGGTGTTTGTTCCTCCGAACAGGATATTAAATGACATGGACCGCACGAGCATCCCGAGTAATTTATCAAGTTTCGTACAAGATTACTACGCAAAACAACATTTCTCAAAGAAGCATGAAAAACTGTACGGATCAGCATCATCAGCCTACGATCTGTAATCGATTGATTTATTTGAGGTCTAAACAACATTCAACTGAGGAAAACCGTCTGTCAGGCAAAGTAGGCAGTATGGATTCTTCAAAAAGAAGAAAATCGACTAGATTATAGTTTGAGGGAGTAAGAATTA
Source organism: Apolygus lucorum (assembly GCA_009739505.2). NCBI lineage: Eukaryota > Metazoa > Arthropoda > Insecta > Hemiptera > Miridae > Apolygus > Apolygus lucorum. The sequence continues at coordinate 2,324,047 of CM019182.2, forward strand.
TTGTTGTAGTAATCGTACTTAACAATATAATAAATTTTACGAGTTTTCGTCAAACATCAGGAAAAATTAAATATAAAACGTCTGCCAAGTAGGTGAGGCACATAGCTTTCTCGTATCCATAACCCGATTATTTAGATTATCCGATGCCTGGTAGTTAATCTCAAAACACCAGTCTCTAAGTACCTTCTACTACCCTCATAGGGGACCATCTACACGCTAATCTGGACAATCCTAGGAAATTTCATCAAATTCAGATTTACAGAGGCTTCTGTAAATTTTAAGTCCTTGATTTTCATTGGGGACCATCTACAACCTAATCCGCATAATCCCTGAAAATTTCATCGAAATCGGGTAGAAAATGTGGAAAATGTGGCCGTTACAAGGCAATTCACGTTTGCGCATGCGCAGTCGCTTCTATCAGTCCGAGGATGATGATTTTCATAGGGGACCGTCTAGACACTAACCCGCACAATCCCTGAAAATTTCATTGAAATCGGACAATAACTTCGTATAGCTATGTCCGTTACAAGGAATTCATGACAGACAGACACGGAACCAAAATTGTTCAGAAAGGTCTAAAACGCAAAACGCGAGTAAAAATTTTGATTTTGGAGAACTTTTTTTTTCGTCCTTGAAAAGTGAAAACAAAGCTTCCGCAACCTTGGTAGACTCGGAAGCAAAATAATCGAAATACTGGTAACTGTGTAGTATTGATAATATAATCGAATATTGGAACAAAAGACTACCTATTATTTTTAAAATGAACAAGAACAAGCCAAACAATGAGAAGAATATATTTTTCTTCTACCCTTGAATGGAAGAAGACAATTTTGCTTCCGAGTCTACCAAGGGAGCGTAAGCTTTGTATTCACTTTCCAAAGTTGAAAAAAAAAAGTTCTCCAAAATCGAAATTTCCACTCGCGTTTTACGTTTCAGACCTTTCTGAACAATTTTGGTTCCGTGTCTGTGGGTCTGTCATGAAATCCTTGTAAGTAACCAGCATAACTAAACGAAGTTATTGTTCGATTATCATGAAATTTTCAGGGATTGCGCGGGTTGGCACACGCCAAGCCGCTGCGCATGCGCGAACGTGAATTCCTTGTAACAGCCATAAATTCCACATTTTCTATCCGATTTCGATGAAATTTTCAGAGATTATGCGGATTAGGTTGTAGACGGTCCCCTATGAAAATCAAGGCCTTAAAATTGACAGTAGCGTCTGCGCATGCGCAAACGTAAAATCCTTGTAACAGCCATAACACTTACATTTTCCATCCGAATTTGATGAAGTTTTCTAGGATTGTTCAGATCAGCGTGTAGATGGTCCCCTATGAAAATCATCTTCCACAGACTAATATTAGTTGCTGCGCATGCGCGAACGTGAATTCCTTGTAACAGCCATAAATTCCACATTTTCTATCCGATTTCGATGAAATTTTCAGAGATTATGCGGATTAGGTTGTAGACGGTCCCCTATGAAAATCAAGGCCTTAAAATTGACAGTAGCGTCTGCGCATGCGCAAACGTAAAATCCTTGTAACAGCCATAACACTTACATTTTCCATCCGAATTTGATGAAGTTTTCTAGGATTGTTCAGATCAGCGTGTAGATGGTCCCCTATGAAAATCATCTTCCACAGACTAATATTAGTTGCTGCGCATGCGCAAACGTAAAATCCTTGTAACAGCCATAACACTTACATTTTCCATCCGAATTTGATGAAGTTTTCTAGGATTGTTCAGATCAGCGTGTAGATGGTCCCCTATGAAAATCATCTTCCACAGACTAATATTAGTTGCTGCGCATGCGCAAACGTGAATTCCTTTTAACAGCCATAACTTCTACGTTTTCCGACCGATTTCGACGAATTTTATCAGGATTGTTCAGATTGGCGTGTAGATGGTCCCGTATGAGGGTAGTGGTGGATTTCTTGGAGATTGATGTTTTGAGATTAACTACTATGTTGTGGTAAAATTGATACCAAAATTACATGTATAAATATACTATGTATATTGAAATGCCTAGGGATCCTATTTCGCATTATTATCATACTTTTTGTCATTCAGATTCTATAATCCTCATTTCTCATGTTGATTACAAAATCTCTTTCAGGGACCCTTTGCGTCCCAAAATGGACCTTTTGGTCCAGCAGCCTCCAAACCACCCCTACAGCTGTTCCAATCCTCTCTTATTTGTACATTCCAATCAACGTACAAATCTTTCACCATGTTATCATGGTCTTTCACCCATTCACCCTGTTACCATGGTCTTTCATCAAAATTCACTGTATTCACAGTCTTTCAATTAACACAAATTATAAACATAATTCATTGGTTCAGTAGAATCATTTTACCATCAATTAAAGAGCTAGTACCTTCTAACAATCCATTTGAGAACACGGCAGCACCGTCTTGTCCCTTCAGAGGTTCGCACAACACTAACTTTTTCTTTGTATGCGCGCGGTTTGCTATCCCTTAGTACCTACTGAAAACCAATCTAGAGGGCTCTAAGTCGCCATTTTAAATTTGTTACTACTTGCCCTCTGGCGACATATGCATCGGATCATATATACAATCGGGTTATGGATACGAGAAGGCCATGAGGGTGCACAAATCCAAGCCGAATCGGGCTAACAGATGTTGAGGATTTTACACATTAAACATAACGTTTACTCTTATATCTGCGGCCTAAACCTCACGAACCCTGCAGATTTCATCAAAATCCAACAGAGATTGAGAATAAATATTCCTAAAACAAGGGGTTGAGCACAGACGGCCACAGAACCAAAATTGTTCAGAATACTCAGAAAACGCAAAATGCGAGTAGAAATTTTGAATTATTTATTTTATATTTATTTTGATTTATTAGGTACTCATACATGTTTTTTCGGAGAAGAGGTCAACAACTCCGCTACAGAGAAAAAGGGGTTACGGTAATACAGGCTATCATAAATATACTTTGAGTCCTGTCGGAAGGTCGTGAAATCGTATTCATACGGATAATTAGGCCCCTTATTATGACTGAGAAGGAAACTGAGGGAAGAGATCTCTCTGGTTGTGCATTATTATGTGACTGTTACTGCTTCTCTCGAGTTACCATCAGATGAGTGAAGTTATAGTTACGAGATGCTGGATTAAGTACCAGTTAATCATTACTTAGGTAGATCGTGTATCACTTACTGCGAGGTCTTCAAATACTATGCAGTCATAAGGATTATAGCCAATCATGTGGCACCACAACATCCCTTCGCAATCATCGTTTTCCTTAATCTCGGTCTCCATTGCTTTCAATACGTGCAAATACACCTAGAAAATATATATAATTATTATAACCAGATACAATAGAAAGTAAACGTCATTAACAACAAGATGACTAAAACGCTGCAAATCATTGCTCAAAGGTTTATTATTTTCTGTATAGATCACCCTTCTGTATAGATCACTGGTTCTCCATCAATAGCACCTACTACCATCTGTATTCTCCCTTGACCTTCCCTCTCAAATTTCATCTTCCTGCGTTCAATAGGATTGAAAATGGCTTTGGAGCTCACTCAGCTTATCAGTGATCTGAGGAGTGAAGAAGATCTCCTCGAATGCTGGAGACGCCTGGAAGAGCACTTCCATTCAATAGGATTGAAAATGGCTTTGGAGCTCACTCAGCTGATCAGTGATCTGAGGAGTGAAGAAGATTTCCTCGAATGCTGGAGACGCCTGGAAGAGCACTTCCATTCAATAGGATTGAAAATGGCTTTGTAGCTCACTCAGCTGATCAGTGATCTGAGGAGTGAAGAAGATCTCCTCGAATGCTGGAGACGCCTGGAAGAGCACCTCCATTCAATAGGATTGAAAATGGCTTTGGAGCTCACTCAGCTGAACAGTGATCTGAGGAGTGAAGAAGATCTCCTCGAATGCTGGAGACGCCTGGAAGAGCACTTCCATTCAATAGGATTGAAAATGGCTTTGGAGCTCACTCAGCTGAACAGTGATCTGAGGAGTGAAGAAGATCTCCTCGAATGCTGGAGACGCCTGGAAGAGCACTTCCATTCAACAGGATTGAAAATGGCTTCGGAGCTCACTCAGCTGATCAGTGATCTGAAGAGTGAAGAAGCCTTTGAGCAATGATTTGCAGCGTTTTTTACCCAACATTTTTTTTACCTACCAACTTTTTTTTACCTAACTGCTAGGTACTACCTACCACACCATACTGGCTTCACACCTTCACAATCAAGTTTATTAGAAAGAACTAAACGCTTCACACTCGATTCGAAAAATAGAAAGCTTCATATGGAAATTTGATTACTGGTTACGCAGAAGGCAAAACTGTATACAAATCGAAGAAATGAACAACGATCGCATTTTAGTCCGATAAAATTTGAATGGAGATTAGACCTCTTTTGCGATCCACACTCATGATTCTGTTTTATCGAAGGAAAACCTTCAAGTACTCGTAGGGACCGAACGGTTTGTCCTACAGAGCTCCGGGTGGTCTCAAAAATTTTTAAAAATTCAATACTATTTAAAATTTGTGAAAAAACGATACCTTTATTTCGAAAGTTTTCGAGCTAGGGCACTCTTGAAAATTTCAACCCTTAATTTTCACCCCTTAGAAGTGACCTACATCAACCAAAAGCTTCGCGGCACAACTAGACCCCAAATGGAGCCCATATACCAAATTTGAACCAAATCGGTCCAGTGTTGCTAAGAAAAGTGCCGCGTACGGCGGACGGCGTACGGCGGACGGACGGAAATTTTTTTATTCGATTTTCGTATTCTACGTACCTTGAAACGTAAAACATCAAATTTTGAGGGGGGTTAAACTTTTTTTTTCTTGCTCGATTCCAAAGGCTTATTATTGAAAATAATAAACCAAAAGTCATCAAAATGTGTGAATTGTTTCAGATGTGTGAAATTGTTGATCGTGTTTATTATTAATTCAACGCGAAAGGTACGTCCTCCAGATCTTAGGTTGGCTTAGTACTTAATACTGACTAGTCAAGCCAACCTAAGATCTGGAGGACGTACCTTTCGCGTTGAATTAATCATAAATACGATCAACAATTTCACACATCTGCCCACCTCGACACCCTACGAGTAAAGTGTTTATCCGCGAGAGTTACCACTTCTACTGCTCGGTGCTAGGATGCATCACTTGGCAGAAGAACTTGGTCAGACTCTTATCCTCCCTAGTTTACTTATGGTATTGAGCTAATTATTATAGTACTATTATTACAATATTATTGAGCAAAGAAAGAGCTACTTATGACCGTTGCAGAAGGTACACAAACCGATAAACTGATATTGATAAATTGATATTTTTGCAGCGTTTTCATCCAAAACCTTGGAGGTCTCACATTATCATTAGAGAAAGTGGATGTGACCAGGTACCTCTGGTGGTAGAGAACCTACGTTCATTTCAGTCATTTTTTTTTTTCAAAAAAAATTTTTTTTTTTCAGATCATGGGGCGGGAATAACGGTAATTGGGTCTGTTCGTCGAGAAAATCTTTAGAAGAAATTAGGGAAGCTAATGAAAGTTGAAGATTTGAATGATATGACGTAGTAAGTTGTTGTGACGTATTAACTTGCTGACCTTGGATTGAGACATTTCACTAATTCCGTGCGGCCTCGAACGCCTCGTGGCCATGGATACTATAAAACACTATGCACACACGCCCGCGGTGTAGTGTGTGTGCGTTCATGGAGGCCCGCCTTTTTTTAGGACATCCCACAGTAAGACTTGGGCGTCCTTATGCGATCGATCTGGGGTGAAGGAGGACAACACTCAACAGGAAAAAAAATAACCACACAGTAATCCGTTTTAGACCATTCTGAATCCAAATCCGCGAAAAAAACCATAGGTGTATGTCTGTGTGTGTGTGTGTGTATGTGTGTGTGTATGTGTGTGTAACAAAATCTTGTGTACTCTGCACAGGCCTTAGTTCTCAACCGATTTTCCTGGTTCTTTTTTTGTTCGTCGCGGAATACTATCTAGTTGTGCACTACGTCGCCGGAATTTCGAATTTTGCCTTTTAAGGGGGGTAAAGGGGGGGTTAATGCTCGAAAAACGTGCGTTTTTGGGCATAATCTTGTGTACTCTGCACAGGCCTTAGTTCTCAACCGATTTTCCTGGTTCTTTTTTCGTTTGACGCGGAATACTATCTAGTTGTGCACTACGGCGCCGGAATTTCGGATTTTGCTTTTCAAGAGGGGGAAAGGGGGAGTAATGCTTAAAAAACGTGCGTTTGCGTGCATAATCTTGTAAACTCTGCCCAGGCCTCAATTTCCAACCGATTTGTGTGTTTCTTTTTTTGTTTGACTCAAATAACTTCCGAGTTGTACATGATTTTACCAGAGTACCAAAATTCGCAAGGGGAGGGGTGAGTGGGGGATAATATTCACAAAATATCCGATTTTTCAATATTTCGGTTCCTTTACTGCTTACTAATTGTACTCAAGCTTTGAAATTGAGGAAAAATTACCATTATACCTTCGGATTTTCATGAATTATTCTCTGTACCACCATGGAACTAATAGTGGTGCCACCATGGTGCCAGGACATGGTGCCATGATGCCATAAACCGCTTATTTCGTGTTTTTTTTTTTTTTTTGTTTTTTTTTGTGGTTCACCTTGAATACGGACGAGTGAACCTCGGCGAACTGCCTACCAAAACTAATAGATGAAAGTTCAATGTTATGTGCCAGACTGGCACCATTGTTGGCGTTGGGGAGGTGGCGGTGGGGGGGGGGGGTGTGAACTCGAATTCGCATGTTGGGTGTCGTAGATCATGGATTTTAAAATGCTCTTCAGATTCGAGGCTCCCATGCCGCTAGAAATGTTAAGGTGGATAATGGTGGGGGGGGGGGTCAGTATTTCTTGCCTAAAGTAATAAATAAATTACATCGAGTGAAACAGTTTTATCACTTAACAACTGGTTAAACTGATCTAATGCTTATCCAATGGGACGTCCCCTGGAATGCATGCATTACTAAACAATATGTTTCAAACGTGTGATCTCTTTATTTCAATTTTTCTACCACATGCTATAGAATCACTGCACAAAAAGTTGGAGTATAGAGGTTTTCAATGGTGCTGATTCCAAATTTGAGGTCAAAACCCTGAATTTCCGACCTACCGAAATACCCCATTGTCAAATTTTGGTTTTTCAAACAAAGTGGTAACCTTGGTTTATTATTTTCAACTTTTAGAATTGAGGAAGAAATAGAACATTTTAACCCCAACTCGAAATTTGATGGTTTACGTTTCAAGGTAGGTACCCACCTTGAACGAAACTTTTCTGTCTGTTCGCCCTTCGTGGCACTTTGTCCAGTTTCCATGGACCGAGATTGACCAGTAGCTCCATATGGGGTCTAGTTGTGACTCGAAGCTTTTGGTTGAGGTCAGTCACTTCTAAGGGTTGAAAAATACTATCCCTTAGCAACCAAGAAACAAATTTCGTAATTAAGGCACCCACAACTCTGGGATGGAGAAGTTATTGCTTGTAGGAACTTTCTGTCAAAACAAAGTTGATGTTTTCTCTCCTCAAACCAACACAAGCAACTCAACCTCATGAGGGAGTCTCAATTCAGATACTTAACGGTTTGTTCTAACCAACGCCAGGTCTCTTCCTCTATCAACTCCATCAACCTCTTCTTACCTTTCCTATATTTATTGATAACGGTTTGTCCCACAAAGACGCCGGTCAATCAACGCCGATCCGCCTCTGAGTAGGTTCCAAAGAAAACGAAGTGGAAAGTTTACTAGGTCAATAATTAGGACCAGTCAGCAAATCACAAACACAAAGGTTAACCTAATATCGATACCACAAAGGAGCTATGTCCAAAAACGGAGTTTTGAGAAAAACGCAAAAGAAATTATCACCAATGCACAATTCCTAAAATAATGGCTTATTACATTAAACTCTTTAATTTCTTCAATAAATTTTCAAGCTATTATCGACAAGGAAACTCAATAATAGTTTGTTGAATTTGAGTTTTTAGGACGTCCCACAGTAAGACTTGGGCGTCCTTATGCGATCGATCTGGGGTGGTGGAGGACAATACTCAACAGAGAAAAAAAATAACCACACAGTAATCCGTTTTAGACCATTCTGAATCCAAATCCGCGAAAAAAACCATAGGTGTATGTCTGTGTGTGTGTGTGTGTGTGTGTGTGTGACAAAATCTTGTGTACTCTGCACAGGCCTTAGTTCTCAACCGATTTTCCTGGTTCTTTTTTTGTTCGTCGCGGAATACTATCTAGTTGTGCACTACGTCGCCGGAATTTCGAATTTTGCCTTTTAAGGGGGGTAAAGGGGGGGTTAATGCTCGAAAAACGTGCGTTTTTGGGCGTAATCTTGTGTACTCTGCCCAGGCCTTAGTTCTCAAACGATTTTCGTGGTCCTTTTTGGTTTGACGCGGAATACTATCTAGTTGTGCACTACGGCGCCGGAATTTTGGATTTTGCTTTTTAAGAGGGGGGAAAGGGGGGGTTAATGCTTAAAAAACGTTCGTTTGCGGGCATAATCTCATAAACTCTGCCCAGGCCTCAATTTCCAACCGATTTGTGAGTTTCTTTTTTTGTTTGACTGAAATAACTTCCGAGTTGTACATGATTTCACCAGAGTACCAAAATTTGCAAGAGGAGGGGATGGGTGGGGGGATAATATTCACAAAATATCCAATTTTTCAATATTTCGGTTCCTTTACTGCTTACTAATTGTATCCAAGCTTTGAAATTGAGGAAAAATTGTCATTATACCTTAGGATTTGCATGAATTACTTTCTGTACCACCATGGAAATAAAAGTGGTGCCACCATGGTGCCAGGGCACCATAAACCTCATATTTCTTGGGTTTTTTGGTGTTTCACCTTGAATACGGATGTGACATTCGACAGATTGCCTACTAAACCTAATCGATGAAAGTTCAATGTTACGACGTATTTCCGCTTTGGTGCCAGACTGGCACCATTGGTGGTGGTGGGGGGGTGAACTCGAATTCGCATGTTGGGTGTCGTAGATCATGGATTTTAAAACGCTCTTCAGATTCGAGGCTATCATGCCGCTAGAAGTGTTATGGTTTATAATGGTGGTGGTGGGGGGGGGGTCACTATTTCTTCCCTACAGTAATAAATAAATTACATCGAGAGAAACAGTCTCATCGCTTAACAACTGGTTAAACTGATCCAATACTCATCCAATGGGACGTCCCCTGGAATGCATGCATTACTAAACAATATGTTCCTGAAATTTAAAAAAAATAAAAAATGTGGAAGGTGGATGGACATTGCGTCTTTGTGCTTTAAGGTATCCATATGGTTGGAAGGTACTAATGACGGAAAGACATATTCTTTGCAGGAGGGTAATCTATATAGAAAAACAATAAACCTTTGTGTAATAGTTTGAAGCGTTTTTCTTCAGCAAGGGTTTCCCATGGCACTGACAGCTGTGACAGTAACGCTAGTCGTGAATTTGAATTGAATTTTGTTGATTAGAATCCACTCAATATTGATGACGGTCTGGATCGACGATGATTTTGGCGTCATAAAAATCAAAAACCGTTGTGTAATAATGAGCAGCACTTGTATTGTATTGTCTGTTTGAAGGGGAGGTGTTCACCATAATCTCTTTTTTGAAAGCTCCGCTCTCCTGGAGAAAAGCGCCGCGTCCTTCACCTCCTGGTTTCTTCTTGACGATCACCGTAATCCGCTCTTTCTTGCCCGACTGCCTCAACACTGTGACCACAACTCTCTGCACGACGCTCAGGTAGTTGCCGCCCTCCTGGCTGGCCGAACTGGAGCTCTTGGAAATCACTTTGACGATCTTTCTGCTCGATTCGTCACGCTCGAGAAAAGCATCGATGAACAAATCGTCGGAATCCATCGCCCACTTCAGTCACTCCTGCCGAAATATCACAGCAGTATTATTCACACAACAGCAAGTGGATGAGGCGCATTGTAATTGATTTCTAATGATCTTGATCTAGAAATGATCTCACTTCAGATGCGAGAGGCTACTAAACAACGCACATACACAGGGTGTAAACATTAAGGACGCACCATCGGCTAGGGATCGATTCTACAACTACTTTCCAACAAAAAATGTCCTACAGCAATTTTTTTTTCTTTTTTTTTTAGAATCTCCGTTTTTGAGTTATTTTACGTTTAAGATTTTTTTCGTGTTTTCGACCTTGTTACTAAAACTGTCATAGTTCTGTTACTTGATGAAGTAAATTCAAATTTGATTGTGGAAAAAAGGCGTTAAAGTTTTTAATGATCTACTGTCCGTGGTTTTCTTTTTTACAAAACTGATTGTTTCCCTATACAATAGGAAAATCGTGATTTTTTTTCACTTTTCAAGTACTGAGTCCTTATAAATCTTTAAAATTCGTCATGGGTTGCGAAAAGATAATCCCGAGGTAAGGAATTTACCACAGAACGACGAATCAACAAATTGACGGACATGGAAGCAAAATTATTCAAAAAAAAAACGTCTGCCAAGTTGGGTGGGCAGTATAGCTTCCTCACTCATTGTAACATGGACGTATAGAATCAGTTGGCGAAAAACAGGAGAGGAAATGGCCTTGGAGCTCACTCAGCTGATCAGTGACCACTCAGGCACCTTCAGCATTCTCCATTGACCCTGCCTCTCAAATTTCAGCTTCCTGCGTTCAACAGGAGAGAAAATGGCCTTGGAGCTCACTCAGCTGATCCGAAGGTGCTGAAATTTATAGGGGACCGTCTAGGACCTAACCCGCACAATCCCTGAAAATTTCATCAAAATCGGACCACAGGTTAGTATAGTTTTGCCCGGGACAAGGATTGACCACAGACAGACAGACAGACCGACAGACCGACAGACCGACAGACAGACAGACAGACAGACACGGAACCAAAATTGTTCGGGAAGCTCTAAAACGCAAAAAGCAAGTGGAAATTTTGATTTTGGAGGACATTTTTTTTTTTTCACTTCTTTCACGAATACAAAGCTTCCCTACCTTCGGTAGTGAGGAAGCAAAACGTCATAAAGAGTGATTTATTTTTTCATTTTAGCCAATTTTCAAGGAAAATAATTTTTTTTTAGTTTTTGCCAAAATGTTTGTAACAACAAACAACAGGTCAATATCGTTAGCCAGCAATTTTGGACAATCTAAAGTGGTCCAAAATTCAAAAAAGTCCAAAAAATTGGGTTTTCCTCTTTTTTTTTTTGTTTTGTTATTACCTTCAAAATCATTATAATACATGGTATATCCAGATTCAGCACAAGCTTTCTGATATCAATGCGTTTTTCAAAAATGAAAATTGTCCAAAATTAAGAAAAGTATGTATATATTTATATATATAATGAATACGTGCGTATATTTGTTGTAACCAGAAATGCAGTAGCCGTGTGGGTACTCTATGAGTCCGTAGAGACGAGTAGAACGTGAATATGGACTCCTAACATCTTCAAAGCATACCCAGTGCATACAGTATATTGGTATGTTATACTGAAAATTGAGAAAAAACAACAATGGCCGTGTGGGTACTCTACGAGTCCGTAGAGACGAGTAGAACGTGAATATGGACTCCTAACATCTTCAAAGCATACCCAGTGCATACAGTATATTGGTATGTTATACTGAAAATTGAGAAAAAACAACAATGGCCGTGTGGGTACTCTACGAGTCCGCAGAGACGAGTAGAACGTGAATATGGACTCCTAACATCTTCAAAGCATACCCAGTGCATACAGTTTGTTGGTATGCTATACTGAAAATTGAGAAAAAACAACAATGGCCGTGTGGGTACTCTATGAGTCCGTAGAGACGAGTAGAACGTGAATATGGACTCCTAACATCTTCAAATCATACCCAGTGCATACAGTATATTGGTATGTTATACTGAAAATTGAGAAAAAACAACAATGGCCGTGTGGGTACTCTACGAGTCCGTAGAGACGAGTAGAACGTGAATATGGACTCCTAACATCTTCAAAGCATACCCGGTGCATACAGTTTGTTGGTATGCTATACTGAAAATCGAAAAACCCAAGAATCGTGTAAAAAAAACTTGCTAAAAGAAATTGCAACACCATTGTTTCTTTTCTCAACCATACCTTCAACTGAAAGATTTCTTTGAAAATTCGCTCATTAATTCATGCTCCATGAATGGACGTTTTTGTACATACTAAATATGTTTTACTCCAAACATTGTGTTAATAAAATCGCTTATAAGAAATTGTTACTCGTAACATGAAAGTAATGTTACACTCACTGTTAGTAGAGGATTGACTGGAGCCCACTGGTGTCCACTCGTATACTAACGAGTATATTTCGGGTAGTACATTGAAGTCAACCGAAAAAAACAAATTGACTGGAGGAAGTTGATAATAACATGCAATTATGAATGAAAGACCTCCAACTGACTGCCTCGCGATGACACAGCTGGTTCTTGATAATTCGCCAAACTCAGCAATCAAGTCTCGGATGTTGTTGGAAGAAACGGCGAGCAAGACTGAGTTTTGTGGGACAACACAAACAATATTGATTAGTCGTATTAAACAAAATAATATTCAAGCAGCATGAGCAAATTTCAAAGGAAATAAATATAAAAAGTATTTTAACGGTTTTTAAGCCAACATTTAAGTAAATGGGGTGTCAAAATTTAGGAACTTATAAACTTTAGTAGGTATCTATGTTGTGTGTGAAATTCCAAATTATTATTATCCTCAAGACATAGGTAGGATTATATTTTACATTCGTTAATTTTAAAAATCACTTTCCCTTCTTTTCTCAAGAAAAAATTTGTTTTGTAAAAATAATTGTAAACAGGAAGTAAATCGTACGAAGGCATTGCAAGGTATACATTCGTATCAAATACTAGATAGATTCTATTTATATTGTCTCAAGGAAAAAGTTGTGTTTTTTAAAAATAATTGTAAACATAGTAAAATAGCAACATAGTAAACATAGCACCTGGCAACACGAGGATCCATGAGGAAGGGTGGATGGATGCTGTGGAGCTTCGGCCAAATGACAGCCCTGCGCCATTTGCCACCATCACCCGGCTGGGAACCATGACCAGAGATCCCTTGGATGCGGGTCAGCCCCCCTCTTGACACGCAGTGGCGTCTCCTCCAGGCAAACATAGCAAACACTGTTTGCCCTACTAAAAAATATACAAAATGAACAAATTAAGTTTTGTTGAGATTCACCTATATTTCCATTTTTTGAAAGTATTAGGTATTTAGCCGATTTTGGAAAATGTTAATAAAATTTAGGGACTATTTCATGATAACCAAGGAAGTTAGATGAAATAGGTGAATGGAATAAGTAGGTACGTATTTTTCCTAGAATACTAGCCCGCAACACACCTGAGAGTTGTAGAGATTGGTAACTACGATCGATTTTGGATGCTACGTGAACTAGAGCGGTGACCGCCGATGCAAGGCAAGCAGTTCAAAGAAATGAATTTTGCGAGACTGTTTTGGATGAGAAAAGACGATCGGCGGGGTGGCGGGGGGTCGGTGAGGGGTCTAATATTCCTATACCTCCACTATAATAGCATAAGCAAAGGCAAACAATCGACTAGCTGTTTCGTGACCTTGAAAGTTTCGTGACAGAGAAAGATGAGCCATGGATACTCAGCCATGAGTTACGCTTCCTTAGCAACCAGTAATCAAGTTTAATGCTGCCCAAGCAAAACATGCAAAATACGACAGAATAGCCGAAGATCTGAGAGGGTCTTTCACGCCACTCGTAATTTCATGCGATGGAGCATTGCATAAAGAGTATGACGCTTTTCTCAAGAATGCCTCCTTACGCCTTGCCAACAAATGGTCGAAATCCTACGCTCAAGTAATGATGTGGACGCGAGTGAAAACTCAATTCTCCGTCCATAGAGCGGTTTCCATGAGGCTAAGAGGCCCAAGGAAACAAGTCCGAGGACTCTGACTGGAGGACGGAGCAGCAATTTGGCTCCCACAAGGCTAACTCCTCCACATTTACGCTCGCTTGCTCGCAAAAAAACCCTTTGGCATAAATCAATTTTAATTTTTGGCAAACTTTTGGCATACCAATTGGAACTTTTGGCAACTCATTTTGAACTTTTGGCAAATCCATTACGTTTCGACAACTACTGGAGTCCTTGCCCACCTTCATTCCTTCTATAATGTTCAATAAAATGAAGGAATTCTTTATTTATTTGAATGAAGTGTGAAGCGTTTATTTCATCTAAATAAACTCGATTATGAAGCGAAAACATGATTGGAAGGTACTGACAATGGCAAGCTGTTTTCTTTGCTGGCGCTTGATAAACCGTTGTGTAATAATTTGCTGCGTTTTGCATTATTGGTTATTACTCTAAGACAGGTCAAGGTGTTTGCCTGACGCCACTGTTGACACAAACGTCTAAACCGCTATGGCAGCATTAGTTCATCTATCCTCCGCTAGGCGCCCATGGTTACCATTGGGAGAGTAAGGTACATTCATGAGAAGTTGCCTCCAATGGCAAGTAACACCAAAAAATTCACACTTTGTCATTGTATACACAAAATAAACATCAACATCATTAATTGGTAGGATGCACCAAGAGAAGAATGATGACAAATGAGATAAACTAAGGTACCTATTTGATTAACCTCGAGATAATGCGAAGCAGCTGATTCAAGGGAAAAAAGCAAAACTATCCCTAGTGGAGGGTTGATGAACTAATGCTGCTGGTGTGGTTTAGACGTTCGTTCCCTTGACCTTGAATCATCAGTTATCAAAGTCTCCTGAAGATAGGTATCATCTCTCCTCTTGCAGTTAAGGCCCTTAGTAAAGTAAAAAGTAAAGTAAGCAACCATTTCAGGTTGAATTTTCGTCCGACTGCCATTCTTGGCGTCGCGGACGTCATCAGCTGTCTCCCTAAGGGGAGATCAGAATTTGTTCTGATGATTTCGCTCATGGCTTCCCAAACATCACCGCCCTGGGTTGGAACGAGAGATTGCCGATCGTCTAACAGACAGAAAACTTTCTGCTGGCGACCAGACTCGAACGCGCGTCCCCGCAAGACGGTTCTTATCCTATCACCGCAGTCGGGTACACTGTCCACTAGACCACCGACGCCCTCACTTAAGCTGATTCATTACTTGTAACGTGGTTTGTCAAAATTGACGATATGACACATGGATGCATCGGACCCCTCGTTAAGGCCCTTATCAATCCAGCTCTCTGGTGTAGTGACATCCTCCTAAGTCACGAGTGTGCCTTATCAGTGCCATCACACTTGTGCCTTCCCCTCTTTTTAGCTTCCTGTGTCTACTGTCTGATGCCATAAACAACATCCCCATACTCCCAGTTCTGACTAGAGACATAGACTGATATTATTGTGTTCATTCCCTGTTAGATTTGTATTATGGAGGCAATCCCTCATTTACCTATCTGCCGGTAGAGTCGCTAGAGGCGACCACCTGTTTTTGCTAGTCCGCTTTATAGTTTCCTGTCGTTAACATGTGCTCCCCATTAAAATCAAATCTTTACTGAAGTCTCGTGTTTTATGTGCGCCTATCTAACCATCTAAAAGGTTTTGGGCTCCAGTGATTCGGAAAACGCGAAGAGTGGAAATTTGCTCGGAAAAATTCGCAGAAATTTCGGTCGGAAGTTCCGGTCGCGAAGTGGTTAGACAGACATTATGGCGTCGAGTACGGTCACTGTAGGTACGGCAATGAAACCCTTTGATGGGCAGGGATTCTCTCGATGGGCCTATCGAATCCGTCTAATACTCGAACAAAATAGTTGTTTGGAAGCCCTAACTATGATCCCTAGTGCAGATAAAGCGGCAATCGATCTGAAGGCAAGGGAAATAATCGTGAGATACCTTGATGATCGTGTCCTTGATATCGTGTCGGAAAAATCAACCGCCAAAGAGATGTTCTCGGTATTGGAAGCGACCTACGTGCCCAAGGGACTTCAGGCTCAAGTTACCCTTCGAAATGAACTCGCAGGAATGAAATTCGGAAAAGGATTACTGCAGAATTTCATCGAAGATTTTGAAAGTAAACTCCTTCAGCTCAAGTCAAGTGGAGCGATTATTTCGGAATATGGAACGGTCTCCATCTTGCTCGGAGCAATGCCACCTCGATTCCAGAGTCTCCTCACTGCCATCGATATTGCTTTTCAAACTAATGGTCAGAATGACGGAAATGATACGAAATTAACACTCCAGTACGTCAAAAATAAATTAATACAGGAAGATAGAAGATTATCTGGGGGAAATTCTGAGTACAGGGACAGCAGTGTGGCTTTCTTTGGTAGAGGTAGAGCGCGTGGCAATCGTGGTGGAGGAAGAGGTCGATTTCATCGTTCCCGCGGAAATACAAACGCCCGAGGAACTCATCATCAGAGTCAAGACTCCTCTAATCATCAAAATCCGAAACCTTTCCCTTTTAAGTGCCATAATTGTGGCCTTGTTGGTCATATCCGGCGAAATTGTCCCCAGGGATACGGGTTGATGACTGGTTCTCGGAACAATCAGAATGATCGCGACGAGTCGGAAATAGCATTCTTTAGCTCTCCCCAGATAGACAACAGCGACACTATCAATGTTGAAGAAGATAATCCGGAACAGATAAGCGCGATGTCAACAAACGTTGTGGTTTCGTTTTTCTTGGATTCAGGATCGTCGTGTCATCTTCTTTGCAAACATTTCGGACAATTTTTGGAAAATACGAAAGCGGTTGACGTCGAAATCTGTGTCGCGAAACGTGGAGAAAAAATCCGGGCTACTAAAAGTGGAACTCTGCCGTTATTGTTTGCGGGAAACAAGTCAGGTTGACTGATGTGTTGTTATCAGAAGAGCTACCGTATAATCTCCTGTCGGTTTCCAGGATTGAAAAGGCCGGTTTCGGGGTTTTATTCTTGAACAATTCTGTCGAAATAATGAGGAATGGAAAAACTGTGCTAGTGGGCGAACGAAAAGGAAACCTCTAAGTACGTGCTGAACTTTCAATTGAGGAACGAAGTGGTGTGTGCTGCTTCATCTAGAATCCCTCGGCAGTTGGAGCATCGTCGTTTTGGACATTCATCTACACATCCCAGTGATGGAATATGCAAGGTTTGCATTTTGGGTAAACAAACAAGAAACCCCTACGTGTCACTGCCTCCTGAAAGAAAAGCTCAGAGAATTGGAGAGGTTGTCTCGCTCGATGTTGTTGGTCCAATCACCCCTGAAACCTATGATGGATTTAAATGGTATGTAAACTTTGTCGACCATAAATCACATTTCTCTTACATATTTCTCATGAAGGAGAAAGGAGAAGTTTTCGACAAGTTTAAAGAATATGAGGCCCTTCTACGTGCTCGTTTTGGTCGTGGCATATCACGGATCAGGGCTGATAACGGTCGCGAAATAAAAAATCGGAAATTGATGGATTTTTGTCGGAAAAACGGAATAGTGACGGAGTGGACAGTTCCCAGAAACGCAGCTCAGAATGGTGTAGCCGAAAGATTCCACAGAACTGCATTGAATCTCGCCAGATGCATGATACTGGAATCAGGACTTCCTCGGAACATGTGGGGTCTCGCACTTCAATGTGCTGTTTATGTAATGAATCGTGTTACCACCAAAGCATTAACTCCTCCTGGAATACCTGCCGAAGTTTGGTATGGTCACAAGATTGACTTGTCAAAATTGAGGGTGTTTGGTGCTATCGCTTATGCGCATGTTCCTGCTGAGGATCGCCAAGGTAAGCTAGCAGCTCGAAGTCAGCAGCTCATTATGGTGGGTTATGCTCCAAATGGCTATCGCCTGTGGTGTCCACAGAGGAAACGTGTTATCATGGCCAGAAGTGTAATATTTGATGAAAGTCCTGGGAAGAAATGCGTCTGTGGGAATGTTGAAGCTGAAAGTGATCTCGGAAATATCAAGATTGAAGACATGGAGAAAAACGACAGTGAAGAGGAAGATAATTTTGAGTCGGCGAGTGAAGATGAAGAGGAAGAGGCATCAGAGAAAAATCTCCCTACACAGCAGACTAACCCAGTTCAGCAGCCAGTCCAAACTGAACAAGAAACTTCGGTGGAAACTCTTAGGAGAGGTACTCGGAACCGGAAGCCCCCAAATCGTCTATGTGAATGTGATGATTTGGCCAAGTTGGCTGCAGCTATGTCTGTTGGGTGCTTGCCTGGAGAAATACCTACCAGCTATGAGAAAGCAGCGAAGGACGATGGCTGGGTTGCTGCCATAGAAGAGGAACTTGGAAATATGAAAAAGAATAATACTTGGGAAATTGTCACTACACCTAAAAACGTCCAGCTAATAGATACCAAGTGGGTGTTTCGACAAAAAGAGTGCAACGGGAAGACAGTGAAGCGTGCCAGGCTTGTGCCAAGAGGATTTCAGCAAGATTGCTCGGACTTGGAGCTATATGCACTTGTAGCGCGAATGAGCACTCTGCGTTTGTTGCTTGCTGTCAGTGTTGAGAAGAGGATGAAGAGTTTTCAAGCAGACGTACGATCAGCATTTCTAAGGTCCTCGCTTCCTAGACCGGAATTTCTCAAACCACCTAAAGGTCTGAACATGAGTGATCGTGGAAAATGTTTAAAGCTTAACAGGTCGCTTTATGGTTTAAAAAATGCACCTCGATGTTGGAATGAACTCATGAACGATCAACTGGTGAAACTTGGTTTTCTTAGAAGTAAAATAGACCCCTGCTTATACACAAAGAAAGGTATTTACCTCCTATTGTGGGTTGATGATCTGTTTATTTTGTGCGAGCGTGATGAACTTGGTGAACAGTTACAAATTGAGTTAGGGAAAATCTTTGAAATGAATGTATTTACTACATCAAACAAAATGACTTTTTTAGGTCTCGAAATTTCAAATTTGAATGATGGTTCACTTTTTATAAATCAGACAAAGTTGATTGAGAAAGTTTTAATACAATTTGGTATGGCCGATTGTAAGCCTGCAAGTGTTCCAATGCAACCTAGATTGTGCTTACCAAAAGCTGATGAGTCAGGTTTTTCTGCACCTTATAAGCAACTACTAGGGAGCCTGATGTATATTATGTTAGGTTCCAGGCCTGATCTCTGCTATGCAGTCTCCTATTTTGGCCAGTTTCAAAATTGCTACAATCAGGAACATTTTACCCATTTGAAAAATATACTTAGGTACCTATCTAAGTGGAACGAAAAATTTTGGTCTTTTATACAAGTCTAGTAATGGTGAAAATTTAAATCTAAAAGCTTATTGTGATGCTGATTTCGCTTCAGATCCAAATGATCGCAAAAGTGTCAGTGGTTACTTAATTATGATGAACAATTGCGTAATTTCTTGGAAAAGTAAAAAGCAGAATCTGGTCTCAGTCTCAAGTGCCGAAAGTGAATACATTTCATTGTCTCATTGCATTTCTGAAAGTATTTTTGTTAAGCAACTCTTGAATGTTTCGTTGAATTTTAATGTAACAGATGTTACTATTTTTGAAGACAACCAGTCTTGTATTCAAATGGCGAAAACTAGAGAGACAAAACGTACTAAGCATGTGGATGTAAAATTCCACTTTGTAAAAGATTACGTAGAAAAAGGTGATATAAAACTGGTTTATGTTTCTACTAACGAACAAGTCGGAGACATAATGACCAAAGCTCTTTCGTTTGCAAAGTTTTCTTACTTCAGAGCGAAAATGTCGGTATTATCAAATCCTGAACTAAATATTTCTGATAATGATACTTGAGTTTTTCAATCTGCTATGTGATATCTTAAAATTGAATGTAAAAGTATTACTAAAATTGTAAAATGTTTATTTTTCTGTGCACTATTTTTATGCTTGTGATCTATGAATTTGAAACTTGCTAATATTTTTCTTATTGAATTTGTGATGATGTCTGATCTCATTTTGTATTATTTTGATCTCGTAAATGCAGGATTGGTAGGGGGTGTTAGATTTGTATTATGGAGGCAATCCCTCATTTACCTATCTGCCGGTAGAGCCGCTAGAGGCGACCACCTGTTTTTGCTAGCTCCCCATTAAAATCAAATCTTTACTGAAGTCTCGTGTTTTATGTGCGCCTATCTAACCATCTAAAATTCCCCCTTCTTTACAATTATTCGTTAGCCAATGACTGATGATAGCAGACTGTGTAACCGTTTGAGTTGAGTTCTGGCCTTTTATTTCAACTTATTTGTTTCTAATCTTTGACTCAGGGTCAAGCCTGATATGCAAGACTAGGATATTTTAAGAACAAAAATCACCCCCCAAAACTCAACAACTTAAATGTGCATGTTCAGAGGTCAACATTAGACATTTCAATGAAAATTGCAAAATGAAGAACTAGAACACCCACACTTGATAGACACCTGTTTGAACTACTGAGAACAATGAAGGAACAAAATACCGATCTTCAAATTAAATCTACTCTAGTGAAATGTGCAAATTTCGTTGTTAGGAAGAGGAACATTTTCGTTGACACTGCCGTAAACAGTTCTACTATATTATTGACTACGATCGATAGACTTCACAACTACAACACAACAGACAATGGAGGACTCAGAACTTGAAGTTGAAGGAGAATTTGAAGATGAAGACTTTGCAGACATATCCGTGGTTACAATGACCTCTTCCCAATTTCGGAAGTGGAGCCTCGATCAGGAACTTGAAGAAGGAGAGAATGAAGAGGATAATGACAAAATAATGACGGAACCAATACTGCTGGAAAGTGACCAAGTATTGCCGAGTCCCAACAACGAACCCCTGTTCGGCGCTGTTGGGGATGTTGAGCCAAATGCCCAACCTTCTGCTCTGAATGTGCAGAGTACTGACATGTCCATGCCAACTTTGATTTTTGGGGATAAATGGTCGAAGCCATCCATGTCTTACCAAGGAAACGAAGCGTTCTCCAACGAAACTCTGTTGGGTTCGGAGTATCTTCCACCACATTATGCCCAGCATGTGAAAGATCTGAATTCAGACAGAGAGAAGAAGAACAAGTTAGGTTTGACAAGCGAACATCCGATTCCGGTTTTGTACATGGAACTGAAGAGGTTCAAAGGAGAAGAGAAGTTCGACGCATTTTCTGAAGATGAGGAACCGGTTTTGCGTACAGAATACACACCATATGTTCCAGGAGAGCCGGAGTGTCCGAAACCTGTTGTCCGAGAAGAGACAATCACTATTTACAACGTTCGTGAAGGTAAGTACCGACCAGCAACCAACAACTTCAGAAATCGTCCAACTATGAAGGTTGCGATCAGTGCTAGGTCCGAATAAGCACTGGGACGAAAACATAAAATTCTATCGTTAGCAGTGGGAGGGGGAGCAGAACATGGATTAGTTTTCTAATCCAACTTCTAAAACCACAACAAAAGTTCTAAAACCGTCTGTCTGAGTATCCATAGGTACTACCTACCTACTACATATAATAGTAGATATTATCTAGTTCACAATCATATTTAATTGGAAGAATTAACAATTTACATTCAGTTCGAAGAAATGAAGAGTTCTGGGTGCCTCCCTTGAATACTAGTTGCTATGGACGCAAAACTGAGTAAGACTCGGAGAAAAAACGCTGCAAACTATTACACAATGGTTTATTATTTTTCTATATAGATCGCTCGTCTACAAAATCATCAACCATCCAATATGAAGAAAAAAAAAGAAAAAAAATCAAAAAAAAAGGAAAAAAAAATCAAAATCACCAACCATCGATCGCATTCCGGTCAGCTCTAATTTGAACGGACATTAGGCCTCTTTTGCGATTCACACTCGTGTTTTGATTTATATATATATATTTCAATATAAACCCTTAAATTTTCGTAGGGAGCGAACGGTTTGTCCTACAGAGCTCCGCGTGGTCTCAAAAAATTTTAAAAATTCTATAGAATCTTAAATTGAAGGAAAAACAATACCTTTATGTCGAAATTTTTTGAGTTAGGGCGTTTTCAAAATTTCAAAATTGATTTTGGAACCCTTAGAAGTGACCTACATCAACCAAAAGCTTCGGGGCACAACTAGACCCCAAATGGAGCCTACATACCAAATTTCATCAAAATCGGTCAATGCTAAGTGGCAAAAGTGCCGCGTACGGCGGACGGACGGCCAAATTTTTATTCGATTTTTGGATTCTACGTACCTTGAAACGTAAACCATCAAATTTTGAGGGGGTGTTAAAATTTTTTGACGTGACAACGTCTTATAAATTGGTTTGCCGGGTGACACTTCAAGAAACTGCGTTACGCTCCGCTCACGTTATGCGCTCACAATGAGAGCGAGTGAGAGGGTGAATGAGTTCCAAAGCCATTTTCTCTCCTATTCATCGCAGGAAGCTGAAATTTGAGAGGCAGGGTCAATGGAGAATGCTGAAGGCGCCTGAGTGGTCACTGATCAGCTGAGTGAGCTCCAAGGCCATTTTCTCTCCTGTTGAACGCAGGAAGCTAAAATTTGAGAAGCAGGGTCAATGGAGAATGCTGAAGGCGCCTGAGTGGTCACTGATCAGCTGAGTGAGCTCCAAGGCCATTTTCTCTCCTGTTGAACGCAGGAAGCTAAAATTTGAGAAGCAGGGTCAATGGAGAATGCTGAAGGCGCCTGAGTGGTCACTGATCAGCTGAGTGACCTCCGAGGCCATTTTCTCTCCTGTTATTATTATTATTATAAAAAAATTTATTATAATAATAATATTATCCTTCTTCCTACTATACGAATGAATATTAACATTAAAATTATTTTACCTACCACTCAAAGTCGTTGTCACGTAATAAAACTTTCGCCCGTATACCGACTTTACAGGCAACCAATTTTTTGGTTTATTATTTTCAATAATAAGCCTTTGGAATCGAGCAAGAAAAAAAAAATTTTAACCCCCCCTCAAAATTTGATGTTTTACGTTTCAAGGTACGTAGAATACGAAAATCGAATAAAAAAATTTCCGTCCGTCCGCCGTACGCCGTACGCGGCACTTTTCTTAGCAACACTGGACCGATTTGGTTCAAATTTGGTATATGGGCTCCATTTGGGGTCTAGTTGTGCCGCGAAGCTTTTGGTTGATGTAGGTCACTTCTAAGGGGTGAAAATTAAGGGTTGAAATTTTCAAGAGTGCCCTAGCTCGAAAACTCTCGAAATAAAGGTATCGTTTTTTCACCAATTTTAAATAGTATTGAATTTTTAAAAATTTTTGAGACCACCCGGAGCTCTGTAGGACAAACCGTTCGGTCCCTACGAGTACTTGAAGGTTTGCCTTCGATAAAACAGAATCATGATTGTGAATCGCAAAAGAGGTCTAATCTCCATTCAAATTTTATCGGACTAAAATGCGATCGCTGTTCATTTTTTCGATTTGTATACAGTTTTGCCTTCTGCGTAACCAGTAATCAAATTTCCATATGAAGCTTCTATTTTTCCAATCGAGTGTGAAGCGTTTAGTTCTTTTTAATAAACTTGATTATGAAGGTGTGAAGCCAGTATGGTGTGGTAGGTAGTACCTAACTGGTAGGTAAAAAAAAGTTGGTAGGTACAAAAAATGTTGGTGGGTAAAAACCGCTGCAAATTATTGCTCAAAGGCTCTTCAGATCACTGATCAGCTGAGTGAGCTCCGAAGCCATTTTCAATCCTTTTGAATGGAAGTGCTCTTCCAGGCGTCTCCAGCATTCGAGGAGATCTTCTTCACTCTTCAGATCACTGATCAGCTGATTGAGCTCCGAAACCATTTTTACTCCTATTGAATGGAAGTGCTCTTCCAGGCGTCTCCAGCATTCGAGGAGATCTTCTTCACTCTTCAGATCACTGATCAGCTGAGTGAGCTCCGAAGCCATTTTCAATCCTCTTGAATGGAAGTGCTCTTCGAGGCGTCTCCAGCATTCGAGGAGATCTTCTTCACTCTTCAGATCACTGATCAGCTGAGTGAGCTCCAAAGCCAATTCTTACTCCTATTGAATGGAAGTGCTCTTCCAGGCTTCTCCAGCATTCGAGAAGATCTTCTTCACTCTTCAGATCGCTGATCAGCTGAGTGAGCTCCAAAGCCATTTTTACTCCTATTGAATGGAAGTACTCTTCCAGGCGTCTCCAGCATTCGAGGAGATCTTTTTCACTCTTCAGATCACTGATCAGCTGAGTGAGCTCCGAAGCCATTTTCAATCCTATTGAACGCAGGAAGCTGAAATTTGAGAGGGAAGGTCAAGGGAGAATACAGATGGTGGTAGGTGCTATTGATGGAGAACCAGTGATCTATACAGAAGGGTGATCTATACAGAAAATAATAAACCTTTGAGCAATGATTTGCAGCGTTTGCTATTTTTCGAATCGAGTGTGAAGCGTTTAGTTCTTTCTAATAAACTTGATTGTGAAGGTGTGAAGCCATTATAGTGTGGTAGGTAAAAAAAAATTGGTAGGTAAAACAATGTTTGTAGGTAAAAAACGCTGCAAATCATTGCTCACTGATCAGCTGAGTGAGCTCCGAAGCCATTTTCAATGCTATTGAATGGAAGTGCTCTTCCAGGCATCTCCAGCATTCGAGGATATCTTCTTCACTCCTCACATCACTGATCAGCTGAGTGAGCTCGAAAGCCATTTTCAATCATATTGAATGGAAGTGCTCTTCCAGGCGTCTCCAGCATTCGAGGAGATCTTCTTCACTCCTCACATCACTGATCAGCTGAGTGAGCTCGAAAGCCATTTTCAATCATATTGAATGGAAGTGCTCTTCCAGGCGTCTCCAGCATTCGAGGAGATCTTCTTCACTCTTCTGATCACTGATCAGCTGAGTGAGCTCCGAAGCCATTTTCAATCCTATTGAACGCAGGAGCTGAAATTTGAGAGGGAAGGTCAAGGGAGAATACAGATGGTGGTAGGTGCTATTGATGGAGAACCAGTGATCTATACAGAAGGGTGATCTCTGCAGAAAATAATAAACCTTTGAGCAATGATTTGCAGCGTTTTTCTTGGTCGATTCCAAAGGTTTATTATTGAAAATAATAAACCAAAAACAACAATCGCTTTTTGGTCAGCTGAAATTTGAACGGCCACTTCTGTGATTCATGTTCGTGATTCTGATTTGTCGTAAGTCCAACCCTTAAGGGAGTCGGTCGCCGTTCGTTCCTCGTTCCGGGTCAGTACTTCCATAAATTGAGGGGCTCATACTTTGAGAATTGCACCTAAATTTGAAATGTTCAGGATTTTCGAAATTCATTAGTGCAGCAGTCAAGGGGATTGAAAAACTACAAAGATTGCCGCTGGATACTAATGAATTTCGAAAATCATTGCATTTCAAATTTAACAACTTTTATAGTTTGAGCCTCTGCAATTTAAGGAATTTCAAATAACATACATTTCCTAGTAAGAATATCAGTGTTATTTCCAAAATGCCTCAAAAGCACATAAAACGGTTTGTTGAAAATTAGCCCATCATTGTCTTCTCGTGGGTGGAAGTTTGATCGTTCAACCCAAAGAGAAGAAAATTAGGGAAGACTAGAATTTGTGCAGTTGTTATCTCTTAGATTTTACCTACTAATTCTGGGACTCCCTGTGGTTGAGGAAACCTAGGAACTACTGTACTACTCATTTTGCAATATTGTTACCTCACACCGCCTTCCTTGACTTTCAAAGGGCTACATCCTTTTTCGACATCAAAGCATAAGAATGAAGAGACAGAACTGAGCCGTGCAGTGTCGACAGGATTGCAGTCTCGACCGTCTCTCTCAAGAAGAAATACAAGATCTCCTAACGTCATCCCCACCATGGAATGGGTAAGTAGTAAGTAGGATTATTCTCAAGAATATTCGAAATATCTGACACCTAAGGCATCTATTGAACGAGGTTCATATTATGCACTATGCAGGGTGTCCAGCTGACTACTAACATGAATCTTGAATGTACGAAGTGAAAGTAAAAAAGTAAAGTCAACAACCATTTCAGGTTGGATTTTCGTCCGACTGCCATTCCTTTGGCGTCGCGGACGTCATCAGCTGTCTTCCTAAGGGAAGATCAGAATTTGTTCTGATGATTTTGCCCATGGCTTCCCAATGGCATCACTGCCCTGGGATGGGACGAGGGGGAACTGCGACCGGCATACCCGAAAATATGCTCCCGAGGCGAGCCTCGAACTCGCGGCCCCGCAACGGTCCGAGTCTCGTCTCCAGAGACACATGCTGGAACTCGCTCGGCCACAAATGAATGAATCTTGAATGAGCTAATGGGGACGACTGTATATGGGAAAATTCCAAATTTTGTTCTCGATTATCATCACAACCAAATAATTCATTTTACATTTTAATTATATATTTTGATTTGTCTGAACGTACATACATATTTATACAATGTATCAAAATACCCGAATTATTGAAAATTTCAATGTACCTAAATATCAAAATAGTCAACACAAGAAAATTTCCAATACATCAAAATGTCTTAAGTATCAAAACTTTTAATAAACATAGATACCAAAACTTCTTAGTTATCAAAGTGTCCAAGGTATCAACATTTCAAATGGTTCAAAATTCCTTTGGATAAAACCTTCCATTGTATCACAAGGCATCACGAGTGAACAACGTTCATTTTGATAGAATTATCGCATATCAAAAACTAACATCACTTTGGGAATCTCAAAAAAAAACCTCGATTAATGCGTTTTGTGTCCTTATGCATGTAAATTGTCCGTAGAATCAGAATTTTCAATCAAACGTCCCATTGGATCAGCTTTAGGTCAATTTGAACCAGTTGGTGAGCGATAAATCTCGCAATGTAGGTAGGTACGTAATTTGGTTAGTACCTTTTTGGTATATTATTTTCAATAATGAACCTTTGGAATCGACCAAGAAAAAACAATTTTTAACACCCCTCAAAATTTGATGGTTTACGTTTCAAGGTACGTAGAATCCAAAAATCGAATAAAAATTTGGCCCTCCGTCCGCCGTCCGCCGTACGCGGCACTTTTGCCACTTAGCATTGACCGATTTTGATGAAATTTGGTATGTAGGCTCCATTTGGGGTCTAGTTGTGCCCCGAAGATTTTGGTTGATGTAGGTCACTTCTAAGGGTTCCAAAATCAATTTTGAAATTTTGAAAACGCCCTAACTAAAAAAATTCTGATATAAAGGTATTGTTTTTCCTTCAATTTAGGATTCTATAGAATTGTTAGAATTTTTTGAGACCACGCGGAGCTCTGTAGGACAAACCGATCGCTCGCTACGAGAATTTAAGTGTTTTACGCACGATAAATCAGAAACACGAGTTTGAATCGCAATAGAGGCCTAATCTCCTTTCAAATTTTAGCTGACCGAAATACGATCGATGTTTTTCTTCAAGTTGGATGGTTGGTGGCTTTGCAGACGAGTGATCTATAGAAAAATAATAAACCATTGTTTAATAATTTGCAGCGTTTTTGAGTTAGGAATAGCCGTCCCCCCCTTCTCATTTCTCACCATTCACTAAACATTTCTAGGGACATGCGAGCCTCGAAATCTACGATACCCAACATGCGAATTCGATTCCAACCCTCCCCCCCATGGGCAGATTACACCAGATTATCACACCTTTGAAAACCCTCAAGTACTCGTAGAGAGCGAACGGTTTCTCCTGCAGAGCTCCGGGTGGTCTCAACATTTAAAAAAAATTTAATATATACTATTTAAAATTGGTGAAAAAACGATACCTTTATTTCGAGAGTTTTCGAGCTAAGCCACTCTTGAAAATTTCATCCCTTAATTTTCACCCCTTAGAAGTGACTGACATCAACCAGAAGCTTCGTGGCACAACTAGACCCCAAATGGAGCCCATATACCAAATTTGAACCAAATCGGTCCAGTGTTGCTAAGAAAAGTGCCGAGTACGGCGTACTTTTTATTCGATTTTCGGATTCTACGTACCTTGAAACGTAAAACACCAAATTTTGATCGGGGGGGGGGGGGGGTTTAAATTTTTTTTTATTCTTGATCGATTCCAATGGCTTATTATTGAAAATAATAAACCATAATGGGAAAAACCGTACTTGGAATTTTCAAGTATTTTAGAAATTCATCAGTGCATGGGCCTAGTAAATTGAAAAACTGAAAGATTGCCGCTGGAATCATCAAAATCGAACATTAATTGCCAGAAAAATATGGGAAAATCCGTTTATTCAGTAGTTTTTCAATTTTCCTCTGGCAATAATTCTCTGAACAATAATTACTATTGTTCAATTTTGATGATTCCAGCGGCAAAATTTCAGTTTTTCAATTCCCAAGGGCCGTGCACAAATTCATTTCTAAAATCCTCTAAAATTTCAAATTTTGGTACAACTTTTTGTGCCCCTTCAATTCCGAAAAAAATGACCCGGAACGAGGAACGAACGGTGACCGACTGAGACCTCCATAATATTTTACTTATTTTATGTTTATCGATCTTTCTTTCCGTAACAAGTTCGTTTCTTTTGTACGTATTGTGTCTAAAAAGTAGCGAGAGTAAATAAAAACATTCGAATTCATTAATGAAATCCTTATATTGTATAGAAGTTACCGATATTACATCGACGTTGGTACCTATCTAGTTAGTGATAAATCGGGTAGCTGTTCTGAAAATGATCGAAGCGCCTGCGAGTTGTGATATACAATCTGTCAACGTAACATGATTGTTTGATGCGACTTGCTGTTGCTCGTAGATGACGTAGGACTTATTTCTTGCTTCATTCAGAAAAATCAGGATCTGACTCCCCACCAACGGGATCTCAGCAACGTTTCTTTTGAAGAATTGAGTCCTGCAGAAGTTGCGATCATCAAGGGATTGTGGAAATGCATCACCAGCAATTTGTGGACATTTGGAGCACTGACGACTATCAAGTAAGCTGTGTAGGTATACACAAATAGTACTTAAGTTACACACCCCTGCTACGGCTATTCAATCAATGAAAAACGTTTGCCACGTGGGTGTGGCACATAGCTTCCTCGTATCCATAACCTGATTGTGTAGATGATCCGATGAATAGTTGTTAGTCTCAAAACATCAATTTCTAAGTACCTAGCACTACTCTTATAGGGGAACATCTACACCCCAATCGTTGAAATTGGTTTAGTAGTTATTATAACAAGGGTTTCATGATAGACACACAGACAGACAGACACGGAGCTAAAATTGTCCAAGAAGGTCTGAAACGTAAAACGAGTGGAAATTTGAATTTTGGAGAACTTTTTTTTTCAACTTTGGAAAGTGAAAACAAAGCTTCTACCTTGGCAGACTCGGAAGCAAAATACACATGACTATTATTTTTCACCTAGCCCCCAATGTTCTCCGCATTTGTTCAGTTTCTTCAGGATTCGCGGTCATATAGGGTTCAGCGACCAAAAAGCCACCCCTGAAGAGATCATGCGCTGCCGTTTTTTGTGGCCTCACGCGAATCAAGCCATGAAGTCAATGGAGGCTGTAGTTCTCAACCTTCACAAACCTGAAGAGAGCCACAAGCTGGTTTACGAGCTCGGCAAGAAGCACGGAAAGTTGAAGATTCCACTGAATGACACGCAGTCAGAGGTACCTACCAAGTTTCGGCCGAGATTTAAAACAAAAATGGACCGTACAGAAACTGGTCCACCTTAAGGAAATTGATGTACAGTACAGAAACTTGTTCAGATCCACAATGGGGAAACTGATTCGCTGAACAGATGCTTTACTTAGAATTCTCTACTCTTGACATCCAATTCTTTTCCTATTACTCCAACTGATTTTGGTTTATTATTTTCAATGAACCTTTGGAATCAACAAGAAGAAAATTGTTTAACCCCCCCCCCCATACAAAATTTGTTGGTTTTCGTTTCAAGGTACGTAGAATACAAAAATCGAATCAAATCAAAACGCTCTAGTTCAAAAACTTTCAATGTTAAAGTATTGTTTTGGTTTATTATTTTCAATAATAAGCCTTTGGAATTTTTTCTTTGATTTGAAATAGTATTGCATTGATGGAATCGAATGAGACCACCCAGAGCTCTGTAGGACCAACCGTTCGGTTCCTAAGGGAACTGTAGGTTTGGACTTACAATAAGTCAGAAACACGAATGTAAATCACCAAAGTGGTATAATCTCCGTTTATATTTTAGCTGACCTGAATGCGATTGTTATTCGTTTCTTCGAGTTGTACTCAGTTATGCTTCATTAGCAATGAGTATTCCGAACTCCTTCTTAGGCATGTCTGTCAGTTCAGTAGCCTTTTCTCTGAGAAAGTTACAAATTGTTTTGACTGTTTTAGGCTTGGGAGGTTTTGTCAGTTCACAACTGGCTTATTTCTTTCCCAACTGTTCACCACGTTCTGTAGGCAGGTTTTTGTGGTTTCCAGGATTGGTTCTGCCCCATTGGTTGTGAGTCTGATCTTGTTATTTAGCAACATGATCAGCAATTTTATCAACTTCATGACCTTCATGTCTGAGAATCCAGAGATGAGCCACTGTTTTATGCCATGGTTTTGTGGCATTCCCAGACCAAATTTGAACCTTAGTGCATGGAGCAATGGCCTTTAGTGCAGCCTAGCTCTCGGATAAAATGAATAATTAGCTCTTGTGTGATGCTTATTCACCATTTCTTCAGCACACAGTGAATTGCATAGACCTCTGCCAGAAAGAATGAGGTATTATATGACATCCATCCGTTTACTACACTTTACAGGGTGTAAGCCTAACTGGTCTGCCATACGGTACCAGTCGATTCTACAACTAATTTGCAACAAAAATGTCCCTTAGCGATTTTTTTAAAAACCCTTCGTTTTCGAGTTATTTTAACTTTAAACTTTTTTTTCGTGATTTTGACCTTATGTCATTAAATCGGTCATAACTCCTTCAATTTGCTGTTTAAATTACAATTTGAGGATACCGTTGGAAAGAGAATTAAATTTTCTATCGGATAGATGCCTTAACTTATTTTTAAGTCAGGGTTTGAGACATGAAAACGTTCTCTAAAAAGAGAATTTTACGTAATTTTGGAAATCTCGCATTTTTTCAATCTCAAATTGAACTACGAGAACCCATACTTTTTCATGATGCAAGAACAGTGAAAACTGCGCCAGAATCTCAGCTTTCCAATGGTATAATCAAAACATACTCTATAACCGAATTTAGGGGAGAAATTTGAGTTTGAACGCGGAAAAACGTGCATGTTTTCAACGAAATCAGCGCTCTGGCGTCCTGTTTCCGGAGGCCTCGCGGTCTACTGCTGTCGTCCGACCCCTAAAATCGACTAGGCGGAGCGCCGATTTCGTTGAAAAAATGCACGTTTTTCCGCGTTTAAACACGAATTTCTCCCCTCAATACGGTTGTAGAATATGTTTTGATTATACCATTGGAAAGCTGAGATTCTGGCGCAGTTTTCACTGTTCTTGCATCTTGAAAAAGTATGGGTTCTCGTAGTTCAATTTGAGATTGAAAAAATGCGAGGTTTCCAAAATTACGTAAAATTCTCTTTTTAAAGGACGTTTTCATGTCTCAAACCTTGACTCACAAAGAAGTTAAGGCATCTATCCGATAGGAAATTTAATGTTCTTTCCAAAGGTATCCTCAAATTGTAATTTAAACAGCAAATTGAAGGAGTTATGACCGATTTAATGACATAAGGTCAAAATCACGAAAAAAAAGTTTAAAGTTAAAATAATTCGAAAACGAAGGGTTTTTAAAAAAATCGCTAAGGGACATTTTTGTTGCAAATTAGTTGTAGAATCGACTGGTACCGTATGGCAGACCAGTTAGGCTTACACCCTGTATAGGGTGTCCAACTTAGCCTAGGCTACCCCCCCCCCCCCCACTTATTTTCTCTAATTGTGGACGAAACGAAATCCAACCAACGCTATACTTCATAATTTTTGTTTAAAATTCAAAAATGACGATTGCGCATCTATTTATTTATGGTTTTATGTTTGGATTGTCGAGGTATATCGCTAAAAACCGTCAACTCGAATTTCGTAGCTTGATATTGAGTTAAGTAGTTGCAGTACAACCTTAATCTCTCCACTAATCCAATATGTTTCCCAATTTTGGCATCTTTTCAGATGGTCATCAACTCTTTTCTGTACACATTCCATCAACACGTTCACCCGAAGATGACATTGAAAGAGATGAATATTTTACGAAAACTCAGCCGCATCACGATGTTTCAATTCATGGATGCTTCCCGTTGGGATTCCGAACCTTTGCCTCTGTATTAGTACAAATATTTTACTGCCTAAAGTTGCATAACATTTCATTTTGCCGTTTTCAAATCATTCGGAAAGAAGAAGGGAGAGTATAATTATTGTTAACGTACGTTATTGGAGAATCCGTCGTAATTAGCGAGTCAACCAAGCAATCAAAAAGTTGCAATCAACCAAGTTTGTGTTGTTGGAATCGAATCAACTAGGGGTAGAGACTAGAGGGTACGGGTACTAAGAAAACGGATTCTTAATCCATGAGAGAGGTAATTGGTTATTGTTCTCATATCAATAACTCTTATAATATGATCAACTCATACTCACGTAAATTCATAGTCGGAAATGTTGACAATCACAGTGAATAACTATACTAAGATAGAAGGTAAATCATGGTTGAAACTACCTACATACATCCTAGTTAAGATGAAAATGAAACTCACAGTTAAAGTATAGAATTTATTTATTGAATTGTTAATAATCACATCTAAGGCATATAAATCGTATCCATGATATACAAATTTACAACTGTAACTCATGAAATTGAGTATTGTTATTTACATCCTCGCACAAATCATGATCGTTAAAGGCGAATCGTGATTTGCCACTCTGATGTTTCAATGAGGAACATTTGACAAATACTGGTTAAATACACCCCGTTGCCGAGAACTCCCTAATTTTTGACGTTTGCAACAAAGTAATTGACATCAGAAGAAACACATCTAGAATAGGTATCTGACTCAATTGTTCTGTGAAGAGGAATTTTGAGCTCCATACTTATTAGAGCCTGAAGGAGACAGAGGAACTGAAGGATACAGTGGGACTGTCGGATAAGAGATGGCGCTGTCGTAGCATCGAGAATTTCCCCAGCTTTTCCATTTTTTAATTTTAAGGAAATTTGGAAAATGATAATTTTTGTCTATTTTATTCCTTGAGATCACCTCTCTTTTACTCGTTATTATTTCAGTATTGTCACAAATCGATGATCAGAAAATATCGTAGTAACTGCCTTTGCATACTCGTATTATTTCCGGTAAGTCATATAAATATGATTTCAATATTTTTTGCTAATAGGTAGGTATAAGAATATTTATTGCAGTCTTAGCAAAGCGGTACTTTCGTCTTTCAACAAAATCATTGAAATTTGGTTCGTGATCTACAATTGAGGTCTAGTTGCGCCCAATAACGTTTGTTTGCTTGAGGTTGTAACAATATAGGATGCATTTCAGATTGAAATTCACCTTATTGCTCATAATCAGTCAGAGGAGGGTGTGACGACCCTACCCCTTCAAATCAGTGATCAGATTAATCAGCCGGCCTGAAGAGGATATCGATTCATATCTCTATGAATCGGATATCTCTAAAGGCGTAGCTCCAACAAATCGGGAACAAACCAATTGGTTTGTCCCGTATAAAATGTAGAGTCGTCACAAGGTATGAAAAATAAGTTTGGGATACAACTATCAAAACTTCCCCGACCTGGAAAAATTTCAACATAGAAGTGTTTCCTTCCTGATATCTTTAAAAATTAATTTCCAGAATCGGTATGAGACCACTCTCCGTAGGACCACCCATTCGTGTAAAATTGGTCAAAAACGCGATTTGCGATCTGTGAAATTCGTCATCAAGAGTCCAGTGTTTACCCAAGGAAGGTTCTGTTTCCACTTTACGGCGCTAGAATGCAGAAGAATATTTTCACGGAAATCTGTTTTGGAACATTCTAAAACGTTTTCAGATGTTTAACACTTTATCATATGTGTATATTTATTCAGTACGATGGTATACAGAAAACAGGGAAGAAATTTTATTTTACATGTGGGTAAGTTTGGGGTGATAAGAAGAGTATTTTTGAGATTTAAAAAAAATTTTACTCAAAGAGTTGATTGTATATTTTTACGGATTTGGGCTGTGTGCCCACAAAGCCGTCTACTCTCTCGAATAGCTAACGTTTCGCTGCATGATTAGACTTTTTTAAATCGTTAAATCAATTCTACCTTGGAAAGAATTTTAAAATTATTATTGTTAATAAGGTAAATTCGATCATTAATTGTGAAGGAATACTAAACGATTTGCAAGACACAAACTAATTTAAGAATCACAAGTTGAGTAATTCATGTGACTCAACTGGGCTCATAAAAACTGAGGACCCTTTGGTGTGCGATGGAACTTGACGACCAGTGAAGGGGGGTGATTTTTTTGTGTTTTATGAATCAGTGAGTTAGTTTTATTGAGTCGTTCATTTATCGAGAACTGTACATAAAATATGATCTTTCCCGTTATCTCCACTACTTGACTTTATATCACCCCTAATTTAACAAATTCTTTGAGATCATCTCCAATTTCCTTGACGAACTTTTCTTCTCCGAAAATGAGCGGATTGAAAACATCTTCTGGCGCGTGCGTCAGGATTTTCTCCATGACAAAAGCTTCTTTGGTATTAGCTGAAGTTAAAGGCATGATTGACATGACAAACGCGAAAGCTGCTGGGCGGAGTCGAACTGCTTCGTTTTTGATGTCTTCAAAGGAAGGTACGTATCCG
The DNA here is from genome assembly GCA_009739505.2 of Apolygus lucorum. Lineage (NCBI taxonomy): Eukaryota > Metazoa > Arthropoda > Insecta > Hemiptera > Miridae > Apolygus > Apolygus lucorum. The sequence continues at coordinate 2,358,659 of CM019182.2, forward strand.
TGCCATTTGAAGAACTTCAGATTGTCTGTGAGAGACTCGTGGTAGGCTTTCAGAAGAACGTCCACGTTTGGTCGTCGGATCGAAGGTTTGACGCTCGAGTACATGAAATACGTCACGTCCCAGATGAAAGAACTGAGATGAGGAAGCTGATAATCCACGAATCTGAAACAAAAGATAATTTGTTGTTTTGAATTTTTTTCTTCGTTGGTCTTATAACATACGTAGTAACCTCAGTGTATCCCTACCTAAGTCGGATCTTCAATGTTTACTTATAATTATTTCACAGCAAAAGTCTTGTCCAATTCAATAGCTTCTGTAATTTATATATAATTGACAAAAATTTGTATTTCTTCCTTAGTTCCAGAGTTAGCCATTCGGTAACTTTGAAACATCGTTTTTGAGACAAGGAATAAGCGATTGGTTGTAATGAGAAATGAGGCAATTCTGACTTGTTAGCTTCCAATGGTGAGATCCTCTCAGCCCTCAGCTATGCTTAATCATGAACATTTTTCATATCTCTTTTGCTAAATCCTATACGTACGCATGATTGAGTTACACACTGGAATCCTCCTCTTTGTTCGTTCATCGGCAAATTAATTACGGCAGTTATCACGATGAAACCATTACGCCAGGTATCCACAGATAGGAAACGGTTATATTTGACCATTTCTTCAACCATACAGCTTCTTCCCATGGTTTTTTAGCCGAGGCAGAGCTGTTCATTGCTAGCTGAAATTCCAAACAAATAAAAAGTGCTAGCTAGGGCGAATCTTGCCGTCAACCTTCGGTAGTAAGCCTTGCAACAGGACCATCAACAGGCTCTGCAATTGAGTGAATCCTCTACCATTTCTGGTGCCTCAAAATGCGGAGCCACCGGTCTTGTGTTCGCAACATTGCAAGATAGCGATATAGTGATACTCTTGATATTCCGTTTCTGGAGAGAAGATTAGTCATTAAAACAACCTGAGCTGTGCTAGCGATTCATCCAAGTGGTGTCCGTTGCTCCTGATTAATTCGTCATGGTGACGTACTTTCGGCACCTTCAACTTCTTTCACACTAAATTCTCTCTACCTGCTCCAAATGTTCAACTTAAAGTAATATGGAGTTTCTGCAATGTCAGCTGTAATGTCATTAATTTTTCATGATGAGGTACTTTCAGCACCTTCAACTTTTTCCTCACTGAATTTTCTCTACCTGCTTGCTCTGACTGTTAGAATTGAGCAATATGTAGTCTTTGCAGTGTCAATTTCAAATATCATTTTGAAAAGCTACTCATCACGAACTCCTTTTGGTAGAGAATTATCACTACCAAAAACGTTAAAATTGACGCAATATATGGAGTTTGTGTCTGCTGCAATATCCTTAACCAATCATGATGAGATATTTCCAGTACCGTCAACTTCTTCCATACTAGATTTTCTCAACCTACTCAGACTGTTAAAATTGAGACAACGTGAAGTTTCTGCAATGTCTTCTGCAATCGTTTCTGAAATTGTCAATTCGCCATGATGAGTAACTTTCAACTTCGTGTTCAATCAATCCACGGTCATACATTTATGGAGTTCTGGCGACAAAATCATCCAAATGGAGTTTGGAGAATCCGGTGTGGTCTCCAAAGCCAACCGGAGAACGGTTGATGTATAAAGTAATATTTTGATGTAAATGTTTTATAAACTGGTCTACTCTTCTACTAGTTATCTTCTTGGCATAGTGGATTAGATAGCTAAGTATATCCAAATATTACTTGTTAGTAGCAGAATTGACACAAATATCTGTTTTCTCGTAACCGCAGCACGTTATATTACTCCCAATTTAACAAATTCTCTGAGATCGTCTTCGATTTCTCTGACAAATTTTTCTTCAGTGAAGATACCCTGATTGTAACATTCTTCTGGTGGGTGAGTCAGCAACTTCTCAAGAAGGAAAGCATCTGTGGTTGTTGCTGTCGCTATCGCCATGTTGGTCGTTACGAAGGCAAATGCTGCTGGGCGGAGCCTCACAGCTTCATTTTTGACGTCTTCAAAGGAAGGTAAGTATCCGTTCCATTTGAAGAACTTCAGATTGTCTGTGAGAGACTCGTGGTAGGCTTTCAAAAGAACGTCCAAATTCGGTCGACGTATCGAAGGTTTGACGCTCGAGTACATGAAATACGTCACGTCCCAGATGAAAGAACTGAGATGAGGAAGCTGGTAATCGACAAATCTGGAACAACAAAAAATCAGTAGGTTCCCTTTTCAAGATTGGACTTTGTGGAAACAGTAGAATACAGTAGAACTCTGGATGTGTTGCACAATGCAGATACTCATTTTCAGGTAATGGTGGTTTTTTTTCAATTTCAAGGCATTCAAAATTCTTGTGATCAACGTGTAGAGCTTCTACAAAAAAATGTGAGAATTTGGGTATAATATTTCCAATAATAAACCTTTGGAATCTACCAAGAAAATTATTTTTTGCTCAATTATGATCAATCTTCATGATTACACACATTTTTGTCAAGTCACAACTATAAAGCGCCTCAGGAACTCAATTTAAAGTGCAATACTCAACTTAGCTGATAATTGCAATAATTATAATTAACATCTTAACTGAATTGAACCCACCCCTCAAAATTTGATTGTGTAAGTTTCAACGATCGTAAAATCCGAAAACCGAATTTTGAAAAACCCGTCCGTTAGTTGAAACACCCACGGATTAGTTAACATGTGTCGTTCACTTCTCAGAGGTAAAGAATAGAGGTAGACATTTTCAAAACGCCTTAGCTCAAAAAATAATGATATAAAGTGTTTTTCCCCACCAATTTGCAGTAGAATTAAAATCTTGGAACAGAATGAGACCACCCAGAGCTCTGTAGATCAAAAACCGAATGCTCCCTAAGAGGTCTCAAGTTATGAACTTACAATAATCAAGAACATTAGTGTGAATCGCAAAAGAGATTGAATCTCCGTTCAAATTCCAACTGATTAGATTTCCGGTTAGAACTAATTCTTTTCTTTGAATGAAGTTTCATGTCTCACCGTTGATTGAACAAGTCCATAGGATAACATATGTAATTGAAAATGCACTGGAAAATAAACAAGTGTGTAGTGCTGTATTTCTTGATGTGTCACAAACTTTCGATAAAGTGTGGCACGATGGACTAAACAATAAACTACAAGAGATGTTGCCTAATCAATATTGCCAAATTCTGGAATCTAACCTCAGCAATAGATACTTCAGAATCAAAAATGAAGATGAATACTCAAATCTCAACCAAATTAGAGCAGGTGTCCCGCAGGAAAATGTTCTTGGACCCCTCCTTTACTTGCTATATACACATGATGTTCCTCGCAAATTGGGAACAACTATAGCCACATTCGCAGACGATACAGCAGTTTTGGTAGTTGCAGACACAGTTGAAACCTCTACAGAAAAGCTACAGGAAGCTACGAATGCTATTGGAGATTGGACTCGAAAATGGCGCCTCAAATTAAAAGAAACCAAATCCACTCATGTGAACTTCACCAACAAAAAAATTACAAATACGCCGCTGATATTGAATCAATGCACAGTCCCATATTCCAACTCAGCTAAGTATCTGGGAATGACACTAGATACGAGGAAGAAGTGAAAAGAACACGTCAAAAAGAAAAAGGGTTAACAATCAAATTCAGAAAACTGTATTGGCTCCTGGGCCGACATTCAAAACTTAGCTTACACAACAAAGTGCTGTTATACAAAACAGTAGGTACTTATGCCAATTGGGACCTATGGTATACAGCTATTGGGATGCACTGCTAAAAGTATCATGAAAATTATCCAAACGTTCCAAGATAAGATACTGAGGAGTATTGTGAATGCTCCGTGGTGCTCGTGGTACCTCCACAAGGACCTCAAAATTGAGACTATTAGCGAGGTAGCAAAAAGATACGCGAGAAACTACGAAGAGAGGCTTCACGCACACACGAACCCAGAAGCCATCCAGCTTCTGGACAACACTCAAGAAATCCGACGTCTAAAAAGGACCAAGCCACTGGACCTTGGATGCTGAAGTGCAACTTTAATGAAGTAAAAGTCATTGGACTAACACTTGCATGAGAAATGCGTAATACATACGTGAAGTAAATATCAAGATAGTTACTTGATGTACAATACCTCAAATGTAACTAGTTGATGTATTAACATTAAACGCTCTTTAAAAAACGCTGCAAATCATTGCTCAAAGGTTTATTATTTTCTGTATAGATCACCCTTCTGTATAGATCACTGGTTCTCCGTCAATAGCACCTACCACCATCTGTATTCTCCCTTGACCTTCCCTCTCAAATTTCAGCTTCCTGCGTTCAATAGGATTAAAAATGGCTTCGGAGCTCACTCAGCTGATCAGTGATCTGAAGAGTGAAGAAGATCTCCTCGAATGCTGGAGACGCCTGGAAGAGCACTTCCATTCAATAGGATTGAAAATGGCTTTGGAGCTCACTCAGCTGATCAGTGATCTGAAGAGTGAAGAAGATCTCCTCGAATGCTGGAGACGCCTGGAAGAGCACTCCCATTCAATAGGATTGAAAATGGCTCTGGAGCTCAATCAGCTGATCAGTGATCTGAGGAGTGAAGAAGATCTCCTCGAATGCTGAAGACGCCTGGAAGAGCACTTCCATTCAATAGGATTGAAAATGGCTTCGGAGCTCACTCAGCTGATCAGTGATCTGAGGAGTGAAGAAGATTTCCTCGAATGCTGGAGACGCCTGGAAGAGCACTTCCATTCAACAGGATTGAAAATGGCTTCGGAGTTCACTCAGCTGATCAGTGATCTGAAGAGTGAAGAAGCCTTTGAGCAATGATTTGCAGCGTTTTTTACCCACCAACATTTTTTTTACCTACCAACTTTTTTTTACCTACCAGCTAGGTACTACCTACCACACCATACTGGCTTCACACCTTCACAATCAAGTTTATTAGAAAGAACTAAACGCTTCACACTCGATTGGAAAAATATAAAGCTTCACATGGAAATTTCATTACTGGTTACGCAGAAGGCAAAACTGTATACAAATCGAAGAAATGAACAGCGATCGCATTTTAGTCCGATAAAATTTGAATTGAGATTAGACCTCTTTTGCGATTCACACTCATGATTCTGTTTTATCGAAGGAAAACCTTCAAGTACTCGTAGGGACCGAACGGTTTGTCCTACAGAGCTCCGGGTGGTCTCAAAAATTTTTAAAAATTCAATACTATTTAAAATTGGTGAAAAAACGATACCTTTATTTCGAGAGTTTTCGAGCTAGGGCACTCTTGAAAATTTCAACCCTTAATTTTCACCCCTTAGAAGTGACCTACATCAACCAAAAGCTTCGCGGCACAACTAGACCCCAAATGGAGCCCATATACCAAATTTGAACCAAATCGGTCCAGTGTTGCTAAGAAAAGTGCCGCGTACGGCGTACGGCGGACGGACGGAAATTTTTTTATTCGATTTTCGTATTCTACGTACCTTGAAACGTAAAACATCAAATTTTGAGGGGGGGGGTAAAATTTTTTTTTTCTTGCTCGATTCCAAAGGCTTATTATTATTGAAAATAATAAACCAAAAAACGCTGCAAATCATTGCTCAAAGGTTTATTATTTTCTGTATAGATCATCCTTCTGTATAGATCACTGGTTCTCCATCAATAGCACCTACCACCATCTGTATTCTCCCTTGACCTTCCCTCTCAAATTTCAGCTCCTGCGTTCAATAGGATTGAAAATGGCTTCGGAGCTCACTCAGCTGATCAATGATCTGAAGAGTGAAGAAGATCTCCTCAAATGCTGGAGACGCCTGGAAGAGCACTTCCATTCAATAGCATTGAAAATGGCTTCGGAGCTCACTCAGCTGATCAGTGATCTGATCAGTGAGCAATGATTTGCAGCGTTTTTTACCTACAAACATTGTTTTACCTACCAACTATTGGTAGGTACTACCTACCACACTATAATGGCTTCACACCTTCACAATCAAGTTTATTAGAAAGAACTAAACGCTTCACACTCGGTTCGAAAATAGAAAGCTTGATATGGAAATTTGATTACTGGTTACGCAGAAGGCAAAACTGTATACAATTCGAAGAAATGAACAGCGATCGCATTTTAGTCCGATAAAATTTGAATGGAGATTAGACCTCTTTTGCGATTCACACTCATGATTCTGTTTTATCGAAGGAAAACCTTCAAGTACTCGTAGGGACCGAACGGTTTGTCCTACAGAGCTCCGGGTGGTCTCAAAAATTTTTAAAAATTCAATACTATTTAAAATTGGTGAAAAAACGATACCTTTATTTCGAGAGTTTTCGAGCTAGGGCACTCTTGAAAATTTCAACCCTTAATTTTCACCCCTTAGAAGTGACCTACATCAACCAAAAGCTTCGCGGCACAACTAGACCCCAAATGGAGCCCATATACCAAATTTGAACCAAATCGGTCCAGTGTTGCTAAGAAAAGTGCCGCGTACGGCGGACGGCGTACGGCGGACGGCGGACGGCGTACGGCGGACGGACGGAAATTTTTTTATTCGATTTTCGGATTCTACGTACCTTGAAACGTAAAACATCAAATTTTGAGGGGGGGGGGTTAAAATTTTTTTTTTCTTGCTCGATTCCAAAGGCTTATTATTGAAAATAATAAACCAAAAGTCACATTGTTGAGCTTCGTTAGATACCAAGATACAAATTTCGTTATGAACATGAGGGTACCCACAACTCCCGAATAACGATGTTTCGCTGGCAGGTACTTTTTGTCAAAATAAACTGAATAATAATTACTGAAAAATAATATATCGTCGTCTAACGATTTGCAGCATTTTCCTTCCAATATTCAGCAGCAGCGGTTTTCGTTGGCTCTGAAAGCTGAGACAAGCTTCAACTTGTCATGAATTGAATATTTGAATCCACTCAATATTGATGGTGTTCTGGAACGACGATGATTTTGGTGGAAATTCCAGCAAAGATTCTTTTTTTTTCGTTTTCTAAAAATTATGTATGCAGAATTTTATTGTGTTGGGTCGTCTAGTCAATATTCGAGAACTAGTAATAATGATATATTATTGTTTATCTGGTTAATCTCACTTGACAGCAACCGGGATATTCGTGTACTCCATCTTCTTGAACATCATGTTCGAAGACCACAAGTCGCCGTGGTTCAGAACTTCGAATTTCTTGTCGTAATTCGTGTACAGCTCCTCCATCGTATCACATAACACGTCCTTCTTCTTTTGAATCCTCTTTCCTATGTCTTCCCTGAAAACATTTCAAAACTGTGTAAGGTGAAGTTTTTATTTTCTACCAAGATTCAATTGGCTATATTTTTACTTCATGGAGGTACACATTGATTAAGTTGGGAATAACTGAAAAAACGGTGCAAATTATTACACAATGGTTTATTATTTTCCTGTACAGATATCCCTCTCGATAGAATGCGGATTTTTAATTAAAACACGAGAGTTTTGGGTGCCTTCATTCCAAAATTTGATTCTTTTATTCGATTTTCGGATTCTACGTATCTTAAAACTTTTGAGAGGGGGGTTGAAATGGACCATTACTGGAAATAATAAACCAAAATGGTGTCGAGGCACTCACCATCCTGCTGGCCAAGACCCCAACTGGTTGATGAGTGCTTTACTGAGCATGTGGAGGGATCCGTTGAACAGCGCCATCTTCACTGGATTGTTGACTCCAGCAAAGTAATGCCCTTTGTCACTCTCGTCGATGAGTCCTCGACCCATCAGGATCTTGGTCATGGCGTGGTACCGTCCAACACTCCTCAGCACCAACAGGCCGTGGTCCAAATCTTGCCAGCCCGTCCGGTCAATCAGAGAATAGTTTTTCTCCTAATAAGAACAGAAACAATGTTTAGTGTGATTTCCCGATTTTCACCATGAGCATTCTCTTCGGGCGAGCATGTTGAGTGCAAGAGCCAAGTTTTTTTTTTAATGATTAGTTCTAAAACTGCCAATTTTTAATTTTTCTCGGCGATCTTGCTGCACGGCTAACAGTGACTCCGCACTAGAGATTTACATATATATTTGCATAATACTGTTCATAGAAAGACAGATACAAAGATCTTACGTTGAGATCTTCCAGCGCCATGAGTGAGTAGGGTTCGTAGCCGTACAGCGTGGCCCAGAGAGTGTCTCGTTTGTCTTCAAATTCCTCCATCAGAGCTTCCATTTGTTTCAGAGTGGTGATGAACATCTGTCGCAGCATCAAGTACATAGAAATAATGAAAATTTTATAGCATCTCTGTCATTTCTCATCATCTTAGTTCACACAGAATGCTTTCCAAGAGGGGGTTGGAAGTGGCTAGAAATGAGGGAACCTGGAGGAAAAAACGCTGCAAATTATTACACAATGGTTTATTATTTTTCTATATATCACTCGTCTGCAAAGCCACCAACCATCCAACATGAAGAAAAACATCGATCGTATTTCGGTCAGCTAACATTTGAACGGAGAGTAGGCCTCTTTTGCGATTCACACTCGTGTTTCTGATTTATCGTACGTAAAACCCTTAAATTCTCGTAGTGAGCGAACGGTTTGTCCTACAGAGCTCCGCGTGGTCTCAAAAAATTTTAAAAATTCTTAAATTGATGGAAAAACAATACCTTTATATTAACATTTTTTGAGTAAGGGCGTTTTAAAAATTTAAAAATTTATTTTTGAACCCTTAAAAGTGACCTACTTCAACCAAAATATTCGGGCCACAACAAGACCCCAAATGGAGCCTACATTCCAAAGTTCATCAAAATCGGTCAATGCTAAGTGAGGAAAGTGCCGCGTACGGCGGACGGCGGACGGACGGCCAAATTTTTGTTCGATTTTTGGATTTTACGTATTTACCTTGAAACGTAAACCAACAAATTTTGAGGGGGTGTTAAAAAATTTTTTTTCTTGGTCGATTCCAAAAGTTCATTATTGAATATAATAAACCAAAACGATGCAAATTATTACACAAAGGTTTATTTTTTTCTATGTAGATCACTCGTCTGCAAAGAACACGGCTTTACCATTGTCACCACCATCCGTTTAAATTAAAGGTGACCGAAATGCGATCGATGGTTGGTGATTTTGATCTTTTCTTTAATTTTATTTTTATTTTTATTTTTCTTTTTTTTGATTTTTTTTTCATATTGGATGGTTGGTGATTTTGTAGACGAGTGATCTATATAGAAAAATAATAAACCATTGTGTAATAATTTGCAGCGTTTTTTCACCAGCGGCCAAATTTCTTACCTCTATTATAGAGTAAGAGTAATAATACCTTCTTCTATAAATTCACTTTCTATCATAATTGTTTCATTCAAATATAAAAAGGTCAGAATCAAGTTACGAGTAGGTAAGCCAAATGACACAGTAAAATTTCCAATCATAGAGTACTCATAGAGTACCCAAACGTAAATTGTCGATTTTTAGATTTTCAAGAAACTCTACTACCTTCCGTATGCACGGCGTAAGATTTTAAATTTGTAAAAATCTTCACGATGAGCATCCACTATGATTGAGTTGTCACGTTTTATGCGCTTCGCTGGTCTCCAAAATTGGTACTCATTTTCAAGTTTAGACAATAATTGTCTTAAAAATTATTTTTAATTTCTTGAATGATGAGCTGATTTCAAGTATACAATAACTACTAAAATTGTGTCGGAAATCAATTTAAAAAAGAATTTTTGAAATTCTTGAAGTTTGCTCTGCGTTAAATCCTTATCGCTTGTGAACCATAAATAAACGAGGGCGTTACTCAACAATTTGTTTAATCACTTCTTTGGCAATAAATTAAAGTTATTAATGTTATTATACCTTAGTTTCATTATCAATGAATGTTAAATTCATTATTACTAAGACAATTTCACATGTGTGTTACGTGTTACTGTGTTACTGTGTTACGTTATAAAACACCAGGTGTTATATAACACAGGTCCTGTCATTCGTGTTCTAATGTTCTTTGTAATTTATACGGAAATACAAATCACGTCATTCACGATACGCGTGCCGATCAATTTTAGGATAGAACACTTAACAATTTGTTTAATCACTTCTTTGGCTATAAATTAATGTTATCATACCTTAGTTTCATTCCTGAACGCTGAAAATCCTTTCATAACTTCGGCTGCTTCTTTCGACGTTTTGGCGGACTTGACGATCATAGATATCTTCTTCTTTAGCCCCGATTCCGTCACGATGTTCATTTTGACGCGCATCACTATACTAGTGTAGTTTTCCCCTTTGGGAACAGCGGATTCCACGTTCACGCTAATGATGTCTGCAGGCTCGTTGTCTTTGTAGTGTTTCTTCATGAGCCTTCCCATCCATTGTGTGTCGAGTTCTGGAACAATTATCATCATCATAGAAACTCTACGAACTACGAGGCATGTCCAGAAAGTAGTTGTAGCGACTTTCCTTGTTCCAAAAAATGTATTTAAAAAAAAAGTTACAAGGTGACTGTAGTAAATATACCTAATTAGTAATAGCCAATCCTCACGATGCAGGTAGTTAGGCGAAATTACGTGGATACGTGAGTTTAAACGTTTTAAGCTATACAAACATCATTTTAGAAGAAATTTATCGATATACCGGAAGATTTACATGGAAAAACTCTTTGAAGTTAGTATTTAACCCTCTTAAAAGTATCATGGTATACGTTACAAGGTATTTAGGGATGGCAATCGAGTGAAAAATATCGGAAGATCTACTTGGAAAATCTTATTGAAGTAAGTAGGATGGTGAATTGAAAGGTTACTAATTTAATTTTGGAAGAAATACATCGATATACACGACGTATCGGAAGATCTACTTAGAAAAACGGCTGAAGCAAGTATTTAACCTGGTTTAAAAAGTTACTGGTATGAGTTATCGAAATTATCATACGTAGTTTTAAAAGTCCGAAAATGTCATGGTTGTCAGAGCACTAGGTCAGTAGCAAAGGGTTTTTAGGGTTGCAAATTTGGGGATAAACTACTCTCAGGGGTCCTAAAACATAATATAAAAAATCATAGATACGTACCCTCACCATAGCAATGTTTCATTAATTCATAAATTGCTTCAACTCGTATAAGTATTAGGTCGTTTTAATCTAGACACGCCTCCATTACTTTTGGCTCAAGTCAAATAATTGAGACTTGAGCGCCAGTGTAGGTGTAAACCATCATGTCTGAGCTGAAGTCAACAGTCTGAAATCAACCCATCACGTAGGTACCTACAAAACTTGGAATAAAATTACTTGAGGTTTTTACAGGTACAGGCGTCCCTTCTCATCTATCCGTTTTAATATTTAATTTTTAGTAGTTGAAAACAAGTCGCGATATATCGGTAAATATATCGATATTGACCGATAATATCGGTTCTTTATATCGATGTAAATATATCGATATATCAAACCTAATATATCGATATAGGACATATATCGATATATCGTTGCCATCCCTAGACTCAGAATTCAGGTGACCTGAAGCGTGAATAAGTTGACCTCGTTGAAGCTTTCAGCAGATACATGGGATCAAGGACTTGCTGGCTTCAGGTGTTGAGAGGAAGCTAGGCGTAAGAAACTGAAGGCAGAAAATGCAGAGCAGATCCGAGTGGCAAAATATTGTAAGGGAAGTCAAAGAATAGTTGGAAGTTCCTACTTATTGGGTAATCGAAGAGGAAGTTAACACTGCATTCCCCTTCGTATTTCAAATTGTACCATTTGAAAGGTCAACCTTTCGATGTTTGGATTGGATAACTTGACAGGCGGGTATTATAATAGGTTCCCAACCGATAATTACAGTCTGACGGCATAGGATTGAAAATGAAGTTTCCTCCGTGACGAACAGAATTAGTCGTCACACGCAAACCTCTCTTAACCTTGAAGTATTCAGAAAAACACTCCTTGTAGTTTGAAATTGAGCTCAGGAAGTTAAGGAAGTTCATGCGGACTCTCATAGCTTTTAAAATAAACGCGATTATTAGGAATATGTTACTCTTCCTGAACATGAATTTTAATTTACGTTAAAAATGGGTTACTTGAAGACTGTGATAACGTCTGTAAGTCTGCTTGAAGCAGTTCTTACAAAAATTCAAAAAAATGTATGGGCTGTTGGGAGGAACATCCAATCCCACTCTCCATAACAAACTGTTTATTTACAAATAGACAATATTCCTCCCATCGGGACTTACGGGATAGAGCTCTGGCGTTGAGCTATGAAATCGATTATTGAACAAATACCGACTTTCCAAGACAAAATACTGCAAATTATGGTCGGAGCACCTTGGTATATGAGGAATGATGATGTTCATCGAGATCTACGTGTAGACAAAGTCAATGAGATCATAGCCGAATACGCAAAGGAATCCGAACTTCAACAAGAGAATTTAGAAATTATGTCCGCCCTAGACAAGACGGGAACAACCTTCATCATGCTGTGGATGGAATTATAAAGCAAACAAATTTTAGTTTATTATCTTCAATAATGAACCTTTGGAATCGACCAAGAAAAGACAAATTTTAACACCCCCTCAAAATTATATGGTTAACGTTTCAAAGTACGTAGAATCCAAAAATCGAATATTACACAATGGTTTATTATTTTTTATTTTTCTATATAGATCACTCGTCTGCAAAGCCATCCAACATGAAGAAAAACATCGATCACATTTCGGTCAGAATTAATTTGAACGGAGATTAGGCCTCTTTTGCGATTCACGCTCGTGTTTCTGATTTATCGTACGTCCAAACTTTAAATTCTCGTAGTGATCGAACGGTTTGTCCTACAGAGCTCCGCGTGGTCTCAAAAAATTCTAAAAATTCTATAGAATCTCAAATTGAAGGAAAAACGATACCTTTATATCAAAATTTTTTGAGTTAGGGCGTTTTCAAAATTTCAAAATTCATTTTTGGAACCTTAGAAGTGACTTATATCAATCAAAATCTTTGGGGCACGACTAGACCCCAAATAGAGCCTTCACACCAAATTTCATCAAAATCGGTCAATGCTAAGTGGCAAAACTGCCGCGTACAGCGTACAGCGGATGGCGGACGGACGGCCAAATATTTATTCAATTTTGGATTCTTCGTACCTTGAAACGTAAACCATCAAATTTTGAGGGGGTGTTAAATTTTTTTTTCTTGGTCGATACCAAAGGTTCATTATTGAAAATAATAAACCAATAAAAAATTTGGCCGTCCGTCCGCCGTAAGCCGTGATGAAATTTGGTATGTAGGCTCTATTTGGGGTCTAGTCGTGTCCCAAAGATTTTGATTGATATAAGTCACTTCTAAGGTTTCAAAAATGAATTTTGAAATTTTGAAAACGCCCTAACTCAAACAATTTTGATATAAAGGTATTGTTTTTCCTTCAATTTAAGATTCTATAGAATTTTTTGAGACCACGCGGAGCTCTGTAGGACAAACCGTACACTCCCTACGAGAATTTAAAGGTTTTAAGTACGATAAATCAGAAACACGAGTGTGAATTGCAAAAGACTCCCAATCTCCGTTCAAATTTTAGCTGACCGAAATACGATCGATGTTTTTCTTCATGCTGGATGGTTGGTGGCTTTGCAGACAAGTGATCTATATAGAAAAATAATAAACCATTGTGTACTAAGTTGCAGCGTTTTTTTCAACATTCCTTCCGTTCGTAGAAAGCAATAATTGCAATTAAGATAAATAAATTATGTCATAAATTATCTATGAACAATGGGGTGACAGAAAAAGATGGATCTAGTTCATAAATAGCACCTACAATTGACTGCGGACAGACAACGAAAAAAACAAATAAATGAATTGAGATAAGAAAATAATAAATAAGATTTTACTGCCCCTTCACTTCAGTCTCTGTTATCGAATCACTATCAACTCTTCAAATGCGAGGTCAAATACTGATATCGCAATATTTACACGTGGGTACTTAATTCACCAATTATGATAATCTATACTGCAATAACTCTAATCTGTCTATCTACGTATCTGACATGATCTGATTGCAGCCAAGTGGTATTAATGAAATTCGGTAGAGGCTGGTTTAGAATTGTGCTCAACTGTGTGCATCTTTCAAACGACTAGACCGATTTCGATAGGAATTTTTGAATTTTTTTAAATCCTAGTTTATAACTTTCTCAAACGAAATTTCTGTTGGTTCACAGACCCCTCAGATTATAATACCAATATGCTACCAACCAACGATGTAGTGCCGAAAGATGCAACGGCCGAATGTGAGTATGAGGATACGAGCAGGACATGAAAATGAACAATTAACATTTTCCTTACATACCCTGTGCATACTGTACGTGGGATGGTGATCAAAAAAATCGAAGAGTGGGCAGTCTAAGAGTTCGGGATGGCAAGGAATGTTTTTTGAGGTTTTCGAAGTCAAAACGCTTCAAATTACTACACAAAGGTTTATTGTTTTTGACATTTTATGTCTTTACTATGGCACATAAATGAAAAATCGTCACGCGGGCATTGTAACGGGGCATTGTCACAAGGGGAGCGTCACGCGGAAATTATCTGATGATTTTCACGTACAACCAATCGTTCCTAGGGAAAACTAACTTCCTCATTTTCCACCCCACAAAAATCGTTCACCACTCATTGGAAAGCTCTCAATTTATTAATCATGGTACACGGTCCCTAATATGAATGCACCTGTACGGAAAGCTGAATTATGCGCATGTTCACTAACATACGAGTATGATGTGAGCAACAAATGAGATGTCAACATGATCGTGAGAGGAAAATAGGTATCTTCATCCAACAGATCCCTTTAAAGCGTTACGGAGGCAGGGTCAATGGAGAATGCTGAAGGCGCCTGAGTGGTCACTGATCAGCTGAGTGAGTTCCAAGGCCATTTCCTCTCCTGTTGAACGCAGGAAGCTGACATTTGAGAGGTAGGGTCAATGGAGAATGCTGAAGGCGCCTGAGTGGTCACTGATCAGCTGAGTGAGTTCCAAGGCCATTTCCTCTCCTGTTGAACGCAGGGAGCTGACATTTGAGAGGCAGGGTCAATGGAGAATGCTGAAGGCGCCTGAGTGGTCACTGATCAGCTGAGTGAGTTCCAAGGCCATTTCCTCTCCTGTTGAACGCAGGGAGCTGACATTTGAGAGGCAGGGTCAATGGAGAATGCTGAAGGCGCCTGAGTGGTCACTGATCAGCTGAGTGAGTTCCAAGGCCATTTCCTCTCCTGTTGAACGCAGGGAGCTGACATTTGAGAGGCAGGGTCAATGGAGAATGCTGAAGGCGCCTGAGTGGTCACTGATCAGCTGAGTGAGCTCCAAGGCCATTTCCTCTCCTGTTGAACGTAGGAAGCTGACATTTGAGAGGCAGGGTCAATGGAGAATGCTGAAGGCGCCTGAGTGGTCACTGATCAGCTGAGTGAGTTCCAAGGCCGTTTCCTCTCCTGTTGAACGTAGGAAGCTGACATTTGAGAGGCAGGGTCAATGAAGAATGCTGAAGGCGCCTGATTGTGCACTGATCACCTGAGTGAGCTCCAAAGCCTTTTTCTCTCCTGTTGAACGCAGGACGATACATTCGATTCATTTAAATTGCCCAATCGTATTACGTAAAACACTCCGTTGTGCGTGGCCAACAAGCTGCGGCATGAGCGTGATTGTTTAAATGAATGTTTACGTACATTACATCGCAACCATCAACGAGCACAATCAAATTTCCACAAACAAAAGTACAATACGAGGTTTTATATGAAGGGGAAAAGGGGGCGCAAAGACATAAAATGTCTCTCGTGGTTGCGTACTTGTACGAAAGCTGTATCCACCGTTTGTGTTTTCAATGGGAATTGCAAGTTGGGGTGAAGGTCTTTGAAGTGTTTACTGTCGATTTTGAATAATTCTTTGAGCACTCAATTCAGTACATCGTGAAGATTAATTTTAAAATATTTCTGTGTAGATCACTCGTCTGCAAAGAACACGGCTTTGCCATTGTTACCACCAACCAAAATGAATAAACACATGATAAAATAATTAAATTCCTGCAGGTTCAGCTCGGCTCTCCCCTCTGCTTTGGTTTTATCTCCAATGTAATTTCGATGGGGGTAAGTTATGAAGTCTCTTCACTGGTGTTATATTTTGTCTACCCCTTTGTAGTTCGTCTCACTTTATACAAGTTTCCGGCTTCCAAAATCCATGAGATTTTAAATTTTATTTCTAATCGCCCATTTTTCATCATTTTTCAGGGGTTGTTTTCAAAAGGGCACTTTTGCACAACTAAAGGTATTGATTTTTCACCAGTTTGAAATAGTATTGAATTTTAAGAACCGATTGAGACCACCCAGAGCTCTGTTGGACAAACCGTTCGCTCCCATTGAGAGAGAAGGGTTGGACTTACAATAAATCAGAATCACGAGTGTGAATCTCAAAAGAGGACTAATGTCCGTTGAAATTTTAGCTGATTAAATTGCGAACGTTTCATCGAGTTGTACTCAGTTTGCGTCCTTAGCAACTAGCATTCAAATTTCCTAATGAAGACACCGACAACTCCCTGCTTCTTCGAATTGCTTCCAAATAAACTTGAATGTGAAGTAGGTATGAGTACCTATGGTGTGGTAGGTAGTACTTATAGTTGGTAGATAATGACAATGGCAAAGCTGTGATCTTTGTAGACGAGTCATCTGTAGAGAAAAATAATGAACCTTTGTGAAATAAATTGCTGCGTTTTTGATTCTGAAACTATTCTGAGACTTTTTATCTCGAGGTTTGAAACAGTATTGTTCTATGGGATCTGAAGAATAATTAAATCTGCGCTGAACTCTACTCCTAGCGAACTATACGTTTCGTTTGAATACCTATGAGACCAACGTTGGACTACGGATAATATATAATTGATGCAAATTGATTTAGGAAAGATAAATGTTATATTGTTCTATGTGAGGCTCTTATCTATAGATAGGGGGGAAGAAGTATCAACAGAGTTTACCTATCAGATCTTCGGATTTGAACCACGAGGGTAATAGAAATGATCTTGTGTGAAAGTATGTACTTACACGATCGATGTCTGCAAATAGACAGGGGAGCAATCCCTGAGTTGTGATTTGGGGGAAGAAGGGAACTGTTCCTTCAAATCAACAATCAGGTGTCACAGCCACTGTTGCTCTGTCACCGGTTGACTGTATTTTCGAAAAAATATTTCATCGTTATTATTAGAAGGCTATGAGTGAAAACGTCACTTTTCGATAAACTGCTTCTATTCACCAGATCTTACGGTACGTTGTGTCCTCAGTACGTTTCTTATGAGGAAGCAAAGCGATGTATTGTATTGCAGTTCGGCAGTGACTGCTGGTAATTGCTAATTATTCCGATCACTCACCCTCAGCCATGGTTCGAAATATTCTCCCTGACGTTCGCCGACTCTGAATGAGCGCGAGTGTCGACACCGATGAGATGAGTTTTATTCCCGCGAGTCCTTCGCCAATAAGTGGGGGCGACGTGAAGTTAGATAACCATCACGTGACCTGCAAAATTACTCTAACATATACATTAAGGCTATCGAGGGCTGTTCTCGCCTGGAGAGCACTCGAAGAACTAAACTAGTCGAACCTGAGGACGAGTGGATGAATGGGGAGCCCCGTTGAAAACACACGCGGTTCCCCAGTATCGTTACGCGAATATAGATTGAGTGGGTTAAACACAACAATACTCAGGTATAAATTAGATATTCGGGAGTGGTGGATGCAGAATATTACCGCTACTTACTTACTCTAAATAGTCAGTCATTAGTATATGTAAGTGATCAACATCAACACCTAGGTACTCTGAGAAGACTAGCACATATGACACTTGAATAGGGTCCTGATCTAGGACAGAAACGTCGTGTGAATAAAGAAAAAAAATTAAACAAAAAACCTTTTTTAGAAACAAGCTTATTTGGTTAATTAAATGAACTAAAACTGAAAAGTTAAAAATAAATTACCTAAGAATGTATAATTACCTAAATTAATAAGAAAAAAACACCTTATAGAGATAACACGTTATCACAGTCCCAATTTTATGAATAAAAGCGTGTTACATTTAGCATCTTCTTTTTAGGACGTCCCACAGTAAGACTTGGGCGTCCTTATGCGATCGTTGTGCACTACGGCGCCGGAATTTTGGATTTTGCTTTTTAAGAGGGGGAAAGGGGGGGGGGGTTAATGCTTAAAAAACGTGCGTTTGCGGGCATAATCTTGTAAACTCTGCCCAGGCCTCAATTTCCAACCGATTTGCGTGTTTCTTTTTTTGTTTGACTCAAATAACTTCCGAGTTGTACATGATTTCACCCGAGTACCAAAATTCGCAAGGGGAGGGGGTGAGTGGGGGGATAATATCCACAAAATATCCGATTTTTCAATATTTCGGTTCCTTTACTGCTTACTCATTGTACCCAAGCTTTGAAATTGAGGAAAAATTCTCATTATACCTCCGGATTTTCATGAATTATTCTCTGTACCACCATGGAACTAATAGTGGTGCCACCGTGGTGCCAGGACATGGTGCCATGATGCCATAAATCGCATATTTCGTGTTTTTTTTATTTTTCTGTGGTTCACTTTGAGTACGGATGTGAGCTTCGACGGACTGCCTACCAAAACTAATGGATGAAGGATCAATGTTACGACGCATTTCCGCTTTGGTGCCAGACTGACACCATTGTTGGCGTTGGGGAGGTTGTAGGGGGGGGGGGGGGGTGAACTCGAATTCGCATGTTGGGTATCGTAGATCATGGATTTTAAAATGCTCTTCAGATTCGAGGCTCCCATGCCGCTAGATATGTTAAGATGGATTATGGGTGGGGGGGGGGGTCAGTATTTCTTGCCTAAAGTAATAAATAAATTACATCGAGTGAAACAGTTTTATCACTTAACAACTGGTTAAACTGATCTAACGCTTATCCAATGGGACGTCCCCTGGAATTCATGCATTACTAAACAATATGTTTCCTCTTGCTGTCACAATTTAACACGCTTTTATTAATAAAATTGGGACTGTGATAACGTGTTATCTCTATTAAGTGCTAGGTATATTTCTTATTAGAGGTAATTTATTTTTAACTCTTCATTCAATTAACAAAAAATAAAAGCTTGTTTTTAAAAAAGGTTCTTTCTTTAATTTTTAATCACTTCAAAGGTTTTACGTTTCAAATTGCCTCTTTTGGTTTATTATTTTCAATAATGAGCCTTTGGAATCGAGCAAGAAAAAAAAACATCTGCCGAGTGGGTGTGGCACATAGCTTCCTCGTATCCATAACCCGATTATATAGATGATCCGATGCATAGTAGTTAATCTGAAAACACCAATCTCTAAGTATCTTTCACTACCCTCATAGGGGACCATCTACACGCTAATCTGGACAATCCTAGAAAATTTCATCAAATTCGAACGAAAAATGTAAGTGCGGTAGTGATTGGATCAAAAAATTTCTTAGTTTGACTAGGATTTGAACCTGAGACTCCTGGGTGGGAGTCCAGAGCATTGCTCACTGTCCTATAGAGGGGTTGCTGGAATAAGGTTTGAGATCCTCACGTCACACGCAACTGTTACGGCTGTTACAAGGATTTTACGTTTGCGCATGCGCAGAGGCTACTGTAAGATTTCAAGGCCTTGATTTTCATTGGGGACCATCTACAACCTAATTAGCGTAATCCCTGAAAATGTCATCGAAATCGGGTAGAAATTGTGGAAGTTATGGCTGTTACAAGCAATTCACGTTCGCGCATGCGCATCGGCTACTATCAATCCGGGGGTGATGATTTTCATAGGAAACCATCTAAACACTAATCTGTAACATCCCTGAAATTTTCATTGAAATCGGATGGAAAATGTGGAAGTTACGGCCGTTACAAGGAAATTCACGTTTGCGCATGCGCAGTCGCTTCTATCAGTCCGAGGAAGATGATTTTCATAGGGGACTGTCTACACACCAACCCGCACAATCCCTGCAAATTTCATCGAAATCGGACAATAACTTCGTATAGTTATGCGCGTTACAAGGAATTGATGACAGACGGACAGACACACAGACACACAGACACACGGACACACAGACACACAGACAGACAGACACGGAACCAAAATTGTTCAGAAAGGTCTAAAACGCAAACGCGAGTGAAAATTTTGATTTTGGAGAACTTTTATTTTTCGTCCTTGAAAAGTGAAAACAAAGCTTCCGCTACCTTGGTAGACTCGGAAGCAAAAGTTAACCCCCCCCCCCCCTCAAAATTTGATGTTTTACGTTTCAAGGTAAGTACGTAGAATCCGAAAAATCCAATAAAAAATTTTCCGTCCGTCCGCCGTACGCGGCACTTTTCTTAGCAACACCGATTTGGTTCAAATTTGGTATGTGGGCTCCATTTGGGGTCTAGTTGTGCCGCAAAGCTTTTGGTTGATGTCAGTCCTTTCTAAGGGGTGAAAATTGAGGGTTGAGATTTTCAAGAGTGCCCTAGCTCGAAAACTCTCGAAATAAACGTATCTTTTTTTACCAATTTTAAATAGTATTGAATTTAAAAAATTTTTTGAGACCACCCGGAGCTCTGCAGGACAAGCCGTTAGCTCCCTACGAGTACTTGAGGGTTTTCCTTCGATAAAACAGAACCACGAGTGCGAATCACAAAAGAGGTCTAATTTCCGTTCAAATTTTATTAAATAAAATTAGACAGCAAAACTGTATACAAATCGAGGAAATGAACAGCGATCACATTTTATTCAAATTTTGAATAAAATGCGATCGCTGTTCATTTCCTCGATTTGTATACAGTTTTGCCTTCTGCGTAACCAGTAATCAAATTCCCATATGAAGCTGTCTATTTTGCGAATCGAGTGTGAAGCGTTTAGTTCTTCCTAATGTACTTGAGTGTGAAGGTTTGAAGGCAGTATGGTGTGGTAGGTAGTACCTAACAATGGTTTGTAGGTAAAAAAAGTTGGTAGGTAAAAAATAGGCAAAAAAATGTTGGTAGGTAAAAAAAAACGCCGGAAATAATTGCCCAAAGGTTTATTATTTTCTGTGTAGATCACCCTCCTGTATAGATCCCTCCCTACCAACCTTAGGTACCTACTACCTACTAGGGCATTTTTGAAAATTTCAACCCTTCATTTCCGTTTGGTTGGTGGTTGGGTTTGAAATTTTCAATAATACCCTGGTACGTAGTAGTCACCTATGGTTGGTAGGGTGGGATCTATACAGAAAATAATAAACCTTTGGGCAATGATCTGCACCTTTTTAGGACGTCCCACAGTAAGACGGACGTCCTTTGCGATCGATCTGGGGTGATAGAGGACAACACTCAACAGAAAAAAAATAACCACACAGTAATCCGTTTTAGACCATTCTGAATCCAAATCCGCGAAAAAAAACCATAGGTGTATGTCTGTGTGTGTGTGAAACAAAATGTTCTTTCGTCTGCCCAGGCCTTTCCGTTCAAATTTTTTCTGACTAAAATGCGATCGATGTTCATTTCTTCGATTTGTATTTAGTTTTGCTTTCGGAGCAACCAGTAACCACATTTCCTTAAAAGTTCCATATTTTTCGAATCGATTGAGAAGCGTTTAGTTCTTCCTAATAAACTTGAATTCGAAGGTCTGAAGGCAGTATGGTGTAGTACCTACCAAAAAGTTAGTAGGCAAAAAAAAAAACGCTGCAAATCATAGCCCAAAGGTTTATTATTTTCCGTATAGATCCCTCCCCGCCAACCGTAGGTACCTACTACCTACTAGGGCATTTTGAAAATTTCAACTCTTCATTTCCATTTGGTTGGTGTTGGGGTTGGTGGGGTGGTTGGAACCAAATTATACTTTTTCCAAATCAAATTAATCCTTTCGCGAAAATTAGCCCAGTGAAAAATTTCGCGAATTGCAGGAGTTGTAGAAAAACTTGAAAAAATTTTAGCAGTAGAATGTGAGGAATTTACGATTTTACTGTCCGATATCTTCGGAGGCTCCCCAAGATGAGGCAAAATTGAGTATTCCTTCCTAATGCGTTTCTAAAATTCCTCCTTTATTCGTTTGAGATATACTCATTAGCCTCATCAGCCCTATCGCCAGAAACCCTCGAAGACATCGGACAGTAGAATCGTAAATTCTTCACATTCTACAGCTAAAAATTTCTCACGGTTTTCTACAACGCTTGCAGTTTAAGCAAACATTTTCGCAAAATATCAATTTGATTCGGAAAAATTTTGATTAATTTTGTTTGGAAAAGGATTAATTTGACTTGGAATTGCTATATTAAACTTATCCTCTTCGATGAGACAAGTATAATAATTATACTCGATCCTAATTATTAGGATAAATGCCTACTGCAGTAATAACCGAGAGATTCGAGTATTTGAATCGGTATCAAAGTAAATTACTTGTCAGTGGCAGGTAATCTCGGAGATACGCACAGGTCTGCTCCCGGTGAAAATTGATAACAACACCACCGCGTTCTCTGTCTTTTACCTCGCAAAGCACGACATTCGTTCACAACAATCGCTTTATCTGAGACGAGCACCATTCGAATCACGCATGTGTCGAGCAAACTGCTCGTGGTTCGCGTAACCTACACTTTTAAGTGATAAAACCCACAAATTACCCTCGATTTCACAAAGTATTCATATCATTTTGACCGACTTCAAAATGCCGAAAGGAGGAGCGATCTCAATTCGGTGTGACACGGGACGATGATTTTGCTTCCGAGTCTACCAAGGTAGCGGAAGCTTTGTTTTCACTTTTCACGGTTGAAAAGAAATATTCTCCATAGGTAATAGGGTGAGCGCCTGGGTAAGAAAAACTGTTTATTGTTATTTTTAATCTAAGGTAGACCTCATTCTGAGAATTTCGGTACCAACCGCGACCTTCTAGCGTGTGTAAATCTTTTCCTATGAATTTTTAAAGTTTCGACCGTTTATGACGTCACAGTTGGCTGGGGGGTCCCGCCCAGGCGAGGGGGGCGCATGACGTCATAAACGGTCGAAACTTTGAAAAATCATAGAAACAGATCTACTCACGCTAGAAGGTCGCGGTTGGTGCCAAATTTCTCAGGATGTAGTCTACTTTTGATTAAAAATCTTTAAAAAATCAAGGCGCACCCCCCATTGAAATTTCCACTCGCGTTTTACGTTTTCGGCCTTCCTGGACAATTTCGTTTCCTTGTCTGTTGGTTTATTATTTTCAATAATGAACCTTTGGAATCGACCAAGAAAATTTTTTTTAACACCCCTCAAAATTTGATGGTTCACGTTTCAAGTTACGTAGAATCCAAAAATCGAATAAAAATTTGGCCGTCCGTCCGCGGCACTTTTGCCGAATGAAATGGCACTTTTGCCAAAAATGAAATTTTGTATGTAGGCTCCATTTGGGGTCTAGTTGTGCCCCGAAGATTTTGGTTAATGTAGGTCACTTTTATGGGTTCAAAATAAATTTTGAAATTTTGAAAACGCCCTAACTCAAAAAATTTTGATATAAAGATATTGTTTTTCCTTCAATTTAGGATTTTATAGAATTTTTTGAGACCCCGCGGAGCTCTGTAGGACAAACCGTTCGTACCCTACGAGAATTTAAGGGTTGGACGTACGATCAATCAGAAACACGAGTGTGAATCGCAAAAGACTCCCAATCTCCGTTCAAATTTTAGCTGACCGAAATGCGATCGATGTTTTTCTTCACGTTGGATGGTTGGTGGCTTTGCAGACGAGTGATCTATATAAAAATAATACACCATTGTGTAATAATTTGCAGCTTTTTTTTTTTTTTTTTTTTGACCGACTTCAACAGCGCCGATAGGCTTGCGACGGAAAGAGGTATACAATTCGGTGTCTCATGGGAGGGCGATTTTTTTTTTTTTAATGTTTGTACCACCAGCATTTTTTTATTCGGGCGCCAATCTGCCTGATTCTTTTTGAAATGTGTTCTACAAGTATCCATAGTGGTCCCGTTTTAATCGGATTTCATTTTGCTTTGATAAAAGTGTCAAAACTCTGTGAAAGTAGTTGAAAAAACGTGGTTTTTGTTGCTTCGGGAAGATTGTTCCGTTTCCCGACTGATGGATTGACGGACCGTTTGTGAATATTCAAATTAAAGGCCCGATTCTAAGCTTCACAGAAATGAGATGCTTTATGAGCGGGGTTCCGATAACCAGCAAATTCCCGTAGTCTACCAAGTGGGTCCAGCACATAGCCTGCTCGTCATCCAAAACATGTTGCAGCGGGCTAAACTATGAAGCTCTTGCCCAATTTCAATGACATTTTCGGAGATTGTGCGAGTTCTTTGGGTATTTGAACACCTGGAATTTCATTGTTCTGGTACCAATCTGCCTGATTCTTTTTGAAATCTTGAAGTACTCACTCATCATCACCTAATTGTTCGATTTGCCTCATAGTTGGTGGTTCTAACAACCTCATATAAGATCGCCCACCCAACCATGTTATGGATGGCAGAATAACTTCCTAGTGTTCTGGAAAGGTTTGTCAGAATATGCTAGCGGGCACTTGGAGAGTAGCTTCAAATATAAAGTTACGGAAACCTTCAAAGTCGTGTCTTCTTGTCTAAGGCTGCGTTGACAGTGGCGAGGCCGAGAGTCGAAACAAGAGATGAGTAAATGTCGCAGACCTCTATATCTACCTTCCTACGATGTAATTTGGGAAGATTGGGACAGTTATTCCATAAGGAAGAAAATGATCATTATTTTGAATATCTGGTTTTTCTTTCTGTTTTATTCTAAATACACCAAGTTTACAACTTTTTTAAATTATTGGTGCCCTTTCTACTTCACAACAATGACTGCAAATGTCAGTACAAAACAGAAATACAGAACTTGATTTTGACAATCCTTGGTTCCATTGTACAGGTTTAAATTTGCAAAATTTCTAATTTTTTCTTTTGGATGTTGAGGTTTTACTTCCATATGGGTTTTCACGTAACCTCAACACCAAAAAAACGCGCAATGTCCTCACCTTTCTAACGATATAATTAAAAAATAATTTACAATCGAATTTAGGAAAGATACTTGTGTTTGAACGAGGAAAAACGTGAATTTTTTCAACAATTCGAGGGGTTGGATCACCTCAGATTGTCTTTGCCGGAGCGCTGATTTCGTTGCCTTCACGATTTTCCTCGTTTAAACACAAATTTCTCCTCTAAATTCGACTGTAAAACATTTTTTGGTTATACCATTGGAAAGCTGAGATCATTGCGCAGCTTATGGTGTTGAGGTACGTGAAAAACCATGCTAAAATATCACCTTAACAAACAAAATAAAAAATAGGAAAATTTGCCATTTTGACAAAAATTATTTTATGAGTTGTTTTTTCACCCATCAGGACCCTACAATCAGTTTTATGTAGGCCCTAGAAATATGGGATATTTAACGCCCTTTCCGACGGTGCCCTATTTTTGCACTGTAATTTTAGGAACATAAGGCCGAAAAGAAGAAAAAATCTTAAAATTGAAAGAACTCGTTAAAACACTGGGTTAA
Source organism: Apolygus lucorum (assembly GCA_009739505.2). NCBI lineage: Eukaryota > Metazoa > Arthropoda > Insecta > Hemiptera > Miridae > Apolygus > Apolygus lucorum. The sequence goes on from CM019182.2 coordinate 2,384,079, forward strand.
AACAAAATTGCTTGGAAACATTTTCTTACTTAAATTAGTTGTAGAATCGACTCCTGAAGTTTTCCGGTCCTTGTGACACTCTATATAATTGCTTAATTTGTATAATTGCTTCGTCTTGGAGTGAATGATAAAACCATCCAGTTCGCTGAGGGGAGTTGGGGTGAGGCCTTTTGAAAATTTGCTTATTTATGGTCAGAGCTCGGTGGTACAAGGGTGGCACTCCACCATTCACTTCCACTCATTTCACCCTTCTAGGAGTCCTACACCACTGATTTCTTCACAAAGAACGTCAAATCGTCGCAAATTTCTCTGATGTATTTTTCTTCAGAGAAAATAGAGGGGTCAAAAGCATCTTCGGGTGATTCCGTGGCTAATTTGTCCATTCGAAACGGCTCTGAGGCGCTTCCAGAAGCCATAGCCAGGATGGACGCCACAAGAGCGAATCCCGCTGGTAGAGTCCTGTCAAATTCGCCCAAGACATCTTGCAAAGTTGGAGTGACCCCATGGTATCCGAAAAAATCCAAGTTATCGGACAAGGACGTGTGGTAAGCTGTCAGCAGATCGTCTTTGAATGCTCTGCGAACTGATGGCTTGACGCTTGTGTACATGTAATGATTTATGTCCCAAATGAACGAGCCGACGTGAGGCATCTGAAAGTCCACGAACCTGTAAGAAAACCAATAGGCAAGTAAGTTTTTTAGCAGTTAATTCGACGCAAAAGACGAACTAACTTGTTAGTTTCTGTAATTTCATACATCTATATTCGTTAGTTCTCCAATAAAGTGAGGTGTAGGAAAACCCAGAGTGGCATGAGTCATCACCAACACGGATGAGGTGAGGAAGGGAAAGAACACGTCATCTGACGTCACCTCTTTTCCACTCTCCCCTCACCATAATAGCTAGAGTATAAAAGCCGCACTCAAGGGTCTTCCTACATGCATTCGTACCTAGTCAATCCGATTTATCATTTCTTGTCTTACCTACAGCCCCAGTTCCTCCGAGGAAATGGTTTGCCCCATAAAGGCGCCGAACCTCTATCTCCTCTTACGGACCTCTTCAGAACACTAGGCTTCATTAGATAAATGTTCCGCCTCCCACCTGTAGGTGTGGGTCCAGAAGCCGAGGTTTGTGGATAGATCTTACAAGACTTATCTGGACGATCGGCCGCGAGGCGCCGCGGATGTAGTGCCAAAGCAGTAGGCTTAGGAATCAATCTCTCCGTTGAGTAGGGTTCAGGCTAGTTAACTATTCAGCGCATCGTGAGGACCATCGCCCTCACTCGAATACACGCAGAACACAACAGTTTCCACTGAATCTCTTCAGACTGGAGCAATATTACCAGTAGCAGATTTTACGTGTGTTACGTTTTGAGCTTCCCAAATCAACTTTTCAACCAAGATTTCCAACAAAAAACATATTATACATATTTTTATTTGTTTAAAAACTAGGTATGAGGTGATCTTCTCGAACACTTGTAAACAAAATGACACGCTTCCTTATGTGTGATTAAGTAGTCTGTATGTCAATCATCATATAGTTCATCGGATATACACTTTCATCATCTCAGATTATCTAGTCATTACGATTTTTAAGAAAGTCGAAATGCCATTATTCATTTTTACTCTAGATGCTTGGTTATTTTATAATGATGATTATTGCCTACCATTTTCTTTGTAATATTGAACGACTGACTTCTGAACCTTGTTATTAACCTTCATCCGCTCGCGTGGGCGGCAGATTGGCCGCCTTTTCGAATTTTCCCGCGTATGCTCGCTCTTAGTACCGTGATAGCCCCAGAAGTGCCATGTATTCTCTATTTGATATGTAACCCCCTAGATTGCGTTGAATTCCGATCGTGGTGGACGCGTCATCTGAGTCAATACTGCTCCAAAGTCGGGCGCATCGGGTTCGAGCCAATTTGCCGCCTACGCGGGCGATAACGTGAGAATTTTCGCATCGCTCGATTTGGAAAATGTAAGTAAATATTAATTTTCCTTTCGCATGTATTTTCAACTGTACTACTTTCACAGTACTCTAGAATACGTGTAGGACTTCCCATAGATATTTCTTGTCGTACTCTGCTGTATTTTGAACTGAATAATGAATCTTTCGCATCTCGATTTGGAAAATGTAGGTTAGGTAGGTAAATGTTTATTTTTCTTCCGCGTGTTTTCTCGACAGTACTACTTTCGCAGGGCGGCTCTAGATTATGCGTTGGACTTTCAATACGTGTTTCTTATCTTATTTGGAAATATTTTGAACTGAAAGCTAATAATGATTTGTTCATATTTTTCAGGGATCGATTGTATTCCACAGAGGAAGAAATTGCCAATGTTTTATGAGTTTTAACTCACCTTCCTGAGTATATTTTTGTATTTTTGAAATGAGGTAGGTACCTACTATTATAATCATATTCAAAATTTGTTACCTCCTTTCATAGAAAAAGTAGAGAACTGCAGAATATTATTTTAGTGCAGAAAACCTTCAAAGACTGAAAATGTGATTTTCATATATATTTACCTTCCTATTGTTATTGCGATTATTTGAATAAAGAATTTATTATAAAAATGTTCTTGTAATGTTGTGCTGAGTTCCCTGGTCAAAACTGATTTGAAACACGCAAGTTGAACGGAGAAAAGTGGTGAAATCAAGGGCGGCCAATTTGCCGCCTACGCGATCGGAAGTGTGACTTTAGGAGACGCGAGCGGATGAAGGTTAAGTAAATGTTGACTATTGATAGGATATTCCTGGGATATTGGCTTGGGAGGCCTTGGCCTTGTCCGGGGGTGGTCTCCTAAGTGGAGTCTGGGGCTAGCCGGATGCCTCGGTTCGGGGTACGAGCTGGCCCTTGGATACGGGGCGCCACCATGGAGGGTGGGTCCGGGCGGGGACGGGATTGGCCCGGCCCCAACGCGCCTCTTGCATGCGAGAAGATATACCTCCTACCTTACTTATTATTGTACTATGATGCATTCTTATGAATAACGATTTTATTATTATTATAACACAAATTTCTAAATGTTCAGATGTTTAAAACCTATAGGTTGTTTTGGCTTTATCCCATAACGCGACACCATTTTTTGGGGGGAATACTAGTGAGCGTGACTGACTCACCCTTTCTATTTCTCAAAATTGAGAAAATTTCAGAAAAAAATGTGTATTCTATTCATACCGACAAACTCATGATGCAATAGTAAATTGAGGTCTAAAGCACAAAATTCTCTTTATACCCACATAATGCGTTTCAAAGTTTATTGTTGTGGTACAAAGTGTATAAACAATCGTCAAACAAGAAAAAATAACAAGCTCAATATACACGTCATTACATTAATTCATTGGTAATAAATAAAATAAATATGTAGGTATATAACATAAACAATCTAATCTGTATGAACAAGTAAATGATGATCAGAATTTGATGCCGAAGTAGTCGCTCGGATCATACAACTCCTCATCGATCAGAAGGAGTTTCAGACGTGTGGATAGTTGCTCTTTCGGGAGACTTTGCCACATTCCAGGTAAAGAGTTATAAAAGCGTACGCCATTATGGATCGGGTTCGTCTTCTGACTTGTAGTCAAACGGACTGATGAGGGGCGCAGCTCGTGACGATGCCTAGTTTGGTAGCCATGAACATCCGACCCACAATGAATGTCACTTAAGTTTTCACGTACATATATTAAACATCAATGAACATACAGACCCGGAACTGTCAGGCAATGCAACTTCCTGAAATAGCCTCTGCTGCTCTCGTTATATCCCAAATTGAACAGGGTCCTGATGGCTGCTTTTTGCTGCTTAAAGATACATAACCAATTTGGTGAACCACCCCACAATGCAATCATATATGTCACTCGGCTCATGAACAGAGCGAAGAATGCCGAGCGCAGGACAGGGAAAGATACCTAGGTATCTGTAGGCCGTACCTGTAGGTCAACCATAGAAAATCTGGGCTTGTGTTGCACCTCCTAGATGTGGTGGATCGGCGAACTGACGGCAGGAGCTACCTTTCTGTGGTGAAACCTTTGAAGGGAAATTGGACTTGAGCGAAATTTTATGTTCTTGTGGTGGCTGGCCTGCGAAGGTATTTCTGATGCAGAAACGAATTTTAATCTGTGATAAAAGGGAAATTAGGTATGTCACTTTGAGGGATGAATTTTTTTTAAATTGTACGTTAGAAGATTTGCTCAATGATAAGAGCAGTTCTATCTTCTCCAGAAGAATGTGCCAAAGTGACAAATAGTTTCTGTGGTAGACCTACAGGTGCTTCACAAACACACACACACACACACTTACTTGACTGAGACTGGAAAATTAGTGTACTCCATAATTTGAAACATCATGTTGGAGGACCACAAATCCCCGTGATTCAAAACATCGAAAACGGGATCCGAACAGCGGTACAACTCCTGCATTTTGCCTCCAATCAAGGGAATTTGTTTCGATAATCTGTATCCCATCTCCTCCCTGAAAAATTTTTCCGTGATGAATATCGTACTAAATAAAAAAGTAAGTATAACGCTTTATCACAATTACTTAATAATTTATTTTCATGCTAATTGGTGGAATTGTGGAGACAACTTGAATTAATAATTTTTCGATGTCTTAAAGTGTTGTATTGTGTAGACTTCAGTTGCCAATAAGTAGTTGAGCAGGTAATACAAAGTAATACAAAGTTAAAATAGAATGGAAGCCGCCTCAGCTGTGTCCAAAACTCTAAGCTGCGCCGTACTAAAGAAAGGGTAGGCAAACCTGCCTTAACTGCAAGCACGCCGTCTGCTTATCATTCAACGGTAATATTGGTTTTAATATTCTATTCAACGGTAATATTCTATTCTATATATTTTCTGTGTTGATCGGCCATCTGCGAAGGTTTTTGGGTTTCTTTCTGTTGCTCAATACTTTTTTATATTAAGAAAACAAAAGAGAAAGGGATAATAACAAACTTCATACTCAACTATCTTCACAACCCATCAATCGATTCTAAATTCTAAATTTATTTTGGGGTTTTCTAAAGACATTTGACTTGAAAACCCACCCTAATACGATTTTTTAAAAATTCACCGATAAAATATGTATTTTATCTAAATATGTATTTATTCTGTTTATGAATTAATATAATTTTGAACGATTTTGAAAAAGCCATCGTTCCTATTACGACAAAAAAAGTCTGCCAAGTAGGTGTGGCACATAGCTTCCTCGAATCCATAACCCGATTGTATAGATGATCCGATGCATAGTAGTTGATCTCAAAACATCAATCTCTAAGTACCTTCCACTACCCTTATAGGGGACCATCTACATGTCAACCAACACAATCCCTGGATATTGTTGGAATATGTAGAAGTTTTGGCTGTCACAAGGAAATATACTTTTATGCATGCGTAGTGGCGACTGCCAGTGTGGGGGCGATGGTTTTCATAGGGGACCATCTACACGCCAACCAGCAAAATCTCCAAAAATTTCATCGGATGAGAAATATAGAAATTTGGCTATGGCAAGCATTTCATGACAGACAGACAGACACGGAAACAAAATTGTTCAGGAAGGTCTGAAACGTAAATCGCGAGTGGAAATTTCGATTTTGGAGAACTTTTTTTTCAACCTTGGAAAGTGAAAACAAAGCTTCCGCTACCTTCGTAGACTCGGAAGCAATTCACCATAAAAGCTATCTTCTTATTTTGTTGGTTTATGATTTTCATTAACCCTGGAATACAACCCTTCGTTAAAGCGACGAACATGAAGAACTGTTTTCTGTACAGAGCTACAACAGAGCTAGACAGCTCAGCTGTCTACGTGACAATGGAAGGAGCAGCCGGTGACTCGAAACTTTTCGTGATTTCTTTCTCAATAGTTTAAAAGTCACATCGTCGATGAGACGAACGAGTAGCGATGTAACCGAAGAAAGTTCCAAGGATTTCATGACAGACACACAGACAGATAGACACAGAACCAAAAACGGGATAGGAAATTTTCATTTTGGAAAACATTTTTTCGTGTCTTATATCACCACTAGCTGAAAAGCCTACTAAAAGTAGGCAAAACGCTTCTTCCGACTCTCCCCGCATCCCACTCCCTCCGGCTCCTCCCGCCTCCGATTCCCCCCCCCCTCCCGCCCCTCCGACTCGTCCCGCCTCCCACGACCCCTCCGTGCATACGTACGTACGTACGTACGTACGTACGGTTGGCGTTTTATTATATTAGACAAGGATTTCATGACAGACAGACAGACACGGAACCAAAAACGGGATAGGAAAATTTCATTTTGGAAAACATTTTTTCGTTTCTTATATCACCACTAGCTGAAAAGCCTACTAAAAGTAGGCAAAACGCTTCTTCCGACTCTCCCCGCATCCCACTCCCTCCGGCTCCTCCCGCCTCCGATTCCCCCCCCCCTCCCGCCCCTCCGACTCGTCCCGCCTCCCACGACCCCTCCGTGCATACGTACGTACGTACGTACGTACGTACGGTTGGCGTTTTATTATATTAGATACTAGTCCTAGTTTGAATCTAAGACATGAAATATGATGTTTTATTCACCCTGAACTAGTTTACGAGCTCAAACCTACATGAGCGGCTGCTGATTTGTATTCTTCTCTTGAAAAGTAATGGTGTTTGTCGCAACCACGAATGGGAAGCAGTGATCGTCAAGAAATTTGGGGTAGCACTCTAAGGTCAATGAACCTCTGGAATAGATCAAGAATTTTTGGTATACGGGCTCCATTTGGGATCTAGTTGTGCCGCGAAGCATTTGGTTGATGTCAGTCACTTCTAAGGGGTGAAAATTAAGGGTAGACATTTTCAAGAGTGCTCTATCTCGAAAACTCTCGGAATGAAGGTATTGTTCTTCCACCAATTTAAAATAGTATTGAATTTTTAGAAACCAATTGAGACCACCCAGAGCTCTGTATGACAAATCATTCGTCACTATTCGTCAATCTACAGAAACTTACCTTCATGCATTCGTCTTCGAAAACTCGACTTGATTAGTTCTCGCTCTACCTCGCCTTCTCTTAGAAGCCCACAGTTCCTCGGAGGTCTCGGTAGGCGATAATATCATTGTGCCGGCCTCCGCTCCCATTTCACCTAGAAGTTGTCTATCCCCAACTAGGCGTAGGTAAATGTGCTACCTCCCTCCAGTCCGCGAGCAATCGCGCCGAGGTCCGTAGCTGAGCTAAAGTCTTTAAGCATTCCTGCACGCGGTTGGCAGTAACCCGCGCCAGGCAGAAAGTGCTGTCCCATCCTTTACCTTCGTTGAGTAGGGACCAATAGAATTCGACAAGCCGACGTGAAGACAATCGCCTTCACACGCCGACATAACAATACGAGTATTAGCTCCCTCATACATAAATAAGATGAAAATCCGGCCAAAACCGAAAAATTGACAAGCAAATTTCCAAAATCGCTGATCGTGTTTCTGATCAATTTACCGTGAGAAAGTGTTCGTGCTACAAAGATTCGGGTGGTCTCATTCGATTCTAAAAATTTAATAATATTTCTAAGTACTATTACTTACTAGTTGTACTATATTCGGTTGATTCCGATATTATAGAATTCCTTAACCCTTCAAGGTATCGTTCAGTGCTGCCAATCACAAAAAATTTTCTATAATAGGTAATTCATTTTTTTGTGAAAAGCCCGTCTGGGGTGCGGGCGGTTCCATTCAATTCTGACTTCATTGGAACTCACCAGCCAGCCTTCCAAGATCCCTTCTTGTGGATCATCGCCTGACTCAACATGTAGATTCCTCCCTCCAACACTTTCTTTTGAAGCTCTGAGTCCTTCGCAAGGAAGTAGCATCCTGACCTTTCCTTCAGGATTAAATCTCGTTCTAACAGAACTTTTCCCATCGCATGGAACCTGCCTAAGCTCCTGAGTACCAAATAAGCATGGTCCAATCCTTGCCAGTCTTTGCGGTTCACCACAACGAAATTTTGCTCCTGTGAAACTCAGAAACGTTAATAAAGCATCGATATGAGATAGTCAGGATTCTCAACATTTTCTCTATTAGCACAGAAAGTACCTGTTGAAATATTTTCAAATCTATGTGGAGTTCACGTTATTGAGGTTGTAAACCTTATGTATACTTAATTTAATTGAGGGGGTCTCAGTCAGTGAATAAACGGGTTTTCCCGCTTCTCGCTGTCAATTATTGGTCAATTTTGATGATTCCAGCGGCAATCTTTTGGTTTTCAATTCCCAGATTGTTGCAATGATGAATTTAAAATTTTTTCAAAAATTTCAAATTTAGGTACCACTACAATTTTTTACTCTCGGAATTAAACAAGTTTGTGGGTGTAGAGATTATAAAAATCAGAAGCATGTACCAGAAAGATGAAATTTGTATGATTATTTCCTGAGAAAACTGGGAAAAAGTGATGATGAAAACTGGCCAGCTATGAGAAGGCTGGGGAGGCACTGGTGGTGGTGGGTGACAATGTTTCTCCTTCAGACGGTGGGGGGTGGGGGTAGACACCGGTTCCTAAGACATTAGACTAACTCGCAACAAGGACGAAACAACTAATTTAATTGTTATATTAATTTTTGCTATTTTTTGGTATGTAATACTTATTTAATATTAATAACTAATTTAATCAATGAAAAATGCAAAGTGTACGAAGATACAGAAAAAAAAAAATAAATAAACAAAAAAAATAAAAAATCATTGTCCCTTGACACTTGCTCCTTTGTGCCTTCAGCGGTTTTGAACTTGGTCAACAACTCAAAAGCTCAAACATGGTGAATCGAACAAGAAATTTGTTCGGGTAATATGAAAAATGAGGGTCAACCATGCTTTCTCTCCGTCGTACCTACCTGGCTAGAGTGACTAGGAGCAATGGGGATGAAATTACTAATGATTCATGACCCCATTGTAGAGGAGAAGAAAGTGAAGATTATTTATTGTGATGCAGTGCTATCGGTACACATGTAGGATTTCCAAGTCTTATTCGGAATTTTCCAGACCAATTTCGGAAATTCCCAAACCATATTCAGAATTTCCCAAACCATATTCAAAATTTTCCAATTCAGTTTCAGAACGTTTCAATTCAATTTCAGAACTTTCCAAGTCAAATACAAAATTTTCAAAGTCAAATTCAAATTTTTCCAAAACAATTTCAGAATTTTCCATTTCAATTTCGAATGTGACAAATCTTTTTGTGTGGTGAATTATAGCATTTCCAAGTCAAATTAATCCATTTTCAAAAACTTTACTCAAATTAAAGATTAATTTGATTTGGAAAATGATTAGTTTGACTTGGAAATGCTATATATCACCACACAGAAACATTGATCACATTCTGAAATTGAAAAGGGAAAATACTGAAATTATTTGGAAAAATAAGAATTTGACTTGGAAAATGTTGTATATGATTTGGAAATTTCTGAGATTGAATTGGAAAATTCTGAATATGGTTTGGATAATTCTGAATTTGACTTGGAAATCCTATAATATAGGATATATATATTATATATTATATACTGTCTCTAGAGATAGATTGTTTAAGAGGCTGTATGAACTATTGGAGACACCTTTTAATTATAAAATGTATAGTACGAGAAGGAAATTTAGATATTTTTCGAATTAATATTGTTTGGCTTTTTTGAAAATAGCATTAGAATATAAATGTGGGCAATAAAATGGTTTTGCAAATATTTTTCATTGATACCCTATTCTATCTTATTTTATCCTTGATTATGTTTTATTTTTGGCCGTATGTTGAAAACCATTCCAATAAGGAATTCAATTTTTTTTAAAACCTTGTATTACTAATCATTTCTACAGAGGAAGCAATTGCCTACCTTAAGGTCTTCCAGGACGATCTGTTGACGAGGAATGTATCCGAAAAATTTAGGCCATAACGTACTACGACGATCTCCATGTTCTTCCATCAACTTTTCCATCAACGGGAAGATGCTTGTAAACATCTGTAAACGCGAGACATATTTTTCATGGAGTGAATTTGGAAATTCGAACAACAAAGTCAAAGAAAGAAATGGAAAGAGCTAAACGAAAGAGTCTCCCTATTTGTTTAAGGGCTGAAAAAATAATTAATTCAAGTTAATTTCTATTAATGAATAGGTACCAAACTTAGATGTCTAATACTGAATACTTGTGAAAATATGCTAATATGAAACTGCAAGTATGCCCGCCTTATTGAATGAAATCCTTATTGAGGTCAACAATTAAATTTCTTCTTCCAATTCACGTTTCAAACCTTCAACAATTTGATGAAAATTTCAGAGTTTTTGCGGGCACTGAGACGGTCCCCTATGAATTGCATGGGCCCCTTGAGTTATCAGCCTCGTTAAAAATGCAAAAACGCTCGTCTTTCGACCAGTCTGTCAAGTTTTTAAGATTTTGATAAAATTAGCAGGTATTGAGACGGTTAGCTACCAGGGAGTCCCTTATAAGTGTCATTGCTGTTTCAGTGTTTCATCCCCAGTCTGCGTGTGCGCATGCTTCAACGTGAACTACTTAGTATTGCTCGGTTGCCCAAGATTGCTAAAACTTCCAAAATTGATCAAATATGAAGAGTTTATCATAATTTGAAAATTGTTATATAGTATTGTGTATTTACTTAAATTTGCTTAAGTAGACATCTCCTAATTGTTCGAATTTTTAATTGCTCAAACGTGTAAGATTCATCAACTTGGTTAAATTAATCAAATTTTAAAAATTTCCCAAATTCGCTTAAGGCTTCTTTTTAAAATATTCTACATTATTGCTGAAATTTGCTAGTTGTCCAAATTCACTAAATTAATCAAATTTAAGGCTAAAGGGGACGGGGGTCTAGTATGATTCTGAGATGAGAGATGGCACTAGTGTCGCCCCATACTTTCATCCGGTTTATCTAAGCTTGAAAATACGTAATTTTCAAATCTAACCATATGTATGTTATCAGAATAAGAATATCTTACAAGCCATCATCTAACATATTACCAACAAAAAATTTGTTTTTAAATATTTTTTTAATGTTTCATTTAATAATTGAAGTATGTTTTTAATTCAAAAATTCGAATACACCCCGTGTTTGGAAACTATCCTTCTATATGTTGGAATTATCACAAAACAATTTGTGTGAAAATTAGAGGCCGAAAGCGAAAAATTGGAAAAAACGTGGCCTGGGAAGACTAGATGGAATTTGTAGGGGAACCCCACATTTCCTAGCAGCTAATCCCGCCCGACCGCCCACCCGCCGCGCAGACACTTGTGAACTTCGAGCGACCATTCATCTCAGCTTCTCCGACTATCACGCTGCTCACCCTTGAATGATACCTATACCCTTAGAAAGGCTATTTATATTTTGAATGACAATATAGTAGGAGGTTGTATTGTGCCTTCCCTAGTTTTTAGTATTATGATAAATTTTATCACCAGGAACCCCAGCAAGATCAACACGTTCGTTTTGATATTTTCTGAATTGGCAAACAGAAATACGATTGTGAATTCGCTCCTATTTATGTAGATTTCAGGCTTCCCTAATAGGTATCTACTCATTAGACTCGTCAACGTTGTTAAATTTCTCAAGTTGGCTCATTACTCACATTTGCGTAAATGTTAAATTTGGCTAAATTTTTTGAATTTGTAAGACTATTAATTTTGTTAAATTTCTCAATTTCTTAATCAATCAAATATATGAAAATATTTCGAATTTTTGCTAAAGTTACTTAAATTTGTGAACTACTTTGAACTTGCTCAATTCTGCTTGAAGTTGACCATATTTGGAAAACTGCTCAAATTTGATGTATTTGTTGTAATTTATGTCGATTTACCTCAATTTCACCTTGGAACTGTTGGAACTCTGCCATCAACTCAGCAGCAGCAGGTGGGATCGAGTTGGTCTTCACGATTACTGAAACCGTCTTCCTCGAACCGGACGCCGAGATCGTTCTCATTTCGACCCGCGTGATGGAGCTTGAGTAATTTTCTCCTTTTCCAACTGGCGATTCGTACTGAACTTCAGTCATTTCCTCGGGTTTTGAGTCGTGGTGAGCTCTTTTCATCAGCCTTGCGAGCCACTGTACGTCGATACCTTTGTTGAGGATGACAATCGGGTCAGCCAATGGAGGAAATAGTAACATTGAAGCTGATTTGTATCTATCTATCTACCATCACATAAGGGATTCTTCAGTTCACACCTGGCAAGTTGTACGCGGATTAATGATGGGGTGGAGGTGGGGAGGGGATTTAAAAGAAAAAAGACGAAGACAGGTAAAGTAAAACGTCTTCCAAGAGGATGTGACACAAAGCTTCATCGAATCCATAACACGGTTGTATAGAAATCCGATGCATAAGATGCATAATCTCTAAATACCTTGCACTAACTTCACGGGCCATCTACACGACTACCCATACAATCCCTGAAAATTTCATCAAAATCGGACTGGAAATGTGGAAATTAAGGCTATAAAAAGGAATTCACGTTTGCGCATGTGCAGCGGCCACTACAAATCTGGAGCGATGATTTTCATAGGGGACCATCTACACAAAACCGCACAGTCCCCGAAAAGTCATCGAAATCGGACAAAAACTTCCTATAGTTTCGCCCGAAACAAGGATTCCATGACAAACACACAGACAGACAGACACGGAACCAAAATTGTTCAGGAAGGCCTAAAACGAGTGGAAACTTTGATATTGGAGAACTTTTTTTTCAACCTTGAAAAGTGAAAACAATGCTTCTGCAACCTTGGAAGACTCGGAAGTAAAATTATCAGGTTAAGAGTGAAAATAAATTTTTTGTTTTTCGAGTTGTTTTTCATTAATCTATATTCACTTTCCTGACCCACCCTTCTATTGAAAAGGAAAGTGCCCATTGGAGAAATCTGTTCCTCTCGGAACACTGTCATTTATTTAATTTTCTAGGTATTTCCAAGGTTCATTATTAATAATACTCGTAATGAACCAAAATCCGAAGGCGTCTGCGATGTTTTTCACGGTGATCGAAACCGAATCGAATCTTAGCCGTACCGAATGAAACCGTGCAATTAAGATAAACTAAAATTTACTTTCCGTTTGTCTGGGTGCCACTGCGTTGAATCAACTCACAAATTCTTAGGGGACTGAGTGTCGATTCAAGTTCTTCGAAGCTACTCCCTGAAGAATCTTCAAGGTTTCTCTTCTAGTTGCTATGAGAACAGTAGTAGACGACCTTCTTGGCCACATTCAAGGTCAATCCACACGGCGCTCAAGGGCTACCCCTCCTTGAAGACCTGCGCGTCATGCGGGATGTTGTCTAACCGTCCCCTGTTTCCTGGATCGATCGCATTCGAGTCCTTGACGAGGAATGTAAATTCGCAATAAATTACCTACCATAAATTACCGGTTGCAAATCGCAATTTTGTTTATTTCTGTATTCTGTACAATTTCTGAAACTCTAACAAGGTGAATTCTTTGTTTCAGAACCGTCCCTAATAACCGGATTGTGATGCTACCACTATCAGCAGTGGTTCTCGAGCAAATGAGTCTTTATAATAACCACAGTTTTTTTTTAATTCTGAATTTAATAAATTTTTCAGGAATTGTGTGCTTGGACTTCAGATTGACCTTGATGAAATTCAGCTCAAATGTATCTTCCTCGCATGCGCAAACGTGGACACCTTATTCATGACTTCTGCAGATGAAGACTACAGGAGAAAAACGGGTTAACTCTTTTTTCGGAAATTCAGGTTATGTTGGTTCCTTACAGATTTTTGGATGGCGAACACGATGAGCTCATCAGAACAAGGGAAAAACGAGTCCGAATGGTCGAAAATCGCCAGTGAATAAAATGTGTACAAGGGAAAAACGGGTCCCTCTGGGCGGTTCAGGGGAAGAACGGGTCAACGCCAGTCGACTCGCATCCCCCATACGTTGAATCTGTTTCCCCTCCCTCACCATTCACTTTTCCATAAGTCAGGCGATTTGACGATATTACTGTCATATTCCCGATTCGCGGCCACTCTTACATGGAGTGAGACCGCGATATGGGTTTCTTGAATCAAAAAGCACAAGCCGTTCAATGTTGAAAGGGTGACTAAATACCATGTCAGGGACTGGACTACCTTCTTGGAGAACCCGTTTGGCATAAAGGCACCAGTTACTATGAAGACCAGAACCATACGAGAGCTAAAAATAGTAGCCGATCATCCAAGGCTGGTATACTATCGAGATACGTACAATGGTGCATGGGCTAACTCCGTCGTCATCCCTAATTCTCCACTAAAAAAAAAAAAAAAAAAAAAAAAAAGAACCAAAACTCAAGACGCTGAAGAATGAACGGCAGCTTCGTGAGAATGAATTCTTCTTTCCCAAGAAAGCTTACGATTTCAAGCTGAAGATTAGTCAAGAAAAGTTCAATGATATACAGCACCTTAAACAGTTCTGCAGCTCAAGAGCCCACACTATCTTTGACAGACTGAAGCCTACGAGGAAAAAAACGTCTGCCAAGTGGGTGTGGCACATAGCTTCCTCGTATCCATAACCCGATTGTATAGATGATCCGATGCATAGTAGTTAATCTCAAAACACCAATCTCCAAGTACCTTTCACTACCCTCATAGGGGACCATCTACACGCTAATCCGGACAATTCTAGAAAATTTCATCAAATTCGGATGAAAAATTAAGTGAGTAGATGTATGTGATTGGATCAAAAATATTCTTAGCCTCGACTGGGATTCGAACCCGCGATCCTTAGAGCATAAATCAAGACTCAATCCTCTGCGCTATTGAAGCCTCGCCTCTCTCACAGGAGACCGTTCCTCTATGAATGAATCCCTCTATGAAAAACAATTCTCTATGATTTTCATAGGGGACCATCTAAACACTACTCTGTGACATCCCTGAAAATTTCATTGAAATCGAATGGAAAATGTAGAAGTTATGGCCGTTACATGGAAATTCACGTTTGCGCATGCGCAGTGGCTACTATCAGTCCGAAGGTAGCGATTTTCATAGGGGACCATCTAAATACTAATCTGTAACATCCCTGATAATTTCATTGAAATCGGATTGAAAATGTAGAAGTTATGGCCGTTACAAGGAATTCACGTTTGCGCATGCGCAGTCGCTTCTATGAGTCCGGGGATGATGATTTTCATAGGGGACCATCTACAACCTAATCCACATAATCCCTGAAAATTTCATCGAAATCGAATGGAAAATGTAGAAGTTACGGCCGTTACATGGAAATTCACGTTTGCGCATGCGCAGTGGCTACTATCAGTCCCAAGGTAGCAATTTTCATAGGGGACCATCTAAATACTAATCTGTAACATCCCTGAAAATTTCATTGAAATCGGATTGAAAATGTAGAAGTTATGGCCGTTACAAGGAATTCACGTTTGCGCATGCGCAGTCGCTTCTATGAGTCCAGGGATGATTATTAACATGTTTAATGTTTTAGGGCTGGGGGTCATTCTGTGAATTCCGACACGCAAATTTGCAACGGGCAAAACTATACTAACCTGTGGTCCGATTTTGATGAAATTTTCAGGGATTGTGTGGGTTAGGTCCTAGACGGTCCCCTATAAATTTCAGCACCTTCGGACCAATAGGAGCGAGTGCGCATGCGCAAACGTGAATTTCCTGGGACCTCGGTTTCTCGGTTTCTAATGAACCGATTTTGCTCAAATTTGGAGGTTAGTTAGGGACTAACTTCTAAGAGACACCCTATAAGTTTCAATCAAATTGGTCAAGCAATAGCCGCTGCGCATGCGCGCACTTTAAATTATTGTTACAACCTAAACTCCGCAACTATTCAACCGATTTCGATGAAATTTTCAGGGATTGTGTGGGTTAGGTCCTAGACGGTGGACCGCTAATATTTTGGTATTCAATAACTCTTTGAATCATAATTTTTTCGCCAACTGATTCTATACGTCCATGTTACAATGAGTGAGGAAGCTATACTGCCCACCCAACTTGGCAGACTTTTTTCTCTCCTATTCAACGCAGGAAGGTGAAATTTGAGAGGCAGGGTCAATGGAGAATGCTGAAGGCGCCTGAGTGGTCACTGATCGGCTGAGTGAGCTCCAAGGCCATTTTCTCTCCTGTTGAACGCAGGAAGCTAAAATTTGAGAAGCAGGGTCAATGGAGAATGCTGAAGGCGCCTGAGTGGTCACTGATCAGCTGAGT
Source organism: Apolygus lucorum (assembly GCA_009739505.2). Classification (NCBI taxonomy): domain Eukaryota; kingdom Metazoa; phylum Arthropoda; class Insecta; order Hemiptera; family Miridae; genus Apolygus; species Apolygus lucorum. Next base: position 2,400,196 of record CM019182.2, read on the forward strand.
GAGCTCCAAGGCCATTTTCTCTCCTGTTGAACGCAGGAAGCTGAAATTTGAGAAGCAGGGTCAATGGAGAATGCTTAAGGCGCCTGAGTGGTCACTGATCAGCTGAGTGACCTCCAAGGCCATTTTCTCTCCTGTTGAACGCAGAAAGCTGAAATTTGAGAGGCAGGGTCAATGGAGAATGCTGAAGGCGCCTGAAGGGTGACTGATCAGCTGAGTGAGCTCCAAAGCCATTTTCTCTCCTGTTGAACGCAGGAAGCTGAAATTTGAGAAGCAGGGTCAATGGAGAATGCTGAAGGCGCCTGAGTGGTCACTGATCAGCTGAGTTTCTCCCTTGCGAGGGAAAAACATTAAACATGATTTAATGTTTTTCCCTCGCAAGGGAGAAATTGAACATTATACATTATGTCTTCGTAGTAAATGAATAACTCACTTACTTTGTGATTTTTTTCATAGGAGACCATCTACAACCTAATACACAAAATCCCTGAAAATTTCATCGAAATCGAATGGAAAATGTGGAAGTTATGGCCGTTACAAGGAATTCACGTTTGCGCATGCGCAGTAGCTACTATCAATCCGAAGGTAGTGATTTTCATAGGGGACCATCTAAATACTAGTCTGTAACACTCCTGAAAATTTTATTGAAATCGGATGGAAAATGTAGAAGTTATGGCCGTTACAAGGAATTCACGTTTGCGCATGCGCAGTAGCTACTATCAATCCGAAGGTAGTGATTTTCATAGGGGACAATCTAAATACTAATCTGTAGGTAACATCCCTGAAAATTTTATTGAAATCGGATGGAAAATGTAGAAGTTATGGCCGTTACAAGGAATTCACGTTTGCGCATGCGCAGTCGCTTGTATCAGTCCGAGGATGATGATTTTCATAGGGGACCGTCTACACACCAACCAGCACAATCCCTGAAAATTTCATAGAAATCGGACAATAACTTCGTATAGTTATGCGCGTTACAAGGAATTGATGACAGACGGACAGACAGACAGACACACAGACAGACAGACACGGAACCAAAATTGTTCAGAAAGGTCTAAAACGCAAAACGCGAGTGAAAATTTTGATTTTGGAGAACTTTTGGTTTATTATTTTCAATAATAAGCCTTTGGAATCGAGCAAGAAAAAAAAAATTTTAACCCCCCCTCAAAATTTGATGTTTTACGTTTCAAGGTACGTAGAATACGAAAATCGAATAAAAAAATTTCCGTCCGTCCGCCGTACGCCGTACGCCGTACGCCGTACGCGGCACTTTTCTTAGCAACACTTGACCGATTTGGTTCAAATTTGGTATATGGGCTCCATTTGGGGTCTAGTTGTGCCGCGAAGCTTTTGGTTGATGTTGGTCACTTCTAAGGGGTGAAAATTAAGGGTTGAAATTTTCAAGAGTGCCCTAGCTCGAAAACTCTCGAAATAAAGGTATCGTTTTTTCACCAATTTTAAATAGTATTGAATTTTTAAAAATTTTTGAGACCACCCGGAGCTCTGTAGGACAAACCGTTCGGTCCCTACGAGTACTTGAAGGTTTTCCTCCGATAAAACAGAATCATGATTGTGAATCGCAAAAGAGGTCTAATCTACATTCAAATTTTATCGGACTAAAATGCGATCGCTGTTCATTTCTTCGATTTGTTTACAGTTTTGCCTTCTGCGTAACCAGTAATCAAATTTCCATATAAAGCTTTCTATTTTTCCAATCGAGTGTGAAGCGTTTAGTTCTTTCTAATAAACTTGATTGTGAAGGTGTGAAGCCAGTATGGTGTGGTAGGTATTACCTAGCTGGTAGGTAAAAAAAAGTTGGTAGGTAAAAAAAATGTTGGTGGGTAAAAACCGCTGCAAATTATTGCTCAAAGGCTCTTCAGATCACTGATCAGCAGAGTGAGCTTCGAAGCCATTTTCAATCCTTTTGAATGGAAGTGCTCTTCCAGGCGTCTCCAGCATTCGAGGAGATCTTCTTCACTCTTCAGATCACTGATCAGCTGAGTGAGCTCCAAAGCCAATTTTTACTCCTATTGAATGGAAGTGCTCTTCCAGGCTTCTCCAGCATTCGAGAAGATCTTCTTTACTCTTCAGATCACTGATCAGCTGAGTGAGCTCCAAAGCCAATTTTTACTCCTATTGAATGGAAGTGCTCTTCCAGGCTTCTCCAGCATTCGAGAAGATCTTCTTCACTCTTCAGATCGCTGATCAGCTGAGTGAGCTCCAAAGCCATTTTTACTCCTATTGAATGGAAGTGCTCTTCCAGGCGTCTCCAGCATTCGAGGAGATCTTCTTCACTCTTCAGATCACTGATCAGCTGAGTGAGCTCCGAAGCCATTTTCAATCCTATTGAACGCAGGAAGCTGAAATTTGAGAGGGAAGGTCAAGGGAGAATACAGATGGTGGTAGGTGCTATTGATGGAGAACCAGTGATCTATACAGAAGGGTGATCTATACAGAAAATAATAAACCTTTGAGCAATGATTTGCAGCGTTTTTTTTTCGTCCTTGAAAAGTGAAAACAAAGCTTCCGCTACCTTGGTAGACTCGGAAGCAATAATGCCTGAAAAAACGTAACGTAGGTACCTATACATACCTACCTTCCTCTTACCATTTTTGCTTCCGAGTCTACCAAGGTAGCGGAAGCTTTGTTTTCACTTTTCAAGGACGAAAAAAAAAAGTTCTCCAAAATCAAAATTTCCACTCGCGTTTTGCGTTTTAGACCTTTCTGAACAATTTTGGTTCCGTGTCTGTCTGTCTGTCTGTCTGTCTGTCTGTCTGTGTGTCTGTGTGTCTGTCATGAATTCCTTGTAACGCGCATAACTATACAAAGTTATTGTCCGATTTCCATGAAATTTTCAGGGATTGTGCGGGTTGGTGTGTAGACGGTCCCCTATGAAAATCATCATCCCCGGACTGATAGAAGCGACTGCGCATGCGCAAACGTGAATTCCTTGTAGCGGCCATAACTTCTACATTTTCCATCCGATTTCGATGAAATTTTCAGGGATGTTAAAGACTAGTATTTAAATGGTCCCCTATGAAAATCATCACCTTCGGACTGATAGTAGCCACTGCACATGCGCAAACTTGAATTTCCTTGTAACTGCCGTAACCTCCACATTTTCTACCCGATTTCAATGAAATTTTCAGGGATTATGTGGATTAGGTTGTAGATAGTCCCCTATGAAAATCATCATCCCCGGACTGATAGAAGCGACTGCGCATGCGCAAACGTAAATTCCTTGTAACAGCCGTAACTTCAACTGTCCCCCAGGGGTCGCGGGTTCGAATCCCAGCCGAGGCTAAGTATTTTTTTGATCCAATCACATACAATCAGTACATCTACTCACTTAATTTTTCATCCGAATTTGATGAAATTTTCTAAGATTGTCCAGATTAGCGTGTAGATGGTCCCCTATGAGGGTAGTGGAATGTACTTAGAGATCGGTGTTTTGACATTAACAACTATGCATCTGATCATCTATATAATCGGGTTATGGATACGAGGAAGCTATGTGCCACACCCACTTGGCAGACGTTTTTAAAATAGCCTGCTTCTTTTTTACTTCAATTCTGATTTTACTGTTCGAATATATAGGTTTGCCACAAATACAAATTTTTTTGGACTTGAAAAAAAAGTTCATTCATCATCCCAAAGTGCTGAGAATAGTTAGGCAAAACCCGCAGAGCACGCTCCTGCCCCGTTCTTCCCTTGGACAGCTGGACCTTAGGCATTTCTTCCATTATTTTTCATGATACAGCTGTATGATTTCTGGGACTTGGATTTCACAGTCAATCTCTATGTAACACCAAGAATGAGATGGCATTTCCAGAAAAATTTCATATTCTTTAGATTTAAAATTGTTGAGTTTTCTATAGAAAAAATGCTCTCCTGAAAAATTAGAAAAACCCGAGTTAACCCGTTATTCCCATTTGGTCTTCAGTTAACATCTTATTGATAGGTATTTTGAGTGATGGTAGGTTGTGAGTCAGGACGGTTCTTTATAAATTTCAGCGTCTTCCGATCATCAAATTTTGAGGTCAGTGGTAGATATTGAAGTTTTGATAAACACTATGCATCGGGTCATCTATACAACCGTGATAGGGACACGAGGAAACTGTGAGCCACACAATTTTTCAAGTACCGGGATAAGGAATAATTGTCCTACTTGTGCTTCTGATGACTCCACATCTTCTATTTCCAATCATTCCATGACAAATTCAACATTTTATATCAATTCCCCAGCTTTAAAATTATCGACTATCTTGGTATAATATCTTCAATAATAAACCTTTGGAATTGAGCAAAAAAATAAATTTGGAACCTCCCTCAGAATTTGATGGTTTTACGTTTCAAGGGAAGAGTTACTACGTACAATCCGAACACCGAAAAAAAAAAGTCTGCCAAGTTGGGTGGGCAGTATAGCTTCCTCACTCATTGTAACATGGACGTATAGAATCAGTTGGCGAAAAAATTATGATTCAAAGAGTTATTGAATACCAAAATATTAGCGGTCCACCGTCTGGGACCTAACCCACACAATCCCTGAAAATTTCATCGAAATTGGTTGAATAGTTGCGGAGTTTTGGTTGTAACAATAAAATTAAAGTTCGCGCATGCGCAGCAGCTATTGCTTGACCAATTTGATTGAAACTTATAGGGTGTCTCTTAGAAGTTAGTCCATAACTAACCTTCAAATTTAAGCAAAATCGGTTCATTAGAAACCGAGAAACCGAGGTTCCAGGAAATTCACGTTTGCGCATGCGCACTCGCTCCTATTGGTCGAAGGTGCTGAAATTGATAGGAGACCGTCTAGAACCTAACCCGCACAATCCCTGAAAATTTCATCAAAATCGGACCACAGGTTAGTATAGTTTTGCCCGGGACAAGGATTGACCACAGACAGACCGACAGACCGACAGACATACAGACAGACACGGAACCAAAATTGTTCGGGAAGCTCTAAAACGCAGAAAGCAAGTGGAAATTTTGATTTTGGAGGACATCTTTTTTTTCACTTCTTTCACGAATACAAAGCTTCCCTACCTTCGGTAGTGAGGAAGCAAAATCAGTCCGTCCGCCGTATGCATTTATTTATTTGGTTACCATAAACCGACTTGATGGACTTCAGTAAATGAGCTCCTTAAGTACTTTTCCGTTATCCCCCCCCCCCCCCCAGTATGTCTTACGTGGGCTCCCGCCCACTGGGACGCCTCTCCAGTAGGGTGGGGCCGGGTCATCGCCACCGACCCCCTTCGGCCTGACTCGTAGGTGACGTCAACGAGAGCCAATCAGGAGGCGCCAAATCACACCTCGCGCGCCCTCCCCCCCTCCGGCCGGAGAAGCGGCAAGAGCTTCTCCCCCACCATCACCGCCGCCCCCGCCAACACCACCTCGCGGGAGGAGGGGGGAGAGAAGACGGAACCTCGGGTCAGGCCTGGACGACACTACTCCCCTCCCGACCTCTGCCAAGTTAACAGCCACCGCGAGCCCCGAGCCCATGAGCTAGTTGAACTGCCCCAGCCTTCCCCCCAAGCCGCCACGCTGTACGACCCACCAAGGATATCAGCCGCCACGGATCCAACCTCTTCGCCACACAATATCGAAAGGATACCTACGGGCCCCAACGTGAGTGCACAAACTAATATTACATTTCATTCCATTGGCCAATGACTAGGAGTGACGTGTAGTCATAAGAGTAAAACTTAAACAACATTAACAATATTTCGCCACGAATCATATTTTGAAATTGAACTTTAGTAAAACCTTCCGATTGAACCTCTGATTTCTGACCATGCAATGAACTTGAACAGCGAAAGATTAACTGATTGTATTGATGAACTAGGAAGCCATACTATTTGAAAATTGTTTCATACTTACCATAATCTCGCCTTCAGCAAAACGCCACGAACTTTGAAGTGGAAGAGTTGTCTTATAGTTGAATAAAAGTGCCATATATTTGTATTTCCGTTTACCTTTCTGTCAGAGTATACCTGGTTACCAAACTGATAGTTTGAGGCTAGTGCATCGCCACACCTCAAGGTTTTGACAAGTCCCTTCAGGACCGCCACGTAAGCCCATAAGGCAGGAACACATTTGTGTATCCAATTTGCATTTGGCCCTTCAGGCTTTTAACTTTCAGCATAAATCGCCACGAGACGCTTCAGGTCGCCACGCTTTTTCACCACGCTTTTCGCCACGCATCTTTAAATTCTAATTCTTCACAGGTAAATACCTTTCATTATAATTTATCTGTGTTTCGACTTTTTGCCTTGTTTTCTTTTCAGCCAATATTCATTTTCAAAACAACCCCCCAACAACTCGTGCGATAGCTTGGGCTGTCGAGTTCATTAACCTAGTTGGTGAGCCCGACCACCCAAGCGCCTAGATCCTCCTAGGACAAAACACTAAAGATATACCTGCGAGTTGATAGCAGAGGTGAACCTTTCCCTTCACCGCTGGTACCCAAGTTGCCAGGTATATCCGAAGTCAAAACTTACAAACTGGTGGCAGCTAGCGGGATCTTTGTGTGAGTTAGCCTCACACGAACCCACAAATTAAATAGTAAGGTTTTGTATCGCCACAAGTTGTTTCAAAATTTAGAGTCAAAAATTTAAAATTTAAATAAAGCGAAACACACAGTCTAACCAGGTATACAGTTAGGTAGGATGTGCATCCGTTTATTGTAATTATAGGAAAAGTGACGTAAACGCAGCCTCCTATCTCGATCGCCACGATCGCCACGATCGCCACGATCAACACGAAAATTCTTCAAAATTCCAGTAGTAACCTGTTTTTCTTCAATAAGACCAACACAGACGCAGACAGATTTTTCACCCTAGTGGTAGTAGTAAAACTCCGACACATTCATCTACACTTCTTTCTAACAAACCGACAAAATGTCTCTTAATTTGTCGGGAGCAAGCGACCGAGGAGAAGGTACACACTCCTCCGTCGGTACCGAAGCAGTAGAAGCCATGACACAAACGATGAGGGAGATGAATATACTCCTTCAGCGTTATAACACAGCCACACACGAGGGTGAACGCGGGGACTTACCACGCTCAGTATTTTTAGAACTTGAACCATGGGACCCAGACGCTTCGGGCGCACTCAGTGTAGTTTCGTTCTTTGCAAATTTTGATCTAGTGACCGCGGGCTTAACCTCTCAACAACGTTATCGAATACTGCGCACAAAAACACGCGGGATCGCGAAGCAGTTTTTGATTGACCGTAATGACGCCATGGACGTTGACAACGTCTACGAAATCGTCAGGGAGGACAAGTTGCGGTGGTTCCAAAAAGAAAACCCCCAACATGCGGCCGCTTCACTATGGACAGTAAAACTCAACGCGACGGAGACGCTTCGGCAGTTCGCTGACCGCGTGAGAGGCTTGGCGTGCTGCGCTGTCATGGAAGAAGGAGCGCGCCTACGACGCCATGAACGAAATGATTGGGTGGAGAAGAAGACGATGGACGCTTTCATCCGAGGCGTCGGGAAGAACATGAGCGCCCTCCTAATCACAAACCGACCGAGATGCATCCAAGACGCTCTAAGCAAAGCCGAAGAACTCGAGGAAACCCTCGATGACACGACCAACTTAGAAGAAAGATGGGATCTAGCGGCCGTCACGAATGATCGTCGGTGCTACAACTGCGGTAGCCACGATCACTTCGCCGCACGATGCCCACGCAAAGATGACAACACGCAGAAATACAACCGCCACAAAGAAGAAGATCATCGCCGGGACAAACAAAATGAGCCACGAAACGAGGAAAAGCCGACTCCGCGCTATCCCTGCATGTTTTGCGCCGATCGAACACACTTTCCCGTGAACTGTCCCTTTAGTCCGCATAAAACAATTTTTTGCGATTTTTGTGGAATGAGAGAGCACTTGGAACAAGATTGTTACAAGAAGAAACGCCTACTCCCTGTATCACAACCCGTGATGGCACCAACACACACAATGGAAGTTGTACGCTACAAGAAACCCGCAGAAGAGGACCACATCCCCGCCGTGGAAGCCCCCATGTCACGCACGATGAAGATAACTGTCGGACTAGGCCCCGAAGATCGCGACATGATCGTTGATACCGGCGCCACGCTTTCGGTATTGTCTTCTCCCGTAAAAGGGATCAAACTGCTTCTGACGCGCACTGTCGCGTGGGGCGCGGACGGGATGCCGCTACACTTCGCGGGGGAACAACGCCTCGTCACGCGACTCGGTGGTTGCACTTTCGAACATACCTTCCTCGTGTTCGCGAGAAAAAGCGCCACACTCGATTTGCTAGGACTTGACGTATTGAGACGCGTACCCATTACCTTTACCACGGATCCAACCATGAAATTTCACGCACCGGAGGAGAAAGCACGACCATATACTCCTGTCGACCTACTCGACGAGCCGTATAGCGTGGGGGTGGTGTTGCGACCGGATTGGCGGGAAAACGGGACGCTTGGTAGTCAACAACCACATTCTGACACAAGCGCACCCATCCCTAGTACCTTTTCGGGAGCAACAGCCACTCCCCAAGTTGACGAACAAGCGACGCCTGTTCGCCACGCGCGTACTGACGCCTTGAGTACGCCGACCACGCCCGCCACAAACATCTGCGGAACCGGAAGCATGAAGTTTTGGAGTAGGAATTATGGTGGCGTCACCACGCCGATAGACGCACCCGTCAACCTGTACGACCACGCATCTCGCCACGAAATTCCGAATGATAAACAGACGCCTAGAAACCCCGAAAGAGTCCCCGAAGAACCAAGAAGAGTACGTTTTGAGGACATGGTGACCGTTTATGGTGATGAAGAACCAGCCACGCATGAACAAGCGACGCCAATTCGGTTCGATACAAGCTTCGAACAACCCGAAAATTCGTCGTTTGACCAATACATTGATGCAGCTGTCGAAAGGGCCATCCGGAAACTCGACGCGCCCGTCGCCACGATGATACGGAGCTTCAACGCCACGCTCGATCGACATGATAACACGATCATCGCCACGCCGCAGCGACCCAACGATACCGTGATGGTTACACCACGCCAACATGACAACACGGTGGTCGCCACGCCAAATCGCCACGTCGCCACGGTGGTCGCCACGCCCGAAAAAATGGACGTAGACCTTGACACCCCAATGATGTCGAAAGAAGAAAAGAAAATTGAAAATACGCCCGACACGCAGATCGAGAAAATCGTCACGCAGCACCTCAACTCACTGATGCAAATAATTTGCATTAATCGGGCTTCGGTCAGCGTGTGCTCCCTCAATTATTGAGGGAGCACACGCTGACCGAAGCCCGAATAACGACGCCAATGTTCAAAACGATGAACAAATGGGGTTAATTAACACCCTACAAGATGAAAAGGAAAATGAGAATTGGGAAGAGGTCCCCACTGACCAATGGGATCCGCCATTGCCCGAATTTGACACCGTTCTCAATGACAAGTTGAAACATCTGAACGAAACGGACGCAGAACCGACGAGGAATTTGTTGAATACATTCAGGGACTTATTCAAGCCACCTACGGGGGAGGGGTGCAATTTAAATGTATCCCATGAGATAATCCTTACTCAACCCACCGTTACTCAACAAAAACCTTATCCGGTTCCTCACGCCCTTAGAGAAGTTGTTGAGACACAGCTTAAAGACATGCTCGAGTCCGGAGTAATTAGCCCGTCCACTAGTCCATGGTGCGCGCCTGTCTTATTAGTCAAAAAAAAGACGCCGCCGGGAGAAAAGCAGCTTTGGCGTTTTTGTACCGACTTCCGTCAACTTAACAAAATCACCAAAGGAGACGCATACCCCCTCCCACGACTACAAGAAACACTCGCCATGCTCGGACAATGCAAATGGTTCTCCACGATCGATCTTATAGCTGGGTATCATCAAATTCCGGTACATGCCGACTCAAAGGAAAGAACGGCCTTTTCTGTCCTTGGACGCCATTTCCAGTAAGACGAAAAAATGCCCTTCGGGTTGAAGAACGCACCCGCCACGTTTCAACGCGCGATGAATGACGCGCTCGATGGTATCCTCGGAAACAACTGTCTCGTCTATCTCGACGATATAATTGTGTTTTCCGCCACGCGGGAAGAACATCTCGAGAAGCTCAACCAGGTTTTCACACGTCTATCAGAAGCTCAATTACAAGTAAACATCGCTAAATGCGACTTTCTCAAGAACGAAGTGCGATTCCTAGGACACCGCATCACCACGGACGGAATTCTCACGGAACCGGAGAAAACAAGGGCCATTAAGGAGTTTCCGATACCTACCTCAATGGTGAAATTGCAATCCTTTTTGGGCCTAGCCAGTTTTTACCGGAGATTTATTCCTAAATTCTCTGAGATCGTTGTACCGTTGACCAAGCTGTTGAAGAAGACTAATCCCTTCGAGTGGACTGAGAGGCAACAAAGGGCGTTCGATGAACTCAAGGACAAACTGACCCCATCCTCGCTTACCCCGACCTGACGAAACCGTTTATCCTCGCAACCGATGCATCCGGCTTCGCCTTGGGAGCCGTCCTCTCACAAAATTTTGATGGGGAAGAGAGGCCCGTAGCTTATGCGAGTTGCAAGTTGAACCCGGCCGAAACCAGGTACTCGGTCACCGAACGAGAGCTGTTAGCGGTTGTGTGGGCGGTCCGACATTTCCAAGAATACCTGCTCGGACAAACGTTCGAACTTCAGACCGACCACATGGCTCTTACCGCCGCCATGCATCTTCGTGACCCGACTTCGCGCATCGGACGCTGGATATTACGCCTAGCAGAATACGACTTCATACCCCGATATAGACCAGGCACACAAATGGGACACGCCGACGGTTTAAGTAGAGGCGACGTTGCGATTGTAACCCTCGAATTTCCGCGAGAACTCATGATTGCTGCTCAAGATCTGGACAACTGGATTCAAGCCCTCGTTCTCGATAGAAAACACGAGAATTTACGCAACACAAACGGCGTATGGGAGACACGCGTCCGTCAAGACGGAAAACACGAATGGGTACCATTAATTCCAACTTCGTTACGAGAATGGCTAATTGATCGCTGTCATAAGAACGAATGGGCAGGACACCCAGGAGCTGAAGTCACAGAAAAACTCGTCCGAAGACTTGGAACGTGGCCCGGACTTGCGAAAGATGTTCGAGAAAATCTTCAACGTTGCGAAACCTGTGCGCGACGAAATACACCATCCGGACTTCGGAATCCTATCCAACGGCCGTTGCTTCCCGAACGTCCCGGACAGATTGTCGGCATAGATTTCGTCGGCCCCATCTCAAACGGAAACACGACCAAGTATATACTCACCGCCGTGGATCATTTCACGAAATACGCGGAGGCGTATGTTACTTCAGATTGCACGGCTGGAACCGTCGCCCGAAATCTTGCGAACAAATACATTCCGACACACGGTGTTCCCGAAAGGTTGGTCTCGGACCGTGGTACCGCTTATACAGCCGGATCAACATGAGAACTATGCAAAAACTGGGGTATAAGACAAATTTTTACCACAGCTTATCATCCAGAAAGTAACGGAGTCTGTGAAAGATTCCACCGGACGCTAGCCAACATCTTAGCGAAAATATCCAAGAAGACGAAAGAATGGGAAAGTATGCTCCCCATTGCGCTTGCGGCATATCGCTCGACTCCGCACAAAAGCACGGGATTCAGTCCGAATTTTCTTACCTTCGGTCGTGAATTGCGAATGCCCAACGAAACACTGCAGAGCTTGAAACCCCGTGCCGATGAGACCACCACGATGAGAAATCTGAGGATCGCACGCGACGCCACCCACCAAAGCCTTCAAGAGGCGTGGCGGCGGCGTAGCGAAGCTATCAACTCACGACGAACTTTGAGGTCCTTCGAGGGAGGCGACGCCGTATATCTAAAGGACATACAACCGCCACCAGGAGTTGTGAAGAAATTTTGGAGTCCATGGAGTGGTCCTTGGATAATACTGAAGAAACATTCCGACGTTACTTATGAAATTAGAGACTTACCAGATATTCGAAGACAAACTGTGCACATCAATCGCCTGAAACCAGCTTTCGTGTTGGGAGTACCTGATGAAACGTTCATTGATCCCCACGATTCCCCGTCGAATCCACGAGACGTTGCGACACCAGAACCCCTCGACACGACGATGACACCTGAAACAAACAAAGAAGATTGGTATGAAAGTTACGGTTGGTCGACACCGGCAGCCGTGGCGCCAGCACCTGTACCCACCACCAGCTCGAAAGAACACACGCCGAGGACACCTCGAGAAGAGGCGTCAACCCAACATAGTACCCCTTCGGAACTGGATCGTGACATGGACGCGGATCACAATTTCGATCGCTCCACCGAATGTGAAACGGAAAGAAGTGAAATACATCATGGGACTGACGACCCTCAAACGAGCCGTGCTGATCGCCACGAGACTCCACTCCGCCACACCAAACACCATGATGAGTCCGCCGATCGCAACGCCACTCGCAACGCCAATCGCAACGCCGATCGCAACGCCGATCGCAACGCGGACCGCCACAAGGTGCGATGTACAGAAGAAGTCAACGAAGACGGAGAGCCAATTGAATCTTCCGATGAGGAGTTCGAAGAAGCGAAGGAAGATCCACCTGCCAAGAAACTTCGTGAAGAAGCTGAGGAGACACCTAGTCGTTATCCATTTAGAACAAGGCACAAACCTGTCGACTATAGGCTACTCCACTTAGGGAAAAAGACACACTGACGGACTACTAGGGTACACACACAATACTGACAGACCCTTCAGGTCCTACTTACACTTGGACCCTTCAGGTCACCCCATTTCACTTGGACCCTTCAGGTCACCAAATTTAACTTGGACCCTTCAGGTCGCTACACTTCGCTTTGATCCTTCTGATCGCCTAACTCTTATGGCTGCACTGTCCTACTACGGCCGTGCCTGAAAAGTTGAAGTAACCAAGTAGAATTCCTATTGAAGCAAGTCACTTTTCCTAGGCCAGGATGTCACATAGGATATTGTTTTGTTTGTTGTAGGATATGGCACATGAATCTATTAGTGAGCTAGAGCTCGATGGAGGTCCCGCTACGCCCGATCCCGCCGTTGCCCTCATGCGGAGACGTTGCGAGCAAGAAAGGGAAAAGCTCAACGATCGACCCGAAGGCTACGTCGAAACTCTCGAACCCATCGGCGACCCCTTCCCCACCCTTGAGACGCTTGCGAATTTCGTCCGATTCACCATGTGCGGAGACACCCCCGTCGCCCGTCAAACAACCGGGCGTGCGGCACTCATGACGACCCTGGACATCGCCATGTGGCTCCCCGCCTACCAGAGGATTGCCCAGGAAAGGAACGCCCTTCTCAGGAGGCAGAAGCAGTGGCTAGAGGACAGGCGGACACTCATACTCGAACGTAACGAGGCCATAGCAGAGGCGAAGCGGGCCAAGGCACAGGTGGACGCAGAGCCACCTGCGGCACGGACGCGGACATCTGAGGCACCCTCACAGGCACCAGCAGAGGCACCTGCGACGAGGTCTGCAGGAGCTGTGGGGGAGTTGGCCCCTTCCCCAGCTCCATCGGCGATGAGACTCTCCCTCTCCTCCAAGTCCTACTCCCCTGAGGTCTCCGACGGCGGCATCCCTCTTCCGTCGCCTAGCCCTCCGCCACGATCTCAGAGCCGGACCGGCATATTCGCGGATTCAGACTGGGACGAAGAACAGATCAGCCAAACACCACCTGAGCCGCTACCCACTCCCATCCGAGAACCCCAAGTGATCTTGCAGGCAGGCAGCTCACCCCCGTCAAGACCTGGGTTGAAGGTGAAGATTCTGCGACGGAAGAAAGTCACATGCCCCGTGTGCACCAAAGCCGTACCGAAGCTGTTTAAGTTCCGCTGTCCTGCCTGCAAGGAGTTCTGGGAGCGGCTCAAGGCACTCCATCGAAAAGGCCAGCAACTACCAACCTGCGCCGGGGATCATACCACAAGAAGAGATCCCACCCGATGCCGAGGTTGCCGTCGCCACGCCTACGAGCGGGCCATCAAGAAGGCACACCCTTCCGCACCCCTGGCAATCCCCAGTGTCGTCTTTGACGACCCTGGCTCCCGGGGGGACGGGGGGTGTGGGCTCCCGCCCACTGGGACGCCTCTCCAGTAGGGTGGGGCCGGGTCATCGCCACCGACCCCCTTCGGCCTGACTCGTAGGTGACGTCAACGAGAGCCAATCAGGAGGCGCCAAATCACACCTCGCGCGCCCTCCCCCCCTCCGGCCGGAGAAGCGGCAAGAGCTTCTCCCCCACCATCACCGCCGCCCCCGCCAACACCACCTCGCGGGAGGAGGGGGGAGAGAAGACGGAACCTCGGGTCAGGCCTGGACGACACTACTCCCCTCCCGACCTCTGCCAAGTTAACAGCCACCGCGAGCCCCGAGCCCATGAGCTAGTTGAACTGCCCCAGCCTTCCCCCCAAGCCGCCACGCTGTACGACCCACCAAGGATATCAGCCGCCACGGATCCAACCTCTTCGCCACACAATATCGAAAGGATACCTACGGGCCCCAACGTGAGTGCACAAACTAATATTACATTTCATTCCATTGGCCAATGACTAGGAGTGACGTGTAGTCATAAGAGTAAAACTTAAACAACATTAACAATATTTCGCCACGAATCATATTTTGAAATTGAACTTTAGTAAAACCTTCCGATTGAACCTCTGATTTCTGACCATGCAATGAACTTGAACAGCGAAAGATTAACTGATTGTATTGATGAACTAGGAAGCCATAATATTTGAAAACTGTTTCATACTTACCATAATCTCGCCTTCAGCAAAACGCCACGAACTTTGAAGTGGAAGAGTTGTCTTATAGTTGAATAAAAGTGCCATATATTTGTATTTCCGTTTACCTTTCTGTCAGAGTATACCTGGTTACCAAACTGATAGTTTGAGGCTAGTGCATCGCCACACCTCAAGGTTTTGACAAGTCCCTTCAGGACCGCCACGTAAGCCCATAAGGCAGGAACACATTTGTGTATCCAATTTGCATTTGGCCCTTCAGGCTTTTAACTTTCAGCATAAATCGCCACGAGACGCTTCAGGTCGCCACGCTTTTTCACCACGCTTTTCGCCACGCATCTTTAATTCTAAATTCTTCACAGGTAAATACCTTTCATTATAATTTATCTGTGTTTCGACTTTTTGCCTTGTTTTCTTTTCAGCCAATATTCATTTTCAAAACAACCCCCCAACAACTCGTGCGATAGCTTGGGCTGTCGAGTTCATTAACCTAGTTGGTGAGCCCGACCACCCAAGCGCCTAGATCCTCCTAGGACAAAACACTAAAGATATACCTGCGAGTTGATAGCAGAGGTGAACCTTTCCCTTCACCACTGGTACCCAAGTTGCCAGGTATATCCGAAGTCAAAACTTACACTTACTTACACTACATAATTACGTCGAATTCGTCACAATTTCAAGCTGTAGGAAGAAATTGTATTATTTTGAAAAGGAAGGAAAAAACGCTGCAAATTATTACACACAACTAGACCCCAAATGGAGCCCACATACCAAATTTCATCAAAATCGGTCAATGCTAAGTGGGGAAAGTGCCGCGTACGGCTGAGGGACGGCCAAATTTTTATTCAATTTTTGGATTCTACGTACCTTGAAACGTAAACCATCAAATTTTGAGGGGGTGTTGAAATTTTTTTTTCTTGGTCGATTCCAAAGGTTTATTATTGAAAATAATAAACCAAAATCGAATAAAAATTTGGCCGTCCGTCCGCCGTACGCGGCACTTTTGCCACTTAGCATTGATCGATTTTGATTAAATTTGGTATGAAGGCTCCATTCGGGGTCTAGTTGTGCTCCGAAGATTTTGGTTGATGTAGGTCAGTTCTAAGGGTTCAAAAATAAATTTTGAAATTTTGAAAACGCCCTAACTCAAACAATTTCGATGTAAAGGTATTGTTTTTTCTTCAATTTAAGATTCTATAAAATTTGTAGAGACCACGCGGAGCTCTATAGGAAAAACCGTTCGCTCTCTACGAGAATTTAAGGGTTGGACGTAGGATAAGTCAGAAACACGAGTGTGAATCTCAAAAGAGGCCTAATCTCCGTTCAAATTATAGCTGACCCAAATGCGATCTATGTTTTTCTTCAAGTTGAATGGTTGGTGGCTTTGCAGACAATTGATCTATATAGAAAAATAATAAACCATTGTGTAATATTTTACCCACCCCACCATTTCTTCATGAATCACAAAAATTATGACCTCAGTCGATATACTCAGTGAAACCTCTAATTGAATGTTGGACTGCGTTCTTATCCTACGACTAGAATAAAATTATTAGTTATTCTATCCATAGCAATAAAAATATCGATCTCCTTCGCAGTACATGTCGAGGAGTAGCTACTTCGCAGAAACGGCAACTCCTACCTAAATTCCTTTATAGAGTCAGTGAATTTTATTTCATAAACTTACCTTGGGGATTGGGCGATTCCATTTATGAGTCGAGAATGGAAACCCGTTCGCGAACTCTATCTTGCTGTCAAACCAAAAAAGTATTCTCATTTGGCGTGATTTATCGATTGGTCTCCCTCTCTGATGTTCGCAGGGAGTGTAACAAGATAAACGATTCCAGCAACATCTGTTGAAGTTTTCGGATTGGACATTGGAGCGATGTTTTAGGTCCGACTCCCCAGATGTTCGCTCTCAACGTTGATATAAATGATAACCAATATGTATTGCAGGAATGTGAAACTGGTTAGTAAGTAGCTACATCGTAGAAACTCGTCGAAAATTGAATTTTTCAAGAATAACAGTGCCTTCTATCAGACATCCAAGTGATAGGATCAGTGTAGCTGTTCGTATTCAGACATGAAACACACTCAAGATCTTGAAGTAGGTACTTATCTGCAGTTATCACACTACACAGAAATAGTTTAGAGTTGTCCTTGGCCAAGTTTATAATATCCATGGATTTGGATGTAGACATTACATAGCCGTTAAACTTACCATACACTGTCCAACCCCCCTGGCATCGCTTTGATTTATAATTTTCATAATAAACATTTTTGGAACCGAGCAAGGAAAAAAATTGAAACCCCTTCCCCCCTCAAAATTTTTGATGGTTTACGGTTCAAAGTTTTTTGAAAACGAAAGCTGCAAATTATTACAAAATGTGTAATGATTCAATGCATGTGGTGGTCGTCACTTTCTACGTGACGTCACTCGCGAGTTGGAGCGACCGTTCCCGCCTTCGAGTGATCCTACTTCCTCTACCTTCTACATCCTGCTACTTTCCTCCCAACCACCCAGCAACCTTTTGATTCGAACAAGTAAAATAATGGGTTCTAACATAAGAGCATCAATCATGACTTCTACATATATTTCCCTCTACCGTATAAAACTTATTCAGGTTATAAAACCTTCACTATCAGGTTAATAAGAAAAGAAGTGTCCGTATTCGTAGCAAGTAAATCGCGCTCACGGAATATAATCCTCAAGGTTCGCCTTGATAAATAGGAATAATTAATAATTCGCCGGACTAATTGGAACCGCTCGCGACCGAAACAAGAATAAACAACTGCCAAGTGGGTGTGGCACATAGGTTCCTTGTATCCATAATCCGATTGTATAGATGATCCGATGCATAATAGTTAATCTCAAAACATCAATCTCTAAATACCTTGCACTACCCTCATAGGGGACCATCTACGTTTGCGCATGCGCACAAAATACTTTCAAATTGGGGTCCATGACTTTTATAGGGGACCATCTTCACCCCAATTCGCATAATTCCTGAAAATTTCATCGAAATCTGATGGGAATAAATTGTAGAAGTTATGGCTGTGGCAAGTATTTCATGACAAACACACAGACAGACAGATAGACACGGAACCAAAACTGTACAGGAAGGTCTAAAACGTAACACGCGAGTCGAAATTTTGATTTTGGAGAACATTATTTTTTCAACCTTGAAAAGTGGAAACAAAGCTTCCGCTACCTTGGTAGACTGGGAAGTAAAATGGTGGTTGAAACAAAGCCACCCCGGAATTTGAATTACGACGCGGAAATATGAATAAAGAATAGTAAGAGTAGCTTCGAAATATATCGTTACCACCACGCCAAAAACGCCAATCTGCTTTTTCACAGTTTTGAGAAAAGCGGATTCAAAGTTTTGATGTCACAGCATAAATCTAAAAATGTCATAGGAGCTACCTCATGTTTATTATTTCAGTCTTGGCTCTCACCTGATACATACCATACGTAAAAAAACAATTTCAATCCATTAGGGGAGGGGGTGAAGCAGATTGGCGTTTTTGGCAAAGTAAGTTTTGACGATTATACACTCACCTGTTATGTGTTTTTGTTACAATAATTGAACATTTTGACATTTTCATGTCTTTGCTTTGGTAAATAAACTGAAAGATCGTCACGAAAACTACGCAAGTCTTGCTCACGCGACCAATAAATAAAATAGACTCACTGTGTTGCGTAGAGAACAATCAACTGTTTTCTTATTTTGATGCTTGGGTAGTTACATGAACTAACAACCTTACTTCACTACCTTGTTGTGTAGTGGTTGACATGAAAATGTCCCAATGCGTTGCAGACTCGTGTGCAAGCATTTTCCTTAGATGACAAGAAAAGTAAGTAAGTAAAGTAAACAACCAATTCTGGATGGATTTTCGTCCGACTGAAGCACCGCTTCTAAATCAAAGTTGAAACACAAATACGACTCATTGTTTTTGGACAAATTCTTGTCAGAATCTCTCTCTCCTCGAGCAGCTTTCACCTTTTCCAGGTGCTTATTGTAATCCTCTTCATGAATAGATTTTTCTTCTGGCACCATACCTTGAAATACCAAGCATCTTTTGCATCGGTCTTTCTTTGGGACGAAAAAACCAACGTTATAGGTGCGGAAAATTTTTCTAAAAGTATCAATTTTGACTATTCGAGAACCGTCTTTCTCACATTGTTCCTGGTAAATGCTGTGCATTATTCTTATGTTCAATGCAGAGTCAAAGTACTTTTTTGGGTTTTCGCTCTGCAATAATGTGATTCCATTGTGGGAAAACTAGCTATACAATCTCTAATGGCTTTCTCCTCAGTGTCTGATAATTTATTTTTGGGTACGTGACGCCCCCTCATGTCCTGTTTCATGATGCCAGTATTAGGGATGGGTATCAATACTCGATATTTCAAAATATCGATACTTTCGTACCGATACTCGATATTTTAGTATCGATACTGAACCATCCTATATTTTTGGATATCGATACTTTGGATCCGATGTTTCTAAATATCGAATATCGATACTGTTCTCGCTGAAAATTCAACATGATGGCTAAAAAATGAAGAAGATAAAGAGGCTTTTGGGTCATTACTCTTTGGTTGCACAAATAATGTTTATATCATGGAAAAAATCACTCTGCTTGGACTCTTAATAGTGAAAAATGAATAAAAGTTGTTGAAAAAATGATTTTTCTTGAGAAAATTGGATGATATTGATAGTTTGTGACACTTAAGTATCGATACTCGATATTTTAAAATGTCGATACTCATGCCCAACGATACTTGGGATATCGAAACTCGGATACGATACAGTATCGATACAAAATATCGATAATTTTATAACGATACCCATCCCTAGATAGTATCGGAAATTTTAGTTATGCTTGAGCGCAACATAGCATTTAGCAGAACATTTCATAGCTGAATAAACTAGAAAACTTATTAATATCCACTGGAGAAGCTGCAAAGAAGTTCCAGAAACCGTTGCCTGAGTGACAGATTGGATAAATCAAAAGCCAATACTTCTCGCTATGGGCTATGCCAAAATCGCCAATCTGCCACATTGGTGTTTTCGCATAGTGAGAGTTGTCGTTTCTTCAGATACGCGAAACAGATTTCTTAGTTGTCAAGAAATCTATGCAGAATTACGATTGTCGGCTCTGGCACAGTGTGTATCATTACTCAGTGACCCCAAAAATGCACTTAGGCGAAATTGAACAAAAAAACAGATTGGCGTTTTTGGCATGGTGGTAACGATATATTCTCATAGCCAGCAAACGAAAGAAAGAGACTAACGATGTAAAAATCGCGGTTCTTCTCAACGAACTTGGACAGAGGGAACGAAATTTACAACTGGTTACGCCGAGATGCCATCTTGGAGTTCAAAGACGAAGCTGAAGATCGAGCTTCAATAAAATATGGTGAACTGGCTGAAGCTTTCCTCATTCTTCGCGCCGAAAAGGAACATTATTGCGTGAAATATCGAAATTTCATAAAATATGTTACGACCCAGAATGTTACGCATCCGAATTCACAGATCGCAATGAGATGATCCGCAATTAATACTAATTACATATTATGTTGGATGAAGGAAACGAGCTGGCGCTGGAACGGGCGACCGGGCTGTAAGTAAAAACTATTCCGAAATTAGAGAGAAGAAAACCAGAATATCGATGCACTCCGCAAAAATTCAAGTCTCAGCAAAAAGATACCTACGCCAAGTTCATCGCTGAAAGTTACCCCTAGTTCGTTGAACTTTTCAAAATATCGGAATACCAGTAGAGTGAACTCAAAACATTTGTGCAAGAAATGCAATTCTGAACATGTTGCCTATAACTGTCCAGTATATGGAAAGGAATGGTCTAGTTTATTGTAATAATAAACATCATTCCAGCGACTCACCAATCCTTGAGTTTTCCAGATTTTCGTGGGTCAATATTCGACTTTTTCCAGGGTGATAAATAAACGAAAATGTAAATGAACGTGATCGTAAATTGTCAAAATTATGGTTTTTAAGGACCTTTTGATATTATAAAGCCCTAAAAAAGTGTAGCAAGTGGTTCCACCCACAGCTTCCTCGTATCAATAATCCGATTGTACAGAAAGATGATAGTAGCTAATCTCAAAACAACAATCTATAAGTACCTCGCACTAATGTAAGTACGCTCTTAGGGGACCATGTACACTCCAAACCAAACAATTCCTGAAAATGTCTCCAAATTCGGATGAAAAATGTGGAACTTGTGTACATGGATTTTACATTTGCGCATGCGCAGAGGCTACTATGAATTCAGGGGTGATGATTTTCACGCAGCTTCAAGTGTTTGGCAGCTAATGAATGCTAACTCGCACTTCGCACTTAAGTTTCTCTTCAACTTACAGGTCTGATTCTGGTTACCTTACTCATTTTCATAATTTCGCTTCCGAGTCTACTGAAGTAGCGGAAGCTTTGTTTTCACGTTACAAGGTTGAAAAAAAAGAAAAATAGATCCCATGCATAGTAGTTAATCTCAAAACAACAAAGTACCTTTCAATACCCTCATAGGGGACCATCTGCACGCTAATTCAGCGTTCATGTTTTTTCAGAACGTTGAAGGTTTGTCGGCCCACACCCTCGCAGGGATCATTGAATTTCTTGACGAAATATATTTCAAGCCACCTTTTCTTTGCTTCAACGAACATTGGCTTTCTGAACCACAACTAAGACTCGTGGATATTGACGATTACAAGTTGGCATCCTTTTGCTGCCGTTCTAAAGGTATGCACGGCGGTTCAGCCATTTACGTAGACTCGAATCTCACTGTGGTTGAAAGGACCGACATCACACGCTTTTCAGAGCTGCACTCAGTTGAATGCTCGGCGGTCGAGACTGTATTTAATGGGACGAAATTCATCATATGCTGTTTATATCGACCTTGTGGATCTAACCACATGAGATTCATCGAGATACTGGAAAACCTTCTTTCTTGGGTGGGGGGTCGTGATGGTGACGCCATGATGTTTCTTGCGGGAGACTACAACATTGACCTGCTGAAACCTAGCGCTGAGAAGAACGACTTTCTTACATTGATGCAGTCGTACTCATTATTCCCTTCGTCAGAGGGAATAACAAGGCCCTCATCACATACTTCGCTCGACAACATATACACAAACGTATCACTCTCGGACATACATAGTGCCATCAAAGATAATCATTTATCCGATCACTGTTCAATACATTGACATACCGCATTTGATACGCCTGGCTCCCCGAGGGACCACTTACCCCCTGGAAGGAGTTATTCGGCTTCGGAAATGGAGATTTTTGTGGAGAGGATTAGGAGCATGGACTGGTGCAGTATTGCAGTGGGTTCGACAGTCGATGAGAGCTACTGTAACTTCCTGCGCCTGTTCAACAGAATCCATGACGACTGTTTTCCATTGAGTCCTGCTAAATATACATCGCCCCCAACAGTAGTGAGGCGCTCAAGCAGTCCAGAGGTGCAGGCCTCCCGCAACGGCCTGAAGTTGGCTAGGGAAAGAATCCTCGTGGATCCTGCTTATAAAACGACCTATAGGTTCAAACTTAAAGTGCACGCTAAATTATTGGAAACTGTGCAGTATGTATCGAACGACATGCGAATGAAAACCTCAAAAAACAAAGCTAAAACTGTCTGGCAGATAATCAAGTCCTCAACTTGTCGGCAAGCAAGGCATACCGGCATCAAGTTAAATCACAACGGTCTCCTGATTGAGGATCAGTCCGAAATGGCAAGACTTTTTTCCGAGTACTTTGACTCCTGCGTTGTTCCCGTGCCTGGACCTGTTCGTAGCCCGGATGGGCCTCGCCAGCTGTCGAGTTTCTTCGTCAGTCCTGTGACCCCGGATGAGATTGTCAAAGTCAGCACGGATCTAAAAAATACGTTTTCTGAGGAACAAGTCAACAAGTACGGCCATATATGATCTCACCCCTTCATCTCCGAGGCGGTCGACGCTGGCGACGTGGTGATTGGGTGTTTCGTCGACCTGGCGAAGGCGTTCGACTCGGCTTCGCATACCGTTCTTCTCTCCTCACTGGAGTCATGCGGTGTTAGGGTTCCAGCGTTGGCTTGGTTTGAGTCATATCTTCAGATGAGACCATGGGTTGTTTCTCTTGGCATGACGGGGAGCAGTGTCCTTTCTCCACCTCGGTGTGCGAATCAGGGTGTCCCCCAGGGCAGCATTCTGGGGCCGCTCCTCTTCTTAATCCTAATCAATGGACTGCCTGACGTGATAAAAGATGGAAACACGCACGTTGTAATCTATGCAGATGATAGTAATTTCCTGGTTCGGGGGAAGGATTACGATGCCTGTGTGAGAACCGTGCAGACTAAATTTGGACAAGTCAAAGATTGGCTAATTGACAGGAAACTTCGCCTTAATGAAACCAAAACTGTATGCATGCTGTTCGAAAGCCGGAAAAAGCCTGGAGGACCTGCCGGAATTCAGTTGGGATCCACATCGTTACCCTACTCTGAAAAGACCAAGTTCTTGGGCGTGGTCATTGACCGAACCTTGTCCTGCCGTTATCACGCTCAGGAACTGGCTGGCAAATTGGCGAGCGTATGTTTCGCGCTGAGGAAGCTGAAGGCAATCACCTCGAAGGAAGCGTTGATGTCGGCCTACCACGGACTTTTCGTGTCTCGGGCCACATAATATGTGTATACCATATTATGGTATACTATTCTGGGCAACCGATGCGAATTTGAACTCGGTCTTTGTGGCTCAGAAGAGGGCACTACGAATCATACAGAGGCGCCCTGCACTCTCGTCCTGCCGCTTCCACTTTACCCGGGAAAGGCTGCTCACCATTTATAGCCTTTACATAGTCGATGCACTGACATTCGTAAGGCGTCATAGTCACTATTTTGCTGGTCTGCTCTTCAACCACGATCACGATACCCGCTTTGGTGGAGTCATCCTGAGAGTTCCTCAGCATAGGCTCCATTTCTTCGAACGGAGCCCCATGTCAAGAGTAGTTGCAATATACAACCACTGGGCTTGCCACCTCCAAAATGTGTGCAGTTTGAACACTCCTTTGAAAGAATTTCGTCGTGGTGTTAAATCCTATCTAATAAATAAAGAACTGTACTCGATGGGTGACTACTTTAATTCAAGACATAGTTGAGTAAGATAATAGTTGACAACTCACCAATTTTGTTTACCTTTACTTAGACGCTTTGCTCAACATGTATATGTATATACTGTGTGATACAGCAAATAAAGTTATATTTATTTATTTATTTATTTATTTAATCTGGACAATCCTAGAAAATTTCATCACATTCGGATGAAAAATGTAAGTGAGTAGATGTATGTGATTGGATTAAAAAAATGCTTAGCCTCGGCTGGGATTCGAACCCGGGACCCCTGGGGGACAGTTCTAAGCGCTAGCTCTGAGCTATGCTTGCCTAGTGATGCAATGAATAGGATTTGAGATTCTCACAGGGGACCATCCCTCTATGAATGAATCCCTCTATGATGAACCATTCTCTATGATTTTCATAGGGGACCATCTAAACACTACTCTGTAACATCCCTGAAAATTTCATTGAAATCGGATGGAACATGTAGAAGTTATGGCCGTTACAATTAATTCACGTTTACGCATGCGCAGTCGCTTCTATCAGTCCGAGGATGATGATTTTCATAGGGAACCGTCCACATACCAACCCGCACAATCCCTGAAAATTTCATCGAAATCGGATGGGAATAAATTGTAGAAGTTATGGCTGTGGCAAGTATTTCTTGACAGACACACAGACACACAGATACGGAACCAAAATTGTTCAAAAAGGTCTAAAACGCAAAACGCGAGTGAAAATTTTGATTTTGGATAAATTTTTTTTTCGTCCTTGAAAAGTGAAAACAAAGCTTCCGCTACCTTGGTAGACTCGGAAGCAAAAATTCTCAAGATCAAAATTTCTACTCGCGTCTTACGTGTACTTTTACCCCGTACTTTCACCCCTGTTTTTCGTTACTCACCTACCTGTTTCTCGGCTGATATTAGAAATAGCAACTTGATTTTTTAAATTTTGACAAGGTTTTTACATCAACTATTGAACAAGTAAGGATAAGAAATTATATTGAAACCTATTTTTATTATATTGAACAAGTTTGGATAAAAAGTCCAACAAAAACATGGCTAGAATAAAAAGTTTAAAAAAAAAATCATAGGTAAACATTAAAAGTATATAAAAATGGTTTTGCTATATTTTCTCTATTAAAAATAATAATTGCACAATAGAGTTAAAACTTCCTCGGTAGCTGTACGAAGTTGAGGTAAGATGGAGGTAAATCATGAAGATATGAATATATCAAACAGGAACAGGTACAGAAAAGGTATGAAATTAGTACTGACTCATGAACCCCCTTAATTACAGGTACCTACAGGTGCAGGATGGAGCTGTTGCACCAAACATTGATGAACTAAGGTTCTAATGTTGACACTATGAACTTATCGCGATGAGAGCGAAAAAAATGCTGTGTCAAACGAAGCTAGTTTGCGAGGGAAGCTCGTTGTTTTTTAAATTGTACATGGGTAGGTTCTTGAAAGATAGTTTTATACACTCATTATATCATTAACAGGCCTCTCGCGACCAATCAGATGACACCACTGTCCATGTAGGTCCTCAATTCCGGGCTCACCGCGTCTTTGAATTTGTCGGATTTGAAAATTTCCGGGTTGTAGGCCGCCACGTACTCCGCCTCTCGACTGATCTTGTCCATGTCCAGGGCTTCCGTGGTGTCAGCTGATACGACGGGATACACACAAGTCAGCACCTGAAAATGAAAATCTCACTGATTATGATTGACTTCATACCGAAATAACTAGCCGACCTCGAAAGAGATGATCGCAAACCACTAAAATGCTGCATAATTATTACACAAAGGTTTATTATTTTCCTTTAGGTTTATTATTTTCCTTTATAGATCACTAATTATTACACAAAGGTTTATTGTTTTCCTGTATAGATCACTCGTCTGCAAAGATCACAGCTTTGCCATTGTCACTATTTTGCTTCCAAGTTTACCAAGGTAGCCGAAGCTTTGTTTTCTGTTTTCAAGGAAAAAAAAGTTCTCCAAAATCGAAATTTCCATTCGCGTTTTACGTTTCAGACCTTCCTGAACAATTCTGGTTCCGTGTCCGTCTGTCTGTGTGTGTCATTTGAACAGCATTTCAAATTCGAGTCTCCCATGCAGCTACAAATAATGTTATGGTGGATTATGAGTGGGGAAGGGGGGAGAGTCCACAATTTCTTAGTACTCAAAATACCAACTAAATTACATTGAGTGAAACAGTTTTATGCAGGAGGAAGGGAAATGAAAATGCAAGTTTTATCGCTTACAAACAGGTTTAAGTTGACCTAATGCTTGTATAATGGGACGTCCCCTGGAATGCAGGCATTACTTAACAATATGTTTAGCCATCACCTTGAATTTTCCGTGAGATCGATATTAAATATAAAAAAAATATCAAATTCAAAAATATCGAATAGTAAATTATCGATACTAAAATATCGATTATCTGTACGAAACTATTGACGTTTTGAAACATTGGGTATCGATAGGCGGCGGTTTAGACAACGTAGTCCTCCCGTCAAAACGTCGATTTTGTTTTAAAAAATTCACGTTTTTCCGCGTTCAAACACAACTTTCTCCCCTAAATTTAATAGTAAAATATTTTATGATAAACCACTGGAAAGCTGAGATCTTTGTGTAGTTTTTGGTGCTGAGGTACGTGAAAAACCATTCGGAAGTATACCCTTAACAACCAAACGAAAAAATAAGACATTTTGCCAATTTGGCAAAATTTGCTTTGCGAGTGGATTTTTCACCCATCAGGATCGGAAAAATGATTTTTTTTGTAGGCTCTGGAAGATGGGAAATTTGACGCTCTTTCCAAGGGTGCCCTTATTTTTACATGTTTACGGTAAATTAAGGTCAAAAACAGAAGAAAATCTTAAAATGGGAAACATTTGGAAAAACAAGGGGATAAAATAAAATTATTGCTACGAGATTCCTACTTGAATTAGTATCAGAATCGACTCTCGAAGTTTTCCGGTATTTAACAACATCAGACACCCAGTAGGTATAAAAAAATACAATTTTGAAATAAAAGTGGTGAATAATGGAATAAATAAATACCGTGAAAGCGAAATAGTCGAGGCGGTCTATCTCGGATTTGATGTCTTCTAGGGATGGGGCTTCTTCAGCGTTGCCGTGGAAACGAGTGATTGGTGGTAGGTCTCCAAAGCCAGGTTGAAATGCTCTCGGCGTTCGTCGGGTTTGATGCTGCTGTACATGAAATAGATGATGTCCCAGGCGTACGAGTTGTAGTGGCACAGTTGAAAATCTATGAATCTTCAAAACAATAGGTAGCTCGTTTAACGTACATGCAATGACTATGAACAAGTAAATACATTTGTTAAAATGAAGTACCTACTCTAACAGCATAGCAGGAGATAATTTTGAGGACTTTACATTAGTTACAGTTTTTTCAAAAATTCCACTAAGAATACGGACTGAGAATCGTGGAGCACACAGCATAAGGTACAATATTCTCTAAAGAGTTTTTCTGGGGTAATAACTTCAAAATATTTCGGAGGTCCATAATGGCTCTTGGTGGTGGATTCCACATCTTACAACATTTTTTGTTGCTAATTAGTTGTAGATAGACCCCTGAAGTTCGCTCAGCCTACGACACAATTAAAAGAGATAAGCTCTATGAAGCCATGAATTTGTTTCAGATTCCGCTCAAACTCGTCAGAATGGTTGAAGTAACGATGCAGCACTCTGCCTGCTCCGTGAGAGTTCAAGGTTTGCAGACCCCTAGTATCCCGACGAGGAATGGATTGCGCCAGGGTGATGCCCTGTCATGCCTTTTGTTCAACTTGGCTCTTGATAAGGTCGTTCGGGATGCAGGAATCCAAACTAGAGGAACTATATTCTATAAGTCTGTCCAAATATTAGCCTACGCCGATGATATTGATTTGGTGGCCCGCAGCGAAGGAGATCTAAGGCGAGCATTTGCCTCACTTCTTGAGGGTGCTAAAGCCATGGGCCTGTATGTCAATGAAGGCAAGACCAAGTACATGACTACCAAAACTACAGGACAAACAAATACTAATTTCGAAGTGGGTAACTACCATATTCAAAAGGTTGACAGCTTCGTTTACCTAGGCTCCCTCATATCTGCAGATGGGGATCCCATGCCAGAAATAAAGAATAGATTGGCAGCTGTCAACAAGTGCTATTGGGGCCTCGTGAAGTATCTAAAGTCACGCCTCTTGACTCACCAAGTGAAATGTGAACTGTACCAAACCCTGATTCGTCCAGTGCTGACCTATGGGTCTGAAACGTGGACATTGGGTAGGCAAGGAGAATTCATGCTCGGAACCTTCGAAAGAAGGATTCTGAGGAGAATTTTCGGTGCAGTGTATGAAGGTGGAGTCTGGAGGAGAAGAAGGAACTCTGAGCTGTACGAGCTGTACAGGGATGTGGATGTAGTCAGATTTGTTAAACTTGGTCGTCTCCGCTGGGCTGGTCATGTCGTTCGCATGACTGAGGACAATCCAGTGAAAAAAGTTTTCCTCGGGAAACCGGGAGGAACCCGAGGATGAGGAAGACCACGACTGCGATGGGTTGACGAGGTCGAAGAGGACGTGGCGCGTGCGGGATTCTGGGACTGGAAAACGCGGGCTGCTGGACGTAAAGACTGGAGGAAGGTTCTTGAGCAGGCTAAGGCCCACTCTGGGCTGTAACGCCAGCAAAGAAGAAGAAGAAGACCCCTGAAGTTGCGCCTCCCAGTATAAAGGAGACCTGATTCTTCAACAATATTGCTCAGAAGTAATTTTGCGCAGTAATAGTGTAAACAGTTAGGAGTACCTTTACCTGACAGCGATGGGTTCCGTCGCGTCCAGAGGGCTGTATTTGAACATGAGGTTGGCGATCCACATGTCACCGTGATTCAGTACGACGTACGTGTCTTCGTTCACTTTGGCCAGCTCTTGAAGTCTTCCGATGGAGCCTTCGATGTCATCCGCGATCCTGACTGAAGTTTCCTTCCTGACGGTGGAAACGAAATTTTAAGCGAATGACATCAAAGTAAAACATATTGTTAAGTAATGCATGCATTCCAGGGGACGTCCCATTGGAAAAGCATTAGGTCAATTTGAATCAGTTGGAAAGCGATAAAACAGTTTATTTTTATTTATTTAGTATTTTAGGCAACAAATAGTGTCCCCTCCCTCACCTTTATCCACCATAACATTTCTAGCGGTGTGGGAGCCTCGAATTTGAAGAACATTCTAAAATCCATGATCTACGATACCCAACGTGCAAATTCGAGTTCCCCCCCCCCCACCAATGGTGCCAGTCTGGCACCAAAGCGGAAATACGACGAAACGATGAACTTTTATCTATTAGTTTTGATAGACAGTCCGTTGAAGTTCACATCCGTGTTCAAGGCGAATCACAAAAAAATAAACTACGAAATATGCGGTTTATGGTGTCCCGGCACCATGGTGGCACCACTATTAGTTCCATGGTGGTACAGAGAAAATTCATGAAAATCTGGAGGTATAATGAGAATTTTTCATCAAATTTCAAAGCTTAGGTACAATAATTAAGTTATAAAGAAACCGAAATATTGAAAAATTGGATATTTTTTGAATATTATCTCCTTCAGCCCAGATCGATCGCATAAGGAGCGGGTTGCTTTACAGGCGAGTGATCTGTACATAAAAATAATCAACAATTGTGTAATAAATTGCAGCGTTTTTATTTATTTTTTAAACACATATTTTCATATTTTCATCATTTGATTGAGGAGCAATTTTTTGTAGTTTCCTCTTTAGTCCAAAGGAAAATTTTTTGAATTCAGGTTATTCAATAATTATTAGTTTAAAATCCGGGTGGTTTTCACTCCACTCTATTGGGAGTGAAATCTCATTTCACTTTCGTCCGAACGGAGCGCTGTTATCGTATTTGCTCCATCAGCAGTCTGTATACGCAAGGAACCGTTACCACTTAACAAAGCCCGGGGTACAGAGGGATAAATATACTCTGGCGAAGGCAGAAGTGTCGAAAAAAAAGTATGTTCGAAAAAATAAAACCCCTTCCGCACACACCGATCCGTCCGAAACTGACACCCGCTGAAGAACCGGGAAACCCCCGAATCCCCCCGAAAAAGAAAAACCCTAAAACTTAAGGATGAAATAACAATATCAATGAATACAATGCAATTTTTTTTTTTTTTTTTTTAGTAGTAGATTGTAATTCATTAATGATTTGAGGGCGGAGTGGATCTTGAAGACAATGCAATTATTGTATTAGCGATATAAGTTTCAGGTCATACAGGTTTTGAAAAAAACATTAAAAACATTTTTAAAAATAAACTAGTTTCTTCAGGTAGGGTACTTTTTTGTACAAAAAATCAAAATGTCAAACAGTGAGGTCGCATTCGACTCCCATCTCCAAAACCTTCTCAATTTCTTCAAAACTTCAAGTTTGCTAATAGTAACGAGCGTGAACGGACGAATAAACTTCATGAATTTATCAAAGTGTGTGCTTGCGAAAGATCAAAGATCGAAAAAAGTTTGTCCTCCAAAACTCCAAAATTATAGCCCCATTGAGCCCACGATAGACATTGGTAAATACGGTGAAGTTTTTCACTCCATTGAATATATATATTACCTGCTGCTATTTTAATTGCTGATTCATTTTTATTCTACCCAAATCCCTCCGACTCGTCGGTAAAAACCCCCCAAAAAAAACCCCAAAAGATTTCTCCCCCCAAAATCCCCCCGTCAAGAAAAAAACCCCCAAATTTGGGGGGGGGAAACCCCCAACTTGGCAAAACTGGTCAGGCAGTACTAGACTAGTGCAGTACTCCGCCATCTTGTTTTTACCAAAGAGGAGAGATGTACAGTTAATTTTCTAACGAGGAAGTCCGCGGCCCAGTTTTATTGTTTTTATCAAGTTTCTCTTCATTATATTGGTTTTTCACAATCTTGGATAATTTGTGAAGTTATTGTCACCCCTTTGTTCACATACATATTGTTATTAACTTTCACTCCCTTGCTTAGCTTCTCTGTCACGCTTCTTTGCTTCAACACGCGGATGCATCCCCCTTTAAATGTTCCAAATGTGTCATGGAAGATATCCAACTCCGAGTTAATCGCAGAGACCTGGTTGAAAGCGATTAGCAACCGTTGGTGCAATGAGTTTCGGTACGCTACTGTACGGCTGATGTCGGATCAAACAGATCTGTCTGCCGACTGCAAAAAGAGCGCACTCGTATCGGAATGCTGGCCAGTGACTCTGGTGAGTCCGTCCCACCTTTCAACACTTTGTACAGGAAGGCCAGATCCGACCATTGGCGACGAACTACCAAGGGAACCAACTCGAAGTTTTGCAGAGTACAGCGTAGTTTGCCCTGGAATTATATGTTTCCGAGTCCTTGTATTCCAGGTACCTCGCAAATCGTTTCTGGATTTTTTCAAGTTGAGAGATATATTTCTCTTGTGAAGGGCCCCATATTTCACTTGAGAACTCCAACTGAGCACGCACAAGCAGGGGCGTCTGGTGAGAATATTCGTGAGGCAAACAGCTTGGCCAGTCACAGGGGAATAAACAATAATGAAAAACGCTGCAAATTATTACACAAAGGTCCATTATTTTTCTGAAGATCAAGCGTCAGCTTTACCCTTGTCACTACCTACCAATCATGTTTTCGCTTCATAATGTTGTTTATTTAGATGAAATAAACCTTTCACACTCCATTTGAAGAAATAAAGAATTCCTTGGTTTAGAAATTTGATTACAGGTTGATTAAGGAAACAAAACATGCACAACCCAAAGAAACGAACAGTGATTGCATTTTGGTCAGCTGAAATTTGTAAGGTAATAAGGCCTATTTTGCGATTCACACTCGTGTTTCTAATTTATCGTAAGTTCAACCTTCAAGTTCTCATAGAGAGCTAACAGTTTATCCTATAAAGCTCTGGGTGGGTTCATTCGATTCTAAAAATTCAATGGTACCTATCTCAAATTGGTGAAAAAATAATACCCTCATAACGAGAGTTTTCGTGAGAGGAAGCCTTAAGAAGTTATAGCCCTAATGTTTCACCGCTCAGAATAAAGACTGACATTAACCAAAACCTTCGGGGCACAAGTAGAACCTCAACTGGAGCTCTTATACCAAATTTCATCAAAATCGGTCCATGATAGTAATCAACGAAAGTTCCGCGGACGGACGGATTTTTTATTTTCGATTTTCAAAATATACGTAGTAGCTACCTACCTCATACGTAAACCATCGAATTTTGAGGGGGTTCAACATTTTTTTCTTGAAATAATAAACCAAAAAAGGGAGACTCTGAATTTAAACCTCATAATATGAGTTTAACATCATATTATGATGTTAAACCTCCTTTATACAATATGCAATTATTTCCAAGTAGGTACCCATCAACAAGAAAAACGATTAGGTACGGTGAAATGTACAGTAAAATCGGGAACCAGTCAGCGACAGGTAGCCGCTATTTGCGGTGGCGAAAAAATTAAGTTTTTCTTCCTTGAGATGAAGTGGTTGGATGGATATGTTATGTCTTGCCATGCATGGGTTAATTAGTATCCATGGCTCATCTTCCAAGTTTCTCTGCTTTCAAGGTCACGAAACAGTTCCTTGACTGTTTGCTATGGCTGATAGTGAAGTAGTGGGGGTATGGTAATTCTTGACACCGCGATGACCCCCCGCCTACCCGCCGATCTTTGCCTCTCACTCTAAACAGTCCCGAAAAATTCATTTTCTTGAACTGCTTGCCTTGCATCGCTTTGCCCCGCGCTAGTTCGCTTATCATCCGCAATCATCTACATTACCGACCCCTCCAAGTCTCTGGTGTGTTGCGGGCTAGTATCCAAGGCAAAATACGTACTTTCTTATTCCATTCTTCTATTTCATCTAATTTACTTGGTAATAATGAAAAAGTCCCTAAATTATGTTAAAATTTTCCAAAATTGGCTATTATATTACTTGCAAAAACCTGGAATGGGAGCATCTCAACAAAAATTAATTTATTCATTTTGCTTATTTTTAGTAAGGCAAACAGTGTTTGCTATGTTTGCCTGGAGGAGGCGCCACTGCGCACAAGCGAATGATACGAACATTTGATCGTAGCAACGTCATTCGGGTTTCTCGAGTTCCGTACCACGAAGCCCAGCATACCAGAGGCCTGGCTGACATGTTGTTTAAAGGTAAGGGCAGAGTCGAATATCACCCCCAGATCGCGCACTTTACGGACTCAAGCAGACGAATGGCCCTCGATGTTGCAGTGGTAGGTGATCGTGGTTGGTTTCTGGGTACATAACATTGCCATACATTTATCGATATTTAAGGGAAGTCGGTTTTTCCTGCTCCAGTCACGAATCCGTTCCAGATCCCCTTGTAGAAGCAACTGAGATGACAAATCCACTATTCGTCGGAAAATTTTCACATTATCAGCATATAATATATGATGATATGGAAGATATCATCCATCATTCGAAAAATTTCACATCATCAGCATATAATATATCTTTCATATTGTCTATGAATATTAGAAAAAGTAATGGAAGATAATCTTCTATGCATCGTATGATCTATAAAATCGGGTTACGGGTACGAGGAAGCCATGTGCCACATCCACTTGGCAATTCTCAACATGTTGCGTATACACTCTCAACCTTCTCAACCTGTCCAGTTTACAGGAAGGACTGTTTCAATTTATTGTAATAATAAACATAATTACATAAATGATGCCCGGAAAGAAATTTTAGGACAAACGCTGCAAATTATTACACAAAGGTTTATTTTTTTCAGTGTAGATCACTCGCCTGCAAAGAAAACCTACCAACCATATTTTTGATTCAAAATCAAGTTTATTGTGGAGAAATAAACTGTTCACATTCAATTCGAAGAGATGAAGAGTTGTGGGTGCCTTCACAAGGAAATTTAGGAAATTTGATTACTGGTTGCTAAGGACGTATAACTGAGTAGGTACAACTCGAAGAAACGAACAAAGATCTCATTTTGTCCAGCTAAAATTTTAACGGAGATTAGGCCTCTTTTGCGATTCACACTCGTGTTTCTGATTTATCGTAAGTCCAACCCTTAAATTCTCGTAGGGAACGAACGATTTGCCCTACAGGGCTCCGCGTGGTCTCAAAAAATTCTAAAAATTCTATACTATCTTAATTTGATGAAGAAACAATAAGTACCTTTATATCAAAAATTTTTGAGTAAGGGCTTTTGAAAATTTCAGCCCTTACTTTTCTGTCCTTAGAAGTGACTGACATCAACCAAAAGCTTTGGGGCACAACTAGACCCCAAATGGAGCCCATATACCAAATTCCATCAAAGTCGGTACATGGTAACTAAGGCGAGTGCCGCGTACGGCGGACGGCGTACGGACGGATTGTGGTTAATTATTTTCAATAATGAACCTTTGGAATCGACCAAGAAAACAATTTTTAACCCCCCTCCCCCCCCCCTCAAAATTTGTTACGTTTCAAGGTACGTAGAATTTTGGCCGTCTGCCCGCCGTGCGCGGCACTTTCCTTAGTTAGCATTGACCGATTTGGTTCAAATTTGGTATGTGGGCTCGATTTGGGGTCTAGTTGTGCCGCGAAGCTTTTGGTTGATGTCAGTCACTTCTCAGGGCTGAAAATAGGGTTAAAATTTGAAAAACGCACTAGCTCAAAAACTTTTGATGTAAAAAAGTATTGTTTTCTGTTCAATTTTAAATAGTATTGAATTTTAAGAATCGAATGAGATCACCCAGAGCTCTGTTGGACCAACCGTTCGCACCACATGAAAATTTATAGGTCGGTCTGCCGATAAATAAGAAACACGAGTGTGAATCGCTAAAGAGGCCTAATCTTCGTTGAAATGTTAGCTGACCAAAATGCGACCGCTGTTCGTTTCCTTGAGTAGTACTCAGTTTTGTTTCCTTAGCAACCAGTAATGAAATTTCTGTGAAATTTAGGAAGGCACCCGCAACTCCCTACTTTTATATTCGATTTTCGGATTCTACATACCTAATTTGAAACGTAAAACATCCAATTTTGAGTGGGGGGGGGGAGGTTCAAAATTGATTAATATCGAATAATAAAGAATTGTTGAAAATAATAAACCAAAATTTAAAATGGGAAAATTGAAAAAAAGGGTTGAAAAATAGGTAGGAGCCTTTTTTTGTTGCAAATTCTTACAGTATGGCAGAATTATATGGCTCACACCATCCATACCTACTTCAATAATGGATCACCAAATCGTCGAATTTCACACCACGAAATTCACAACAATATCCTTCACTAGGAAACGGAAAATCAAAGGTATTAAGAGGTCGAATATGTTCAAACCATGACGAATCCAGTAGACTCACCATTCGGGTGACCAGGACGACGCCATGACGGTGGACGCCTGCGTGAGACCTCCTTTGATGAGTCTGCTCGTGAAGGTGGAGTCGGACGTCATGTACATCGGCTTCAGGTCGTCATTCGAGATCAAACCTTTTGACAAAAGGACCCGCGACATGGCGTGGAAGCGACCCAAACTTTTCAGGACCAGGAGGCAGTGAGGCAGATCCAAGTTGTCCCTCCGGTTGGCCACTCGGAAATTCTCGTACTAGAACAAAAAAAAAAAAAAAAAAACTCCCTGATGAAAAATGAAGTGGCACAACGAAAGAATGAATATTGCCTACGCGTGGTTTCAGAGCGTTATTTTGAGCTCGGAAAAATACTGTTTGTAGGGAGTAAATAAAGTGGGTAACACAAGATCAACACTGGCTTTCCAAACCATATTATTAGGTAGGTACATCAGCAACAACTTTCCCTCGACGTGGTAGCTAATATTGCTAGGAAACTTCTTTTCAAAATTGCCGTACTGATAAAACAGAGCTCCCTTCGTGCAGGATGATTAAATGTGCGAATTTTCTAGGAACTTTTAGAAGAAATGATTCAAATTTACACGCTAAGATTGGACAGTACAGCTTGGTTGAATTTCACTTCGATTCCTGAATGCACCTTGAGCATATACCTAGACATGAAAAAAAAAAGGGTTTGCAGATTTTTTCAGAAGCAAATAAAGCGAGCAGGAGAATAAAATGTGCTTGTCCAGAGGTTTCTGTCTTTAATATGCCTTTTTTGTGTTTTCGTATTTTGGCGGCTTTTTAACGTTTCCCGCGGTTTTACTACCACTGTAAGAGGTGAGGTTAGTCGTTAGGTTATCAAAGAAACCGGCGGGAAGCATATCACTCGACTCCGCACAAAAGCACGGGATTCAGTCCGAATTTTCTTACCTTCGGTCGTGAATTGCGAATGCCCAACGAAACACTGCAGAGCTTGAAACCCCGTGCCGATGAGACCACCACGATGAGAAATCTGAGGATCGCACGCGACGCCACCCACCAAAGCCTTCAAGAGGCGTGGCGGCGGCGTAGCGAAGCTATCAACTCACGACGAACTTTGAGGTCCTTCGAGGGAGGCGACGCCGTATATCTAAAGGACATACAACCGCCACCAGGAGT
Source organism: Apolygus lucorum (assembly GCA_009739505.2). Lineage (NCBI taxonomy): Eukaryota > Metazoa > Arthropoda > Insecta > Hemiptera > Miridae > Apolygus > Apolygus lucorum. The sequence continues at coordinate 2,436,571 of CM019182.2, forward strand.
TGTGAAGAAATTTTGGAGTCCATGGAGTGGTCCTTGGATAATACTGAAGAAACATTCCGACGTTACTTATGAAATTAGAGACTTACCAGATATTCGAAGACAAACTGTGCACATCAATCGCCTGAAACCAGCTTTCGTGTTGGGAGTACCTGATGAGACGTTCATTGATCCCCACAATTCCCCGTCGAATCCACGAGACGTTGCCACACCAGAACCCCTCGACACGACGATGACACCTGAAACAAACAAAGAAGATTGGTATGAAAGTTACGGTTGGTCGACACCGGCAGCCGTGGCGCCAGCACCGTTACCCACCACCAGCTCGAAAGAACACACGCCGAGGACACCTCGAGGAGAGGCGTCAACCCAACATAGTACCCCTTCGGAACTGGATCGTGACATGGACACGGATCACAATTTCGATCGCTCCACCGAACGTGAAACGGAAAGAAGTGAAATACATCATGGGACTGACAACCCTCAAACGAGCCGTGCTGATCGCCACGAGACTCCACTCCGCCACACCAAACACCATGATGAGTCCGCCGATCGCAACGCCACTCGCAACGCCAATCGCAACGCCGATCGCAACGCCGATCGCAACGCGGACCGCCACAAGGTGCGATGTACAGAAGAAGTCAACGAAGACGGAGAGCCAATTGAATCTTCCGATGAGGAGTTTGAAGAAGCGAAGGAAGATCCACCTGCCAAGAAACTTCGTGAAGAAGCTGAGGAGACACCTAGTCGTTATCCATTTAGAACAAGGCACAAACCTGTCGACTATAGGCTACTCCACTTAGGGAAAAAGACACACTGACGGACTACTAGGGTACACACACAATACTGACAGACCCTTCAGGTCCTACTTACACTTGGACCCTTCAGGTCACCCCATTTCACTTGGACCCTTCAGGTCACCAAATTTAACTTGGACCCTTCAGGTCGCTACACTTCGCTTTGATCCTTCTGATCGCCTAACTCTTATGGCTGCACTGTCCTACTACGGCCGTGCCTGAAAAGTTGAAGTAACCAAGTAGAATTCCTATTGAAGCAAGTCACTTTTCCTAGGCCAGGATGTCACATAGGATATTGTTTTGTTTGTTGTAGGATATGGCACATGAATCTATTAGTGAGCTAGAGCTCGATGGAGGTCCCGCTACGCCCGATCCCGCCGTTGCCCTCATGCGGAGACGTTGCGAGCAAGAAAGGGAAAAGCTCAACGATCGACCCGAAGGCTACGTCGAAACTCTCGAACCCATCGGCGACCCCTTCCCCACCCTTGAGACGCTTGCGAATTTCGTCCGATTCACCATGTGCGGAGACACCCCCGTCGCCCGTCAAACAACCGGGCGTGCGGCACTCATGACGACCCTGGACATCGCCATGTGGCTCCCCGCCTACCAGAGGATTGCCCAGGAAAGGAACGCCCTTCTCAGGAGGCAGAAGCAGTGGCTAGAGGACAGGCGGACACTCATACTCGAACGTAACGAGGCCATAGCAGAGGCGAAGCGGGCCAAGGCACAGGTGGACGCAGAGCCACCTGCGGCACGGACGCGGACATCTGAGGCACCCTCACAGGCACCAGCAGAGGCACCTGCGACGAGGTCTGCAGGAGCTGTGGGGGAGTTGGCCCCTTCCCCAGCTCCATCGGCGATGAGACTCTCCCTCTCCTCCAAGTCCTACTCCCCTGAGGTCTCCGACGGCGGCATCCCTCTTCCGTCGCCTAGCCCTCCGCCACGATCTCAGAGCCGGACCGGCATATTCGCGGATTCAGACTGGGACGAAGAACAGATCAGCCAAACACCACCTGAGCCGCTACCCACTCCCATCCGAGAACCCCAAGTGATCTTGCAGGCAGGCAGCTCACCCCCGTCAAGACCTGGGTTGAAGGTGAAGATTCTGCGACGGAAGAAAGTCACATGCCCGGTGTGCACCAAAGCCGTACCGAAGCTGTTTAAGTTCCGCTGTCCTGCCTGCAAGGAGTTCTGGGAGCGGCTCAAGGCACTCCATCGAAAAGGCCAGCAACTACCAACCTGCGCCGGGGATCATACCACAAGAAGAGATCCCACCCGATGCCGAGGTTGCCGTCGCCACGCCTACGAGCGGGCCATCAAGAAGGCACACCCTTCCGCACCCCTGGCAATCCCCAGTGTCGTCTTTGACGACCCTGGCTCCCGGGGGGACGGGGGGTGTGGGCTCCCGCCCACTGGGACGCCTCTCCAGTAGGGTGGGGCCGGGTCATCGCCACCGACCCCCTTCGGCCTGACTCGTAGGTGACGTCAACGAGAGCCAATCAGGAGGCGCCAAATCACACCTCGCGCGCCCTCCCCCCCTCCGGCCGGAGAAGCGGCAAGAGCTTCTCCCCCACCATCACCGCCGCCCCCGCCAACACCACCTCGCGGGAGGAGGGGGGAGAGAAGACGGAACCTCGGGTCAGGCCTGGACGACACTACTCCCCTCCCGACCTCTGCCAAGTTAACAGCCACCGCGAGCCCCGAGCCCATGAGCTAGTTGAACTGCCCCAGCCTTCCCCCCAAGCCGCCACGCTGTACGACCCACCAAGGATATCAGCCGCCACGGATCCAACCTCTTCGCCACACAATATCGAAAGGATACCTACGGGCCCCAACGTGAGTGCACAAACTAATATTACATTTCATTCCATTGGCCAATGACTAGGAGTGACGTGTAGTCATAAGAGTAAAACTTAAACAACATTAACAATATTTCGCCACGAATCATATTTTGAAATTGAACTTTAGTAAAACCTTCCGATTGAACCTCTGATTTCTGACCATGCAATGAACTTGAACAGCGAAAGATTAACTGATTGTATTGATGAACTAGGAAGCCATAATATTTGAAAACTGTTTCATACTTACCATAATCTCGCCTTCAGCAAAACGCCACGAACTTTGAAGTGGAAGAGTTGTCTTATAGTTGAATAAAAGTGCCATATATTTGTATTTCCGTTTACCTTTCTGTCAGAGTATACCTGGTTACCAAACTGATAGTTTGAGGCTAGTGCATCGCCACACCTCAAGGTTTTGACAAGTCCCTTCAGGACCGCCACGTAAGCCCATAAGGCAGGAACACATTTGTGTATCCAATTTGCATTTGGCCCTTCAGGCTTTTAACTTTCAGCATAAATCGCCACGAGACGCTTCAGGTCGCCACGCTTTTTCACCACGCTTTTCGCCACGCATCTTTAATTCTAAATTCTTCACAGGTAAATACCTTTCATTATAATTTATCTGTGTTTCGACTTTTTGCCTTGTTTTCTTTTCAGCCAATATTCATTTTCAAAACAACCCCCCAACAACTCGTGCGATAGCTTGGGCTGTCGAGTTCATTAACCTAGTTGGTGAGCCCGACCACCCAAGCGCCTAGATCCTCCTAGGACAAAACACTAAAGATATACCTGCGAGTTGATAGCAGAGGTGAACCTTTCCCTTCACCACTGGTACCCAAGTTGCCAGGTATATCCGAAGTCAAAACTTACACTTACTTACACTACATAATTACGTCGAATTCGTCACAATTTCAAGCTGTAGGAAGAAATTGTATTATTTTGAAAAGGAAGGAAAAAACGCTGCAAATTATTACACACAACTAGACCCCAAATGGAGCCCACATACCAAATTTCATCAAAATCGGTCAATGCTAAGTGGGGAAAGTGCCGCGTACGGCTGAGGGACGGCCAAATTTTTATTCAATTTTTGGATTCTACGTACCTTGAAACGTAAACCATCAAATTTTGAGGGGGTGTTGAAATTTTTTTTTCTTGGTCGATTCCAAAGGTTTATTATTGAAAATAATAAACCAAAATCGAATAAAAATTTGGCCGTCCGTCCGCCGTACGCGGCACTTTTGCCACTTAGCATTGATCGATTTTGATTAAATTTGGTATGAAGGCTCCATTCGGGGTCTAGTTGTGCTCCGAAGATTTTGGTTGATGTAGGTCAGTTCTAAGGGTTCAAAAATAAATTTTGAAATTTTGAAAACGCCCTAACTCAAACAATTTCGATGTAAAGGTATTGTTTTTTCTTCAATTTAAGATTCTATAAAATTTGTAGAGACCACGCGGAGCTCTATAGGAAAAACCGTTCGCTCTCTACGAGAATTTAAGGGTTGGACGTAGGATAAGTCAGAAACACGAGTGTGAATCTCAAAAGAGGCCTAATCTCCGTTCAAATTATAGCTGACCCAAATGCGATCTATGTTTTTCTTCAAGTTGAATGGTTGGTGGCTTTGCAGACAATTGATCTATATAGAAAAATAATAAACCATTGTGTAATATTTTACCCACCCCACCATTTCTTCATGAATCACAAAAATTATGACCTCAGTCGATATACTCAGTGAAACCTCTAATTGAATGTTGGACTGCGTTCTTATCCTACGACTAGAATAAAATTATTAGTTATTCTATCCATAGCAATAAAAATATCGATCTCCTTCGCAGTACATGTCGAGGAGTAGCTACTTCGCAGAAACGGCAACTCCTACCTAAATTCCTTTATAGAGTCAGTGAATTTTATTTCATAAACTTACCTTGGGGATTGGGCGATTCCATTTATGAGTCGAGAATGGAAACCCGTTCGCGAACTCTATCTTGCTGTCAAACCAAAAAAGTATTCTCATTTGGCGTGATTTATCGATTGGTCTCCCTCTCTGATGTTCGCAGGGAGTGTAACAAGATAAACGATTCCAGCAACATCTGTTGAAGTTTTCGGATTGGACATTGGAGCGATGTTTTAGGTCCGACTCCCCAGATGTTCGCTCTCAACGTTGATATAAATGATAACCAATATGTATTGCAGGAATGTGAAACTGGTTAGTAAGTAGCTACATCGTAGAAACTCGTCGAAAATTGAATTTTTCAAGAATAACAGTGCCTTCTATCAGACATCCAAGTGATAGGATCAGTGTAGCTGTTCGTATTCAGACATGAAACACACTCAAGATCTTGAAGTAGGTACTTATCTGCAGTTATCACACTACACAGAAATAGTTTAGAGTTGTCCTTGGCCAAGTTTATAATATCCATGGATTTGGATGTAGACATTACATAGCCGTTAAACTTACCATACACTGTCCAACCCCCCTGGCATCGCTTTGATTTATAATTTTCATAATAAACATTTTTGGAACCGAGCAAGGAAAAAAATTGAAACCCCTTCCCCCCTCAAAATTTTTTGATGGTTTACGGTTCAAAGTTTTTTGAAAACGAAAGCTGCAAATTATTACAAAATGTGTAATGATTCAATGCATGTGGTGGTCGTCACTTTCTACGTGACGTCACTCGCGAGTTGGAGCGACCGTTCCCGCCTTCGAGTGATCCTACTTCCTCTACCTTCTACATCCTGCTACTTTCCTCCCAACCACCCAGCAACCTTTTGATTCGAACAAGTAAAATAATGGGTTCTAACATAAGAGCATCAATCATGACTTCTACATATATTTCCCTCTACCGTATAAAACTTATTCAGGTTATAAAACCTTCACTATCAGGTTAATAAGAAAAGAAGTGTCCGTATTCGTAGCAAGTAAATCGCGCTCACGGAATATAATCCTCAAGGTTCGCCTTGATAAATAGGAATAATTAATAATTCGCCGGACTAATTGGAACCGCTCGCGACCGAAACAAGAATAAACAACTGCCAAGTGGGTGTGGCACATAGGTTCCTTGTATCCATAATCCGATTGTATAGATGATCCGATGCATAATAGTTAATCTCAAAACATCAATCTCTAAATACCTTGCACTACCCTCATAGGGGACCATCTACGTTTGCGCATGCGCACAAAATACTTTCAAATTGGGGTCCATGACTTTTATAGGGGACCATCTTCACCCCAATTCGCATAATTCCTGAAAATTTCATCGAAATCTGATGGGAATAAATTGTAGAAGTTATGGCTGTGGCAAGTATTTCATGACAAACACACAGACAGACAGATAGACACGGAACCAAAACTGTACAGGAAGGTCTAAAACGTAACACGCGAGTCGAAATTTTGATTTTGGAGAACATTATTTTTTCAACCTTGAAAAGTGGAAACAAAGCTTCCGCTACCTTGGTAGACTGGGAAGTAAAATGGTGGTTGAAACAAAGCCACCCCGGAATTTGAATTACGACGCGGAAATATGAATAAAGAATAGTAAGAGTAGCTTCGAAATATATATTCTCATAGCCAGCAAACGAAAGAAAGAGACTAACGATGTAAAAATCGCGGTTCTTCTCAACGAACTTGGACAGAGGGAACGAAATTTACAACTGGTTACGCCGAGATGCCATCTTGGAGTTCAAAGACGAAGCTGAAGATCGAGCTTCAATAAAATATGGTGAACTGGCTGAAGCTTTCCTCATTCTTCGCGCCGAAAAGGAACATTATTGCGTGAAATATCGAAATTTCATAAAATATGTTACGACCCAGAATGTTACGCATCCGAATTCACAGATCGCAATGAGATGATCCGCAATTAATACTAATTACATATTATGTTGGATGAAGGAAACGAGCTGGCGCTGGAACGGGCGACCGGGCTGTAAGTAAAAACTATTCCGAAATTAGAGAGAAGAAAACCAGAATATCGATGCACTCCGCAAAAATTCAAGTCTCAGCAAAAAGATACCTACGCCAAGTTCATCGCTGAAAGTTACCCCTAGTTCGTTGAACTTTTCAAAATATCGGAATACCAGTAGAGTGAACTCAAAACATTTGTGCAAGAAATGCAATTCTGAACATGTTGCCTATAACTGTCCAGTATATGGAAAGGAATGGTCTAGTTTATTGTAATAATAAACATCATTCCAGCGACTCACCAATCCTTGAGTTTTCCAGATTTTCGTGGGTCAATATTCGACTTTTTCCAGGGTGATAAATAAACGAAAATGTAAATGAACGTGATCGTAAATTGTCAAAATTATGGTTTTTAAGGACCTTTTGATATTATAAAGCCCTAAAAAAGTGTAGCAAGTGGTTCCACCCACAGCTTCCTCGTATCAATAATCCGATTGTACAGAAAGATGATAGTAGCTAATCTCAAAACAACAATCTATAAGTACCTCGCACTAATGTAAGTACGCTCTTAGGGGACCATGTACACTCCAAACCAAACAATTCCTGAAAATGTCTCCAAATTCGGATGAAAAATGTGGAACTTGTGTACATGGATTTTACATTTGCGCATGCGCAGAGGCTACTATGAATTCAGGGGTGATGATTTTCACGCAGCTTCAAGTGTTTGGCAGCTAATGAATGCTAACTCGCACTTCGCACTTAAGTTTCTCTTCAACTTACAGGTCTGATTCTGGTTACCTTACTCATTTTCATAATTTCGCTTCCGAGTCTACTGAAGTAGCGGAAGCTTTGTTTTCACGTTACAAGGTTGAAAAAAAAGAAAAATAGATCCCATGCATAGTAGTTAATCTCAAAACAACAAAGTACCTTTCAATACCCTCATAGGGGACCATCTGCACGCTAATTCAGCGTTCATGTTTTTTCAGAACGTTGAAGGTTTGTCGGCCCACACCCTCGCAGGGATCATTGAATTTCTTGACGAAATATATTTCAAGCCACCTTTTCTTTGCTTCAACGAACATTGGCTTTCTGAACCACAACTAAGACTCGTGGATATTGACGATTACAAGTTGGCATCCTTTTGCTGCCGTTCTAAAGGTATGCACGGCGGTTCAGCCATTTACGTAGACTCGAATCTCACTGTGGTTGAAAGGACCGACATCACACGCTTTTCAGAGCTGCACTCAGTTGAATGCTCGGCGGTCGAGACTGTATTTAATGGGACGAAATTCATCATATGCTGTTTATATCGACCTTGTGGATCTAACCACATGAGATTCATCGAGATACTGGAAAACCTTCTTTCTTGGGTGGGGGGTCGTGATGGTGACGCCATGATGTTTCTTGCGGGAGACTACAACATTGACCTGCTGAAACCTAGCGCTGAGAAGAACGACTTTCTTACATTGATGCAGTCGTACTCATTATTCCCTTCGTCAGAGGGAATAACAAGGCCCTCATCACATACTTCGCTCGACAACATATACACAAACGTATCACTCTCGGACATACATAGTGCCATCAAAGATAATCATTTATCCGATCACTGTTCAATACATTGACATACCGCATTTGATACGCCTGGCTCCCCGAGGGACCACTTACCCCCTGGAAGGAGTTATTCGGCTTCGGAAATGGAGATTTTTGTGGAGAGGATTAGGAGCATGGACTGGTGCAGTATTGCAGTGGGTTCGACAGTCGATGAGAGCTACTGTAACTTCCTGCGCCTGTTCAACAGAATCCATGACGACTGTTTTCCATTGAGTCCTGCTAAATATACATCGCCCCCAACAGTAGTGAGGCGCTCAAGCAGTCCAGAGGTGCAGGCCTCCCGCAACGGCCTGAAGTTGGCTAGGGAAAGAATCCTCGTGGATCCTGCTTATAAAACGACCTATAGGTTCAAACTTAAAGTGCACGCTAAATTATTGGAAACTGTGCAGTATGTATCGAACGACATGCGAATGAAAACCTCAAAAAACAAAGCTAAAACTGTCTGGCAGATAATCAAGTCCTCAACTTGTCGGCAAGCAAGGCATACCGGCATCAAGTTAAATCACAACGGTCTCCTGATTGAGGATCAGTCCGAAATGGCAAGACTTTTTTCCGAGTACTTTGACTCCTGCGTTGTTCCCGTGCCTGGACCTGTTCGTAGCCCGGATGGGCCTCGCCAGCTGTCGAGTTTCTTCGTCAGTCCTGTGACCCCGGATGAGATTGTCAAAGTCAGCACGGATCTAAAAAATACGTTTTCTGAGGAACAAGTCAACAAGTACGGCCATATATGATCTCACCCCTTCATCTCCGAGGCGGTCGACGCTGGCGACGTGGTGATTGGGTGTTTCGTCGACCTGGCGAAGGCGTTCGACTCGGCTTCGCATACCGTTCTTCTCTCCTCACTGGAGTCATGCGGTGTTAGGGTTCCAGCGTTGGCTTGGTTTGAGTCATATCTTCAGATGAGACCATGGGTTGTTTCTCTTGGCATGACGGGGAGCAGTGTCCTTTCTCCACCTCGGTGTGCGAATCAGGGTGTCCCCCAGGGCAGCATTCTGGGGCCGCTCCTCTTCTTAATCCTAATCAATGGACTGCCTGACGTGATAAAAGATGGAAACACGCACGTTGTAATCTATGCAGATGATAGTAATTTCCTGGTTCGGGGGAAGGATTACGATGCCTGTGTGAGAACCGTGCAGACTAAATTTGGACAAGTCAAAGATTGGCTAATTGACAGGAAACTTCGCCTTAATGAAACCAAAACTGTATGCATGCTGTTCGAAAGCCGGAAAAAGCCTGGAGGACCTGCCGGAATTCAGTTGGGATCCACATCGTTACCCTACTCTGAAAAGACCAAGTTCTTGGGCGTGGTCATTGACCGAACCTTGTCCTGCCGTTATCACGCTCAGGAACTGGCTGGCAAATTGGCGAGCGTATGTTTCGCGCTGAGGAAGCTGAAGGCAATCACCTCGAAGGAAGCGTTGATGTCGGCCTACCACGGACTTTTCGTGTCTCGGGCCACATAATATGTGTATACCATATTATGGTATACTATTCTGGGCAACCGATGCGAATTTGAACTCGGTCTTTGTGGCTCAGAAGAGGGCACTACGAATCATACAGAGGCGCCCTGCACTCTCGTCCTGCCGCTTCCACTTTACCCGGGAAAGGCTGCTCACCATTTATAGCCTTTACATAGTCGATGCACTGACATTCGTAAGGCGTCATAGTCACTATTTTGCTGGTCTGCTCTTCAACCACGATCACGATACCCGCTTTGGTGGAGTCATCCTGAGAGTTCCTCAGCATAGGCTCCATTTCTTCGAACGGAGCCCCATGTCAAGAGTAGTTGCAATATACAACCACTGGGCTTGCCACCTCCAAAATGTGTGCAGTTTGAACACTCCTTTGAAAGAATTTCGTCGTGGTGTTAAATCCTATCTAATAAATAAAGAACTGTACTCGATGGGTGACTACTTTAATTCAAGACATAGTTGAGTAAGATAATAGTTGACAACTCACCAATTTTGTTTACCTTTACTTAGACGCTTTGCTCAACATGTATATGTATATACTGTGTGATACAGCAAATAAAGTTATATTTATTTATTTATTTATTTATTTAATCTGGACAATCCTAGAAAATTTCATCACATTCGGATGAAAAATGTAAGTGAGTAGATGTATGTGATTGGATTAAAAAAATGCTTAGCCTCGGCTGGGATTCGAACCCGGGACCCCTGGGGGACAGTTCTAAGCGCTAGCTCTGAGCTATGCTTGCCTAGTGATGCAATGAATAGGATTTGAGATTCTCACAGGGGACCATCCCTCTATGAATGAATCCCTCTATGATGAACCATTCTCTATGATTTTCATAGGGGACCATCTAAACACTACTCTGTAACATCCCTGAAAATTTCATTGAAATCGGATGGAACATGTAGAAGTTATGGCCGTTACAATTAATTCACGTTTACGCATGCGCAGTCGCTTCTATCAGTCCGAGGATGATGATTTTCATAGGGAACCGTCCACATACCAACCCGCACAATCCCTGAAAATTTCATCGAAATCGGATGGGAATAAATTGTAGAAGTTATGGCTGTGGCAAGTATTTCTTGACAGACACACAGACACACAGATACGGAACCAAAATTGTTCAAAAAGGTCTAAAACGCAAAACGCGAGTGAAAATTTTGATTTTGGATAAATTTTTTTTTCGTCCTTGAAAAGTGAAAACAAAGCTTCCGCTACCTTGGTAGACTCGGAAGCAAAAATTCTCAAGATCAAAATTTCTACTCGCGTCTTACGTGTACTTTTACCCCGTACTTTCACCCCTGTTTTTCGTTACTCACCTACCTGTTTCTCGGCTGATATTAGAAATAGCAACTTGATTTTTTAAATTTTGACAAGGTTTTTACATCAACTATTGAACAAGTAAGGATAAGAAATTATATTGAAACCTATTTTTATTATATTGAACAAGTTTGGATAAAAAGTCCAACAAAAACATGGCTAGAATAAAAAGTTTAAAAAAAAAATCATAGGTAAACATTAAAAGTATATAAAAATGGTTTTGCTATATTTTCTCTATTAAAAATAATAATTGCACAATAGAGTTAAAACTTCCTCGGTAGCTGTACGAAGTTGAGGTAAGATGGAGGTAAATCATGAAGATATGAATATATCAAACAGGAACAGGTACAGAAAAGGTATGAAATTAGTACTGACTCATGAACCCCCTTAATTACAGGTACCTACAGGTGCAGGATGGAGCTGTTGCACCAAACATTGATGAACTAAGGTTCTAATGTTGACACTATGAACTTATCGCGATGAGAGCGAAAAAAATGCTGTGTCAAACGAAGCTAGTTTGCGAGGGAAGCTCGTTGTTTTTTAAATTGTACATGGGTAGGTTCTTGAAAGATAGTTTTATACACTCATTATATCATTAACAGGCCTCTCGCGACCAATCAGATGACACCACTGTCCATGTAGGTCCTCAATTCCGGGCTCACCGCGTCTTTGAATTTGTCGGATTTGAAAATTTCCGGGTTGTAGGCCGCCACGTACTCCGCCTCTCGACTGATCTTGTCCATGTCCAGGGCTTCCGTGGTGTCAGCTGATACGACGGGATACACACAAGTCAGCACCTGAAAATGAAAATCTCACTGATTATGATTGACTTCATACCGAAATAACTAGCCGACCTCGAAAGAGATGATCGCAAACCACTAAAATGCTGCATAATTATTACACAAAGGTTTATTATTTTCCTTTAGGTTTATTATTTTCCTTTATAGATCACTAATTATTACACAAAGGTTTATTGTTTTCCTGTATAGATCACTCGTCTGCAAAGATCACAGCTTTGCCATTGTCACTATTTTGCTTCCAAGTTTACCAAGGTAGCCGAAGCTTTGTTTTCTGTTTTCAAGGAAAAAAAAGTTCTCCAAAATCGAAATTTCCATTCGCGTTTTACGTTTCAGACCTTCCTGAACAATTCTGGTTCCGTGTCCGTCTGTCTGTGTGTGTCATTTGAACAGCATTTCAAATTCGAGTCTCCCATGCAGCTACAAATAATGTTATGGTGGATTATGAGTGGGGAAGGGGGGAGAGTCCACAATTTCTTAGTACTCAAAATACCAACTAAATTACATTGAGTGAAACAGTTTTATGCAGGAGGAAGGGAAATGAAAATGCAAGTTTTATCGCTTACAAACAGGTTTAAGTTGACCTAATGCTTGTATAATGGGACGTCCCCTGGAATGCAGGCATTACTTAACAATATGTTTAGCCATCACCTTGAATTTTCCGTGAGATCGATATTAACACATTCAATGCGGATGTCTTCATATGATACAAAGTGAACTCCCCCGTGTGCGGGCGTCTTCATTTGATACACAACTGCCAGTAGAGTGCTCCTAACTAAAAACGCTCGCATATCGTGAATGGCTCTAGAATGACGGGAGTTGTCTTGTTCGCTTCATTAGATCACCAGGAACCCACTAGAGTTCGCCGTTTTCACCTATCGAGTCAGGAACAACCACAATCTTAGTTGAAAGTGTGATAAGGGATCCAGGCCATCTGTTCCCGCCACAGTGCTTGGTGGCGTTTTCGGTTACGCATTGAACGTGTTAAATATAAAAAAAATATCAAATTCAAAAATATCGAATAGTAAATTATCGATACTAAAATATCGATTATCTGTACGAAACTATTGACGTTTTGAAACATTGGGTATCGATAGGCGGCGGTTTAGACAACGTAGTCCTCCCGTCAAAACGTCGATTTTGTTTTAAAAAATTCACGTTTTTCCGCGTTCAAACACAACTTTCTCCCCTAAATTTAATAGTAAAATATTTTATGATAAACCACTGGAAAGCTGAGATCTTTGTGTAGTTTTTGGTGCTGAGGTACGTGAAAAACCATTCGGAAGTATACCCTTAACAACCAAACGAAAAAATAAGACATTTTGCCAATTTGGCAAAATTTGCTTTGCGAGTGGATTTTTCACCCATCAGGATCGGAAAAATGATTTTTTTTGTAGGCTCTGGAAGATGGGAAATTTGACGCTCTTTCCAAGGGTGCCCTTATTTTTACATGTTTACGGTAAATTAAGGTCAAAAACAGAAGAAAATCTTAAAATGGGAAACATTTGGAAAAACAAGGGGATAAAATAAAATTATTGCTACGAGATTCCTACTTGAATTAGTATCAGAATCGACTCTCGAAGTTTTCCGGTATTTAACAACATCAGACACCCAGTAGGTATAAAAAAATACAATTTTGAAATAAAAGTGGTGAATAATGGAATAAATAAATACCGTGAAAGCGAAATAGTCGAGGCGGTCTATCTCGGATTTGATGTCTTCTAGGGATGGGGCTTCTTCAGCGTTGCCGTAAAATTCAAGCGTGGAAACGAGTGATTGGTGGTAGGTCTCCAAAGCCAGGTTGAAATGCTCTCGGCGTTCGTCGGGTTTGATGCTGCTGTACATGAAATAGATGATGTCCCAGGCGTACGAGTTGTAGTGGCACAGTTGAAAATCTATGAATCTTCAAAACAATAGGTAGCTCGTTTAACGTACATGCAATGACTATGAACAAGTAAATACATTTGTTAAAATGAAGTACCTACTCTAACAGCATAGCAGGAGATAATTTTGAGGACTTTACATTAGTTACAGTTTTTTCAAAAATTCCACTAAGAATACGGACTGAGAATCGTGGAGCACACAGCATAAGGTACAATATTCTCTAAAGAGTTTTTCTGGGGTAATAACTTCAAAATATTTCGGAGGTCCATAATGGCTCTTGGTGGTGGATTCCACATCTTACAACATTTTTTGTTGCTAATTAGTTGTAGATAGACCCCTGAAGTTCGCTCAGCCTACGACACAATTAAAAGAGATAAGCTCTATGAAGCCATGAATTTGTTTCAGATTCCGCTCAAACTCGTCAGAATGGTTGAAGTAACGATGCAGCACTCTGCCTGCTCCGTGAGAGTTCAAGGTTTGCAGACCCCTAGTATCCCGACGAGGAATGGATTGCGCCAGGGTGATGCCCTGTCATGCCTTTTGTTCAACTTGGCTCTTGATAAGGTCGTTCGGGATGCAGGAATCCAAACTAGAGGAACTATATTCTATAAGTCTGTCCAAATATTAGCCTACGCCGATGATATTGATTTGGTGGCCCGCAGCGAAGGAGATCTAAGGCGAGCATTTGCCTCACTTCTTGAGGGTGCTAAAGCCATGGGCCTGTATGTCAATGAAGGCAAGACCAAGTACATGACTACCAAAACTACAGGACAAACAAATACTAATTTCGAAGTGGGTAACTACCATATTCAAAAGGTTGACAGCTTCGTTTACCTAGGCTCCCTCATATCTGCAGATGGGGATCCCATGCCAGAAATAAAGAATAGATTGGCAGCTGTCAACAAGTGCTATTGGGGCCTCGTGAAGTATCTAAAGTCACGCCTCTTGACTCACCAAGTGAAATGTGAACTGTACCAAACCCTGATTCGTCCAGTGCTGACCTATGGGTCTGAAACGTGGACATTGGGTAGGCAAGGAGAATTCATGCTCGGAACCTTCGAAAGAAGGATTCTGAGGAGAATTTTCGGTGCAGTGTATGAAGGTGGAGTCTGGAGGAGAAGAAGGAACTCTGAGCTGTACGAGCTGTACAGGGATGTGGATGTAGTCAGATTTGTTAAACTTGGTCGTCTCCGCTGGGCTGGTCATGTCGTTCGCATGACTGAGGACAATCCAGTGAAAAAAGTTTTCCTCGGGAAACCGGGAGGAACCCGAGGATGAGGAAGACCACGACTGCGATGGGTTGACGAGGTCGAAGAGGACGTGGCGCGTGCGGGATTCTGGGACTGGAAAACGCGGGCTGCTGGACGTAAAGACTGGAGGAAGGTTCTTGAGCAGGCTAAGGCCCACTCTGGGCTGTAACGCCAGCAAAGAAGAAGAAGAAGACCCCTGAAGTTGCGCCTCCCAGTATAAAGGAGACCTGATTCTTCAACAATATTGCTCAGAAGTAATTTTGCGCAGTAATAGTGTAAACAGTTAGGAGTACCTTTACCTGACAGCGATGGGTTCCGTCGCGTCCAGAGGGCTGTATTTGAACATGAGGTTGGCGATCCACATGTCACCGTGATTCAGTACGACGTACGTGTCTTCGTTCACTTTGGCCAGCTCTTGAAGTCTTCCGATGGAGCCTTCGATGTCATCCGCGATCCTGACTGAAGTTTCCTTCCTGACGGTGGAAACGAAATTTTAAGCGAATGACATCAAAGTAAAACATATTGTTAAGTAATGCATGCATTCCAGGGGACGTCCCATTGGAAAAGCATTAGGTCAATTTGAATCAGTTGGAAAGCGATAAAACAGTTTATTTTTATTTATTTAGTATTTTAGGCAACAAATAGTGTCCCCTCCCTCACCTTTATCCACCATAACATTTCTAGCGGTGTGGGAGCCTCGAATTTGAAGAACATTCTAAAATCCATGATCTACGATACCCAACGTGCAAATTCGAGTTCCCCCCCCCCCACCAATGGTGCCAGTCTGGCACCAAAGCGGAAATACGACGAAACGATGAACTTTTATCTATTAGTTTTGATAGACAGTCCGTTGAAGTTCACATCCGTGTTCAAGGCGAATCACAAAAAAATAAACTACGAAATATGCGGTTTATGGTGTCCCGGCACCATGGTGGCACCACTATTAGTTCCATGGTGGTACAGAGAAAATTCATGAAAATCTGGAGGTATAATGAGAATTTTTCATCAAATTTCAAAGCTTAGGTACAATAATTAAGTTATAAAGAAACCGAAATATTGAAAAATTGGATATTTTTTGAATATTATCTCCTTCAGCCCAGATCGATCGCATAAGGAGCGGGTTGCTTTACAGGCGAGTGATCTGTACATAAAAATAATCAACAATTGTGTAATAAATTGCAGCGTTTTTATTTATTTTTTAAACACATATTTTCATATTTTCATCATTTGATTGAGGAGCAATTTTTTGTAGTTTCCTCTTTAGTCCAAAGGAAAATTTTTTGAATTCAGGTTATTCAATAATTATTAGTTTAAAATCCGGGTGGTTTTCACTCCACTCTATTGGGAGTGAAATCTCATTTCACTTTCGTCCGAACGGAGCGCTGTTATCGTATTTGCTCCATCAGCAGTCTGTATACGCAAGGAACCGTTACCACTTAACAAAGCCCGGGGTACAGAGGGATAAATATACTCTGGCGAAGGCAGAAGTGTC
This sequence comes from Apolygus lucorum, assembly GCA_009739505.2. NCBI lineage: Eukaryota > Metazoa > Arthropoda > Insecta > Hemiptera > Miridae > Apolygus > Apolygus lucorum. The sequence continues at coordinate 2,452,926 of CM019182.2, forward strand.
GAAAAAAAAGTATGTTCGAAAAAATAAAACCCCTTCCGCACACACCGATCCGTCCGAAACTGACACCCGCTGAAGAACCGGGAAACGTCCCACAGTCGCGCGACATCCTGGAAATCCTTCCGTTCAACAAACAAACAGAACAGAACAGAACAAATAGGGGGCTAAGCAAATAGATGTTGGCAACTACAAGCAATCGGACGGTTGAAGGGCTCACTCTTCAGCAGCCCTTCCACCCCAAATCCAACATTCGGGCGACTTCGCACACAACTGAATTAATTTCCTGGTAAAGAGCGGAGGAGAAGTGATTTCCATTAGTGGTTCTTCGAAACCAATCCGATTCCTGTTGTATCAGGTAGTGAGCGAACCGGGACACGAATAATCCAAACAGTACGATTCGAAATAACTACAGGTGGATTCACTTCTGGCTCATCGTTTTCAATAATGAACATTACATGAGCATCCCAATTAGAATTTCAACTATAAGAATAGTGAGTAAGTAACATTAAATGTTGGGAAATTTTACCATTTTCATCGTGTGATTGAACTTTTGAGATAATAATAATAATAATAATAATATTTATTTATTAGTGATATATAAATACAGGCAATTTGCCTAGTTACATTGATATCACAGGTCAAAAATTACAGGTCAAAATAACAATGAAAGATAACAAGTAAGGTAACTATTCCAGATATACATGTGAAGGATAATATTCTCAATGGGCCTACCAAGTCTGGTCTCCTAGCGGTTCATCCTGTCTACGAAATCCATATTATTGCGGGAAGGTGTTTTGCTATTTTGAGTCAGGCACAGTGTTGCCAACAAGCGGCTACCAAAACCCCCTGAGCCAACCTCGAAAAACCCCCGAATCCCCCCGAAAAAGAAAAACCCTAAAACTTAAGGATGAAATAACAATATCAATGAATACAATGCAATTTTTTTTTTTTTTTTTTAGTAGTAGATTGTAATTCATTAATGATTTGAGGGCGGAGTGGATCTTGAAGACAATGCAATTATTGTATTAGCGATATAAGTTTCAGGTCATACAGGTTTTGAAAAAAACATTAAAAACATTTTTAAAATAAACTAGTTTCTTCAGGTAGGGTACTTTTTTGTACAAAAAATCAAAATGTCAAACAGTGAGGTCGCATTCGACTCCCATCTCCAAAACCTTCTCAATTTCTTCAAAACTTCAAGTTTGCTAATAGTAACGAGCGTGAACGGACGAATAAACTTCATGAATTTATCAAAGTGTGTGCTTGCGAAAGATCAAAGATCGAAAAAAGTTTGTCCTCCAAAACTCCAAAATTATAGCCCCATTGAGCCCACGATAGACATTGGTAAATACGGTGAAGTTTTTCACTCCATTGAATATATATATTACCTGCTGCTATTTTAATTGCTGATTCATTTTTATTCTACCCAAATCCCTCCGACTCGTCGGTAAAAACCCCCCAAAAAAAACCCCAAAAGATTTCTCCCCCCAAAATCCCCCCGTCAAGAAAAAAACCCCCAAATTTGGGGGGGGGAAACCCCCAACTTGGCAAAACTGGTCAGGCAGTACTAGACTAGTGCAGTACTCCGCCATCTTGTTTTTACCAAAGAGGAGAGATGTACAGTTAATTTTCTAACGAGGAAGTCCGCGGCCCAGTTTTATTGTTTTTATCAAGTTTCTCTTCATTATATTGGTTTTTCACAATCTTGGATAATTTGTGAAGTTATTGTCACCCCTTTGTTCACATACATATTGTTATTAACTTTCACTCCCTTGCTTAGCTTCTCTGTCACGCTTCTTTGCTTCAACACGCGGATGCATCCCCCTTTAAATGTTCCAAATGTGTCATGGAAGATATCCAACTCCGAGTTAATCGCAGAGACCTGGTTGAAAGCGATTAGCAACCGTTGGTGCAATGAGTTTCGGTACGCTACTGTACGGCTGATGTCGGATCAAACAGATCTGTCTGCCGACTGCAAAAAGAGCGCACTCGTATCGGAATGCTGGCCAGTGACTCTGGTGAGTCCGTCCCACCTTTCAACACTTTGTACAGGAAGGCCAGATCCGACCATTGGCGACGAACTACCAAGGGAACCAACTCGAAGTTTTGCAGAGTACAGCGTAGTTTGCCCTGGAATTATATGTTTCCGAGTCCTTGTATTCCAGGTACCTCGCAAATCGTTTCTGGATTTTTTCAAGTTGAGAGATATATTTCTCTTGTGAAGGGCCCCATATTTCACTTGAGAACTCCAACTGAGCACGCACAAGCAGGGGCGTCTGGTGAGAATATTCGTGAGGCAAACAGCTTGGCCAGTCACAGGGGAATAAACAATAATGAAAAACGCTGCAAATTATTACACAAAGGTCCATTATTTTTCTGAAGATCAAGCGTCAGCTTTACCCTTGTCACTACCTACCAATCATGTTTTCGCTTCATAATGTTGTTTATTTAGATGAAATAAACCTTTCACACTCCATTTGAAGAAATAAAGAATTCCTTGGTTTAGAAATTTGATTACAGGTTGATTAAGGAAACAAAACATGCACAACCCAAAGAAACGAACAGTGATTGCATTTTGGTCAGCTGAAATTTGTAAGGTAATAAGGCCTATTTTGCGATTCACACTCGTGTTTCTAATTTATCGTAAGTTCAACCTTCAAGTTCTCATAGAGAGCTAACAGTTTATCCTATAAAGCTCTGGGTGGGTTCATTCGATTCTAAAAATTCAATGGTACCTATCTCAAATTGGTGAAAAAATAATACCCTCATAACGAGAGTTTTCGTGAGAGGAAGCCTTAAGAAGTTATAGCCCTAATGTTTCACCGCTCAGAATAAAGACTGACATTAACCAAAACCTTCGGGGCACAAGTAGAACCTCAACTGGAGCTCTTATACCAAATTTCATCAAAATCGGTCCATGATAGTAATCAACGAAAGTTCCGCGGACGGACGGATTTTTTATTTTCGATTTTCAAAATATACGTAGTAGCTACCTACCTCATACGTAAACCATCGAATTTTGAGGGGGTTCAACATTTTTTTCTTGAAATAATAAACCAAAAAAGGGAGACTCTGAATTTAAACCTCATAATATGAGTTTAACATCATATTATGATGTTAAACCTCCTTTATACAATATGCAATTATTTCCAAGTAGGTACCCATCAACAAGAAAAACGATTAGGTACGGTGAAATGTACAGTAAAATCGGGAACCAGTCAGCGACAGGTAGCCGCTATTTGCGGTGGCGAAAAAATTAAGTTTTTCTTCCTTGAGATGAAGTGGTTGGATGGATATGTTATGTCTTGCCATGCATGGGTTAATTAGTATCCATGGCTCATCTTCCAAGTTTCTCTGCTTTCAAGGTCACGAAACAGTTCCTTGACTGTTTGCTATGGCTGATAGTGAGGTAGTGGGGGTATGGTAATACTTGACACCGCGATGACCCCCCGCCTACCCGCCGATCTTTGCCTCTCACTCTAAACAGTCCCGAAAAATTCATTTTCTTGAACTGCTTGCCTTGCATCGCTTTGCCCCTCGCTAGTTCGCTTATCATCCGCAATCATCTACATTACCGACCTCTCCAAGTCTCTGGTGTGTTGCGGGCTAGTATCCAAGGCAAAATACGTACTTTCTTATTCCATTCTCCTATTTCATCTAATTTACTTGGTAATAATGAAAAAGTCCCTAAATTATGTTAAAATTTTCCAAAATTGGCTATTATATTACTTGCAAAAACCTGGAATGGGAGCATCTCAACAAAAATTAATTTATTCATTTTGCTTATTTTTAGTAAGGCAAACAGTGTTTGCTATGTTTGCCTGGAGGAGGCGCCACTGCGCACAAGCGAATGATACGAACATTTGATCGTAGCAACGTCATTCGGGTTTCTCGAGTTCCGTACCACGAAGCCCAGCATACCAGAGGCCTGGCTGACATGTTGTTTAAAGGTAAGGGCAGAGTCGAATATCACCCCCAGATCGCGCACTTTACGGACTCAAGCAGACGAATGGCCCTCGATGTTGCAGTGGTAGGTGATCGTGGTTGGTTTCTGGGTACATAACATTGCCATACATTTATCGATATTTAAGGGAAGTCGGTTTTTCCTGCTCCAGTCACGAATCCGTTCCAGATCCCCTTGTAGAAGCAACTGAGATGACAAATCCACTATTCGTCGGAAAATTTTCACATTATCAGCATATAATATATGATGATATGGAAGATATCATCCATCATTCGAAAAATTTCACATCATCAGCATATAATATATCTTTCATATTGTCTATGAATATTAGAAAAAGTAATGGAAGATAATCTTCTATGCATCGTATGATCTATAAAATCGGGTTACGGGTACGAGGAAGCCATGTGCCACATCCACTTGGCAATTCTCAACATGTTGCGTATACACTCTCAACCTTCTCAACCTGTCCAGTTTACAGGAAGGACTGTTTCAATTTATTGTAATAATAAACATAATTACATAAATGATGCCCGGAAAGAAATTTTAGGACAAACGCTGCAAATTATTACACAAAGGTTTATTTTTTTCAGTGTAGATCACTCGCCTGCAAAGAAAACCTACCAACCATATTTTTGATTCAAAATCAAGTTTATTGTGGAGAAATAAACTGTTCACATTCAATTCGAAGAGATGAAGAGTTGTGGGTGCCTTCACAAGGAAATTTAGGAAATTTGATTACTGGTTGCTAAGGACGTATAACTGAGTAGGTACAACTCGAAGAAACGAACAAAGATCTCATTTTGTCCAGCTAAAATTTTAACGGAGATTAGGCCTCTTTTGCGATTCACACTCGTGTTTCTGATTTATCGTAAGTCCAACCCTTAAATTCTCGTAGGGAACGAACGATTTGCCCTACAGGGCTCCGCGTGGTCTCAAAAAATTCTAAAAATTCTATACTATCTTAATTTGATGAAGAAACAATAAGTACCTTTATATCAAAAATTTTTGAGTAAGGGCTTTTGAAAATTTCAGCCCTTACTTTTCTGTCCTTAGAAGTGACTGACATCAACCAAAAGCTTTGGGGCACAACTAGACCCCAAATGGAGCCCATATACCAAATTCCATCAAAGTCGGTACATGGTAACTAAGGCGAGTGCCGCGTACGGCGGACGGCGTACGGACGGATTGTGGTTAATTATTTTCAATAATGAACCTTTGGAATCGACCAAGAAAACAATTTTTAACCCCCCTCCCCCCCCCCCTCAAAATTTGTTACGTTTCAAGGTACGTAGAATTTTGGCCGTCTGCCCGCCGTGCGCGGCACTTTCCTTAGTTAGCATTGACCGATTTGGTTCAAATTTGGTATGTGGGCTCGATTTGGGGTCTAGTTGTGCCGCGAAGCTTTTGGTTGATGTCAGTCACTTCTCAGGGCTGAAAATAGGGTTAAAATTTGAAAAACGCACTAGCTCAAAAACTTTTGATGTAAAAAAGTATTGTTTTCTGTTCAATTTTAAATAGTATTGAATTTTAAGAATCGAATGAGATCACCCAGAGCTCTGTTGGACCAACCGTTCGCACCACATGAAAATTTATAGGTCGGTCTGCCGATAAATAAGAAACACGAGTGTGAATCGCTAAAGAGGCCTAATCTTCGTTGAAATGTTAGCTGACCAAAATGCGACCGCTGTTCGTTTCCTTGAGTAGTACTCAGTTTTGTTTCCTTAGCAACCAGTAATGAAATTTCTGTGAAATTTAGGAAGGCACCCGCAACTCCCTACTTTTATATTCGATTTTCGGATTCTACATACCTAATTTGAAACGTAAAACATCCAATTTTGAGTGGGGGGGGGGGGAGGTTCAAAATTGATTAATATCGAATAATAAAGAATTGTTGAAAATAATAAACCAAAATTTAAAATGGGAAAATTGAAAAAAAGGGTTGAAAAATAGGTAGGAGCCTTTTTTTGTTGCAAATTCTTACAGTATGGCAGAATTATATGGCTCACACCATCCATACCTACTTCAATAATGGATCACCAAATCGTCGAATTTCACACCACGAAATTCACAACAATATCCTTCACTAGGAAACGGAAAATCAAAGGTATTAAGAGGTCGAATATGTTCAAACCATGACGAATCCAGTAGACTCACCATTCGGGTGACCAGGACGACGCCATGACGGTGGACGCCTGCGTGAGACCTCCTTTGATGAGTCTGCTCGTGAAGGTGGAGTCGGACGTCATGTACATCGGCTTCAGGTCGTCATTCGAGATCAAACCTTTTGACAAAAGGACCCGCGACATGGCGTGGAAGCGACCCAAACTTTTCAGGACCAGGAGGCAGTGAGGCAGATCCAAGTTGTCCCTCCGGTTGGCCACTCGGAAATTCTCGTACTAGAACAAAAAAAAAAAAAAAAAACTCCCTGATGAAAAATGAAGTGGCACAACGAAAGAATGAATATTGCCTACGCGTGGTTTCAGAGCGTTATTTTGAGCTCGGAAAAATACTGTTTGTAGGGAGTAAATAAAGTGGGTAACACAAGATCAACACTGGCTTTCCAAACCATATTATTAGGTAGGTACATCAGCAACAACTTTCCCTCGACGTGGTAGCTAATATTGCTAGGAAACTTCTTTTCAAAATTGCCGTACTGATAAAACAGAGCTCCCTTCGTGCAGGATGATTAAATGTGCGAATTTTCTAGGAACTTTTAGAAGAAATGATTCAAATTTACACGCTAAGATTGGACAGTACAGCTTGGTTGAATTTCACTTCGATTCCTGAATGCACCTTGAGCATATACCTAGACATGAAAAAAAAAGGGTTTGCAGATTTTTTCAGAAGCAAATAAAGCGAGCAGGAGAATAAAATGTGCTTGTCCAGAGGTTTCTGTCTTTAATATGCCTTTTTTGTGTTTTCGTATTTTGGCGGCTTTTTAACGTTTCCCGCGGTTTTACTACCACTGTAAGAGGTGAGGTTAGTCGTTAGGTTATCAAAGAAACCGGCGGGAATCGTATTTCTTCTATGTGGAGGCGTGCACAAGTGGTTTCAGTTGCAAAAACGTGGTGCCACAGTCACCGTCTGTCTTTCATCTGCCCTCTGTGAAACGGTAAGAAATCGAATTTTTTTTTTCTTTTTGGTCTCTAGTTCTTGTTTCTATCGAGCTGGTTCCAGCGATATGGTTACACTTCAGCAGAACAGCACCAGAACGCGGGAAAAGCTGAAAAACCTAAGTGCCACCCAGGAACTTGTGTATTTCATCTGCCAGTGATGGTGGCAGATAAAAGACCTTTTGGACAGATGAAAGACTTTTTTCAAGTTGTTAATCATTTAATTTGAATTTTCCCTTGCAATTTAAAAACTTTATATTTTTCGACCTCAAAACTGTATTCAGCAAGCGTAAAAAACCCCTGGTACCAAGTTTTGGCTCGAAAAACCGATAAATTGAGATTACTTGGTTACTTTCGGAGGTTTCTAGGTTGCTATCAGAAAAACCGTGTTCCACGTTGGTTTAACCCTTTTCTACACCTGCGTCCCGCCCTGGTTCAATTTTTGGAATAACTCCCAGTTCTCACTCCTCATGGAGATGGGGTTCCGAGTATTCTCCTTTACGCGGAAACCACGCCAATAGGTTTCTTTCGATAGGTTTTCTTCTTTAATTTTTAATTAGATAATTAAGCGTCCCACTGTGTGTTCTTTCGTCGGAATTCAATCAGTATGGTGTGAGGTTATTCCCTGATTTTTGGCAGAACTTGAGTCGAACTTTAAGTTTTCTGAAAAATTGGGATACCGATTGTCCCTTTCTAGGAAAATGAGCCATATATTTGCTCCAAAATGATGTTTGTATTGCTTTAAAACGTTTTAACTCACGTATCTACTTCAAGTTTTTCCAAGTTAGATCTTCCGATATATCGAAATATCGATATATTTTCTCCGATATATCGCAGGTATCGATATCTTATTGACAATATTTCATTTGACCAGTATTTCGATATATTTCATTCGATATGCCATCCCTAGCCCAAGCTCGATAACTCTCGAAATAAAGATATCATTTTTTCAACAATTCAAGATAGTATTGAATTTTTAGAGACCACGCGGAGCTTTGTAGGACAATCTGTTTGCTCTCTACGAGAACTAAAGGGTTGGTCGAGTGTGAAACTTTTATTTCCTCCAAATAAACTTGATTGTAAAGGTGTGAAAGTAAATATGTAGTAGGTGGGCAGTAAGTAGGTACCTATGGTTGGTAGGTAAAAAAAAGCTGTGATCTTTGCAGACGAGTGATCTATACAGGAAAATAGTAAACCTTTGTGAAATAATTTGCAGCTTTTAAACATTATGAGAGCCCGAAACTTGAGATTTTGAAATCGGAAAAGTGGACCTTCCCCACCTTCAGCCATTTCACTGGTGAGTCACCTTCGTATGACCTGTGCGTCACCTGGTGAGTGTAACAACCGCTCATATAATATATGAGCCAATATTCCAATATAATTGGAAGTGCGGTATCAGGTCAGTGAAACGATGAAGATACCACGATGTACTTCACAAGGTAGCAAGAGCATTGTTTTTGCCTTAGGGAGGTGAATCATTTACAACTTACATTTAGGTCCTCGAGTATAATGGTGTCGTAGGGATTGTATCCGATCAGCTCACACCAGAGAATGTCGTTGCGGTCTTGGTACTCATCCATCAGCCGCTTCATGTGGTAAATCACTTCCAGAAATATCTATAATCACATAATTTTTATCACAATATGATCAAAAATGCTTGAAAAAAATGCAGCTTTGGGTGGGCTGCTTGAAATTTTTACACAGAAAATATTGCTATCCAGAGTCTGTATTGCTGTAACTGCCCAAAATCTCGATAGTGAGTGTACATCAGGCATGACCGTCATATTGGTTTATTATTTTCAACATTCTGTTACCACCTTCCCCCCCCCCCCATCATGGGCCCCATTTGGGGTCTAGTTGTGCCCTGAAGCTTTTGGTTGATGTAGGTCACTTCTAAGGGTTGAAATTTTGAAAACGCCCTAACTCAAAAAATTTCGATTTAAAGGTAATGTTTTTTTTTATCACTTGATAGTAATGCATTTTTAGAATTTTTAGAGGACCTGTAGGACAATCTGTTCGCTCCCTACGAGAACTGTTGGAGAAGGGTTGGACTTACGATAAATCTGAAACACGAAAGCGAATCGCAAACAGGCCTAATCTCCGTTCAAATTTTAGCTGACCGAAATGCGATTGATGTTTTTCTTCATGTTGGTACGAGGTAACAATGGCAAAGCCGTGTTCTTTGCAGACGAGTGATCTATATAGAAAAATAATAAATTTTTGTGTAATAATTTGCAGCGTTTGTATTATTATTTTGGATTGGGATTACTTATGGAATCTAAAGGAGGGAAATGTATTTCCAAAGCTCGAAAACCTAAATATAGAGGTATGTATTTTACTTCAATTTATAATATTTCAGGAGTTTTAGATTCGAATGAGACCATTTGGAATTCCATAGGACCAACAGTTTGCTTAAAATTAATCATAAATACGCTCTGCAATTTCAAATCCGTCCACTTGGTTTTGCCAGGAGTCGAGGCCTTTTCGGTGAATTTCCCATGTCTCCTTTAGGAAACCAACTCTTGGACAAAGATTCTCGCAGATTATGGACTCGGGATGCCACCATGGTGGGCGGGTCCGGGCGGGGCTGGGATTCTCCCCGGCCCCGCACCGCGTGCTGAGGTGCTCCCTGCCACACAAGGGGTAGGTAGGGTGGAGTGGGGTAAATGTGGAAATGGGGCAAATGCGGAAATGGTTTTGAAAATGACGCCATTTGAGCGCCTTGCCTCAGAAACCTTCTCAATGTGTACCCAGTTATGTTGGTAACCCTTACCTGTCGGAAAAGGCGGGCTCTCGCCAGTCAGCTGCTTATTCCTAACGTTATCCTGACTCACTAGTGATTAGCTCTTCAGACGAGTGGCGGGTTTTTGCCAAGAAATAAGTTTTCCATAAGGTGCAGTGGGGCAGTAACGTCTGTTCCATCTTGAAACTTCTTGGACAAAAATTGGAGATGAACCTTTAAAAATACACATTTTGTTTCCTACACGTTGAATTTCTTCATTTTCCTCCCCCAATTTCGAAATCAGGCCTCAAGGGAGAATTATTCACTCAAGAAAGAGTCATTTGAAAGATAAAGTGCAAACCAGTTGGCGCAGGAAAGTTAATTTTGGTCATAAAAAAGTGGAGGAGAAAAAAAATTAAATATAGCGTTCTGTTCGTATTGAAATGGGCTTTGTTTGTATTTACCCCATTAATGCAACTAAATCTTTTTAAGAGATTCGCAGGCCGTTTCCGCGTTTGCCCCGATTAGTGGGGCAAATGGGGAAGTCGGTCGGAATTTTAAAAAACACTGTTTGGACCATGAGAAGTAAATCTTTTGTACAATTCGAAGAGCGCATCGTAATTTACGTAAAATAAGCTACTCATTAAAAAAAAGTGAAAATAGCGTTTTTAAAGGAAAGTTACAGAGGATCAAAGTTGAACTATTGACAGTTTGGGTCGCAATTGCCCCACTCCACCCTACCCATATTTTCTTGACAGGAGAATAACACTCTCCCTCTTCCTCCCTCAATAGAATGAAATTTTATTATGTTTATTTTTTTCTATATTAACAATTGCTTTGCACTTTGTGTTTTGGTACGTTAAAACTATTAATTGATTGATCATTTACCAATTAAAGGTTCTAGTTCCACAGTTCGGCGCTAGGATGCAGCAAAAGGCTGAAGAACATTAACTGGCCCTCCCTCGCCCATTCACGATACAGCCTAATTATTATAGTTTATTGTTACACAAATATCGAGCAATGAGAAAGCTGTGGCGTGCACAGTTGGGTGATTTCCCAGTAGCCTATTCCTTTCAGGCAAACACGCTATATAAATGTATGTACAAAATGCGATGAAAATTGTTTCTGCCATTTGGGTGTCATCGGTCCCAGACAAACAGACAAAGATACTTGAATATCAGTACAATTGAAAAGTATAGGAGTTAATTTGGAATCCGCGTGAAATTTGAACAAGAATAGTTATGTTACTACGTAAAAAAATCAATTTACATAGTTCAAAAATGGCTGAAAATCGATGAAAATATTTCTCCAAGAATTCTCTCACCCATACAACTCGACAAATGGAACTTTTTTGAGTACAATGTGTTTGCTTCTTACGCCTCCTGCACGTTACCGCGCTCGTAAATCGGATTTCGTCGGTAACGTATGAGAGTGCGGTACGGTGAGTAGGTATCTTCATTCCGCTATCTGGCCCCCATCTAAATGGGACTTGTGAAGGGCAGCCAAGGGACGGGTAGAAGGGCGAGAGATTTACGCGGAAGCATAAGACCCTCAACCCTCACACAATGAGGCTTCGGAAAAGGCTCCGGCCCTTCTACCCTTTTCCCCATTCTTCCGGAGAGCCCGGAGAGCCGACGACCCTTTGTGAGCTCCTAACAAGTTCTCGACAAGAAAGTTGTCTCAAAGATGACTCCTGATGAGAGCCTATTCAAGGAGATAATATACATAGTGCTGTTAATCCACTTTATGTAGTTGTACAACAAAAAGCTTCGTCAAAGATTTCTCCTCGGACTTGGGTAAGGAGTATTTTCGGAAGATGTTTGTACGGGGTTAAAGGGGGTCTCAGTCGGTCATTGTTCGTTCCACGTTCCGGGTTAGTCTAATCTCTCACGAACCAGCGCTCGGTGGCCCATTCCCAATCCCCACCACCCGTCAGAAGGAGCAACATTGCTACCCACCACCCCCAGTGACTCCCCCATCCCCCACCACTTATCATACCTGGTCAGTAATCATCATAAGTTTTCCCAGTTTTCTCAGGAAATTATCATCCAATTTTCATGTTTCTTGTGGGATTCTTCTTATTTTTATAATCTCTACACCCATGCACTTGTTTAATTCCGAAAGTAAAATTCCAAAATTAAAAAATAAATAAAAAGTTGTACTTAAATTTGAAATTTTCAAGGATTTTCTAAATTTGTAAGTGCATGAAGTTCTTCAGTTCAACGCAACTTCTCCATGCCAATCATTCATCAGGCGCAATAGTGATTAGCTCGGAATACCTCCTACTACCTTTTGCATTATTTTGCTTCCGAGTCTACCTGTTAGGGTATTGCAAGGTACTTAGAGATTGATGTTTTCAGATTAGCTAAGCAACATATCGTCAATGAAATCGGGTGGATACGAGGAAGATATGTGCTGCACCCACTTGGCAAACGGTTTTAATCTAATATTTTAACGGTAACTACAAAGATCGACCCACCAGATTTCTTTTGCGATTCACACTCGTGTTTCTGATTTATGGGAGCAAACGGTTGGCTGGACCTCAGGGTAGTCTTATTCAATTCCAAAAATTCAATACTATTTTAAATTGATGAAAAAACACTGCAAATTATTACACAATGTTTTATTATTTTTATATGGATCACTCGTCTGCAAAGCCAACAACCATCCAACTTGGAGAAAAACATCGATCGTATTTCGGTCAGCTAAAACTTGAACGAAGATTAGGCCTCTTTTGCGATTCACACTCGTGTTTCTGATTTATCGTACGTAAAACCCTTAAATTTTCGTAGCGAGCGAACGGTTTGTCCTACAGAGCTCCGCGTGGTCTCAAAAAGTTCTAAAAATTCTATAGAATTCTAAATTAACTCCTAAATTAATCCTAAAAACAATACCTTTATGTCGAAATTTTTTGAGTTAGGGCGTTTTCGAAATTTCAAAATTCATTTTGGAACCCTTAAAACTGACCTACATCAACCAAAATCTTCGGGGCACAACTAGACCCCAAATGGAGCCTACATACCAAATTTATCAAAAACGGTCAATGCTAAGTGGCAAAAGTGCCGCGTACGGCGGACGGGCGGCCAAATTTTTATTCGATTTTTGGATTCTACGTACCTTGAAACAAATTTGAGGGGGTGTTAAAAAAAATTTTCTTGGTCGATTCCAAAGGTTCATTATTGAAAATAATAAACCAAAACAATACATTTGTGGGCGTGCAGGAATCTGGATAGTTCCTTCCTATTCCGCCAAGTCTGAGTGCAGCACCTACTTACTTCTCCACACACTTGCCATGGAGTTTTGTATAGTATCCATGAACAACAGACGAGGAGAGTTAGCAGGAGAGTTCAAGAGAGAAGTGATTATTGTGAACAGAAGTTTCGGATGGTGGTTGATACTGAAGTATTGTGTTTGATTGCTAATTATTAAACTATTCGTTGAAGTCAGTATTGTGTTTGATTATGGAAGACCTAACATCAGAAGTGGGATTCGATCTCAACAGCTTCACAATGGACGCCACTCAGCTATTTTGTTTGTGTCAAGTTCGAAGAACAGGCATGAGGAAAACATTACAATCGTGAATTCCTTCAAAATGAATCTCAACCGCCCCCACACATTTATAACAAAGGTTTTGAGCTAGAGCGTTTTGTAAATTCCAGCCCTTATTTTTCAACCGTTAGAAGTGACTGACATCAACCAAAAGCTTCTGGGCACAACTAGACTCCAAATGGAGCCCATAAACCAAATTTCATCAAAATCATTCCATGGTAACTAAGGAAAGTGCCGCGTACGGCAGATGGAGAGTTACATTTTTGTTCGACTTTTGGATTCTACGTATCTTGAAACAAAAGCCAACAAATTTTGGGGGGAGTTAATTTTTTTTCATTATTGAAAATAATAAACCAAAAGGAGTCTCTTTTTAACCTTCGTCCGGGTCAATTTTGACCACTAATATTTCAACGTTCCTCCAGAAGGAAATTTTAATTAGAAGTGGATGTCAAGACCATTCTACTTTTTCATGTAAGTAGGTAAGAAGTATCGAAGTCGCACTGGATTTTAGTACAATGGGATTGTAATATCCTGTGATTGTAGTTATCATTATAGCCTATCCCTCCTACCTACTGTGAAGTTACCGAATTTAGTGAATTTCTGTAGTAGATTCCTGACAGACAGACGAGGAAATTCATGTCAGTAAGATTAGATGGGCAGGTGAGTCGTTGATCTTCCTACCTTCGTTTCCACTTTGAAGACGGACCACTCGCTGAGGAGTTTGGCCTGCTCCTCGACCTCGATGATTTTCTTGATGATGGCGAACTTGGTGGTCTCCCGTCCCGAGCCGAGGACGACTCTGAACTTGGCGCGGAGGACGACGCTGCTGTAGTTCTCGCCTTCCTGCACTGCTGGCTCATATTCGGCCGAGATGATCCGACAGACGCTCCGGTCCTTGTCGTGCCTCTTCATGATGGTTTCCAGCCATTCTTTGTCCATCGAATCTAGAAATTGATTCCTTTAGCAAATTTTCAAGGAGAAAATTTTCAAAGAGAAAACTATTCAAATAAAATGTCTTATGCATGGAAGAAAGTCCTAGATGACGTAAAGGGGCGTATTCTCTAATCGTAACCCGAAATTATCGCTTTTATTACTCTGGAATAGCATTGCAATTGGGTTCTAAGACACGAATGAGACTTCGTCAGTAACTTTGCCAATCTTAGCAGCATCTTTGAACTGCAGTGTTGCCAACTGGCTTCCAATAAAAAACCCACAACCACCGGAAAACGCTGAAATTATTACATTACTTATTTACACAATGGTTTATTATTATTTTGCTTTACACGATGGTTTATTATAATTACTTATTTACACAATGGTTTATTATTTTTTCTTTTTCTTTATAGATCACTCGTCTGCAAAGCCACCAACCATCCAACATGAAGAAAAACATAGATCGCATTTCGGTCAGCTATAATTTGAACGGAGATTAGGCCTCTTTTGCGATTCACACTCGTGTTTCTGATTTATCGTACGTAAAACCCTTAAATTCTCGTAGGGAGCGAACGGTTTGTCCTACAGTTCTCCGCGTGGTCTCAAAAAATTCTAAAAAATCTATAGAATCTTAAATTGAAGGAAAAACTTCATACCTAAACCCTTTATATCTACATTTTCTGAGTTAGGGCGTTTTCAAAATTTCAAAATCATTTTTGAACCCTTCGAAGTGACCTACATCAACCAAAATCCTCGGGGCACAACTAGACCCCCAATTGGAGCCTACATACCATTAACAATTTATACTTGGAAAAAATACTTCACTGCTACAATTGATGGTATTGTACATGAATAATTACATGACAGTATTGTATCAGCACTTTCAGCACTCAGCAGTCATGTCCACCTGGCTGCTTGTTATCAGGGTCCGAGATCCGACACCGGACATTGGGGAGAGGGACAAGGTTGAATCACCTTATCCCACAAATGATGGAGGGAGGATTGTGCCTCTTCTGGCTATGCCATCAGTCGACGCTTCTCCTCCCCATGGGTTTCGAGTTCAGCTCCAAGTCCCACGGGGCCCACTTGCTCGAGCCGTGGCACGCCGTCGTGTGGCCGTAGCCCTGAATTTAGACCAGATGAATGATCCTCCTGTTAGGACTCGGGTGGTCATCCACTCCAGGATAAACAGTGGATAACCAGCCCGAATCAGATCCTTGGCTGACTTGCCATGCCATATCCCTCTCCAGGTGATCGTTGCTCCAATCACCTTCAGTTGGTTTCGCTGAATGTTTGCAAGTGCTGCTGCAGCATCTAGTAATGCGTCAACTTCATATTTTTGAATTTTGGAAGCATTGATGTCTGCGAGTGATCTCTGGCCGGAGCCAGAGACCACTGAGACATCAATAATGAAGGCTCCTTTTGGTGTTACCACCAAGAGGTCTGGACGATAACCTCGCTGTCCCAGGTTAAAGTGTGGCTCTAGCCATACTGGCCATCCTTTACGGCGAGCGTAGGCTTCCAGTAGGTTGAGGGCAGAATTGTGACGGGCACACCTGGGTCTTACCACGGCTGGGCAAATCTGGAGCACATGCGAGGCTGTTTCGGGTGTTTGACATCCCATTCGGCATAGATAGCTGCTGCCGGTACGCCTGCCTGCCTCTTGTCCTCCTCACTCCTGTTGGCAGAGAACCAGAATGGACTTTCACCATACCCAACGAGATGGAGACGTTGTGCCCTGACAATTCGACGGTCGATTCTTGATGTCCCATTTTGTTGTTGGAGACTCGTCCCTCCAACCATCATCATTCACCACCATCATCTTTTTTTTTTTTTTTTTCATTTTTGAACCCTTCGAAGTGACCTACATCAACCAAAATCCTCGGGGCACAACTAGACCCCCAAATGGAGCCTACATACCAAATTTCATCAAAATCGGTCAATGCTAAGTGGGGAAAGTGCCGCGTACGGCGGAGTTCTACGTAGGTACCTTGAAATGTAAACCATCGAATTTTGAGGGGGTGCTAAAAAAAAATTTTCTTGGTCGATTCCAAAGGTTCATTGTTGAAAATAATAAACCAAATACGTTAAAACGTCTGCAAAGTTGGTGTGGCAGATAGCTTCCTCGTACCCTTAACCCGATTGTATAGAATATCCGCTGCATTGTTACTAACCTCAAAACATTAATATCTATGGACCTTGCACTAATATATAAGGGGGCCATCTACACGTCAACCCGGACAATCTCTGAATATTTCTTAGAAATCAGATGGAAACGTAGAAGCTATAGCTAAGTATTACGAGGAAATTCACTTTACGCATGCGCACTGGCTACTATCAGTTCCGTGGCGATGATTTTCGTAGGGAATTACCTACACACCAATCTGAATAAACCTGAAAATGCCATCAAATTCGTATGAAAAATATAGTTATGGCTGTTACAAGGATTTGTCAATTGATCAGAAATGAGGTCTTCAGAAATAAAACTTCTCCTTTGCCAAGCTTTCGGTGAATTTATCACTTTCCTCAGGGCTCAAGGATGAGTTACCGTGTGATCATCACATCACGGTAACACATTGATCCATTGAGCCCCGAGGAAGGTGATAAATCCACCGGAATCTCGGCAAAGGAAAAGTTTTATTTCTGAAGACCTCATTGCCGATCAATTGACAAAAAATTGTTTGTAGTTCGGTCATCATATTTGCTGTTACAAGGATTTTACGTTTGCGCATGAGCAGAAAATACTTTCAATTTGAGGGCAATGATTTTCACATGGAACCATCCACATCCCAATCCGCGTAATCCCTGAAAATTCCATCGAAATCAGTAAGTGTGGAAGTTATGCGCTTTGGCTACCATAAATCAGGGAATGATGATGAACCGTACGATCCCAGAATTATTTTTCGAAATCGCATTGAAAATGTAGAAGTTATGGCTGTTACAAGGAAATACACGTTTCTGCGTGCAAATTGGCTACTATCAGTCTGGGGGCATTGATTTTCATAGGGGACCGTCTACACGCCAACCCGCACAACCCCTGAAAATTTTATCGTGATCGGACAATAACTTCGAATAGTGGTACAGATATGTTCGTTACAAAGATTTTATGACAGACAGACAGACACGGAATCAAAATTGCTCAGGAATATCTGAAACGAAAAACGCGAGTGGAAATTTTGATGTTGTAGAACATTTTTTCAACCTTGAAAAGTGAAAAAAAAGCTTCTGCAATGTTGGTAGACTCGGAAGCAAACCCCCTAAATTTTCTCGACCTACCTCTAACTGGATAAATAATTAAAGTTAAAAGAAAATACCTAGCGCCTACTAATTTTGATGAGAAGATAAGTTTTTAGCATCACAATAAGCCTCACAAAATTTCCAACTCCAAGGTCGAACCACCCCAAAAAAACCCTACAACAATCTCCAACGGTCTTTTTCATTTGTTGAAACTTTTATCCAATCATCTACAAAAACCGGAAAACTGGAAATTTTCTGGAGTCGATTTTACAACCGATTACAACAGTCTAGTTTTAACCCCTTGTCTTTCCATTTTTTTCAATTTCAAAATTTTTTTCGTATTTTCGACCTTGTCACTAATATTATCAAAACTACCGTAAAGATGTAAAAAGAAGGGGACTTTTGGAAACGGCGTCAAATTTCTCACCTGTGATCAAACAAATCAGTAAACAAATCACCCTAGCTCGAAAACGATCGAAGTACAGGTAATAGTCCAGTCAAATTAGCAGTTAGGGTTTGCATTAATTCCGGACAAAGCGAAACTTTTATGGGTGACTTGTGGGTGCCTATGGAACATGTTTTTAGTATATTCTACTAGATTCTCCTTGTGCTAACTTTTTGGTGCCCGAAAAACCGCGATTTTTCGGCACTTGTTTCAGTTTTTTGCCTATAACTCGTACACGATGCATCCTACGGAAAATTTTACTCTTTTCTTTATTAAACAGGATAAATTTCTGCGTCGAATGACCACCTGAAACGTTAAGATCGGTTCAGCCGTTTGGCCGAAATCGATCGTTGAAGTTTGGCGATTTTTCCCAAATTGGTTGAAAAATGGGTTACGCTCAAGTTTCAAGGCCTGTACATCAAAAACGGCGTATCCAACCAAAAAATGTCACATAATCAAACTTGTAGAGAATCAAATTTTGTGTAAGAAAAGCATCCCCCCTTCTTCCCCCCTCCCACCCGCCCCTACCAAATGATAGAATAACGAAACAACTTCTGAGTAAACGAAATTATGAGTATTGAAAACGGTGTTGCAATCAAAAAATGTCATATAATCAAAGTGAAACGTCTGTTGTTCAACTTACTAAGGCACTGAGGTACTTGTAATACTAGAAAAGGCGAAAGAAAAAACATTCTCCTGGTCCTAACTTTTTGGTGCCCGAAAAACCGCGATTTTTCGGCACTTGATTCAGTTTTTCGCCTATAACTCGTACACGATGCATCCTACGGAAAATGTTACTCAATCCTTTATTAAACAGGATGAATTTCTGCGTCGAATGACCACCTGAAACGTTAAGATCGGTTCAGCCGTTTGGCCGAAATCGATCGTTGAATTTTGCCGCTTTTTCCCAAATTGGTTGAAAAATGGGTTACGCTCAAGTTTCAAGGCCTGTACATCAAAAACGGCGTATCCAACCAAAAAATGTCACATAATCAAAGTTGTAGAGAATCAAATTTTGTGTAAGAAAAGCATCCCCTCTTCCTCCCCCCCCTCCCACCCGCCCCTACCAAATGATAGAATAACGAAACAACTTCTGAGTAAACGAAATTATGAGTATTGAAAACGGTGTTGCAATCAAAAAATGTCATATAATCAAAGTGAAACGTCTGTTGTTCGACCTAAGGCACTGAAGTACTTATAATAATAGAAAAGGCAAAAGAAAAAACATCTCCTAGATTCTCCTTTTGCTCACTTTTTGGTGCCCGAAAAACCACGATCTTTCGGCACTTGTTCCAGTTTTTCGCCTATAACTCGTACACGATGCATCCTACGGAAAATTTTACTCAATCCTTTATTAAACAAGATGAATTTCTGCGTCGACTGACCACCTTCATTTTTTAGATCGGTTCAGCCGTTTGGCCGAAATCGATCGTTGAAGTTTTGGCGATCAACCAATTTGGGAAACATTGGCAATGTTTCCCAAATTGGTTGATCGCCAAAACTTCAACGATCGATTTCGGCCAAACGGCTGAACCGATCTAAAAAATGAAGGTGGTCAGTCGACGCAGAAATTCATCTTGTTTAATAAAGGATTGAGTAAAATTTTCCGTAGGATGCATCGTGTACGAGTTATAGGCGAAAAACTGGAACAAGTGCCGAAAGATCGTGGTTTTTCGGGCACCAAAAAGTGAGCAAAAGGAGAATCTAGGAGATGTTTTTTCTTTTGCCTTTTCTATTATTATAAGTACTTCAGTGCCTTAGGTCGAACAACAGACGTTTCACTTTGATTATATGACATTTTTTGATTGCAACACCGTTTTCAATACTCATAATTTCGTTTACTCAGAAGTTGTTTCGTTATTCTATCATTTGGTAGGGGCGGGTGGGAGGGGGGGGAGGAAGAGGGGATGCTTTTCTTACACAAAATTTGATTCTCTACAACTTTGATTATGTGACATTTTTTGGTTGGATACGCCGTTTTTGATGTACAGGCCTTGAAACTTGAGCGTAACCCATTTTTCAACCAATTTGGGAAAAAGCGGCAAAATTCAACGATCGATTTCGGCCAAACGGCTGAACCGATCTTAACGTTTCAGGTGGTCATTCGACGCAGAAATTCATCCTGTTTAATAAAGGATTGAGTAACATTTTCCGTAGGATGCATCGTGTACGAGTTATAGGCGAAAAACTGAATCAAGTGCCGAAAAATCGCGGTTTTTCGGGCACCAAAAAGTTAGGACCAGGAGAATGTTTTTTCTTTCGCCTTTTCTAGTATTACAAGTACCTCAGTGCCTTAGTAAGTTGAACAACAGACGTTTCACTTTGATTATATGACATTTTTTTATTGCAACACCGTTTTCAATACTCATAATTTCGTTTACTCAGAAGTTGTTTCGTTATTCTATCATTTGGTAGGGGCGGGTGGGAGGGGGGAGGAAGGGGGGATGCTTTTCTTACACAAAATTTGATTCTCTACAACTTTGATTATGTGACATTTTTTGGTTGGATACGCCGTTTTTGATGTACAGGCCTTGAAACTTGAGCGTAACCCATTTTTCAACCAATTTGGGAAAAATCGCCAAACTTCAACGATCGATTTCGGCCAAACGGCTGAACCGATCTTAACGTTTCAGGTGGTCATTCGACGCAGAAATTCATCGTGTTTAATAAAGGAAAGAGTAAAATTTTCCGTAGGATGCATCGTGTACGAGTTATAGGCAAAAAACTGAAACAAGTGCCGAAAAATCGCGGTTTTTCGGGCACCAAAAAGTTAGCACAAGGAGAATCTAGTAGAATATACTAAAAACATGTTCCATAGGCACCCACAAGTCACCCATAAAAGTTTCGCTTTGTCCGGAATTAATGCAAACCCCCCCCCCCCCCCCCTTTTTTGGCTAATTTGACTGGACTATAATGTTTTTCCACCAATTCAAGATGGAATTGAATTTTGACATTTTATGTCTTTACTTTGGCACATAAACGAAAGAACGTTACGAAAAGCGTCTAAAAATCGGTCATGAAGAAGCATTATTATAATGCTTAGTTTTGACTATAATAGTTAGTTTTGACACTTTATGAATTATGAAAACACACTACAACACAACCCACACAACTTTAACTTCGTCGTGTTCGTAAAAAAAATCGTTCACCATTCGTTGGAAAGCCCTAAATGTACACATAAATTATGTAAAAGAAATACAATTCGGAATGTGTTACAGACTCGTACGCAAGCGTTTTTCAATTCATTTCATAATTCAATGAGACCGCCCAGAGTTCTGTGTAGGTCAAACCGTTCGATCCCGATGAATGAAGAGTTGGACTTGAAAATAAATCAGAAACACGAGTGTGAATAGCAAAGGATTGCCCACTGAAGGAAATAGGCCTGATATCCGTTCACATTTCACCTGATCAATTTCTTTGAATAGAGTTAGCCGGTTAGATTCAAATTTCGTCATGAAGGCACCCACAACTCTCGGATAGCAATATTATTGCTAATGGGTAGTATTATTGAAAAAGCCACGTTACAGCGAGACAGGTGATAGAATAAATCATTGTGTAATAATTTTCAGTTTTCACATTTTCATGTCTTTGCCCTGGCACATAGCACAAAAAACTGTCACGAAATTGCGTAACGAAATTGTGTTACAGTGCCTTTATAATGATTTCCGCTTACAACGACCCCGTTGTTAGGTTTGTTCCTTTTCTACACTTTTTAACCCACAAAAATCGTTCACCACTCGTTGGAAAGCTCTCGATTTAACGAACATTTTCATGTTCTCCATAACATATTGACTATACGAATAGAGGAGCTATGGGCATAACTGTTCTCATATTTTGTTTACAAACTAATGATCGTGAGTGTAGAAGATAATTAATCCGTAATCGTCTATTTTATTGAAATTAGGTACCTACCTCTTAATATTAATAATTGTGTCAATTTGTAACATAATTTGTAACAACAGCAACGCATTGTGAGGTTTGAAAAATACAACAAATAGCTATAGATAGTTATTATTTTAATGATTCGTTTCACATTCTGACAACAACGGAGGGTGGGTTATAAAATCCTATAGTGAGGTAAAAAGCAATAGGTAAAGACATGAAAATGTCCCAATGCGTTGCAGACTCGTATGCAAGCGTTTTTAAATTTTCACTGAATTGCGCTCAACCAATTGCTCTGATTTGTTTCCCCATTTTTTACTAAACCCACAAACTTAGTGTATTTGATCGTGAGTTTGAATTTGGTCCAAAGTTAATCATAAAAAAATCGGATACCTAGCTTTGAGTTGAGGAGAACTCGAGAAAACTTCCATCTCCAACAATAATTTCACTTGGGGATCACAATTAGACCAGCATGTCACAACTCGGTCATTCCAAAAAGAACCAAATACACAGAAAATAGATGAATGGTGTTTTTGGAAAAGGTATTGGAATGTGAAACAAGCTACGTTGCTTCAATGTGAATACTTTGTTGACGAGACTTCATTTTGATAGCCTGTGAACACGAAAATAAAAAAAAACTTTATTTTGTCGAAAATTCGACAAAATAAACGTAAGTAGGTAACTTTAAAATCGTGTTGCTGTTTGTCAATTCGGAAAACTCTCAACATGATCGTGAAAGTCATGTCCTTACTATGGATTTCATTAGTGATAAAGCAACAATATCGATACCTTAAAGCACAAAGGAGCTATGTCCATCCACCTTCCACAGTTTTTTTTTTTAAATTCAGAAAAACTCAAATTCAACAAAACTATTTAGAAGCGATTGACATAGCTAAAAACTCTTGGGCACAACTAAAGAAAGTGTTGCGTACGGCGGACGGGAATTTTTGAATTAAATTATTGGATTTCAAGGAATTTGAAACGTAAAACATCAAAATTTTTAGGTGGGTTTATACAATTTCTTCTCTTGAAAATAATTTACCAAAATTGGTTCATTGAACATAAGTAGGTACTCATGCTGCTAGACCGGTTTGGATTCTTGTTGCCACAAGTACTTTGAAATCTGGGTGAACCCTTCACTTCGTACTCATGATAAGTCGTGGACCTACAGTACTGTACTTCCTACTCGGTGGATTATCATGAGAACTGAACTCACCAGGTGCAGGTGCGGAGGGAGCGATGAGCTCTCGATGGTGAGACGTTCAACTACCGGCAGAGGGGACGCACTGGCAGGCAACTGGGTTATTAATTTTTCTAACAACATTCCAAGGCCTATTTAATAAACGAAGGTGTCCCCCCCGACCTGATGGTTATACATTATTAAACAATCTCAGTTTAACCGATTTTCAGCCATTTTCTGAGGATATTAATTTTTTCAACCCTAATTGGACCATGATGTCACTAGTGTCGCCGAAAATATCTCAGGAACTCCACAGACATAACAAATTTGAGGTAACCAAAATTAAATTGCAATTCTAAATTTAATGAACAGAAAATTATTTGGGGCTCTTGGACGTCTTAGAATAGAATTGTGACGAAAAATTCCAAGGAAATCGATGGAAAGAACGTCTGCTAAGTGGGTGTGGCACATAGCTTCCTCGTATTCATAACCCGATTGTATAGATGATCCGATGCATAGTAGTTAATCTCAAAACACCAATCTCCAAGTACCTTCCACTACCCTCATAGGGGACCATCTACACGCTAATCTGAACAATCCTGAGAAATTTTGTCGAAATTGGATGGAAAATGTAGAAGTTATGGCCGTTACAAGGAATTCACGTTTGCGCATGCGCAGTGGGTGATCGTCACGCGCCCCTCTCGCCTGGGCGGGACCCCCCAGCCCACTGTGACGTCATAAATGGTCGAAACTTTAAAAATTCATAGGAAAAGATTTACACACGCTAAAAGGTCGCGGTTGGTGCCAAAATTCTCAGGATGTAGTCTACTTTCGATTAATAATCTAAAAAAAAATCACGGCGCACCCCCCATTGCTTCCGAGTCTACCAAGGTAGCGGAAGCTTTGTTTTCACTTTTCAAGGTTGAAAAAAAAAGTTCTCCAAAATCAAAATCTCCTCTTGTGTTTTACGTTTCAGACCTTTCTGAACAATTTTAGTTTCGTGTCTGTCTGTCTGTGTGTGTCTGTCATGAAATCCTTGCCACAGCCATAACTTCTACAATTCTCATCCGATTTCGATGACATTTTCAGGGATTGTGCGGGTTGGCGTGTAGATGATCCCAAATGAAAATCAAGGCCTTCAAATTGATAGTAGTCTCTGCGCATGCGCAAACCTTAAATCCTTGTAACAGCCATATCACTTACCTACATTTTTCATCCGAATTTGATGAAATTCTCTGGATTGTTCAGATTGGCGTGTAGATGGTACCCTATGAAAATCATCTCTCCAGACTAATAGTAGCTGCTGCGCATGCGCAAACGTGAAATCCTTGTAACAGCCCTAACTTCTACATTTTCCAACAATATTCAGAGATTGTGCGGGTTGACTTAAAGCCTACCCCTATGAGGGTAGTGCAAGGTACTTAGAGATTGATGTTATGAGAAAAACTACTATGCATCTGATCATCTATACAATCGGGTTGTGGATACGAGGAAGCAATGTGCCACACCCACTTGGCAGACATTTTAAATTGCAATTTAAGTCTAGTTAAACTGGTGACACCTTGGGACAGCTGTGGAATTCGCAAGATGTTTCGGCCATACTAGTGACACCATAGTCCAATTAGGGTCAACAAATAGGAAATCTAATAATGAGGAATTTCACAATGTCGGAATTTCCTATTTTTGACCCCAGAATCGGATTCAGCACCTCGAAAAACCTTTCGCAAAACGGCAAACTTTCAGCCCGAACTTCCAAATTTACGAATAAACAAAATTCGCAAAATTCGAAATTCCGGCGACGTAGTGCACAACTAGATAGTTTTCCGCGTCGAACAAAAAAAGAACCAGGAAAATCGGTTGAGATCTAAGGCCTGGGCAGAGTACACAAGATTTTGTTACACACACACACACACCTACACACACACATACACACACACCTACACACACACCTACACACACACAGACATACACCTATGGTTTTTTTTTCGCGGATTTGGATTCAGAATGGTCTAAAACGGATTACTGTGTGGTTATTTTTTTTCCTGTTGAGTGTTGTCCTCCTTCACCCCAGATCGATCGCATAAAGACGCCCAAGTCTTACTGTGGGACGTCCTAAAAACCGGGAGGATGACGTCATCCTGGAATAGTTCATTTAGGGCCGCTTGAAGCGCTGAGATCGAGAAATCTATAAGTCCCCAGATGCAACATTTCACAAAACCCGTAAAGTTCGAAATCGAAAAACTGAAGAAAAAAATAGAAAAAGCAAGATGGGGAATATTAGGTTTCCTAAACTGTATTCAAATATGGCACAATATTTTGATGGTAATTTTATGATTTTGGGATACTGTTTCTTGTAAATAATACTGTAGTTGCAGATATCGGCCTCTGATACTGATTCTGAAGAACCCAATGTTGCTTTGCTTTGCTGGAAGAACACAAAGCTTCGCTATCTCTGATGAGTTGAATTTTGCTTCCACAATTCCGAAGTATTTTTGGCGGTCAGATCAACAAGAGCAACGAGAAATATTTGAGAAATCGACGAGAAAGAGAAAGAGTTCTCTATCGTGTTTTTGTTTTTGTGGAAAACGTCGAATATCCTGTCGAATTTCCTCATATTATTTGGTAGATACTTGGTAGTTCTGACGACCCACTATGTGCTAGTTCTGGTGAAATCATGTGCTACTCCCAATTGCCTTACTACGCTCTCATCACCTAACCGAACTATATCCCTAATATTTGGTAGGCCACTTTGCTTCCGAGTCTGCCAAGGTAGCAGTTTTAAGTAGAATTTTCACTTTTCAAGGTTAAAAAAGATGTTGCCCAAAATCAAATTATTCACCAGAACTTCCTAAACAATTTTGGTTCCGTGTCTGTCTGTCTGTCATGAAATCCTTGTGATGGGGAAACTATACGAAGTTATTGTCCAACTTCGATGCAATTTTCAGGGATTGTGCGGATTAGAATGTAGATGGTCCCCAATGAAAATCACGGGTTCCAAATTGACAGCAACTTCCTTGTTGCAAATCCTTGTAACAGCTTTAACAACTACATTTTCCAACAATATTCAGAGATTGTGCGGGTTGACGTGTAGATGGTCCCCTATGAGGGTACTGGAAGGTACTTAGAGATTGATGTTATAAGATACACTACTATGCATCAGATCATCTATATAATCGGGTTATGAATACATAATACATTATATATAGTAGCCACTGCGCATGCGCAAACGTGAATTCCTTGTAACAGCCATAACTTCTACATTCCCCATCTGATTTCTATGAAATTTTCAGGGATCATGCAAATTGGGGTGTGGATAGATATGAAAATCATCGTCCCGGAACTGATGGTAGCCGCTGCGCATGCGCAATCGTGAACTTCTTGGTAACAGCTTCTACATTTTCCTTCCGATTTCGAAGAAATATTCAGAATCAATGTATATTCAAAATTGGGTTATGGATACAAGGAAGCTATGTACCGCAGCCACTTGGCAGACTTTTTGTATTCTACGTACCTTGAAAATGTTAAACCGAAAATGCCCAGTTAGTGCTCTGGTGTATACAATTATTTACGAATCATTAGATTTTACTAGTGTAGTTCAGACTAAAGTGTAGACTTTTTTCCGCATAAAGAACTTCCTTGAATAACGATAACAGCCTGTCTCGTTTTCACAGTCAATATTGACCTGACAGGACTGTAGGCCATCAGAAACGGACGTTCATTGAGTGGAGAGAATAAATCACAGGCGTAAGTCAACTTTATCACTCACACGCCAAGTAACTTATCTGTGTGAAGTTGACGAAGGACGTCCCAGTGCGAACTATGCGACACTACAAGTCCTGATTGGGGAGTGAAAAGACTCAGGATGAGCAATTCGACCAACTCAGGCTACTTGTTCCTGGGAAACACAGCGTTCACCAGCTTGATCAGGACGTACGAGACGATACTGACGGCGTCGGTCGCCCTCTACGACTATCCCGAGGTGAATCCGAATTTGCGAGCCGTCAACGTGCCAAGTTCCGAACTCCTGTC
Organism: Apolygus lucorum; assembly: GCA_009739505.2. Lineage (NCBI taxonomy): Eukaryota > Metazoa > Arthropoda > Insecta > Hemiptera > Miridae > Apolygus > Apolygus lucorum. The sequence goes on from CM019182.2 coordinate 2,479,977, forward strand.
TGAGTATGATTTCATAGTCGTGGGAGCAGGATCGGCAGGTAACTATAATAGTTCAATCATCATGAAATATAATAATCGTTTAAAACTGTATTTACATTCCTCACTGTTGAAGATACTCAAGCCCCTTCAGTCCTGACGTCCCATGGGCAGTCATTTCCATGCTCAGAAATACTTGGGAACACAAGATACAGCCCAGGCAAATTAGAGCTAAAACGTTGCAAATTATTTCACAAAGGTTTATTATTTTTCTGTATAGATTACTCGTCTGCAAAGTTAGCTAAAATTTCAACGGAGGTTAGACCTCTTTGGTGATTCACACTCGATTATCGTACGTCTCTGATTCATCAGAGTCATTCATCAGTCTCTGATTTATCGTAAGTCCAACCCTTAAGTTCGCGTGGGGAGCGTACGGTTTGTCATACAGAGCTCAAGGTGGTCCCAAACATTCCTAAAAATGCAATACTACAGGGTGTTTCACGAAAAGGTTACACCCCCCTTCATTTTCGCAAAATACAGCGTAAAAAATTCCAACCAACGCAATTCTTCGTGATTTTTTGTGAGGATCTCAGGAAAAATACTTTTGCGCAAAAAAGTTGAGCGCAATCGTGCGCAATTGACACTAACTTCATTTTTTCAAATGGAACCCCCCCTTTTTTATTACAGATTCGGATTCTACGTCAAATTTCATGAGAAATTCATACCCACATCGATTTGTTTTATTGCGCGCAACCTGGCTTTTTGAACGCTCTAAGTTGCGCAACTCCACAATTGCGCAAAAATTAGGTTTTGGAGAACCCTTAGTGTGGCACATGTTTTTTCATCATTTTTTAACGCTGAATCACAGGGTGTCTACAGTTTTGAGAAAAACCAAGATTTAAGAGGAAAAAATAACATTTCTTTCACGAAAACATCAGTTTTGAGGTCGAAATCATGTTTATTTTTTATTTTCTCGCCTCCTTTTGAACCACGGGCTTGGGGCCGTCTACGGTGGAGTTAAAAATAAAAACTGACAGCATGATCATGCTTGAACTGAATAAAATTACCTAAAAACTCATAACGATTTAAAAAGAGCGATTTTTTCACTAAAAACAACCGAATTTTTGGCCGCTAATTTGAAAAAGTCCTGTCAAATTGAAAAACGGATGACACCATGTGATTTAGCGTTGAAAAATGATGAAAAAACATGTGCCACACTTAGAGTTCTCCAAAACCTAATTTTTGTGCAATTGTTGAGTTGCGCAACTTAGAGCGTTCAAAAAGCCAGGTTGCGCGCAATAAAACAAATCAATGTGGGTATGAATTTCTCATGAAATTTGACGTAGAATCCGAATCTGTAATAAAGAAGGAGGGGTTCCATTTGAAAAAATGAAGTTAGTGCCAATTGCGCACGATTGCGCGCAACTTTTTTGCGCAAAAGTATTTTTCCTGAGATCCTCACAAAAAATCATGAAGAATTGCGTAGGTCGGAATTTTTTACGCTGTATTTTGCGAAAATGAAGGGGGTGTAACCTTTTCGTGAAACACCCTGTATATTAAATTGGTGAAAAAACAATATCTTTATTTTGGGAGTTTTCGACCTAGGGCACACTTGAAATGTTCTTGTGTGAGGTCAGGTCCTCTTCAGAGCTCAATGTATACAGTAATGCATTTTCAACAGTTGGCAGAAGTGTTGGTTTGTCGTTTCTTTTGGCTGTTAACACAAATGGCAGACTTTTCTTTTTCTAACACAAATTTCTTAGACCTATACCTATGGCTACGTAGTAAAAAAAAATGTGGTTGTCAGTTTCACAGTTGAAATAATGTCAGGTATATTAAAGATTTATTTATTTATTTTTAGATTATTATCTTTTAATTCACTTTCATGTTATCAGTGACATGATAGTGTTGTATTCAGTGTTCTATGTGGCTCATCTCAACTCAACAACGTCAAGCATTGAATTTTTGCCGAAACGAAGCTTTGGGTATGTGAGGTTTTTTCTACTATTGATAGTCATTTCTGAGTTAAGTTTTCTCATCCCTCGAATACCGTTGCCTTTCTATAGTAAAAGAACTCTATGTCCTACTTTGTGGACCTCTTTGGGTGGTTAATACGATGCACTTCAATGAAAGGATCAAGTCACATGAATCAAATAGGAACACTTCTGTAACACTACTGAGTTGGAATTGTTCCATCATCGGTTTGTTGGGCAACGACATGAAGATTTGTTCTTATCTACCTAGTTAAATCAGAACCCGAAAGAGCAACTTTTCTAACAGACATGAGTGGACTTATAAAAAAGCTCCTGTTGGTTTCTCTTTTGCACACCTACTGCAGTTTCAGCACCTGCAGGGAAGTCTCTTGAATAGATAGACCCTGACGAGTTTTTTACTTTTTAAATTGTGTACCAATATTAGGTAGGTAGGTACTTCTAATGGAATAAATAAATATTCAAAGATAAGGAACCTAATCCAGGTCATTGTTCCCTCCCGCCTTTCTACAGTCATTATAATTTCATTTAGGATTTTGCGCCCCACTCGTAATGGGGGATGCGCCTTGATTTTTTAAAGATTTTTAATCGAAAGTAGACTACATCCTGAGAATTTTGGCACCAACCACGACCTTCTAGCGTGAGTAGATCTGTTTCTATGATTTTTCAAAGTTTCGACCGTTTATGACGTCACGCGCCCCTCTCGCCTGGGCGGGACCCCCCCCCCCCCGCCAACAGTGACGTCATAAACGGTCGGAACTTTAAAAATTCATAGGAAAAGATTTACACTCGCTAGAAGATCGCGGTTAGTACCAAAATTCTCAGAATGAGGTCTACCTTAGATTAAAAATAACAATAAACTGTTTTTCCTACCCAGGCGCACACCCTATTTGGACCACTAGCCATCACTGCAGTGGAGCCTTTTCCACATTGCCTTATCTAAACATTACCAGTCAGCCATTGTAGAAAAACATATCTATTTCAATATCTCAAATTGACTAAAGTTATCCAAAATTATCTAGTCTATTACTATGAATTCTCAACTATTTTTCAAAAATGTAGTGCAATACATCACAAGCTACTGTGATTCGCTAGAACAAGAAAGTTATTAACACTTTTCTTGGTAATTGGTGTTCTCCACTTCTACCTGCATGCTGTCCATCCTAAGCTCAGGGTAAAAGGAGAATAATTGAGGTGAGAGTTACCTTCTAATAACTACTTACTTTCTGTGATCTTGCTCTTCTGGCTTTACCTGCATCTACATACATATACTAACCTCGGTCGTAGTGTGACATGTCTGGAGCGTACCCTGCTCCTTGGTCTTGGACCTTGGAGGCTTCAAGGGGAGAGTTGGTATCCCGTTCGAAGGTTTCTGTAACATAAACATTCCTACTGCGTGTGGCCGAGCAACAGTTACTCTGACACCTGATTGGTGATTCGAAGGTGCGATTACTTTCGTTCCATCGAATCGCGACTAAGGGAGTGCCCCCCCAGTCTCATTCCAGGCATCGATCCTGTAAGTTTTCATGGAAGATTATTATTTATCTTACCCTCGTGGTTCTAATCCGAAGATCTCATAGGTAATAATATTATTATTATTAGGTATTAATAGATATATTATATCTATTGATTCTTCCCCTCCCCCCAACACATACATAGAAGCCTCATTTCTTATAGGATAATATAACCATCTGTCTTTTCCATATCCAGCTTGTATCTATTCATCATCCCTTGTCCTTGGGTTGGTCTCCATCAAGGAGTAGGTTTTCTAACTAAACGTGTAGTTTCTTTGGGTAGAATATTATATTATCTTCATTCAGATTATTCTCGTTATTTGATTCAATTGTCTACATCCAGAACAATAAGGAACAGGAGGAACTGTACAGATGTAGGCACCTGTTTAACTTTCAAAATTTTTAACACACTAGGAATGTTTTTTTTGCTCCCGAGTCTACCAAGGTCGCGGAAGCCTTGTTTTCACTTTTCAAGGATGAAAAGAAGAAGTTCTCCAAAATCAAAATTTTCACTCGCGTTTTGCGTTTTAGACCTTTGTGAACAATTTTGGTTCCGTGTCTGTCTGTCTGTGCGTCTGTCTGTTTGTGTGTCTGTCTGTCTGTGTGTCTGTCCGTCTGTCATCAATTCCTTGTAACGCGCATAACTATACGAAGTTATTGTCCGATTTCAATGAAATTTTCAGGGATTGTGCGGGTTGGTGTGTAGACGGTCCCCGATGAAAATCATCATCCCCGGACTGATAGAAGCGACTGCGCATGCGCAAACGTGAATTTCCTTGTAACAGCCATAACTTCTACATTTTCCATCCGATTTCAATGACATTTTAAGGGATATTACAGATTAGTATTTAGATGGTCCCCTATGAAAATCGGCACCTTCGAACTGATAGCAGCCACTGCGCATGCGCAAACGTGAATTTCCTTGTAATAGCCATAACTTCTACATTTTCCATCCGATTTCAATGACATTTTAAGGGATATTACAGATTAGTATTTAGATGGTTCCTTATGAAAATCATCATCCCCGGACTGATAGAAGCGACTGCGCATGCGCAAACGTGAATTCCTTGTAACGGCCATAACTTCTACAGTTTCCATCCGATTTCGATGAAATTCTCAGGAATGTTACAGATTAGTATTTAGATGGTCCCCTATGAAAATCATCATCCCCGGACTGATAGTAGCTACTGCGCATGCGCAAACGTAAATTTCCTTGTAACGGCCATACTTTCCACATTTCCTACTTGATTTCGATGAAATTTTGAGGGATTATGCAGATTGGATTTTAGATGGTCCCCTATAAAAACCATCACCCCCGGACTGATAGTAGCCACTGCGCATGCGCAACCGTGAATCTCCTTGTAACGGCCATTCCAAATTTTCTACCCGATTTCGATGAAATTTTCAGGGATTATACGGATTAGATTGTAGATGGTCCCCAATGAATATCAAGGCCTTAAAATTTACAGAAGCCACTGCGCATGCGCATACGTAAAATCCTTGTAACAGCCATAACATTTACATTTTTCATCCGAATTTGATGAAATTTTCTAGGATTGTCCAGATTAGCGTGTAGATGGTCTCCTATGAGGGTAGTGAAAGGTATTTAAAGATTGGTGTTTTGAGATTAACTATTACGCATCGGATCATCTATATAATCAGGTTATGGATACGAGGAAGCTATGTGCCACACCCACTTGGCAGACTTTTTTTTTTTAATGCAAAAAGACTACAGACAGGTATGTCTACAAAACCTGATATCTCAAACAAAAGCAAAAAAAACCCATTTAAAGAAAAACAAAAATGGTGACGAATTTATTCGAGCACTTTTTTCACGACTATTACGTTGAAAATAGAAATATGAGCGACAGCAGTACAGTAGGCGAGAGTGTGGAGGAATTTAATATGTTTCTACGAGTACGTCCCATTTCAAAGGGAACTAAACGTTTGAAGAGGCGCAGGGATTGGATACATCATGTATACATGCTCTCTCTACCTCCAAGTGATTCTGATTTCATTAGGCAATTCGGCTTTGAACGCCGCTTCGAGTAGCGAGACAGATCGATCCAACGGATTGATGGGCCTCGGTGACATCGAGGAAACCGGCTGAAACACCAGGTTCACGCAGTAAACAATGTGGTCTCACAACGTAGTTTCGCCGTCATTTCAAAAACTACGAATATTCCTACAGCAAATCAGATCAATTTTGGGCCATCCAATGTGAAAATTTCCACGTTGAATTTTGTTTTAGAGCTTTTTGTACTATTTTCGTTCCATGAATTGTCGGTCGATGGAGGTTCCTCTCTGAAGTCAATCCTCGTTTTTTTTTTATAAGCATAAAAAAAAAAACATCCTCATATCATCATATTCTCATATCCTTAGAAATCAAAAAATTAAAGCTGTTAATTGGACACTTCCTACCAGAATGCCCTTTCCAACCACTCCGAGAGTTGTTCATGAAATAGGGCAAATTTGTGGGTAAATCCCTTACCTACGTTCATAGGTGAGAATTTAGTGTTTATAATGTGGACACTAAATCACTAATCTATATGAACTTCATATAGATTAATAAATGAAATAATGAGCAAGTATGATGTTGAACTTGGTGATTTCTTTTCCTTCACTTTGGAAAGATAAGCTTGAGGGCTTATGAAGGAAAGATGGAGTAATTTTTACTCGCTCATTTTGCTTCCGAGTCTACCAAGGTAGCGGAAGCTTTGTTTTCACTTTTCAAGGTTTAAAGAAGAAATGTTCTCCTTAATCAAAATTTCCTCGCGCGTTTTACGTTTCAGACCTTCCTGGACAATTTTGTTTCCGTGTCTGTCAGTCATGAAATCCTTGCCACAGCCATATCGCCTACATTTCCCATATGATTTTGATGAAATTTTCAGGAATTATGCGAGTTGGCGTGTAGATGGCCCCCTATGACAATCATTGCCCCCAGACTGATAGTAGCCTCCGCGCATGCGCAAACGTGTATTTCCTTGTTACAGCCATAACTTCTACATTTTCTCATCTGATTTCAATGAAATTTTCAGGAATTGAAGGTAATTGTAATAAAGGTAATAAATTGAGGGTAAAATCGAAAGTGAAGGTATTTTGTGCGCATGCGCAAACTTGAAGTCCTTCTTACAACCATAACTTCTACATTTTCCAACAACAATCAGAGATTATAGATTGGTGTTTTGAGATTAACTACTATGCATCGGATCATCTATATATACAATCGGGTTATGGATACGAGGGAGCTATGTGCCACACCCACTTGGCAGACGGATTGGTGGATTCAGAGAAAATAGCAACGAACAACGATGTAAATAACTCATTGCTTACACTTGGGTGAACATAAGCAGAAACTTCAATCTTATTTTATTCATTCTTATAATATATTATATTCGAGTCCAGCGACCTGGACAACCGAGGAAACCGGGAATACTCAGAGAATTTTACTCTACTGAAAAACTCAGGGAATTAAAATTTTTTCCGAAGAAACCAAGCGCCAAATCTTTTAGTGGGAAGTTACGACAGTCTGAGCAGAAAAAAATCTCGACATTTTCAAACAACCAAGGCGGAAACAAGCCTTTGAAGTGATCATTTCTCTCGAGAAAACCAACGAGTTTCGATGATTTCAACGTTCAGTCTCGACTTTCAGAACAATCGAAGGTGGAAACAAGGCTTTGAAGTGATCATTTCTCTCGAGAAAACCAACGAGTTTCGATGATTTCAACGTTCAGTCTCGACTTTCAGAACAATCGAAGGTGGAAACAAGCCTTTGAAGTGATCATTTCTCTCGAGTAAACCAACAAGTTTCAACGATTTCAACGTACAGTCTCGACTTTTCGAACAATCAAAGGTGAAAACAAGCCTTTGAAGTGGTCATTTCTCTCGAGTAAACCAACAAGTTTCGATCATTTCAACGTACAGTCTCGACTTTCAGAACAATCGAAGGTGGAAACAAGGCTTTGAAGTGATCATTTCTCTCGAGTAAACCAACAAGTTTCGATGATTTCAACGTTCAGTCTCGACTTTTAGAACAATCGAAGGTGGAAACAAGCCTTTGAAGAGGTCTTTTCTCTCGAGTAAACCAACAAGTTTCGATGATTTCAACGTTCAGTCTCGACTTTCAGAACAATCGAAGGTGGAAACAAGGCTTTGAAGTGATCATTTCTCTCGAGAAAACCAACGAGTTTCGATGATTTCAACGTTCAGTCTCGACTTTCAGAACAATCGAAGGTGGAAACAAGCCTTTGAAGTGGTCATTTCTCTCGAGTAAACCAACAAGTTTCGATCATTTCAACGTTCAGTCTCGACTTCAGACGAACCGATGTTTCTTCTTAAAGAATAAAGTTTATTAGAGTTAGTTTGACAAATAGAGTTTGAATAATAAATTATGTAGATAGAAAATCGGTTTTAAAGTCGATTTGTCAACTCTTCAATATTAAAACAGTCAATGAATTAGAAAGAGTAAAATTATTTGGTAAGAGTTATCTCATGTGGTACCTATCTAGGGACTCCTGACAGAAGTGTTGTGATTCACTTTTACATATATATTTATAAATACATAATGCATTGATTTTATAGGCAATGTGGTGGCGAACCGGCTCACTGAAATCAGCGGATGGAACGTCCTTCTTTTGGAGGCAGGATTTGACGAGTCAGTTGTGTCCGATACCCCGTTGTTGAACCCGAATTTGAGGAACAGCATCTATAACTGGAACTACACGAGTGTCTACCAGCCGAATGCTTGTCAAGGTGAGAACAGCTTTTGCACAGAGAGTGATTTGAATCAAATCGTATACAAAGCTTTGATGAATAAAATGTAAATCACTTGGCGATAAAATCTTGGAATCAAGAACCAAACTTGTCCTCTTTCTTCTAGAGAGCTTTGGATATTCCGGAATCAATTTTTATTTATTTATATTATTTTATTTTTTCACCTAAACCTTTTTCCATTTTTCACAACATCAATTTATGGGACTTTAATATAGTATTTTACCTTTTAGTTAAAACTTTGTTATTTCGAATTAGTTAAACCTTTTCACTTAGTGATAAACCATTTTTACTTCCATTTAAAGCATTTTGCTTCCGAGTCTACCAAGGTAGTGGAAACTTTGTTTTCGTTTTTCAAGGTTGAAAAAAAAATTACTCCAAAATGAAAATTTCCTCTCGCGTTTTACGTTTTAGGCCGACATGAACAATTTTGATTCCGTGTCTGTCTGTGCCACACCCATTTGGTAGATGTTTTACTTTCATTTGAAACCTTTTTGACTTTAATTTAGGTAAACCTTTTTTTCGACTTTGAATTTAAGTCAATAAAATTTAAATGATAGTCAAAAAGTTTTAAATAAAAGTTAAAAAAGTCCATTCATGCAGCATGAGTTAGTGGGCGAATTTTCATAGAAATATGATTATGGTTAGTTGCATGTAATTATATAGGGTGTCTCAAGAGTTGTTCCCCCCCCCCCCCTCTACAATCGTTATTTTTGAAGATAGAAAAACTTTTTTTTCAATCTTCATGGTTTTTGCAAGGATCACAAATATGACCTCGTTGCGCACCGCGCAAATTTGGGAGGAGGGAAAGACAATAAAATTTAGGGTTAGAGTTAGCCACCCGAACTAATTAAAATTGCGTCGTACCTAACTCATTAAAATCCGTGGATGCGGATGGAAAAAGAGCGATTTTCTATCAAAAACCACCTAATTTGAGTTGATTACGAAAATGGATACCACCACGTGATTCAGCGTAGAAAAATGATGAAAAATTATGTATCAAACTACTTGGGGTCTACCTTCATCTGCAGCTCAACGAGGTCATATTTGAGATCCTTGCAAAACACCATGAAGATTTTTTAAAAAATCTATCTCCAAAAATAACGATTTTAGAGGGATTGTTGGGGGGGGGGGGGGACAACTCGTGAGACACCCTTTACGATTTTTGGAAAAACTTCAGGGATCGTTTTAGAATGTTTCAAAACGGAATTCAGTGAAAAACATGTCCGAATCGTTGAAAAAAACCCTTCATTTCGGGAGTTTACGAGCAGGGGCACTTTTGAAAATTACAATCCCTTTTTACTAGCCCACTAACTCTCTGTTCATTGGAATAATGAGGAAACTATAATCCTACTGGTAGCTCTTGAAATACCTGAAATTTCTTGCCATATTGTCGACCAAACTAAGTGATTTCCTGAAAAAGTCCCTTTTGTGCTGCATTAGTGAATTAGAAGTACCTACCTACTCATCGCCAATCAACTAGCAGACGAATTTTAACCCATTTTGGGATAACTTTTAATTTTCCAGAGTGGTAGGATTTCATGTCAATATGCGCTGATTCCTGAAATGTTGAATGGCACATTTTGATACGTTCATAACGTTTTAGAATGTTCCATAACGAATTTTTATGATTAAAATTCTTAAAACTTTCCTTACAATTATATTCCTTACCTTAAAAATATGCAATTTTTTTTGCTTCGAAAATACTCTAAAATAGCCCTGTCAATTCATACATTGAACGTAGCATTCGCGAAGGCACTTACAAGTATAATTTTTTTTTTTAGATATATTTATGTTGTTAGGATTTCTATGGGCAGTTTATTGTCAAATTTGCAAACCCGAGAACCCACTGCTACTGACGTAGTGTGCTAAAAACCATGTTTTTTTAATTTTTATTTTATTTTTTAATTTTTTAAATGGCATCAGCCTTTATTAAACCATCAGCCAACAACGGTAAAATGAATTTCAATAATTGTTAATGATCTGTAAACAATATGAAATGAAACAGAATACTATAAAACAGTCTATGGTTTAAAATGGACTCTGTTAAAATAACGCTGCAAATTATTACACATTGGTTTATTATTTTCTATATAGATCACTCGTCTACAAAATCACCATCCATCCAATATAAAAATAAAAATAAAAATAAAAAAAAAAAATCAAAAAAAAAAATAAAAAAATAAAAAATCAAAAAAAAAAATCCAAATCACCAACCATCGATCGCATTTTGGTCAGCTCTAATTTGAACGGGGATTAGGCCTCTTTTGCGATTCACATTCATGTTTTGATTTATATATATATGTATTTCAATTTAAACCCTTAAATTTTCGTAGGGAGCGAACGGTTTGTCCTACAGAGCTCCGCGTGGTCTCAAAAAATTCTAAAAATTCTATAGAATCCTAAATTGAAGGAAAAACAATACCTTTATATCAAAATTTTTTGAGTTAGGGCGTTTTCAAAATTTCAAAATTCATTTTGGAACCCTTAGAAGTGACCTGCATCAACCAAAAGCTTCGGGGCACAACTAGACCCCAAATGGAGCCTACATACCAAATTTCATCAAAATCGGACAATGCTTAGTGGCAAAAGTGCCGCGTATGGCGTACGGCGCACAGTGGGGCCAAATGACCAAAAAGCGGAAAAAAAGTCATTATCTTTTGAACGAATTACTGTATCGTCTTGGGAATGGTTTCATTCGATTCCGAATACGAAAATACATTAGAAAAATATGTTTTCTGACGTTTAAATTTATTATTTTAGTACTAAATCTTGAATTTTGAAAAAAAAAAATGTTACTCAAAGTGGAAAAGCATGTGAAAAAAACAGAAAAGCGGTTTTACAGGCGATGGGTGTGTATTATTTTGTTTTTTTCTTCGTTTCAGAGGTTATAGGATACGATAAAGATGATTGAATTGATGTTTCTTTATATATGTATGTAAATATATATTATATATTTAATTTTGACAACATTTTGAGTGATAAAAACCTCTGAAAATTGGATAGTAAGCGATCGAATATTGGAACGAATCCAAATTAAACGTTTGCTAAATCCGAATAAGAGATTTTCAACGATGACATGTTCTCGGTATGTCACGACAGCACGAACTGACCACATTACTGCGAATGACAATCCGAAGAACCTGGTTTGTTCAAACAGAACCTTGTTGACTCTTAGCAGAAATATTTTACGAAAACGTCGCTATTTACATCATTCTGTTTTCCAATAAAATATGTCTGCCAAATTGGTGTGGCACATGGCTTCCCAGTATCCATAACCCGATTGTATAGATGATCCGACCATTGTAGCCTTAACTTGACTCCGTTACTCTGTAATTGTAGCTAACAGCCCACATAGGGGACATTCTACATGTCAACATTCACAATCCCTGGAAATTTTATCGATTTCGAGAGGAAAATGTAGTAGTTACAACCTTTAGAAGGGTTTTACTCTGAAGCTGCGGTGACGGCAGAGACGTCGTTCTTGGTGTACCTTTAATCACATTTTAACCCACTACATCTAAATTCGGTGAAATACGGCTATGAGAGTTTTACAGCTTCTTGATAATGGTCAGATTTTCAAGAAAAAAAATGAGCCAAACCAAAGGAAGGCGAAGCTCGGTTTTTCCACTCCTCTAAAGTTGTATTTCGCTATAAAAACCCAAATCTGGAGCTAATGTTCAAGCTAAAATGTTATGAAAAAATAATTAGTATTTTTTAGAAATACTACATATATATATCCAACATCATATAATTTTATTTTAATTTTTTGAAACACATAGAACGTGTTAGGAAATTTTCAAATTCCACTCTCAAAGTGCTTAAAATCTCGAAATATCAGGTTTGAGCCCCCATTTAGCAGTGAAAACAATTTTTAAACATTGAAGGTCCTTCACACCCTGATTCTACAGGTAATAGACTTTGAGAAAACCACATTACATTTCTTTTTTAGTCACTTTGCAAAAATGGAGTTTTTTCCACTCCGGCCCCACTGTGCGGCGTACGGCGGACGGACGGCCAAATTTTGGTTTATTATTTTCAATAATGAACCTTTGGAATCGACCAAGAAAAAAAAAATTTTAACACCCCCTCAAAATTTGATGGTTTACGTTTCAAGGTACGTAGAATCCAAAAATCGAATAAAAATTTGGCCGTCCGTCCGCCGTACGCCGTACGCCGTACGCGGCACTTTTGCCACTAAGCATTGACCGATTTTGATGAAATTTGGTATGTAGGCTCCATTTGGGGTCTAGTTGTGCCCCGAAGCTTTTGGTTAATGTAGGTCACTTCTAAGGGTTCCAAAATCAATTTTGAAATTTTGAAAACGCCCTAACTCAAAAAATTTTGATATAAAGGTATTGTTTTTCCTTCAAATTAAGATTCTATAGAATTTTTAGAATTTTTTGAGACCACGCGGAGCTCTGTAGGACAAACCGTTCGCTCCCTACGAAAATTTAAGGGTTTATATTGAAATATATATATATATAAATCAAAACACGAGTGTGAATCGCAAAAGAGGCCTAATCTCCGTTCAAATTAGAGCTGTCCGAAATGCGATCGATGGTTGGTGATTTTGATTTTTTTTAATTTTTTTTTTAATTTTTTTTATTCTATTATTATTATTTTTTTTTTTTTTAATTTTTCTCTTCATATTGGATGGTTGGTGATTTTGTAGGCGAGTGATCTATATAAAAATAATAAACCGTTGTGTAATAATTTGCAGCGTTTTATTTGATTTTTGGATTCTACGTACCTTGAAACGTAAACCATCAAATTTTGAGGGGGTGTTAAAATTTTTTTTTCTTGGTCGATTCTAAAGGTTCATTATTGAAAATAATAAACCAAATAGCATAAATTTCACTATAATATATAGAATATGAAATGATGGTAACCATTGAGAAGGGCAGAGGAATTTCCCGCGAGAGAACCTGAAGCAGGGGTCTTCGTTCTTCTTCCAGTGCTGGGCACGTCAGCAATATGTTCAGTATTGTTTCTTCGGAAGCAGTGCAAAATCGGCAGTTGGAAGATGTTTCCACACCTATCTTATGCAGGTAGGACTTCGTGATACATGTACCACATCGGACTCTTTAAATGCATTTGAAAAATAATCTGGATTTTCCCGTAAAGCTGGAAGACCACGGCTGTTTAGGTGGGTTTGGAAACATGTCACTATAACTTTTACCGGCATGATAGTTTCTATGAAGGGAACTCCATTGAGAATGTGCCGATTTTTTTAAATATCCGTGTTGATCAGAGGGTGGGAAGACGGGCTCCACGGTTTCATCTGCGTTTTTTATGGAATTTTTGGCCAGCTTGTCTGCACATTCGTTTCCGTGAATCCCAATGTGTCCTCTTATCCATACAAAATAGGTTTCCTCGCCGCGATTTTTCAGAACGGATACTTCGGTGAGGATCTTCCTTTCTAAGGCATTTATAAAGGTTCCGGGTCCTATATTTTTCAATTTTTGTAACGCGCTTCGGCAATCTGATATTAACACATTGTGTGTGAAACCATGTGTGTGAGCCATGTAATGTTAGCACTTTTTTCAATATTTTAAATATAATTTCTAAACTATGATAAATTCAATAATTCATATTTAGTATCGTTTTCAAATATGGTAAATTTGCTAGTTAGGGACCAACATGAGCTTAAAAGCAATTAAAAGAGTATAATTTTTTCAAAAAAGTGACATTGTTGTGTTGTGGGTGTGTTTTGAGCCTTTCGCTGGGGAAATTACTTATTTAATTAAAAGTAAAGAGAGAGGAATGTGAAGGAAATGTGACCAGGTTCAATTAGAAACCTTAATCATTCCTGTAGCCATAAAAGTTTTATGACAAATTAATTTTTTTAAACGAAGAAAAAACATCTGGGTAAAATATGGATTTATTTTAATGATAGTGCACAATTTGATAGATATTTGTCTATAGATTTTGATCATTTTCAAAACAAATTGAGTCTTGGAACTTGCACAATTTTATTTACTGAAATTACATAAACGGGAGAAGATCACGAGTTAAACAAACTAAATAATACTAATTTTATAGCAGGCTGATTCTTGGGTCGTTTCACCCATTCCAGGTCATGGGATGGGAGGGTTTCTTATGGGTTTTGAGTTGCTAAAGGGACGTCCCCTGAGACCCCTGTAGAATGTACTCTCGATTATGTAATTTTTCCCCATTATACCGTTCTTTTGTATGTTTATATTCTAGTAGTACAATGATTATGAAGATTCCGCAGCAGTAATTGTCCAATGTTTCAGATCTGAATGGCTTTTGTGATATGGCCAGAGGCAGAGGGATTGGTGGTTCGTCAATTTTCAATGATTTCGTTTGGGTTCGAGGCAACAGAGGCGACTACAACGGATGGGCTGCTCTGGGTAACCACGGCTGGAGTTACAAAGAAGTCCTGCCGTATTTCATCCGAATGGAAGACAACAGAGATGCTTTCGTCAGCAATTCACCGTACCACGGAACTGGAGGGCCCATGACTGTGAGTAGAAGCCCGTACGTCACACCTTTGGCCAGGCTGTACGTCGACGCTGCCGAAGAAATGGGGTACCCCAACGTGGATGTGGATGGAGAATCCCAAGTTGGGTTTCAAATCCACAGAGGTCCCATTCGCAATGGCATGCGGTGCAGCACAGGCCGAGGATACATCCGACCGATCCGCAATAGAACCAACTTCCACGTTGCTGAAGGCGCTTTCGTCACTAAAATAAATTTGGACTCCACCAAAACTGCAACAGGAGTTACATTTATGAGAAACGGCGTAACCACCACGATCAAAGCAAAGAACGAAGTCATCCTTTCTGCTGGAGCGGTGAATTCGCCACAAATTCTTATGCTTTCTGGAATCGGACCAACAAATCATTTGCAGCAGTTGGGGATTCCCGTGATTCAAAATTTGTCTGTTGGAAATAACCTTCAGGATCACTATGGGACGACAATACTATTCAAAATCAACACCAGTTTGTCAATAACGTTACAGAACAGTTTTTATCAACCGTCCACCCTCTGTCAGTACTTACAAAACCAATCTGGTCCATTGACTTCACAACAAGGAGTAGAATCCGAGGGATTTTATTTCAATAACTACACTTTCCCCGAGTTGGGATATCCGGATTCGGGGTTGGCTTACGGTTCCTACTGGCCAACTAATGGGACCAATCTGTACTATGTGTTGCCGTATTATGGACACCCGACCAGTCGTGGTACAGTTCGACTGGCTGACAAGAATCCATCAACGCCACCTTTGATTGATCCTCAGTACCTGGTGACGAACAACGACTTGGAGCAGTCCTGTGCGACTCACAAGTTTCCGTTCTACATGACCAACACTCAAGCTCTGGCTGCAATTGGAGCAGAATACGCGCAGTCGTACACTCCAAAGTGCGTTTATCCAGGAAGCGTGACCGATAATTTCATCATATGCCTCCTCAACAATTACGGATCCACGCTCTATCACTTGTCTGGGACTTGCAAAATGGGTCCTCCTTCCGACCCGGAAGCAGTTGTGGATCCGAGGCTCAGAGTCCATGGTGTCAAAGGCCTAAGAGTTGTGGATGCTTCTATTATGCCTTACCTTCCCGTTGCGAACATCAACCAGCCGACTATCATGATTGGCGAGAGGGCTTCAGATTTGATAAAAGAAGACTACGGTGCTCCAACGAATCCTCTACCACCAATACCGATTTCAGCTTCAGCCAATTACAAATCAGTCTCTACTCCTGCGCCTGTTTGAAAATCACGTGATTTTTGACCATCTTAGAACCCTAAATGGCACCTCACTTCACACGATACCTACTTCACAACAAATTCACTAGTTAACTTCTTTGAAAATGATGAAAAATCTGATCACAATCTGTGGCTTCTGTGAGGGCTCACTGTTGTCAATCTAATATTAGGAATGCTTAAAAATATATTCTTTATGAACGTTTCATGTTTATATTGAGTGGTTCCTGATTGATCATTGCTTGGAATATTGTATTCGTCTTGTAAGTTCAGCAACATACTATTTCCCCCCCCCCCCACCCAAGATATCACTAATAGTTAGTTATTCACTAATTAATGGTCCAGCTTCGTTGTTTGGAGGAGACAATTTTCAATCGGTATCCCCCTTAACATTTTTTGAGGAGTTCAACTATCACACTTTCACTCACACGCACACCAACTTTGTTTTTTCAAACAAAAACTCCCCATTTTTTATTGCAAATTCCGATTTTACGTGAAATTTCAAGAATTTTGGTCTCCACACTTGATTTCTTTATTGCGCTCAACCCGGCTCTTACCCATCGATTGACTCCAAAATTGATTTAGGAGAAACTCAAGTGTGGCATGTTATGTTTTTAAAATTATTTTTCTACGCTGAATCACATGGCTACCTATTGGTTTATTATTTCTAATAATAAGCCTATGTGATCGTATCGCAAAAAATTTTTATAACCCCCCCTCAAACTTTGTCACTTTACGTTTCAAGGTGCGTAGAATCCAAATTTGCAATGTCCGTCCGCCGCCCCCGTCCGCCGTCCGCCGTCCCCCGTCCGCCGTCCGCCGTCCGCGGCACTTTTCTTAGCAACACTGGACCGATTTGGTTCAAATTTGGTATATGGGCTCCATTTGGGGTCTAGTTGTGCCGCGAAGCTTTTGGTTGATGTAGGTCACTTCTAAGGGGTGAAAATTAAGGGTTGAAATTTTCAAGAGTGCCCTAGCTCGAAAACTCTCGAAATAAAGGTATCGTTTTTTCACCAATTTTAAATAGTATTGAATTTTAAAAAATTTTTGAGACCACCCGGAGCTCTGTAGGACAAACCGTTCGGTCCCTACGAGTACTTGAAGGTTTTCCTTCGATAAAACAGAATCATGAGTGTGAATCGCAAAAGAGGTCTAACCTCCATTCAAATTTTATCGGACTAAAATGCGATCGCTGTTCATTTCTTCGATTTGTATACAGTTTTGCCTTCTGCGTAACCAGTTATCAAATTTCCATATGAAGCTTTCTATTTTTCCAATCGAGTGTGAAGCGTTTAGTTCTTTCTAATAAACTTGATTGTGAAGGTGTGAAGTATGGTGTGGTAGGTAGTACCTAGCTGGTAGGTAAAAAAAAGTTGGTAGGTAAAAAAATGTTGGTGGGTAAAAAACGCTGCAAATCATTGCTCGAAGGCTTCTTCACTCTTCAGATCACTGATCAGCTGAGTGAGCTCCGAAGCCATTTTCAATCCTATTGAATGGAAGTGCTCTTCCAGGCGTCTCCAGCATTCGAGGAGATCTTCTTTACTCCTCAGATCACTGATCAGCTGAGTGAGCTCCAAGGCCATTTTCAATCCTATTCAAATCAGAAGGGTGATCTATACAGAAAATAACCCTTTGAGCAATGATTTGCACCGTTTTTTTCAATTTGACTGAAATATTTCTAAATGGTGGCCGAAAATTTTGTTGTTTTTAACGAAAACGCTGCAAATCATTGCTCAAAGGTTTATTATTTTCTGTATAGATCACCCTTCTGTATAGATCACTGGTTCTCCATCAATAGCACCTACCACCATCTGTATTCTCCATTGACCCGCCCTCTCAAATTTCAGCTTCTAGTGTTCAACAAAAGAGAAAATGGCCTTGGAGCTCACTCAGCTGATCAGTGACCACTCATGCGCCTTCAACATTCTCCATTGACCCGCCCTCTCAAATTTCAGGTTCCTGCGTTCAACAGGAGAGGAAATGGCCTTGGAGCTCACTCAGCTGATCAGTTACCACTCAGGCGCCTTCAGCATTCTCCTTTGACCCTGCCTCTAAAATTTCAGCTTCCTGCGTTCAACAGGAGAGGAAATGGCCTTGGAGCTCACTCAACTGATCAGTGACCACTCAGGCGCCTTCAGCATTCTCCATTGACCCGCCCTCTCAAATTTCAGGTTCCTGCGTCCAACAGGGGAGGAAATGGCTTTGGAGCTCACTCAGCTGATCAGTTACCACTCAGGCGCCTTCAGCAATCTCCATTGACCCGCCCTCTAAAATTTCAGCTTCCTGCGTTCAACAGGAGAGGAAATGGCCTTGGAGCTCACTCAGCTGATCAGTGACCACTCAGGCGCCTTCAGCATTCTCAATTGACCCGCCCTCTCAAATTTCAGGTTCCTGCGTTCAACAGGAGAGGAAATGGCCTTGGAGCTCACTCAGCTGATCAGTGACCACTCAGGCACCTTCAGCAATCTCCATTGACCCGCCCTCTAAAATTTCAGCTTCCTGCGT
This sequence comes from Apolygus lucorum, assembly GCA_009739505.2. NCBI lineage: Eukaryota > Metazoa > Arthropoda > Insecta > Hemiptera > Miridae > Apolygus > Apolygus lucorum. The sequence goes on from CM019182.2 coordinate 2,498,464, forward strand.
TCAACAGGAGAGGAAATGGCCTTGGAGCTCACTCAGCTGATCAGTGACCACTCAGGCGCCTTCAGCATTCTCAATTGACCCGCCCTCTCAAATTTCAGGTTCCTGCGTTCAACAGGAGAGGAAATGGCCTTGGAGCTCACTCAGCTGATCAGTGACCACTCAGGCGCCTTCAGTATTCTCCATTGACTTTTGATTATGGAAATTTGATTACTGGTTACGCAGAAGGCAAAACTGTATACAAATCGAAGAAATGAACAGCGATCGCATTTTAGTCAGAAAAAATTTCAACGGAGATTAGACCTCTTTTGCGATTCACACTCATGATTCTGTTTAATCGAAGGAAAACCTTCAAGTACTCGTAGGGACTGAACGGTTTGCCCTACAAAGCTCCGGGTGGTCTCAAAATTTTTTAAAATTCAGTACTATTTAAAATTAGTGAAAAAACGATACATTTATTTCGAGAGTTTTCGAGCTAGGGCACTCTTGAAAATTTCAACCCTTAATTTTCACCCCTTAGAAGTGACCTACATCAACCAAAAGCTTCGCGGCACAACTAGACCCTAAATGGAGCCTATATACCAAATTTCATCGAAATCGGTCCATGGTAACTAAGAAAAGTGCCGCGTACGGCGGACGGACGGAAATTTTTTTATTCGATTTTCGGATTCTACGTACCTTGAAACGTAAAACATCAAATTTTGAGGGGGGGTTAAAATTTTTGCTTCCTCACTACCGAAGGTAGGGAAGCTTTGTATTCGTGAAAGAAGTGAAAAAAAAAAATGTCCTCCAAAATCAAAATTTCCACTTGCTTTTTGCGTTTTAGAGCTTCCCGAACAATTTTGGTTCCGTGTCTGTCTGTCTGTCTGTCTGTCTGTCTGTCGGTCTGTCGGTCTGTCGGTCTGTCTGTGGTCAATCCTTGTCCCGGGCAAAACTATACTAACCTGTGGTCCGATTTTGATGAAATTTTCAGGGATTGTGCGGGTTAGGTCCTAGACGGTCCCCTATAAATTTCAGCACCTTCGGATCAGCTGAGTGAGCTCCAAGGCCATTTTCTCTCCTGTTGAACGCAGGAAGCTGAAATTTGAGAGGCAGGGTCAATGGAGAATGCTGAAGGTGCCTGAGTGGTCACTGATCAGCTGAGTGAGCTCCAAGGCCATTTCCTCTCCTGTTTTTCGCCAACTGATTCTATACGTCCATGTTACAATGAGTGAGGAAGCTATACTGCCCACCCAACTTGGCAGACGTTTTTTTTTCTTGCTCGATTCCAAAGGCTTATTATTGAAAATAATAAACCAAAATTGTTCTTTTCCATCTATTTAGCGATATAAATTAATTAAAGCCCGGTCGTAGTGTCAGCTTTTAGATTGAACTCAGTTTTAACGATCTCATGACCATAATTATGTTAGTGAGAAAAACATGGATGTTGCAAAGAATAAAATCGATGATATGTTGCTCGATGTTCGATAATATCGAGATTCTTCAATATCGATGTTTTTTTTGTGATAATTAAAATTTTCTTAAGTTATGAACTTTGTTCGTCGATTTATCTTGGGGCGAGATGACACTCGTTACAGGCTCTTCTAATCCGAGTTATTTTGTTGAAAAGGCAAGATTGGGTTGGTCCGAGTGGTACTTGGAATCTTCATGAAATTCGAATTGCTAATTGTGTTTGGTCTGACTAATTAAAACCGCTGAGGTCAGTGAATAAACAGGGTTTCCCCATTTTCTCTGGCAATTATTGTTCGATTTTGATGATTACAATCTTTTAGTTTTTCAATTTCCTATTGGTACGCACAAATGAATTTCGAAAATCCTTGAAAATTTCAAATTTCGGCACAACTTTGAAACTTTGAGCGCCAGTTCGTAAGAGATAAGACTGATTTGTAAGATATTAGTCTCAGTCAGTCGCCGTTCCTTCCCCGTTCCGCGTTAGTCTAATCTCTTACGAACCAGCTCTCGGTTGCCCCTCCCCTCCCACCCGCAGCCGACTGAAGGAGCTACATTACCACCCACCACCCCCAGTGACTCCCCCATCTCCCCATCTCTTTTTTTTTGTGTTTATTTGGCATTAGCTTCACACTATACAGCCATACATAATATTACTTCATTCAATAGGTATTTGGTAATGACATTTTTATAAATTATGATTAATTTCTACAAAAAATTCATTCAAAATAATATATACTTCTGCACTATTCTGTGACAGCAGGACCTCACATTAAATGGTAATGGGACTTGTTCCGCTAGTTTGTTAAATAAAATCGGGGGTCATCTGTGACCGAGCGAGCTACGGCGTATGTCCCTGGGGACGGTACTCGGACCGGTTGCAGGGGCCGTGAGTTCGAAGCCCGCCTCCGCGGCATATTTTCCGGGCGAGTCGGTCGCAGTTCCTACACCCAGGGTGGTGAGGCCAATGGGAAGCCATGAGCGAAATCATCAAAACAAATTCTGATATTCCCTTAGGAAGACAGCTGATGACGTCCGCGACGCCAGGAATGGCAGTCGGACGAAAATCCAACCTGAAATGGTTGTTTACTTTACTTTTACTTACTTTTTGTTAAATAGAATCTCTCGTTGGGCTTCATATTTCGGGCAGCACAGCACTATGTGATCCAGGTCTTCTTCTTCTTGTCGATAAGTTGTACAGTAGGGGGCTTCCGCCTGGCCAATTCTGTGTAAATATTTTTTATACAAGTAGTGGTTGCTTCGCATCCTCGTTAAATTTTCATAAAAGGATTTTGGTTTTCCTAATATTTCAGAAAACCAAGTTCTACCTGATATAAAAGGGAAAATTGCTCTATACGATGAGCCAGAACCATACTAATCAAAAATTCTCTGCCACCGGTATAATGCCATTATCTTCAATGTTCTGCGGAGATCTGTAGGTGGATACAGGCTCCTGGTGTCTTGACTGACGTCCAACTCGATCGCGTGTTTGGCAAGAGAATCTACTTTCTCGTTCCCAACGATTCCACTTTGTCCCCGAATCCACAGAAGAGTTGTCTGGGTACCCCGTTGTCTCAGCCTGTAAATTCCATCGAGCAACTCGCTCTCTATTTTGGTCAGGGAAACCTGGGGAGCTATAGATTTTAGTTTGGAAAGTACGCTCTTTGAATCGGATAAAACAATATTTGGGGTACATTTTCTTCGCTGAGTACGTACTTGATTGCTTCCAAAATTGCGATCATTTCAGCTGAGTATAATATACTCAAAATCGATCAGATTGTCGGACAAGGCTTCTATATTATAGAAGCCTTGTCCGACAATCTGATCGATTTTGAGTGGCTCAACGTAGGTACATAGAAACATCTCTTACCTGACCAGTTTTTTCAGGAAATAATCATCCTATTTTCATGTTTCTTGTGGCATTTTTCTTATGATAATGTCTTATAATTATGGAAAATTTCCAAGGGTTTTTGACATTTATTAGTGTATCTATCTAGGGAATTGAAAAAACTAAAAGATTGCCGCAGGAATCGTCGAAATGTATCCATTACGAGGGACGTCCGGAAAAAAGGGGACAATTGTCGTAGGGGGTGATGGGAATTTTTTTTTTCAAAGTTGGCATACCTGCGTGTAGGGGAACTTATAACGGTCACAATGAGCGCTCGCCCGTCTCAGTTCGTTCAAAAATGTCGTCGCAGGAGCCCGTCGCGTCAACCTCTGCAGGTGTCGTACGCTCCACCTACTGCTGGTGCGAGATTCAGGCAGTGATCAAGTTTTTCACTTTGGGCCGAAATTCAGCTGCTGAAATCCATCGTCAGCTAATGGAAACCTACGGACCTGATGTGATGACATGTTCGAAGGTTTTCAAGTGGGTTAAGGAGTTTAAAGAAAGTCGCAAAGACACGCACGATGAAGAAAGAAGTGGGAGGCCGTCTGTCATTTCAGAAGAACTTGTGCAGCAAGTCAATGAAAAAATTCGCAGCAATCGTCGTGTGACCCTCGACTCCCTTTATGAAATGTTCCCACACATCTCACGGACCGTTATGGGTGAAATCGTTTCTAAAAACTTGACTACAGGAAGTTGTGTGCCAGATGGGTGCCGAAAATGTTGACTCCAGAACATCGCCAACGACGTGTTGTGGCTGCAAACGAATTTCTGCAGCAGTATGCATCGGAGGGAGAAGCGTTCCTGGACTCTATAGTGACTGGGGACGAGACTTGGGTATGCCACTTTACCCCTGAGTCCAAACGACAGTCCCTCCAGTGGCGCCATACCCACTCCCCCAGTGCCAAAAAATTCAAGGTGCAATTTTCGGAACGCAAAATCATGGCATCAGTGTTCTGGGACAGGAAGGGAGTGTTATTGGTTGATTTCATGGTCAGAGGGACCACCATCAACGCCGATGCCTATTGTGAAACCTTAACAAAATTAAAAAAAAAAATTAAGGATAGAATGAATGAAAGGAGGGGAATGCTGACTCGAGGCGTGAGCCTCCTTCATGACAACGCCAGGCCCCACACCGCGTGTGTGACCCAGGACCTCCTTGTGAGATTTGGATGGGATGTCATTAACCACTCACCATATTCCCCTGACCTGGCGCCCTCGGATTTTCATCTGTTCACAAAACTGAAGGAGTTCCTGGGTGGAAAACGGTTTTCCAGCGACGAGGAGGTCAAGGAGACTGTGGAGAAGTGGCTGTTGGAGGTGGAGCGGAGCGTCTATGACGAAGGCATAAAAAAGCTCGTGCCTAGGATGCAGAAGTGTATGGAACTTGCCGGGGACTATGTTGAAAAATAAAGGATTAAATTCTAAACATATCCTGAAAATTTCATTAAAATATATGCATTTTTCTAATTTTAACAGCATTTGTCCCCTTTTTTTCCGGACGTCCCTCGTAATTCGGGGAAAACTGTTTATTCACTAAAATTCATTCGTAGTGTTGGAACTCTTGAAATGAACTCAAGACAAGCCAAGTTCTCCATTATAATCGGTCAAGCATCTTTGAATGCCAACATTTATAAAATCTTAAGTCTTAAGTCTTAAAACGCCTCAATCATACTACGAAATCTCATCAAATTCTCCACATTCTGAACTTTGTCCAATCTATTTTACTTTGCTCATCGAGGATGTCAACTATATAAAAGTATTCTGTAAGTACAGAAAATGTTTAAATTTCAAACAGTTTATGTTTGAGTGAAAATCATTGTATGTACCTACGTAGATTTTACAGACCTCCAAGTAGGTTTAAATTATTGTACCTTTAAAAATCAATAAACCGTTCGACCATTTTTAGCGTTTTTGAAAAAAATTACTTTCGTTCTCTCACACAATTAAAAAAGTCGGCCTCAATATATTTCGAGCTCGGAAGTGGGTTCGAATTATTCACTCTGTCCCTCCAGTGTAATCCTCATCGCTCGAGAAAGGCTTCGTTGAAACTTGAGATGGTGATAAATTGCAACTGGAAAAAAGGTTGGTAGACGGAAATAAGGAACGGCGAAGAGAAGAAGAAAAAAAATAGCCATAATTAATTCCGACTCGCTGTATAAACAAACTTTTTATTGCGGGATTAGCACCCTTTTCAAGATGGCCAGCTGCAATCTTCTCTAACGTCATAATTAGTGGACTATTTGAGTTCAGCAAACCTTTTCACTATAGGGTCTTGGATGATAGACTTATCACACTATTTTCCTTAGGCAGATTGGAATGTTAACAATGTCGTTATGGTATGCTGATTATTGAATAATTATAAAGGTAGGTAGGTTATTCATCCATATAGTTGTTTTTAGTTAATTATTAAAGAAAATGAAGAAATGGAACCTTCAAGTCCAAGAATCGTACGTTTACGTCTGCAATACTGTTGATGACCGTAAAATTGAATAAAGACGTTGTTGTGTGATTATTAAAGAAAATGAAGTTATTATAATGGATTCAACATTTTTAGCATGGACTTTTTCGGTTTTTTTTAACATTCTAAAACGATGTCTCAAGTTTTTCCAAAAATCACATGTATGTGTGTGTGTGTGTGTGTGTGTTTGCCTCCAGACGATAACTTGAGTAATTTTATTGCAAAATGTCAAGTTTTTGCTAGAATGTTTATAATAAACAAAGAGATGAGTTCGTTAGCCAACCATGTGCAGTGTAGATGGTCCCCCTTGAAAATCATCTCTCCCGGATCGACAGTTGCCACTGCGCATGCGCAAACGTTGTCCAACAATATTCAGAGAGGGGGAAGTAGATGGTCCCCTATGAGGTTAGTGGAAGGTACTTAGAGATTGGTGTTTTGAGATCAACTACTATGCATCGGATCATCTATACAATCGGGTTATGGATACGAGGAAGCTAGATTGGAAACTATTTATTTAGAAGCTATTTAGATTATTTTCCATCCGATTTCGGTGATATTTTGAGGGATTATGCGAGTTGGAGTGGAGATGGTCTCCTATGAAAATCATGGCCCCCAAATTTAAAATATTTGTGCGCATGCGTAAACGTGAAATAGGGTGTGCGCCTGGGTAGGAAAAACTGTTACTTAGTTGTTATTTTTAATCTAAGAAAGACCTCATTCTAAGAATGTTGGCAGCAACCGCGACCTTCTATCGTGTGTAAATCTTTTCCTATGAATTTTCAAAGTTTCGACCGTTTATGACGTCACAGTAGGCTGGGGGGTCCCGCCATAAACGGTCGAAACTTTGAAAAATCATAGAAACAGATCTACTCACGCTAGAAGGTCGCGGTTGGTGCCAAAATTCTCAGAATGTAGTCTACATTCGATTAAAAATTAAAAAAAATCAAGGCGCACCCCCCATTCCTGTAACAGCCATAACTTCTACATTTTCCAACATTATTCATAGATTGTGCGGGTTGGCGTGAAGATGGTCCCCTATGACGGTAATGCACGGTACTTAGAGATTGATGTTTTGAGATCAACTACTATGCATCGGATCATCTATATAATCGGGTTGTGGATACGAGGAAGCTATGTGCCACACCCACTTGGCAGACGTTTTTCATTTTACATTGAATTAAGATTATTAGGTTAAACCCGCTTTTCCCTGCACAATTGTGCACTCTTACATCTTACATAATTGTATTAAAGAGTTTGTTTATTTCTTGTGTTATAATTCAAGAGAAGACCTAAAGGTCCTAATTGTATCACATTTGTAAACAAAACACTCAGACCAGCAGTGACTAAATTCAGTTTTTTATAAAACAAACACCACTAGAAATTAACTATTTTCTGAACCGACTTGTTCACCTCGTCTTCGACAACTCTGATGAGAGCCTATTGGAATTCCGGCAGCCTCATCTGGTCATATTGATGAACCCACTAACAACCCTTCTCAATGATAGGTTGGGGGTGGTCGGATGCTGCCTGAATAAAAAGTTTCCCTTGACGGAGGCTGGGTGCTGAAACACAATTAATTAACCCGCAGATTCGATTATTCAGGCGGGGAACGAATCGAGTTTTCCCGGTTACAATGCGGCTCTTCAGATAAGTTGCTTACCGGCCAAGTTTCCCGATCGCACGGTTTCAGTTTGATTTGATGTATTATGTGTGTGTTTTTGCCGATGTAGGTAGGCACAGAAAAACGTCTAACTCGTTATTGCTTCCGAGTTATTTTTTCACTTTTCAAGGTTGAAAAAAAAATGTTCTCCAAAATCAAAATTTCCACTCGCGTTTTCAGATCTTCCACGTTTCAGATCTTCCTGAACAATGGGGTGTGCGCCTTGATTTGTTTTATATTTTTAATCAAAATTAGACTTTATCCTGAGAATTTTGGCACCAACCGCGACCTTCTAGCGTGAGTAGATCTGTTTCTATGATTTTTCAAAGTTTCGACCGTTTATGACGTCACGCGCCCCTCTCGCCTGGGCGGGACCCCCCAGCCCACTGTGACGTCATAAACGGTCGAAACTTTAAAAATTCATAGGAAAAGATTTACACACGCTGGAAGGTCGTGGTTGGTACAAAAATTCTCAGAATGAGGTCTACTTTAGATTAAAAATGACAATTAAAAGTTTTTCCAACCCAGGCGCACACCCCATTTTGGTTCCGTGGCTGTCTGTCATGAAATCCTTGCCACAGCCATAAGTTCTACAATTCTCATTCGATTTCGGTGAAATTTTCAGGGATTGTGCGGGTTGGCGAGTAGATGGCCTCCCAAATTGAAAGCATTTTGTGCGCATAAGCAAACGTGAAATCCGTGTAACAGCCGTAACTTCTACGAGTACATTTTCCTACAATATTCAGAGGTTGGTTATCTATAAAATCGGGTTATGGGTACGAGGAAGCTATGTGCCACACCCACTTGGCAAACTTTTTTTTTAAGTAATAGTAGTTAATCTTAATACACCAATCTCTAAGTACATTGAATTACCGTCATAGGGGACCATCTACACGCCAACCCGCGAATCTACAGATGTTTCTTCGAAATCGGATGGAAAATGTAGAAGCTATAACTGTTACAAGGATTTCACGTTTGCGCATGGGCATAAAATACTTTCAATTTAGGGCCATGATTTTCATAGGGGACCATCTACACCTCTTATTTAGTGGCGCAACAATCCACTTGGGATCAAGATTTCTCGTTTGCGCTTGCACAGTGGGTACTATCAGTCTAGGGGGCCAAGATTTTCAACGGGGACCATCTACGCGCCAACCCGCACAATCCCTGAAAATTTCATCGAAATTGGATGAGAAATGTAGAACTTATGACTGTGGCAAGGAATTCATGACAGACAGACACGGAACCAAAATTGTTCAGGAAGGTCTGGAATGTAAAAATTTGGATTTTGGAGAAGATTTTTTGTTCAACTTTAAACTTTTGAAAACGGAAAACAGAGCTTCACCCCCCCCCCCCCCTTTGTTGGTTTACCTTTCAAGGTAAGTAGAATCCCAAAATCGAATAAAATATTTCCGTCCGTCCGTCGTACGCAGCACTATCCACACTTAGTATTGACTGATTTGGATGAAATTTGGTATGTGGGATCGATTTGGGGTCTAGTTGTGCCCTGAAGCTTTTGGTTGATGTAGGTCACTTCTAAGGGTGAAAAATAAGGGCTGAAATTTTCGAAACGCCCTTGCTCAATTCTTCCTCTACAAAACCCTACAAGGACATTACAGTTGAGAGCAATAAAGCAGAAACACGAGTGTGAATCACTGAAGGATGTTCACTGACGGATATTGGCCGAATTTTCTTTCAAATTTTATGTGACCAAAATGCAATCGTTGTTTGTTTCTTCGAATTGTACTCAGTTTTGCTTCCTTTGCAACCAGTATTCAAATTTCCTAATGAAGGCATCTACAACTCTTTATTTCTTCGAAAAAAAAACTCGATTGTGAACCAAAAATATGGGTGGAGGTTGTGGCTATGGAAATTCTGTGTTCTTTGCAGGCGAGTGATCTATTCAGAAAAAATAAACCTTTGTGTAATAACTTGCAGCGTTTTTTAATTAATGACTACCGATTCAGATCTTCGGAATCCTTCAGGTGGAGAGCGATGAAATTATGGGGGCCGTCCAAGGCCCACGTAGGTAGTTACCTGCAAATGACCTCGAGAACTAACACTGAAGTTGATAGGTAAGTTCTGTTGGTTACAAGGAATCGTGAACGAACGGAGACGATTTGCCTAGACTACTTGTAACTGGCGGTCATTGAGAATAGAAGAATATTTTTCTATACTCAGTGCAGGCTGACAAATACGTAAGTGTGGCACATGGATTCCTCATATCCAAAACAATATTGGGCAGAAAATCCGAGTGTATTTTTGAAATTTTTGGTGGAAAATGCTATCTTAATTTCATATTGTTTATTCTTAATCGGGGGAAATTTCCAAAATAGCTTCATTTACTTTGATAATTCGCTTAAATTATACCAATCCAACGAATAAACTCAGTCTGCCAAGTAGGTGTGGCACGAAGCTTCCTCGTATCCAAGCACGTACTTACCTACTATAAAATTTGATGATCTCATGACGATGATAATATGATAACATCAAATCAAATGAAGCTAAATTCCCCCGATTTTTATAGGATAATATTTATAATAATAATATAATATTTATAGGAACCATAAGAGTATCGACCACACAATCCCATCGAAATCTAATATAAACTGAAGAAGTTATGCTTATTAAGGATTCCACATTTGCGCATGCGCAGTGTCTACTGTTGAACTGATCAACATGGGTTTCGTAGAAAAACATGTAGAGTCTGATCCAAGCAATACCTGAAAATGTTATTAAAATTCGGATGTAAAATGTACCAATTATGGCTGTTATAAGGTTTTTACATATACAGGGTGTAAGCCTAACTGATCTGCCATACTGCACGAGTATGTTTTGCAACTAATTTGCAACAAAAAATGTCTCTTTGCAATTTTCTTTAAAAAGCGTTTCCGAGTTATTTTAATTTTAAATTTTTTTCGTGATTTTGATGTTACGCCATTAAATTTGTCATAACTCCTTTAATTTGCTGTGATAATTAAATTTAAGGATACCGTTGGAAAGAGCATTAAATTTCCTATCGGATAGTTGCCTCACTTTTTTGTTGAGTCGAGGTTTGAGGCATGAAAAATCAATCGCAAATTAAACTAAGAGAAGTAGACATTTTTCAAGATGCAAGAAAGGGAAAAAGTTTTTTTTTTAACGTGATTTATTATTGCAACTGAATATTAAGTACAATCCATCTAGCAATATTACATATCATTTTTACACTCCTTGAGAGCCCGTTTACATTAAAACGCAGTCCCTTCTCATAACAGTATCTTCAACACTGAGCAGCACTTTAACAGCACTAACTAAGTCCAGTGGTTTTTTTCGCTTGAGTCGCCGGAGTTCATCTTCGTTGTCCAAAACGTAGAGCATTTCCAGGTTCTCATGATTGTGGAGGCGTCCTTAAGTACCTTGACATAATTTCGTGGACTGTTTCCATCCCCAAGTCTCGATGAATATCATCGTTCCTCATGTACCAAGGTGCACGCACTATACTTCTCAGTATTTTATTTCGGGAGGTTTGGATTTTGTTAATGTTTGATTTTTTGGCACAGCCCCATAACTGAATTCCATAGGTCCAGATAGGGCGAAGGATCTGCTTATAAATAAGCAGTTTATTGTGGAGAGAGAGACGAGAATTCCTTCCCATCAACCAATACATCTTTCTGAATTTGATTTTAATTTCCTCTTTTTTCTTCTCTATATGTTTTTTCCAGTTTAATTTGGAATCGAGGGTCATACCCAAATATTCAACTGCATCGGTTGAATATTTTATTTGAATTGATCTCAACATCCATGACAGGAATTTTTCGGTTAGTAAAGTTGATGTGAACTGTTTTTGATTCATTCAACTTTATTCTCCACATCTTGGTCCACTTAGAGACCTCAGTGATTGACTTCTGTAGATTACTAGTTGCAGCTTCGATATCTACACGGGAAAAAGTGCGCCGAAATCTCAGCTTTCCAATGGTATAATAAAAAAATATTTTACAACCAAATTTAGGGGAGAAATTTGTGTTTGAACGCGGAAAAACGTGAATTTTTTCAACTAAATCAGCGTTCAAACACACATTTCTCCCTTAAATATGGTTGTAAAATATTTGTCGATTAAACCATTGGAAAGCTGAGATTTTAGCGCAGTTTTTGCCATTCTTACATCTTGAAAAATCTCTATTTTTTATGGTTCAATTTGCGATTGAAAAAACTCTAGGTTTCCCAAATCACGTAACATTTTCTTTTTCAGAGGGCTTTTTCATGCCTCAAACCTCGACTCAACAAGAAGGTGAGGCAACAATCCGATAGGAAATGTAATGCTCTTTCCAACGGTATTCTCGCAATTGTAATTATTGCAGCTAATTAAAGGAGTTATGACCAAATTAATAACGTAAGGTCAAAATCACGGGAAAAACTATAGTAAGTGTGAATCTATTTGCGTTATTTTTCAATAATACGAGTTTTGAAATTCACCTGGATAGTCTACTTGGAAACTAGGAAACACAAACGGTGGATACAGCTTTCGTACAAGTACGCAACCACGAGAGACATTTTATGTCTTATGTTTGATAAATTGAGAGCTTTCCAATGAGTGGTGAACGATTTTTGTGGGGTGGAAAACGAGGAAGTTAGTTTTCCCTAGGAACGATTGGTTGTACGTGAAAGTCATCAGAAATTTCCGCGTAACGCTCCCCTCATAACGCTCCCCGCGTGACGATTTTTCATTTATGTGCCATAGTAAAGACATAAAATGTCAGAATCAAAATTAAAATAACTTGGAAACGAAGCTTCTTAAAGAAAATTGCTAAGACATTTTTTGTTTCAAATTAGTGGTAGAATCGATTCCCGCAGTATGGGAGACCAGTTCTTAGTTATTTTATTAGTCAGTTATTATTTTTTTGACATTTTATGTATTTACTATGGCACATAAATGAAAAATCGTCACGCGGGGAGCGTCACGCGGGGAGCGTTACGCGGAAATTTCTGATGATTTTCGCTTACATAAAATGTCTCTCGTGGTTGCGTACTTGTACGAAAGCTGTATCCACCGTTTGTTTTTCTGGTTTAATGCATTTTGATTTATTTACTTATAAGCAGAGGCTACTAATGACCCTATTGCTATGGATTTGATTACGACCAATTTACACAACAACCTACTCAATTCCTTAATTCTATACTGAAAAGTATAGTTCTGTCCGTTACAAGGATTTGCGAACAAACAGACAGACACACGAAACCAAAATTATAAATTACATAATATAAATTTATAAATTAATTATAAATATAATAAGGTATGAGGTAAATGGGGAAAATATTTTCAAAGCAATAATTCACCTGTATTGTATTTTAAAGCCATTTTAGAACGATAAAAATTTTGCGTTCCTGAATAGTTTATATCGAGGGCGTCAGAGCAACACCCCACAACGTCATTTTGACAACTTTTCAGGAGAGCCAAAAAACCACTTCCCAATGATTTGCTGCACTCAATTTCATGCAATATAATTATACTTGAGCTCTCTAGATTCAGAGAACCTTCCTCTATGGACTTACAAGAGAATATTAAGAAAAACCTTGTTTTTCTAAAAAATGAGACGTTATGGGGTATTGACCGTCAGAGCTGTGACAATGTGGGGTGTTACTCAATTGATATTTTGCAGCATTTAATTTACTGAAATATTTCAGAATGTCCGTAAGGACTGTTCTTGCTGCAGAAATATTAAATTCTTTTATTTTTTTAGTTACAATGATTACCAAGGAGTACTTTTTTTTTTATAGAGTAGGAGGTCTTAAATGAGCTAATATACAAACTCTTTCCACTACGACCAACAAGACCTAATGTGGAGTGCCTCCAGGCTGTGTTAGCCCTTTACTGTTTACTGAACACCCCTTCTCCCCACTTTTTGGCAAAGCAGAGAAGATCGGTGTATGCCACCTTAGATATGGTGTTAGGAGCTAGGACATCACTTCCGAGTGTTGTGAATCTAGCTCGACCCAATGCTTCACAGTAGCATATTGTATGTTCGGCATCTTCCGTTTCCATGTCACAGAGGCGGCAGATGTCCGTAGTTAGTTTGCCTATCTTCTTCAGGTGATAGCGAAGTGGGCAGTGACCTGTTAGCAGACTCACAAGTATTCTGAAATCCTTCTTAGGCATAGCTATAAGTTCTTTAGCCCGTTTCTTAGAGAACGTCACACATAGTTTTGCCTGTCTCAGGCCTGGGAGGTTCTGCCAGTATTCTACTCGCTCATTCCTTTCCCAGTTGTTAACCACATTCCGTAAGCAGCTTTTGGTGGTTCTCAGGAATGGTTCCGGCCCAATTGGCAGGGACTCTGAGCCTCTTTTCGCAAGACGATCAGCAGTTTCATTACCCTCATGACCCTCATGTCCAGGAATCCAGAGTAGGGTGACGTGGTTGTCCTGGGCCACAGTTTTAAGGGTATTAAGGCATTCCCAGACCAGCTTTGAGGTTATAGTGTATGAAGCAATGGCCTTCAGGGCAGCCTGACTGTCTGACAAAATGTGCACTTTGGATCTGTTGATATGCTTGTTCAGCATTCCTTCAGAGCACAGTTGAATTGCATGGACCTCTGCCTGAAAGATAGTGGCATTCGTCCCGAGAGACTATATAAGGCTGGCCGAAGGGCCTTTAATGCCTATGCCAGATCTTCCACACATGACTGATCCATCTGTATACCACACAAGAGAGCCCGGTGCAAGGTTGGGCACCCCCTTCTTTCAGTGGTCTCTATCATTAATGACCACCTTGAAAGGTATTTCAAAGTTTTGTTTTTCTATCATAAGATCAGAGACTGTCAGAGCCATTCCACCTTCATATTTCTCAAGAATTTTGTGGTGGTTGGCCCTGGATCCCAGTCTTATGTATCCCAGCCGTAGCAGCCTTGAAGCCCCTAGGAAGGCCACTGAAATATTTCAGAATGTCCGTAAGGACTGTTCTTGCTGCAGAAATATTAAATTCTTTCATTTTTTAGTTACAATGATTACCAAGGAGTACTTAGGATAACATTTAAAAGAAGACACATTTTTCACGTAAATAAATGAACATCTTTATTTTAGTTAACCAACACGTTGGAGGGGTGATCCCTCTTTTTCCTTTTGGTTCGTTCTTCCATAGAAAAAGATCTATTGATAAACACAATATGGTTAAATTTAACAGGAACAAACAACAACACTTGAACAGTCTTCAATAAATTCAACAATTCATCTTCCGATAGGTACCATCTTGTCCAAACCACTGCACTCATCCTAATTCTCTTCATCATCCGAACTAGGGAAGTATTCACTTGATGTGTCAACTATATCCATCTCGTTCTTTTCTGAGAAAGCAGAGAAGAATCCATAGTTGTTAGTATGAGCCTCCCACTAAAATTATAAAATAATGTAACATGCTTCTGCCATTTACTTTCAACTTCATTTGTATAGGTAAGTAACCAGACAATTATTTCAGCCATCAAGTTCCTAGGCTAAGCTAAGAAAAGGTCTGCCAAATGGGTGTGGCACATAGCTTCCTTCTATCCATTACACAATTTATAGATTTAAGAAAGATTTTATAGTAAGGTATGGATGAATGTATAGGTTGAACAAAAATTTGTTGTGGTTGATTCCAAAGGTTCATTTTTGAAAATAATTAACCAAAACTTGTTTTGGAAACGACAATTTTGTTAAATAATTATTGTTGGAGCGTTCTTAAGAGTAGAGGGTAGGTATCTACCCACTTAGTTTTGGTTCAGAAACACAGGAATAACTCAGTAAGTCTGATGAATATTCAAAACCAAGCAGGCAGTTATTCCAGAATGCAAAATAAGCATGCAATAATTTTCAATAAAAACCAAAGTCTCTCTGTGTCAAGTTTTTCAGTAACCTTATCTGTAAAACAATACCCCAAAACGTCATAAGCTAGTTGTGTCAACTCCCCACTTTGTCATAGTGCTTTATTTTATCAAGAAATCATCAAAAAATGGACCGATTTTAATAACCAAGTTGATTAATATTGAAAGAAACTATCCAAGTTCTCTTGGAAACAACAAGAAAGCAATAAGTCTTGCGAAAAATGAAGAAAACTTACCTTAAATATCAGCCGTGTGACGCGGTTGTCAATCCTCACGAAAACACCTGACTGAACTGACGTTGTGGGGTATTACTGACATCTTGACGTTATGGGGTATTCACTTAGGAGCGATTTACGCGTTACCTACCGATTTTTAAATTAAACTACTTAGTGCGATCAGTAGCCACGAGATAGCCACGTCCAATGGTGTATCTAACTCATTTTCGCCAAAATTGACGATGTGGGGTGTTGCTCTGACGCCCTCGATATATTTATACAATTAAATTATGAAAACTAATTTATAAATTATATCATATAAATTTTTAAATTAATTATAAATTATATATATGTTTATCAATTATAAAATTTATAAACTAATTTTTATAATTTAAATGTATAAATTTATAAATTATTCAGGAAGTTCTAAACGTTGAGCGCGAGTGGGAACTCTGACTGTGGAGGAAATATTTTTTTATCCTTGAAAATCGGAAACAAAACTGCATTGGTAGATTCGGACGCAAAATTAATATCGCGTTATAAAATGGCTTCAAAATAAAATAAATGTGAAATATTGCTTGGAAAATATTTTCCCCATTTCCCTCATAGGTACCTCAAAATTGGAAGGTTGTTTGGCACATGTTATTAAGTGAAGAAGCTATATTGCTCACCCAACTTGGCAGACGTCCGTCCGTACAAGTGCAATCACCAGCCTTGTGCGGCCATTTTATGATCAACGAGCTGTGGGATGACGAGATAAGATTGGAAGTAGTTAATAATCGAAACCAGTTCGTAATCCGCTCAGTTGCCAATTGCATCAGTCGTATGTTTTGCGTGGCTCTCCGATACCAGCTGCTAAGGACAGTGCGATTAACCTTAAGGTTGGTAACATACTTTTGAGATTCATTCCTAAAGAAAGAAGGATTTGTATAACTCTTGAATTCATGAAGAATTGGGTCCTCGAACATCAAAATTTTCGTTCTTATTTTTCGATTTTCAGGACAATTTTGGTTCCGCATTTGTTGGTCATTTTGTTTGTCCAGAGACAAAACATGATGATGTTTTTGATTACATTTTCTTGTCAACCTAAAAGTTAAATTTTCGTTAGACGATGGTGTGTAATGGTGGTAGGTAATGGTGTTCGTTTGAATTTGAATACTTTTGAGCTACGTATTCTTAGTTCTTAGGTGTCAAAAATCGCCCAAACTCCGATAGACTTTGAGTTTTCTAAATTTGATTGCAAATTGGAATCAGTCGGAGTCAAAGTGCTCTGGAAATAACTGAAGAATGTAGAATTTCTCGTTACGGGGAAAAACTATCGGAAGAAACGTTGCAAAATATTACACAACGGTTTATTCTGATTGATTTCACGCATACTGAAGGTTTGGACGGAAACTTCTACTGGTCCCATTCGATTTTTAAAAATTTGATGCCATTTTTAAAATATTAAAAAACCATCATGAAACAAGTTTTCGAACAAGACAATTTTGACATTTTCATTCCCATCCCCCCTCCCCCTTAGAATGAAGTGATAGAGGCCAAAAGTCCTAGGGCCCAACTAGGCCCTAATTGGCGGCCACGACCAAAATTTCATGAATTTTGGTTAGACAGGCAAAAGTGGAATGGCAGATGGATAGATTTTTTTATAATAGATTTTTTTTATTATAGATTTTTGAGTTCAAAATTCCGCGAAATGTAAAACATCCAATTTTGAGTGGAGGTTTTAACTTTTCTTTCTTGCTCGATCCTTATAATGAATCAAGGCAGTTTGATTTTGATGAAACTTTCAGAAGTTCCGTATGAACTTTATTTTGGTTTAAAACTTGTGACATAAACGTTTTTCACGTATTTAAAATAGTAGTATTGAATTTTTAGAATTGAATGGGACTTTCCGGAGCTCCATAGGACCAACCGTTTTCTCTCCATGACGACTTGGAAGGTGGACTTTCAATAAATCAGAAACACGAGAGTGAATCTCAAATAAAAAGTCTCTGACGGAAATAGGCTAAAACTACTTACAAAGTTAAACTGACCAAATGCGATCTTTTTTCCTTCTTCGATTAGGTTTTCATGTCACTTAGTTGTGCTTCCTCAGCAACTAAGAACCTAATTTTGTTATGAATATTACAGCAGCCTCAACTCTCGGATGACGATGTCTTGCTGTCGAAATAAAAGTGATATTGTATAATGGTGTTTACTAATTAGGTAACGAAAAGGTGTGTTCTTTGCAGCTGGGTGATCTATACAGTAAATACAACAATAAACCCTTGAGTAATCATTTGCAGCGTTTTTTCTAAAACATAAATCTCAAGATGTAATCGCTCACTTTTGCACAAATTTGGAAGGCAGTTGCAAGTTGGTTCCAAGATAGTTGAAAGATGAATTCTGGAAGAACAGAAAAATATTTATAAATCGTTAAGAATTTATAATAATATTTATTTGAATGTAGAAACGTCTGCCAAGTGGGTGTGGCACATAGCTTCCTCGTATCCATAACCCGATGATATAGATGATCCGATGCATAGTAGTTAATCTGAAAACACCAATCTCTAAGTACCTTTCACTACCCTCATAGGGGACCATCTACACGCTAATCTGGACAATCCTAGAAAATTTCATCAAATTTGGATGAAAAATGTAAATGTTATGGCTATTACAAGTATTTTACGTATGCGCATGCGCAGCGGCTACTATCAGTCCGGGGGTCCGGGGGTATCTTCATTAGGGACCATCTACAACCTAATCCGCACAATCCCTGAAAATTTCATCGAAATCGGGTAGAAAGTGTGGAAGTTATGGCCGTTACAATAAAATTCTTGTTTGCGCATGCGCAGTAGCCACTATATCCGAAGGTAATGATTTTCATAGGGGACCATCTAAATACTAATCTGTAAGATCCCTGAAAATTTCATTGAAATTGGATGGGAAATGTAGAAGTTATGGCCGTTACAAGGAATTCACGTTTGCGCATGCGCAGTCGTTTATATCAGTCCGAGGATGATGATTTTCATAGGGGACCGTCTACAACCTAATCTGCATAATACCTGAAGATTTCATCGAAATCGGATAGAAAATGTGGAAGTTATGGCTGTTACAAGGAAATTACCGTTTGCGCATGCGCAGTGGCTACTATCAGTCCGAAGGTAGTGATTTTCATAGGGGACCATCAAAATACTAATCTGTAACATCCCTGAAAATTTCATTGAAATCGGATGAAAAATGTGGAAGTTATGGCTGTTACAAGGAATTCACGTTTGCGCATGCGCAGTCGCTTCTATCAGTCCGAGGATGATGATTTTCATAGGGGACCGTCTACACACCAACCCGCACGATCCCTGAAAATTTCATAGAAATCGGACAATAACTTCGTATAGTTATGCGCGTTACAAGGAATTCATGACAGACAGACAGACAGACAGACAGACAGACACGGAACCGAAATTGTTCAGAAAGGTCTAAAACGCAAAACGCAAGTGAAAATTTTGAATTTGGAGAACTTTTTTTTTCGTCCTTGAAAAGTGAAAACAAAGCTTCCGCTACCTTGGTAGACTCGGAAGCAAAACCAGCAACTTGACCGTGAAGTACATTCAGGTACCTGTTTATTGCTCTGAACAGATTATATGGGTCAGTGTTATTCTTCGTGAGAAGCTTCACTGCCCACCCATCTTGGCAGAGTCGTTTCAGTGGTTCATATTTACAAGGATAATTTATAACGTTTTAACATTTTCGGCGTGACTCGGTTCCAACTTTTGTTCCGTTCGGTTGGTCGCACTGAATTCTCGAGTACGGCTTGAGAGGTAGAAAGCATGGACCTAGTATCCAAGTAGTATGGGATACTAGGTCCATGGTAGAAAGTGGCTTCCCACCACTTTGAAGAGGCTGAACATTCAAGGTCTGCCTCCAGTCAGACGCTGAGATTGAGCGACCAAACAGCGATCACACGCGAAAAGAAGACGAATCGCCGTGGAAACTTCGCCTACCAGGCTGCTCTCTTAGGTACCGAAAACTACTACCTGTACTTGAGTACAAACCCCAAGTTTTTCCAAATTGTCATTTCTTTAAAGCCTGTGTATTCTCAAGTATAATACTTTATTACACGAAACATCTTATCGGTAGATTTTACTGATAACAAGCTGGATTCTCCGAGTTTGCCACAAAAAACTCCTTTCATCCAGCATGAGTTAATGAGCGAATTTTTTTGAAAATCATTGAAACTATGAAGTTGAAATGTTACATACATAATAGTTGTCAGTCTTGCGGGTGTGGCACATAGCACAATCAACCCCTTGGTTAAAAATTTTAAAAACCTCAAAAATACTCTCCTCGTAGCCCCGAACTCATAGAGTATCCACATGTAAATTGTTAATTTTTTCCTATTTTCAGAATACTTACCTACGATACAACATGTTTTGAATAAGTTAAGGGCCCATAATCAAGTTTCACTTATCTCTACAAACTCATAGATTACCCACTCGGCTATTAAATTTTCGGGTAACGAATATACACAGGTTTTCATTATAATATAAAACAAGTGGGTGTGGCACATAGCTTCCTCGTATCCAAAACCCGATTACATAGATGATCAGATGCATAGTTGTTAATCTCAAAACACCAATCTCTAAGTACCTACCTCCCACTACCCTCATAGGGGACCATCTACACGCTAATCTGGACAATCCTAAAAAATTTCATCAAATTCCGATGAAAAATTAGGTGAGTAGATGTATGTGATTGGATCAAAAAAATACTTAGCCTCGGCTGGGATTCGAACCCGCGACCCCTGGGGTACAGTTGAAGTAATGGCTGTTACAAGGAATTCACGTTTGAGCATGCGCAGTCGCTTCTATCAGTGCGGGGATGATGATTTTTATAGGGGACCATCTATTCGCCAACCCGCACAATCCCTGAAAATTTCATCGAAATCGGGTGGGAAATGTGGAAGTTATAGCTGTTACAAGGAAATTCACGTTTGCGCATGCGCCGTGACTACTATCAGTCCGAAGGTGATGATTTTCATAGGGGACCATCTAAATACTAATATGTAACATCCCTGAAAATTTCATTGAAATCGGATGGAAAATGTAGAAGTTATGGCCTTACAAGGAGTTCACGTTTGCGCATGCGCAGTCGCTTCTATCAGTCCGAGGATGATGATTTTCATAGGGGACCGTCTACACCAACCCGCACAATCCCTGAAAATTTCGTAGAAATCGGACAATAACTTCGTGTAGTTATGCGCGTTACAAGGAATTCATGACATACACACAGACAGACAGACACGGAACCAAAATTGATCAGAAAGGTCTAAAAAGCAAAACGCGAGTGGAAATTTTGATTTCGGAGAACTTTTTTTTCGTCTTTGAAAAGTGGAAACAAAGCTTCCGCTACCTTGGTAGACTCGGAAGCAAAATTGTTTGTCGATACCTTAAAGCACAAAGGCGCTAAGTCCAAAAACGGAGTAAAAACGCAAAAAAAAGTTTTCACCAGTGTACAATTCCTAAAATAATGGCTCATTTTACTAAACTCTTTAAGGGTAGGTCCTACAAGGAGATTTTTTCGAGTAAAAATTCGATTTTTTAAAAATAATTTTTTGTTAATGTGCATATAATCACGGACCGATTAAAAAAAAAAAATCATGAAAAAATTTGAACGAGAAGTGGGTCAAATAAATACGCAAACCGACCTGTGTCAGGGTTTGCGCTAGTAGAGTCCAGCGCCATACGCTGGACCGTCCGCATTTTCAAGACGATTCAGCACAGCACAAAACGAACGGATTTCACGGCACAAAACGAGACATAACATAGAAAAAGACGAGTAAACAACGAAACAAGAGATTTAGCTTCTTCTTCTTCTTTGTTTTCATCAAAACGAGTCACCTTGGAGCAAGTTGGAAGCGTTAGGAAACCGTATGATGACGTCATGAGATGAACATTGTTTAATTTCAGAATTTCCAGAATTAATTTCGTGTTTCCTGAAAAATCACGTTTTCTAGCACTCGTGTTCCATTTTGTTGAGTTATACTGGACTTATCTCCTTGTTCTTTTTTTTTACTTGTACGTCAGTATCTTATACACCAACTGTGCATAGGAATTGGCGTATTTTTCCCGACAACAAGATAAAAATGTGGTCCGTTTTGGTGGGTTAGAGCCCTGATTTTGATGGTTTTTTTTTCAAAAATCCGCCTTTCTTTCCTCAAGCGTTGTACGAAATTATCCTTTGCACCAGTTATAGAGCATAAGATGCTCGACAATATTTGAAAAAAATCAAGGTGATCGGTTGATTACAACCCGAGAAAACGGTACATACGTTTTACGGGAAATTGTACTCTCGGGGAAAATTTCCTTGTACCCTTAATTTTTACATTTTCATGTCTTTGCTTTGGCACATAAACTGAAAAATCGTCACGAAAATTTGCTCACGATACCAATAAATAAAATAGACTCACTGTGTTGCGTAGAGAACAATCAACTGTTTTCTTATTTTGATCTTGGGTACAACCTCACTTCACTACCTTATGGGGTAGTGGTTGACATTTTGTTTTGATTTATTATTTTCAAACATTTCCGTTCTTCTTCCACTTCAAAACGATCAGTGAACAGACGCGAGAGTATCGTGAGCGAAAAAAATTGACGATGAACTAATCCGCTCCGAAATCGGACACCCAACGAAACTGTGAATATTTAATTGATCTGTACGCCTCGCCGTTCAATGCACGGGTGAGATCTGCCTAGTAATAAATACAATAAGAAAACACACATGAAAAAGTCCCAATGTGTTGCAGACTCGTATGCAAGAATTTATAATTACCAATTTCGTTTATTTAAGATCCCACTCCCTAGATTGCGTAATATGATTCACCACCTTGTGAGCGACGTAAAAGTTTCTAATCTGCTCCTGTGTTGATCTTTCAATAAATTTTCAAGCTATGCTCATCAAGAAGGTTTTGTTGAATTTTAGTTTCTCTGAAACTTAGAAAAAATGTGGAAGATGGATGGACGGACGCCTTTGCGCTTTAAGGTATCAAAATACATAATCAATATATTTCATATAACATTTAATTTTTCTGAATTTGAATTTATTCTAGGCCATAACTGACTCCGGCTCAGTACACGAATCCCAAAATTGAGTCATACTCTCCATTTTCTTTTCACCCAACGAAGGCACATTTGAGTTTCATGGAGTATAAAAAAGTAAAATTTTTTGACAATTTCCAATTTCCAAAATTCTACTTATATCTGAAATTTTGTGCTGAATCAAAATATAACATATCACCAGTACAGCAAACTATCGAATTTTGCTTCCGAGTCTACCAAACTATCAAGGTAGCGGAAGCTTAGTTTTCACTTTTCAAACTTTTGAAGAAAAGAAAATTCTCCAAAATCAAAATTTTCACTCAAGTGTTCTCCGAAACTTTCCCAAAAGTTCTCCAAAATTTCCACTCGCGTGTTACGGTTCAGACATCCCCGAACAATTTTGGTTCTGTTGTGATCAGCGACCTCTTCGCATTTCTGTCCATTCACTTCCTTAGCTCAAGTGGTAGGAGCTCCGATTCAGAATCGGAATGATAGGAGATCGATCCCCGGTCGAGGGAAGTTAGTTTTTGATGACTCAACAGTTCTGTGTGCCTGTCTGTCATGAAATCCTTGCCACAGCCATAACTTCTACATTTCTCACCCGATCTCGATGACATTTTCGGGGATTGTGCGGGTTGGCTTGCAGATGGTCCCCTACAAAAATCATCACCCCCGGACTGATAGTAGCTACTGCGCATGCGCAAAAGTACATTTCCTTGTTACAGCCATAACTTCTACATTTTCCAACAATATTCAAAGATTGTGCGGGTTGGCGTGCAGATGGTCCCCTATGAAGGTAGGGGAAGGTACTTAGAGATTGGTGTTTTGAGATCAACTACTATTATCGGATCATCTATACAATCGGGTTATGGATACGAGGAAGCTATGTGCCACACCCACATGGCAGACGTATTTTACACTCCAGAGAACCATCGTATCGGCGAGTTTCATGAATTTGTGTTTTAGCGGCCGTGATAATGGTACTGGGAAGACCTATGAAACGTAAAAATCCCGCCTCTTTATCTTGCTTACAGCGTTAGTAATAATAAACGAATCTGCATATAAGTATACGGACCGTTTCCAACATTATCAAACTAGCGAATCTCGTTATTGTATTCGCATGAACAATCGTATTAATTGTTTCTATCGCTTTAAGTATTATAATTGTATCTGAATAATCCAGAATAAACTTAATAAAGTGCTCCTGTAATCATACAAATATCATTGCTTGGTTATCGAAAATAAACAACGCTCGCTGTTTCCATGCTTCGAAGCTCAAAATTACTCAAATTTGATAAATTTCTAATGGATTGCATCTGTACGTAGTATCCATTTAAAACAAACAGCATTGATATGAATTTTAAATATATTGATACCATAATATGAATATCGTAATATGTTGATTTATGTTTAAACGTAATTTCCACTAAAAAATACCTTATTTTTGTCCGTTTCTGCACAATAATTTTTTTTTACATAGATGTGTGTTAACGCCTCAGCGTTCTGTTTTATTTTAGTTAAAGTTTTACAAATGTTTACTTTTAAGCCGTGGATCATCGGACCAAGTTCACAGCGATAAGGGTGAGACGTGCCGGAATTGTGAGGTGCAAGTGGGGGGCAGAAGATCGTCCTACGACTGCCAACGACAAGTCGCGCGAGTCACATCTCAAGCTCTTGAGTTCAATTATTGTGAGGTCCCAGTATCCTCGTCATATTTTTCTTGCTGCTGTCAGAGCCTATCTGGATATTGTATAGAGGTGATTAGGA
Source organism: Apolygus lucorum (assembly GCA_009739505.2). Lineage (NCBI taxonomy): Eukaryota > Metazoa > Arthropoda > Insecta > Hemiptera > Miridae > Apolygus > Apolygus lucorum. Next base: position 2,522,801 of record CM019182.2, read on the forward strand.
AGAGTCGATATATAGACATAAAAAGGATGATAAAAACCCCTTTTATTACATAAAACCCCCCTTTATTTATACAACTCTAAAGTCTCTCCACAATGAAGTACCTGCGGTGATCCTGCGGTGATCGGCGGGTGGTCCGGGTGAACTGCAAGGGTCTGAGCTTCAGGCAGAGTTCGAAGGTGCGGCAGAGTAGGCTTCTCCAGATGGGCGCTGAGAATACAGGACGGGAGCTATTCCGTCGGGGATCAGTTCTAGGCGAAAGATGCTCTTGAATTCGGTGGTCGAAGTCTTTATAACCTCGGTCGGGCGTCAAGAAGGGAGACGAGCGGCGAAATGCTGAGCCGGCAGTTCCGAATTTGGTCGGGAAAAAGTCGGATATCCCGCTGGCGATTCCTTGTCTTCCGCGGATCCGACATCTCCCCCTTCCGGAAATAAAAGACTGTTTACACCTGTAACATTTACAACTGCTATTAAATTGATATCCTTCAGTAGTATTCTGCATTATCCTCTGTTTGGTCCTCTCTGCGTGATTCTCTCTGCGTGAACCTCTCTGCTTGCTCCTTTCTGCCTTGGTACACCTGCCTGCATAATCCTCTCTGCTATGTCCGTTGTGTGGAGTGTTATCTTAACAAACAAAATATTATTAATATTATTACATAGGTACATCTCAATTTACCATCGGTTCCTTGACATTTCTTACAATCATATCTGCGTCCACTTATCGCTTCATTCAGCGTATCACTTCATTTTTACTTCGTATTTGCATCAGTCCTGCATTGTGGCACCACATGTAAAGTTCATCAGAAAAAAAAAAAAAATATATTAGTTTCATCATAATATGTAATCATTTGTTTCATTTAAACAAATTTACGTCTAAACCCAATTATATCTAATATATATATTCATATACAATACCCCAATTTCAAATTCTTAATTTGATATTAATCAAACAATAAATTGTTATCTATGTACATTTTAATCATAAAACCCTTAAACACTATAACTTGTTGTATCACTATGACTCATTCCCTTTCATTTGGATTATAGTTAACATGATTTCCTATTTTGTATTATATTTTATATCACCCTTGATATATCAACTCTTCCTTAATCTTCTATAACATTTAAAAAAAAATTGTTTAATTACTTTGACAATATTTCGTGGCTTGAGTTAATAGGTGGTGGGACCAGCTGGACACTGGTTTGAAAGGTAGGGTTTGCCTGTCCTTTACGACAAAAGTAACAGTATAATAGTCCCACACTGCTCAAAAATAAAACGATTAACAATGTTGTTCCTATTGACAAATGCTTCCAACGAATTTCTTTTTCCCACCATGGGTGCGTGCTTGTCTCGTTTTCCAGTTTTGGTGCTAAATCGATTAATTTACCCATTTTTCTGAATGGATCTTCTTCTGTCAAATATTGTTCCAAAGCATTTATCTGTTCTGTTTCATTATTTTGGTCTACTGTTATTGATGTTGGTACCTTAGTTTCTCTAAATTGAACCAAAACTAAATCCGAAGCCCTAATCTGATTAGTTTGCGGGAAATGGTTTCTTCCATCTATGCTCAGTATACATGTTTCGTTGCATGTTATTAAAATTGGTTCATATGTTTTAATTTCTATCATCACCGTTCCATTATAAATCATTATAGTACTGTTAGATTTCTCATATTCTCGTAATTTCCAGAAACAGAGAGAAAAAAAAAATTTCTCCGTTATTTATAACGCCTACATTGTTCAAAGCCCGCTACACTTGTCTGTTGTGCGGTTTTTAGAGCTTACGCGTCTCGAAGGGGCAAGTTAATTACTGTTTGAAAAAAAATTTTATTTCTTTGTTTTTATTTTCTGTTTCTTTGTATCTGCTTGGAGTATGATTGCAAAATCCATGGTTTTACGTCCAGCGTTTTGAAAAATCGATTCATGACTCAATTTTTCAAATCCCTCAGATTAAGCAACCATTTTCTAACTTTGTTTTCTGCTAATTAATTGTATAATCTTATGTTTGTACTTTTAAATTTTTTCCCTAATTCTTATTTCTTTGTAATATTGTATTTTTAAATTATTGGTCTTCTTTCACAAGCTAGACCTGGTACAATTTGATCTATATTGATTCTCTGCTGTATTTCACGATCCTTTATTTTTCGTATCACTGTGTATGCACCATTACCATGTGCCTGCACTATTTTTGCTGGTCCTAAATAAATTTTCTTAAACTTGTTCGTTATATCTTGTCCATCTGTCAATTTATTCCTATTAAAATATACGTAATCTCCTACTTTATACTGTATACCAGTCCTTTTTTTGTCGAATTGCTTTTTGTTTTGATCTTGGGCTATTTTATGTGAATTCTGAATTTCTTTCCAATTTTTTTGCATTTGACATAATCTAACATTTTCATTTTCCTGTGGTGCATGAAATCCGGTTACATCTGGAATTCGTGACTCACGTCCTAACATAGCAAAAAATGGCGTCATTTTTATTCGTTTACAATATTGATTATTCAAATTGAACTCTATTCTTTTTAGATAAGGTTCCCAGTGAATTTCTTTTTGTTGTACTTGTCGAATCGCTTGGGTGACAATTGCTACTCGTCTTTCTGTGGCTCCCTGAGATGCTGGGTGATACGGGCTTGAGAAATTTTGATGGATTCCCATTTCTTGCAAATACTCACTAACTGCTTGATTTTTAAAGGACTTGCCGTTATCTGTTTGTAAATTTTTTATAAAACCCCAAGTGTACTGATATTTTTTTAAAGCATTAATCACCTCTTCTCCGGTTTGATTTTTGCAAATTTGTAATTGAAGATGACGTGTATGCAAATCTACCATTAACAAAATCGACTGTCGTTGATTTGAATTTTGCGAGCATTCTATCGGCCCTAAAAAGTCACATTGTAAAACATCATTTGGAAATTCCGTTATGGGTTTCATTTCCTTAAGTTCTCCTCCTCGTTTCTGTGTATTAACTTTTGTCGTGCGGCATATATCACAACTTAGAACGTGATTAGTCACATCGCTCACTAAAGAATGCCAGTAGAATTTATTTTTCATTAATTTCAGCGTGTTTTTTCTACCTGGATGACTCATATTATCATGATATGTAGTAATTAATTGTCTTCTTAAAGAAACTGGGATATATAGTAATTTCCTATCCCCTGCTTTTTTCCATAAATATCCCATATCATCCAATTCATATTTCCGCGTTTGATTTTTCAATAACTTAGACGATGTTTTATTTCCTAGTATAATTTGTGTAATTTCTGTTGCAAAATCGTCCTTTTTATCGCTAAAAGATATTCTTCAGAGTGCTGAAAAGTTTCCAGTGTACCGCTACTATATTGATCTTTCACTCCTTCCTTACTCATATCTACTTGAGGATTTTGGGCTAATCTCTTTTCTTCTTCCAATTGTTTTGCCTGTTGACGAGTTACCACACAAATATTTTCCGACTGCAAAGTAATTGGTTCTAAGGTTTCTTCGTCCATGATCTGACTTTCACCAAATCTGCTTAAATGGTCACACATCGACATCGTTTTCCCTTTTGCATACATTATTTTTATTGGAAATTCACTAAGTTTTAAACTCAATTTAAAAATTTTTGAATGAACTTCTTTGATGTTATTCACGAATTTTAAAGCAGCATGGTCTGTTATTACTATCGTTTCAAATGGAGACATATGTATATATTGTCGTGCATTCTGTACGGCTATGCAAATTCCTGTTAATTCTAAGTAAGTTGCTGAATACCTTGCTTGTGTTGGGCTGTATCTCTTTGAAAAAAATTCTAGTGGATACCATTTCCCTCTATGATTCTGCACAGTTACTGCTCCTACCCCATGAGCTGCAGAATCTACAAGTATAACCACTGGTTTCTTCTCATCATATGTCCTTAAAATCGGCGCTCGAGAACATAACTGTTTCATCCTGTCTAAAGATTCCTGTTGTGGTTTATCCCATATTATTTTTGCCTGCTGTTTATTACTACTTCTCAACAAGTCCGTTATTGGTTGAATTTCTGATGCAAAATTATGAATATGTTCCCTGAAAAATCCAAACATTCCTACTAAAGATTGAACCTGTTTTTTAGTAGTTGGAGGAGGGATAGCAAAAAGAGTTTTTATTTTTTCTGGATCAGTCTGAATTTTGCCTGAACCTACAACTTTTCCTAACAATTTAATCTGTTGATATCCTATGTGAACCTTATCCGCACTTAATTTCAACCCTTTGTCTTCTATCAATGTTAACATTTTGTCCATGTTGATTTTATGTTCTGTCATATCCATTGACCCCAGACAAACGTCATCTGCATATTGCGTTACCTGTTGTTGATCGATTAACGATTTTAATGTATTTTCCGCTATTTCTATGAATTTTCCCGTCGATATTTTCAATCCCATAGGCAGATAATTAAACACCCACGTATCATTATTGTGGTCCGCGAAACCTAATTTATGTTGGTCCTCTTCCTTTACTGGTATTTGATGCCATGCACTCGCGTAATCAAAAGAACTCAAAATATATTTTTGTGAAGCGAATTGAATAGCTTCTTGAGCGGTTCTCCCAGTATAAGCTCCTGATGCTTGATAATCAATAACCTTGTTTAATTCCCTGTAATCTGTAATCATGCGGAAGTTACCATCTTTTTTTCTGACTAAATAAGACGGGCTTCTATATGGAGTTGAGCATTTCCTGATAATGCCTTTGTTTTCAAGTTTTTGAATCTCTTGCTTCATTGCGTTCATTTCATGGGGGTTACGTTTAAAAGTTTTACATTTTATTGGCTTGTTCGTGATCAATGGGATTCCTATTGATTGGCATTTCGCTTTCCCGATATCATATTCATCTAACACAAAGGCTTTCTCATGTCGCTTTAAAATTGCTACTATTTCATTATGGTCTTTTGCCGTTAATTCTGGATTTATATCTAATCTAATCCCTTTGTAATCCTTGATTTGCTCTTTCCGACCTTCAAAATAAGTTTTAAAACCCTTTACAATATTCTTATTTTCATTAGTTTGCACGTTGCTAATAATCTGTCTCCATTCTGGTTGAAGTTTAATTATCGCTCTAGTACCTTTATCATGATCTTTGATTATATTTTTTACGTCTGATTTCTCCTTCTGTATGACTACCCCTTTAATTCTGTTAGGTGTCTTGTATATTGTTGCCTGGACTTTGAAACTGTTCTTTAGATGTGGGTTTGGCTTTATCCATGAAAATCTTGTTAGTGAATGTTCTATAAAATATATATGTATTCTCTGAGGTCGATTTTTGAATTGGTAATATTGGGCTTTTTGCTGTGATACATTATAATAAACCAAATTGATTCCCAATAATTGCGAAATCTGTGCCAACAATTTTTCTGTACATGTTGTATTTTTGACATTTAGCTTTTTGCAAATTTTTTTATATGTAATTTCATGAACGTCTAACGCATCTTGAAACAATTGAAGTTGACTTGACCCACTTATTCTTTCCCCAGCCGGGAAGGTAACTGAACTGAGTCGTCCTTCGTTGGCCTCCGTAATTTGATTCGCCGTTTCTTCTGGAATCTGTCTAGGCAGCGTTTCATTGCTATGCCTTTTAAATGTGTAATTCAACGACTGTTTATTGTTCTCCCGTGGCCTACTTTCGATTCTTTTCCCTTTCGATTCTCGAGTCTTTAATCCACAAGTCTCTGATTTTACATTTTCAACTTTTTGATTTTTGCCTCGTGTAACAACTAAACCACATGAATTTTTTATGAAATCTTCGTTTTCATCCTTAAATGATATGTTTGAACCTTGTACTACAATAATCTGTTGCTTAAAGTCCATTATGACATTTTGGTTATAAAAAAAATCTCTCCCCAATATAACTAATGCTTTTTGAGAAGTCTGTTCGTTTATACTTGGTCGCCAGACATAAAATGATTGAATAATTTGCTTTTCAATCCCATTATCATCAGTAATTGTTAAATTTAAATCTATTTTCCCACGAATTTCTAATTTATTTTCATCTATAGCATATAACTGTACGTTTGTTGACTTCATATCTGTCTTATTTTCAACATATTTTTCATGAATTATGGAAACACTAGCTCCCGTGTCGCACAATGCATGTAATATATACCTACCTACAAGTAGTTTTATCAAGGGTTGTTTACATCTTACGTTTTTTGGCATATTAATTTTACCCATAGTTCTGTGATTTTGGGGGCAGTTATCATGACTTAATCCAACTGTCCCCTTTATCAGTTTTTTTGATTCTGATAAAATGTTCCCCTATTCATTTGTAAGTGTGCTGGTTCAATCTGCTTCATTACCGGATTGTTATATCTTGTGTTGTAAGTATTGTGTCCTCTACCTTGGTAACCACTATTAGATGGGGCTTGTTGTAGCAGTAAATTACCTAAAACACTTGCTAAATTTTCGATTTGGCTATTATGTGCTCCTTGGCCAGTTTGTATTCTGCCACGATATGCCCCTCTATTTGGCCTAGAATATTGGTTGAACTGTTGTTGATTGCTTGAATTTCGCCAATCATTGAATCCCTGATTATATGGGTTACCTTGCCAGCCTTGATTTCTCTGGTAATTCTGAGAATTCTGGCGGTAATTCTGATATCTATACCCACGATAGTTCTGGCTACTTACATTATTCTGACTATTTCCTCTTCCACGTTTTCTGTCCTGAAATAATCCGTGATCAACTGCCCTGTTCTGGCGCTCCGCTTCCAGAACCGCAACACGTTCATATAGGGTTTCCTCAGATTTTGGGGGTTTTTGTATTTCGATCTGTTTTTCGTTTTTAGGTAACCTAATTAAGGCTTCCACTTGATATAGTTTTATGACTGCCTGTTCAAAATCGTCTATTCCGGCAAGACATATTCTAAATTCGTTCGGAATACCTGCCGCTAAAATTCGTTGTTTTTCGCTGGTAGGCATGTCTGGAGCAGCCTTCCAAACTAAATTCCTTAACCGATCAACATACTGTTTCATAGTTTCCGAATCTAATTTCTGAAGTGTTAACAGTTCCATCCTTGCAGATTCTATTAAACTCGGATCCTGAAATTCCTGTCTTAGTTGCAATTTAAACTCTTCCCAAGTTGGCCTTATTTTTCCTATTTTTTCATTTTGGTCGTACCAGAGCTGTGCGTCCGACAGAAAAAAACTCGGGATACTTCGCATGATTTCCCTTTGTTCCCAATTATGGTACCTTGCTAACTTCTCCCAACTGTTTATAAACTGATTTATATCTTCGTGAGCCTGTGCCGAAAAATACCGTGGAGTTATTTTAATAGGCGTTCTCTCCATGATGATTGTTTGAGTCGACTTTGTGATTTTCGTAATTTCTGGTTTTAAATTCCCTTCTTTTGTTTCGTTTTTTGAATTATTACCCGCTTGTAAACCTAGGTTGTCATCAATTAAATCGTCGGTTTTTCTATTCTCTTCGCTTATTACAAAACCTTGGTTTGTTAATATCTCTCTAGCTTCTAAATAATTCTCATCATATTTTGCATTATTCAAAATAATTCGTAATAAATCCGGTACATTTAATTCTGATTTTGCCCATATTTCATTAATGAATAACCTATTTTCATCCCTAGTAAGTACAGGTTGGCCTAAATAAGTCACGATTTCAGCATATTCTGCAGCTGATAGTCTATTTAAACTTCTTAAAGGCTCATCTGATCCAATATGGTACCTATCAATCAGTCGTTTTACTAACAAGACTAACGTCGAGTCGCTATCCGTCATCCGTCGTCCGTATTGTTACCTATATTGGATGATTACCTATTATAAAATATCAGGATGAATTTAACTTGGACTATGTATTTTTATTTAAAAATTCCCTTTTTCCACAGTTGTGTCATTAAACAAAATCTCCTGCTTAGGTGGATTTTGCTGAATGAATACCTGCTGAATTCAGGGGTCCTTCAAATTTGTTGACGATTTTTTGGCGACAGCACTTTTGCTGCTTGCGTACCTCGCTTCCTTACGTAAACGAGCTACACAAAATGTATTGCGGAACAAGACATGCCTTTTAAAATTCGGGGTCCTACCTAAGTGCTTTCAGCCTCTAATTTTCAGGATGAATTTAACTTTTCTGCTCACCTTCTTTCAGGTCTGTTGTGCAAATTCCTTCTGGGTTATAAGATTACTGACCTTCATCTTATGCAACCGGATATAGGATATCGTTGCCAAGGGAGCAAATTTGCACACAGTATCTCTCAAAGAAATGGCAGTCCAAAATTTAAACTTTTAAAATTCTGATAATATATTGCAAAAAAAAAGGAAGAAAAAAAAAAAAGGGTTTCCTAGCCTAAGGCTGAACACTTCAACAACGGAAAATCTTATAATTAGTACACATGCACACACAAAAAATATATATATATAAAAAAAAAAATTCCAATGAGAGAGAGACAAGAGAATCGTATTTTTAACTTCTTTCCACAATAATTTATTATTTTTATTGTTTTAAAATAATTCAATTCAAAGTTTTCATTTCTGTATTTTATATTTAAAATCTTAACTTTATTGATTTTATTGGGGGCGAAACCTATTTTTTAGGCGCTCTCCACCATTTATGTCAGAGCCTATCTGGGTACTGTATAGAGGTGATTAGGAAGAGTCGATATATAGACATAAAAAGGATGATAAAAAACCCCTTTTATTACATAAAACCCCCCTTTATTTATACAACTCTATAGTCTCTCCACAATGAAGTACCTGCGGTGATCCTGCGGTGATCGGCGGGTGGTCCGGGTGAACTGCAAGGGTCTGAGCTGCAGGCAGAGTTCGAAGGTGCGGCAGAGTAGGCTTCTCCAGATGGGCGCTGAGAATACAGGACGGGAGCTATTCCGTCGGGGATCAGTTCTGGGCGAAAGATGCTCTTGAATTCGGTGGTCGAAGTCTTTATAACCTCGGTCGGGCGTCAAGAAGGGAGACGAGCGGCGAAATGCTGAGCCGGCAGTTCCGAATTTGGTCGGGAAAAAGTCGGATATCCCGCTGGCGATTCCTTGTCTTCCGCGGATCCGACACTGCCCTGCAACTGTTCTGCCTGCGACGACGATGTTGGGTCTCAGTATCCCACCTTGTCTAAATCAGTATCCGTCGAACTGATTTTCTTGGGCATAGCTTCTCTGACGCTTTGCATTCGCTGAGCATTTCGGGCCAATCCTACCCCAAACTCGCCGTCAGAAGCTTCTGGAGAAACCCATCAACCACCAAAAGTCACCACGAGTCACCGAAAGTCAGACTTTTCTTTTAACCATTTATTGAAAAAAGCCGTACTATTTTCATCATTCTACAGTTGTTCCGAAATTTACGTGAAAGGAGCTCCTTTAGGGAATTTTTTATTTCTATTTTTTGTGATAATTTTTATGCTACTCAAATTTCGTTAAAATAAAAGGTTTAATTAGGAAGAAAGGTGTTGCTCAAATATCTGAAACCCGCTTCTTATATTAAGCTACAAAACAATGTGTCTTTTGGCTGGAGGTTGAGGAATTTTTCGCGACGCTTATTCTCGCCACAAAAAATGCAACGCGATACCAGTAAACAAAATTACAGCTACATATCGGTAGATGTGATCAAGGTTCTCTAAAACAACTGCCTTATTTTACGTGCGATCGGAGTTTTTTTTTTTTTTTTTGAGAAAAAAATTCTGTTTATTCATAGAAACAATGGACTTGCCATCCATGCCATGATCTATTGTTTTTCCCTCTAAGGGAAAAATTTCATGGTTTCCACTAACCGTCAAATTTTGTATTTTGGTTTATTATTTTTAATAATGAACCTTTGGAATCGACCAAGAAAAAAATTTTTTAACACCCCCTCAAAATTTGATGGTTTACGTTTCAAGGTACGTAGAATCCAAAACGCTTCAAATTATTACACAATGGTTTATAAATTTTCTATATAGATCACTCGTCTACAAAATCACCAACCATCCAATATGAAAAAAAAAAAATAAAAAATAAAAAAAAAATCCAAATCACCAACCATCGATTGCATTTCGGTCAGCTCTAATTTGAACGTAGATTAGGCCTCTGCGATTCACGCTCGTGTTTAGATTTATATATATATATTTCAATATAAACCCTTAAATTTTCGTAGGGAGCGAACGGTTTGTCCTACAGACCTCCGCGTGGTCTCAAAAAATTCTAAAAATTCTATAGAATCTTAAATTGAAGGAAAAATAATACCTTCATACCAAAATTTTTTGAGTTAGGGCGTTTTCAAAATTTCAAAATTGATTTTGGAACCCTTAGAAGTGACCTACATCAACCAAAAGCTTCGGGGCACAACTAGACCCCAAATGGAGCCTACATACCAAATTTCATCAAAATCGGTCAATGCTAAGTGGCAAAAGTGCCGCGTACGGCGTATGGCGGACGGCGTACGGCGGACGGCGTACGGCGTACGGCGGACGGACGGCCAAATTTTTATTCGATTTTTGAATTCTACGTACCTTGAAACGTAAACCATCGAATTTTGAGGGGGTGTTAAAATTTTTTTTTCTTGGTCGATTCCAAAGGTTCATTATTGAAAATAATAAACCAAAATTTGGCCGTCCGTCCGCCGTACGCCGTACGCCGCACTTTCGCCACTTAGCATTGACCGATTTTGATGAAATTTGGTATGTAGGCTCCATTTGGGGTCTAGTTGTGCAAATTTTGAAAACGCCCTAACTCAAAAAATTTTGATATAAAGGTATTGTTTTTACTTCAATTTAAGATTGCAGAGAATTTTTAGAATTTTTTGAGACCACCCAGAGCTCTGTAGGACAAATCGTTCGCTCACTACGAGAATTTAAAGTTTGGACCTACGATAAATCAGAAACACGAGTGTGAATCGCGAAAGAGGCCTAATCTCCGTTCAAATTAAAGCTGACCGAAATGCGATTGATATTTTTCTTCATGTTGGATGGTTGGTGGCTTTGCGGACGAGTGATCTATATAGAAAAATAAAAAATAATAAACCATTGTGTAATAATTTGCAGCGTTTTTTGTGCAGCAATCGTTTAGGGAATTTCACGCTGATCCGGAACACACCACATACTAATATGTTCAAGACAATTCATTTTCAAAATCAAAAAACACGTAGGTATTTGGACCCGATTTTTGGGACTTTGGATCCCTTAGGTCCAAAAATGCTGTCCAACGAACCCCATTTTGGCACCAATTTCGATTTTCTAGATGCTCAAGTTATCGTCTGGAATTACGGATTTATAAAAATATATATTGATAAATGTTTATGTACATTGATAAATATTTATGTATATTTCCATATACGAAAAAGTGTTAGAAAAGTCTTGAAATTTTCCAGAACTGATTTCCGATGTGAAATTTTTTCATAATTTTCCATCCTAAAAATGTTGAGGCCATTGCATTATCATTATGGTTATTAACTTATCATTATGGTTATTATAAGATTTTTTTTTTTGTTGAAAATGTATACCTAAAAATTTATTTATCAGTATGTTACTCCAACTCGACTAATGTTTCGAATCGACTGATACTCCTAAAACTGATAATGAAACGTTTTCAAAATTTATTGACAGTTAGTTTCTGATGAGATTTTCAGGGTTTTCTATTGGTTGAACTCTGAATGGTTCCCTGTGAATGTCATCTACATCTCTGATAATTAAAGTTGAAGTTTAGTGGTAAGTAATTGGAGATTGAAGTTTTGATATTATCAAAGCGTAGGATCATCTCTACAATCGTGTTAATGATACGAGGAAGCTATGTGTCGCACCCAATTGGCGTAGTTTTTTATTGCCACTTAACTGACAACTAAATTACATCTCTGCTTCATGAGTCGATTTAGCCGACTGACCGATTTTCTCTGTGGATTCCCCCTCCGTACCATCAATGAAACCGGAATTGTGGGGAAGCCGTCCCACTAAATTGGCGGACGTTGTTTTTCCTGTTTCAGAGAGTAATTCGACATGGAGCTCGACGAATCATGGTTGGACGCTGTGTTGAAGAAGAAGAGCTTTCAAGACAGTATCGTCAAAATCAAGTCCATCAGCGTGACGGACGCACTCGGAAAAGGGGAAAACTACCTCAGCTTGATCAAACGAGTAAAGGCGGACGTCATCTTGGGATCTGGACGTAGGAAGAAGATGTCTCTTATCGTCAAGCAGCAATATGAGTCCCCACTGCTCAAACAAATGTCCGTCGCCAACGGGTATTTCGCTCGTGAAATTGGCGTGAGTACTTACATAACGTACCTACACAAATAATTTGATTTCATTCATTTCATCATTCGATTTGTAGCCTCCCAGAATTGTTTCAATAAATATTTTAAGGCTCTCTAAAGGGTTTCTTAAACGATGAATGCGTAATTTTAAGTAAGAATGCTTGGTAAAATTCTGGGTGTAACGATAGATCCGAAATTGAATTGGAAATTCCACTGTAGTGAATTGGAGAAGATGCTAAATCGAATAATTTCCCTATTACGAAGGCTATCTGATCGATTATCCGAACGAGCTGTCCTAGCGGCCTTTCACGCGACATTTCAGAGTCGTGCGAGTTATGCGATACTTTGCTGGGGCCATACTCCCTCAGCAAAACAAATATTCAAATGCCAGCGACATGCTATTAGAGCAATATCTGGTCTCGGTTATAGAGAAAACTGCAGGCCGATGTTTTCCAAACTCAAAATAATGACTCTACCTGCCATCTATATTCTCGAGTGCCTTTTGCACGTCTATGACCACCAGGATGAATTTGGAGCTGCCCCACATGACTATAATACAAGAAATTCCGATGATCTTCGAATACCATTCAGTAGGTTAAGTGCGTTCCGAAACAGTTCAAAATGGTGGGCTTTACTTAAAGTTTTTTTAATGCCATCCCTAAGAAAGTGAGAGAACAAAAAAGAAAAAGTTTTAAGCATACGGTTGTTGAATTCCTTTACAAGCTTGCTCTATATAATTATTACGAATATTTTGAAGCAAGTACGATTTATTTCTTTTAGTTAACTTATTTTTATGACATGCTACTACCTGAGGAATATTTATTAAAAGCACTCTGTTCAGCCTAGCGCAGATGTATTTTTTATGTACTATTTGTTCTAGTTGACTCTGTGATCTCTCTTGTGATATTATCACAAGATTACTTATTACTTATTAAAATTACTTATTAAGTAATCTTGCTGTGATATTAGGATAGGATACGTTGCAATATAGGTATAAATACAGGATATAATATATAATAAATATATTATATTTATTTGGTGGGTTGTCTATTGTTAAATATTTTTATCGTCTTTCAAATATCCTAGTCGTCATTAGTCCATCACCATATTGCTTCCGAGTCTACCAAGGTAGCGGAAGCTTTGTTTTAACTTTTCAAGGACGAAAAAAAAGTTCTCCAAAATCAAAATTTTCACTCGCGTTTTGCGTTTTAGACCTTTCTGAACAATTTTGGTTCCGTGTCTGTCTGTCTGTCTGTCACGAATTCCTTGTAACGCGCATAACTATACGGAATTATTGTCCGATTTCGATGAAATTTTCAGGGATTGTGCGGGTTGGTGTGTAGACGGTCCCCTATGAAAATCATCATCCCCGGACTGATAGAAGCGACTGCGCATGCGCAAACGTGAATTCCTTGTAACGGCCATAACTTCTACATTTTCCATCCGATTTCAATGAAATTTTCAGGGATGTTACAAATTAGTATTTAGATGGTCCCCTATGAAAATCACCACCTTCCGCCTGATGGTAGCCACTGCGCATGCAAAAACGTGAATTTCCTTGTAACGGCCATAACTTTCACATTCCCCACCTGATTTCAATGACATTTTTAGGGATTATGCAGATTGGGTTGTAGATGGTCCCCTACAAAATTCATCACCCCCGGACTGATAGTGGCCGCTGCGCATGCACAAACGTGAATTCCTCGTAACAGCCATGACTTCCACATTTTCTACCCGATTTCGATGACATTTTTTGGGATTACGCGGATTAGGTTGTAGATGGTCCCCTATGAAAATCAAGTCCTCAAAATTTACAGCAGCCTCTGCGCATGCGCATACGTAAAATCCTTGTAACAGCCATAACATTTACATTTTTCATCCGAAGTGGATGAAATTTTCTAGGATTAACCAGATTAGCGTGTAGATGGTCCCCTATGAGGGAAGTGAAAGGTACCTTGAGATTGGTGTTTTGAGATTAACTACTATGAATCGGATCATCTATGTAATCGGGTTATGGATACGAGGGAGCTATGTGCCACACCCACTTGGCAGACGTTTTTCTAGTCATTTTAGTTTGAGTACCTCCGGTTCGAGGCCGTCGGTTGCGGTGTCCCGATCGGGGTTTCTTGGCCGGCCCGGGGGCGTCCCTCCTTGGTGGATTTCTCTCGTTTGTAGTGTCTGCGTTGCAAACTTGGCCGTTGCCCATTTGGGTATACGGTCTAGGAGCCGCCATGGTGGGTGGGTCTGGGCCCGGCTGGGTACCCCCTGCCGGGCTCCGCTGCTTTTGTGGCTTGGAGTGTTCTTTTTACCTACTTTTCTTCTTCCCCCCTTTTTCTGTATTTTTTTTTTACCTACGTTACCTGTCCTAATATTATCACTTGTTATATTAATTTGTTAGCCATTGTTTATTATCTATTTTGACTATTGTTATGTACTATGTGTTTCACAACAAATAAAACATTCATTGGTAAACCCAAGTGAGCACCTACTTTCCAAAGCCACGAGTTTTCACGAGTGACTAATTTTGGCGATTGCAATTTTCAGAGATCAAAATAAATTTTCTTGTTCATTTGCAGGGTGTTACATTTAGTGACGATCACTGGCCAGGAATCGATTTTATAGGTCATTTCCAGTAAAAAATGCCTCATGGTAATTTTTACTTAGAGGCTTCGTTTTCGAGTTATTTCACTTTTAAGATTTTTTCGTGTTATCAACCTTTTCTCAATAAAACGGCTGTAACTCCCCGAATTTTCATGCAAATTCAAATTTTACTACACAGTTGAAGAGTGCGTAAAATTTCCTATCCCCTTGAAGGAAAAACAAAAACTTGTACTTGAAGCGAAAAAATTGGTCAAATCTTAGAAATCAAATATCAGAAACGAGTGAAATACTAACTTACTTGACTGGTGGTATACGATGAGCCCTGGGCGCGAAGGAGTCAAAGTTTGACTCCTGATTTAATCAAGAAGGTTAGGTGGGGCCCAATAGGGTAAACACATTTACCTGATCTACCCTGGAGATCGCACTCGTATAGTTTTGCCCGTTTAAAGGATTTCATGACAGACACGGAACCAAATTTGTTCAAGAAGGCCTGCAGCGTGAAACGTGACTGGAAATTTTGATTTTGGATAATTTTTTGTTCAAACTTGAAAAGTGAAAACAACGCTTCTTCAACCTTGGTATACTAAGAAGCAAAAATACCGACAGATCGAGATCTTGGAAAGTCTTGAATTTGAAGTGGAAAACCTTTAATAATGAATAGAAAGATGCCTCAACTTACATACTAACACCACAATGAAGGAATACCTACCTATCTAATCTCATCCATGCAAGCACCTTCCTACCTTATTCCCAAATAACATCAAAATTGAACTAATTTACAGCGTCTTAATTACAGATCTCACCTATCAGGAAAACTTAATAGAAGTAATCGAAATTCTCCTTGTTTCAGATGTACAGAGACATATTACCGAAAATGGAGGAACTGATGGATGAGGTTGGCGACGGAAGTGAAACACTTTGGGGGAGATGTATGGAGGTCAGACTGTTCGACAGAATTATCTTCGAGGATCTAAATGTGGGTTGCTACTTTTTACATATTTATTAATTTTTTTTTTTAGAGAGAAAAACGTTTATTGAACGTTTTATGAGTGAAAAAGACGGCCAAGGACTAGCGAAAAGTAAAATTTATTTGCGAAAAGTTCAAATTGTTTGCAAAAAGTTCAAATTTTAATTGATTATGGTTGGGAAGATTTCTGTAAAGTCATATCAGAGGTGTGAGAAATGAAGGTTCACTTTCTTCAGTTCATCCTGAAGCGTCTAAATTTGGTACATTGCTTTCTGGAGACCACTGGAAATAGTAGCAAAAAACGCAGTAATACAAGACCAGATGTACGAGTAATTCGAGCTGACATCTCCTGGTCATCATAGAGTGCTGAAACCGAAGAGAAAGAGGAAGAACCCATCAGCTGTGTGAGCAAAACACTGACTGGTCCAGTGGACGGCCTCCCTGGTGCATCTCAAAGAGCTTCCTACTAACTGGGTGTTCAGATGCCCTGAAAGATCTACAGGCATGGTATCCAAATCGTGAAAACCGAATCCTTCTCCGTTTATAACCACCCTATGGTATTGCCCAGTGCAATGATATCTGGCGGATTTTCTCCCTTTCTCTCAAAAGGATTCGTAAGTCATCTCTCCTAAAGAAGGCCTGTCAGATTCCATTGTGAAAATTTCAACACAACACTCGAATTTTCCACGGACAAACGGTTTCGAGAGAATTTCCAGATGGTATTTTACACGATTTTTTTTTACTCGAGTACTTCTTTCGTCTCTCAAGTAACATCCAGTTCTAACAGTATCGAGTAACAAAGGACGAAATTCCTCCTTTGAGCTGCAGGGCCGCTAAATGATGAATTATGACGTGATGGTGAAATAACTTCAAGAGGTTGTCGCCCCTGATAGCAAGGAAGGTCGTATTTCCTCGAGAAACAGGCCTCCTGTACAAACTCTCTTCTTGTAAAGGTTACTAAGAAATATTTTCCTCGATACTTACCTGGTTTTAACCTTTCATGGTGATGTGACCATTACTTCGTTAAGAGTAATAATTAGTAATTATTATTGATTTATATAAGTGATAATTATTGATTATTCATTATTATTAGCGGCAATTATTATATAATATTATCAATTTTTGTATTAGTGTTGAAAGTAGAAAACTTTGCAGAGGATGAGCTGATTATTTTTGATTACTGATGAGCAGTGGTAGTAAATTTTGTAGCATTGATGATGTTGTAATAGATCTAGGAGCATTGAGTAGTAATAAATATTGTAGCGTTTTATATAATTTCTTCATAGACATAAAACGTCTGCCAAGTGAGTGTGACATTGTTGAATCATCAAAAATTAACTTCTCTCGACTGGGGATCGATCTCCTATCGTTCCGATCTGAATCGGAGCTCTTCCACTGAGCAAAACGAATGGGCAGAAATGCGAAGATCAGCTGATCACAACATCCCCCCCCCCCTGTTAGAAAATCTTAGGTACTCCGTTACCTAGTCAGGGAGGTGAGAGGCAGCTATGGTCGGCGTTTTCCAACCCAGTGAGAACGTTCTATTTTTACTGGCTTCGGAGTTTAGTTGTTATTCCTTCTGAATGGGACCTGGAATCTGCTGACCTCAACGTTTGTCCGAATAGGTGGTGGCTCGACTCGTGTCTTAGGAGGGAGTTGTTTTGATGACCTAATCTTAATGAATTATTGTTTCTCTGAAAAATGCTGAGGAGACCATTCGGGTCCGGTGCGACTGCGCCACTCATCAAAAATTAACTTCCCTCGACTGGGGATCGATCTCCTATCATTCCGATTCTGAATCGGAGCTCCTACGACATGAGCTAAGGAAGTGAATGGACAGAAATGCGAAGAGGTCGCTGATCACAACAGCACATAGCTTCCTCGTATACGTAACCCAATTGTATAGATGATCCGATGCATTTTAGCTAATCTCAAAACATCAATCTTCAAGTAGCTTCATAGGGGACCACTTGCTCGTCAATCTGAACAGTCCCTGAAAATTTCATCAAATTCCGATGAAAAATGTAGATGTGGATCAAGTCCCACGGTTGATTTATAAGGGAGTGTCCCAGCGCACTCCATCTACACGGCAATCTGAACTATCCCTGCACATTTCATCAAATTCCGTGGAAAAATGTAGATGTTATGGCTGTTACAAGGATCTAAGTTTGCGCAAGCGCAGAGGCTATTGCCAATCCGGGGGCCATGATTTGCATAGGGGACCGTCTACACGCCAATTCAAACGATCCCTTCAAAAGTTTATCAGATTCGAAAGAAAAATGTAAAAGTTATGGCTGTTTCGAGGATTCTACAGGCTACTATCAGTCCGGTGGCGATAATTTTCATAGGGGACCATCTGCACGCCAACCCGCACAATCCCTGAAAATCTCATCGAAATCGGACAAGGATTTCATGAGAGACAGACAGACATGGAACCAAAATTGTTTAGGAAGGTCTAAAACGTAAAACCCAAGTGAGAATTTTGATTTTGGAGAACTTTTTCTCCTACCTTGAAAAGTTACTTTGGTAGAAGCAATATTTCAGTTTTCTCTGACCGCCTATACATATAGTTTTTCCTCCTCTTTGTCAGGCCCAAGGTTACGTCATGGCTGCGAGGAGAGATCAGTTAAATTTCAAAACTGCTTCGTTCGTCTTGAGATGTCTGGGGAAGTTCCACGCCATGGGAGCTGTGCTCAACGAAAGGCTGGAAATCCCTTCTGACATGTACTGGAAGCACCCTTGGACTAAAATGTTGGAGTTGTACAGAAACCAATTCAAAGGGACCTTATACAAAATGGCAGACTTGATGGAAAAATGGGGAGACGAATGGTAAGCATTTCTAGACATAATTTGTATCATCTATGTAGGTGTTATCAAGTTGCTAACCAAAATATTTACACGGAGTTTCCAAATCTTGACGTAATCTTGCTTTAACATTTACCTGTATCTTTCATCTCTATAGATTAACCTAAGACAGTAGGTTTAAGCAGTCATCCATTGCCAAATACCCAACCGGAGTTCAGTTCAACCAAGAATCAATAAATGGAACTTATTGTTGTGGAATGCATTATAGGGGACGTCCTATTGTGAGAGGGAAGATGCCAATAGTTAAAGTAGATTTATCTCAGCTGGAGACCGATTTTAGATTTTTAAAATTGATTTGAGTGTATCTCAACCAAACAGACTTCGCTGTAATTCCCGAATACAGGCTGAGGTAGAGCTGGGTGGTCGACACTTAAAGTTCCCTCATCAATCCTCGGTAGTGACCTTCTTCCTTGGGCTCGTACCTCGTACCTTCATGGGCTCGTTCTGATGCCTCTCACAAAGAGATTTGATTTGATTTGAAGTCGAGGAATTATAGGGCTTCAGGTAGACCCTTCAGCGATCGAAAATCTCCTTCAATCCATCACTCCTGCTGGCACTCCTGCTCCATCTTCGAGACTCAGACGTCTGAAGGCTGTTCTTGTGCCCCTCAGACGCACAGTACTGTGAGTATGTGTAAAAAATATAAAAAACGAACGTCTATTAGTATTGGAAAGGGGGGCAAGAACCTATCTCCAGTCTTTGAGCACGTTTAACCCATTTCCGGCCACTAATGCATTTTTGCATCGTCCTAATAATGATTTTTTTGAATATTGAAATAGTGGAAAATCTTTGTAAAATAATTTTTTCTCGTTCATGCAGTTCCTAAACTTTTCAAAAAGAATTTTCTAAGAGATTTGGAAAATTTTTTTGAAAGAGGATTTTTGGCCGAGAGCGTGATTATGGTGGCTCAAATTCGGTCCTGGGCGAGTGAGCGTTCTGGGCCATGAATCGAAACAGATTCCGGTCCATGAATAGATTTTTACATTTTACCTAGATTCTTAAAGATTTTTATCAATAAAATGTTCATGTCATGTCGATTTAGAAAACTGAGACCTCTCAAATCTATAAAATGTTAAAATCATAAAATTTGGAGCATTTTTGCTCTCGATTGGTGAGCAAATGATGCCTTATTTCGGCCGGCATTCTGTAAAATAGTTCATCCCCCACCTCCCATTACTCCATTATTTCTACCCTCGGCTTGAAATGGGTTAAATAGGTTTCCTGACTTCACAAGCCTCTTACGGATCACCAGAGGGCAAACTCCGCGATCATTTATGTTAATAACTCATTTCACCCAAAACGCTAACGATGTACTACCTGCTCATTATGATAGCGGATCCCGTCATATCAACAAGTTGGGTCTTATTGCTCTTCATGACGAGTCGCGGCATAAGTATGTGCTCAATTCACGTTTTTTAATAATTTTTGAAATATGAATTTCCCCTAAGCACTCGGTAAAATCGTCACAATAAAAATTCCCAATTTTTCTTCTTAAACCTTAACATTAAATAGTGAATTTCTCAAAAAGAGGAGAAATGAGGAATTAGAGCATTTGATGAATGTTTTCTGGCACTATCCCTTGACTCAATCCCGTTGGAATTTGCCGCGACTAGCCGCGACCTTTTTTTCCATGAAATTTTCAGTCCTAATAGAAAGCTTTTTGAAAAATTAAAGTCGCAGGAAATTGTGGAGAGGAAAAAGAAAAAACAAAATGCCAAGTGGGTGTGGCACATAGCTTCCTCGTATCCATAACCCGATTATATAGATGATCCGATGCATAGTAGTTAATCTCAAAACACCAATCTCTAAGTACCTTTCACTACCCTCATAGGCGACCATCTACACGTTAATCTGGACAATCCTAGAAAATGTCATCTAATTCGGAAGAAAAATATAAGTGTTATAGCTGTTACAAGGATTTTACGTTTGCGCATGCGTAGAGGCTACTGTAAATTCTAAGACCTTGATTTTAATTGGGGACCATCTACAACCTAATCCGTGAAAATGTCATCGAAATCGGGTAGAAAATGAGGAAGTTATAGCTGTTACAAGGAATTCACGTTTGCGCATGCGCAGTGAATGCTATCAGTCCGATGGTGGTGATTTTCACAGGGAACCATCTACAACCTAATCCGCAGAATCCCAAAAAAATTTCATCGAAATCGGGTGAAAAATGTGGAAGTTATGGCCGTTACAAGGAAATTCACGTTTGCGCATGCGCAGTGGCTACTATCAGTCCGAAGGTGATGATTTTCATAGGGGACCATCTACAACCTAATCTGCATAATCCCTGAAAATGTCATCGAAATCGGGTGGAAAATGTGGAAGTTATGGCCGTTACAAGGAAATTCACGTTTGCGCATGCGCAGTGGCTACTATCAGTCCGATGGTGATGATTTTCATAGGGGACCATCTACACACCAACTCGCACAATCCCTGAAAATTTCATTGAAATCGGACAATAACTTCGTATAGTTATGCGCGTTACAAGGAATTCATGACAGACAGACAGACAGACAGACAGACAGACAGACAGACACACAGACACACAGACACGGAACCAAAATTGTTCAGAAAGGTCTAAAACGCAAAACGCGAGTGAAAATTTTGATTTTGGAGAACTTTTTTTTTCATCCTTGAAAAGTGAAAACAAAGCTTCCGCTACCTTGGTAGACTCGGAAGCAAAAACATTTTTCATATCAACAGAATAGAACAGAAAATATTATGAAGTCATCACCCAGTATCTGATTAGGGATAACTTCATTGACACGACCACCATCCACAAAACTGATACCAAATGCTGTACCAAGCTCATCTAACAATATGGAACTGAGTTGTGGAAGCGCTCTCTGCAGCATCAGCAGCGCTAATGACAAAGACGATTTAGATTCATCAATCAGTGTAATGCACTTCTAAGGACATCTAATTATTACATAATATGTAATATGTAATATGTAATGTAACTAATTTTACAAAAGTTCAGGTACCGAAACATATTATGTTTCGGTACCTGAACTTTTGTAAAATTAGTGAAATGTTACTTTTGTTTTGAATTCAAAATTTCAGTATTTTTCAAAAACTTCTTCTAATACCTATTGTTTATTGTACAATTTTCTTTCTTTGAAATATGAAGTAGTATAAAATCTATGATCAGAGTTTTACTTCCCTAACAAAACTCTCCACAAATTGATTTTGTGTTTTTTTTTTTTTTGTTTTTTGGTTTATTATTTTCAATAATAAACCTTTGGAATCGACCAAGAAAAAAAAATTTAACACCCCCTCAAAATTTGATGGTTTACGTTTCAAGGTACGTAGAATCCAAAAATCGAATAAAAATTTGGCCGTCCGTCCGCCGTCCGCCGTACGCGGCACTTTTGCCACTTAGCATTGACCGATTTTGATGAAATTTGGTATGTAGGCTCCATTTGGGATCTAGTTGTGCCCCGAAGGTTTTGGTTGATGTAAGTCACTTCTAAGGGTTCAAAAATGAATTTTGAAATTTTGAAAACGCCCTAACTCAAAAAATTTTGATATAAAGGTTTTGTTTTTCCTTCAATTTAAGATTCTATAGAATTTTTGAAGTTTTTTGAGACCACCCGGAGCTCTGTAAAACAAACGGTTCGCTCACTACGAGAATTTATAGTTTGGACCTACGATAAATCAGAAACACGAGTGTGAATCGCAAAAGAGGCCTAATCTCCGTTCAAATTAAAGCTGACCGAAATGCGATCGATGTATTTCTTCATGTTGGATGGTTGGTAGCTTTGCAGACGAGTGATCTACATAGAAAAATAGAAAATAATAAACTATTGTGTAATAATTTGCAGCGTTTTTCACTTGACCTATAAACTCACAGTACTGTGAGAAGCAGCGAAACTTGCTTTTGGACAGGGAAAAGAAGTTTATAAAACGTGATTGTCGTGAATTTGGAATAATGAATTTAGAAGTAGGAAAAATTATTACACTGCCGATCTGACTGTGCAACTATTAATAACTTGACTTATGAAATTATAGTATGCAGAAGGTGATGGGAAGGATAAAGTGGCTTCTGGTCTACCATAGTACGTGTTCAGGAAGTACCTGACCTTCACCAATTTGAATTAGCTATGAGTCAGAAGAGGTTTCGAGTACTGGTTCATTATTTTCAATAATAAACCTCTGGAATCGACTCTGAGAAAAAACTCCTCTCAACTTTTGAGTGTTTACTCTTCACAGCACCCACCTAACGTAAAATCCAGAAATCGAATTAAAAAAAAAAAAAAATCCGTCCGTATTTTTCTTAGTTGACCAATCTTGATAAATTTGGTGTATGGGCTCCATTTGGAGTCTAGTTGTGTTGAAAAATAAGGGTTCTAATTTTCTAAACGCCCTTTCTTGAATATTCTTGATATTGATATAAAGTTTTTTTTTCATCAATTTAAAATGGAATTGAATTTGTTGAATCGAATGAGGCTACCCAGAGCTGTAGAGGACAAACAGTTCGCACCCCTCGAGGTCTTAAGGGTTCAAATTCTAGCTGATCAAATGCGATCGTTGTTCATCTCACTGAAATGAGTTTTGTGTTGTACTCAGTTGTGCCTCCTTAGCAACTAAGAATCAAATTTCTTTATGAAAGCACACACAAGTCTCGGATAGCGACCAAGCGCCGTTTTCATTCGATCTTTGGATTCTACGAGCCTTGAAACGTAAATCATACAAATCTGGGGGAGGTTAACACTTTTTTCTGCTCGATTCAAAAAAGTTCGTTATTGAAAATAATAAACGATAGCGTGATAATTTGCTGTGTTTCTTCACTTATGACAATCAAAAACGTTTGATCTACAGGAAAGAATCGAAGCCCAAGTTAGTAGACCTCATACCAGCGTACTGGTCCAAATTTGAAGACTACCTCACACAACCTTTGGAAGGATTGAAAGTACTCGCTCACGGCGATTGTTGGACGAATAACATGCTGTTCAAATACGATGTCGACCCTGCAGTGCCAGTATCCATGAAGTAGGTTTCCAATGTCGTTGAAGGTTTTAACACAGAATGTGTTTTTGCGATGACCTACCGAAAAAAAATCGTCACGAAAAAGCGACAGAAAAAACCGTTACGCGCCTTTTATAATGATTTTCACGTGCAACCAAGCCGTTGGTAAGGAAATAGAACTCCCGCAGTGTTCATTGCACAGAAATTGTTCACCATTCGTTGGAAAGCTCTCAATTTATATAGTATTTTTCTTGTAGTTACATATTTATTTATATAACATTTATAGGGTTTTATACCAATTTAAATGTCTAACAATTATTTATTTTATTATTGCCAAAGACTCCACATTTATTATTGTTGTTTTTTATTTAACGGATGACTAGCATCGCAAAAACACATTCTGTGTTCCTATGATTTCATACAGAGTATGGAAAAAGAAATAAACCGGGGGGTGCAGGGGGCGGAGCCCCCCGCCGAGGCGCAAAGCACCGAGTTTTTTTTAATTATTTTTATTGGCTTCGTAAAATTGTTACATTCAGCCTTAAGTAGATTTTATGATACGTTTGTGTTGAAAGGAGAGAAATGATTATTCCTCGGAAAATATTAACAACTAGCTGAGAAGCCTGCTAAAAGCAGGCAAAAAAATTGTTGATATGTAAAAAAAAATTTGATGTCGCGGCCTGGAATCGAACCCGGGACCCCCACGTTCGGGCGACATACGTACGTACGTACGGTTGGCGTTTTATGTATATAGGCTAATTATTACCAATATAAAATAACGGTGGGAAGGGGGAGAGGCTGATTTTCTTTTTAAATTTTTAATCGAAAGTAGACCTCATCCTTAGATTTTTTACACCAGCCGTTCTCTTTTAGGATGAGTAGATCTTTTTCTATGATTGTTCAATGTTTCGAATGTTTATGACGTCACGCGCCCCTCCCACCAGAGCGGGACCCCCAGCCAACTGTGACGTCATAAAAATTCGAAACTTTGAAAATTCATAGAAAAAGGTCTTCTCACGCCAGAAGGTCGCGGTTGGTGTCAAAATTCTCAGAATGAGGTCTAGTTTAGATTATGAATAACAATAAACAGTTTTTCCGACCCATGCGCACACCTCAGTATTAAATACACTGGTTATACTTTTTTATTGCATTTTATTTTAAAAAAGTGAGTAGATGTATGTGATTGGATCAATAAAATACTTAGCCTCGGCTGGGATTCGAACCCGCGACCCCTGGGGGACAGTTGAAGTTACGGCTGCTACAAGTAATTCACGTTTGCGCACGCGCAGTCGCTTCTATCAGTCCGAGGATGATGATTTTCATAGAGGACCATCTAAATACTAGTCTGTAACATCCCTGAAAATTTCATTGAAATCGGATAGAAAATGTAGAAGTTATGGCCGTTATTTTTTTTTTTTTTTTATTTTTTTTTTTTTTAATAATCTCCCCTCAAGGACTAAAGGTCTCTCTGACGGAGGGGGCACGCCATATAACAAAATAAATAAATAAATCAAATATAATGGGGAGAACGCCCAGGACTCACCCGACGCCGGCCCTAGGGATGAGGGAAGATGAGGAAGGTGGGGGTGGGAGAGAGGGATGAAGGGAAGTGCCTCTATAAAAAGACCACCAGTTCAGATATGAGCCGAGCAGGACGCGTCTGGTGACACCACGGAGTACGCCCACCGAGATGCCCACCTCGCGCAACTCCGTGGCACTTTTCCCGCACCACACTCCGCGCCACGACAAGGTTGCAGCCATCACCCTGATGTTGTTGGGTTCCACTCCTTTTAGCTCTGACACTGCTAGCCGTAAATCATCTCTATCATACTTTCTTATCTTAGCCCGCCAGGTCTGCTCCATGTCCATGCTGCCATTAACAACCTGGACATCCAGGATAATGCAAGACCTGTCGGGCTTGACGGCAAAAATTCACGTTTGCGCATGCGCAGTGGTTACTATCAGTCCGAAGGTCATGATTTTCATAGGGGACCATCTAAATACTAATATGTAACATCCCTGAGAATTTCATTGGAATCGAATGGAAAATGTAGAAGTTATGGCCGTTACAAGGAATTCACGAGTCTACCAAGGTAGCGGAAGCTTTGTTTTCACTTTTCAAGGACGAAAAAAAAAAGTTCTCCAAAATCAAAATCTTCACTCGCGTTTTGCGTTTTAGACCTTTCGGAACAATTTTGGTTCCGTGTCCGTCTGTCTGTGTGTCTGTCTGTCTGTGTGTCTGTCATGAATTCCTTGTAACGCGCATAACTATACGAAGTTATTGTCCGATTTCAATGAAATTTTAGAAATTGTGCGGGTTGGTGTGTAGACGGTCCCCTATGAAAATCATCACCCTCGGACTGATAGCAGCGACTGCGCATGCGCAAACGTGAATTCCTTATAACGGCCATAACTTCTACATTTTCCATCCAATTTCAATGAAATTTTCAGGAATGTTACAGATTAGTATTTAGATGGTCCCCTATGAAAATCATCATCCTCGGACTGATAGAAGCGACTGCGCGTGCGCAAACGTGAATTCCTTGTAACGGCCATTACTCCTACATTTTCCTTCCGATTTCGATGAAATTTTCAGGGATGTTACAGATTAGTGTTTAGATGGTCCCCTATGAAAATCAAGGCCTTAAAATTCACAGTAGCCCCTGCTCATGCGCAAACGTAAAATCCTTGTAACAGCCGTAACAGTCGCGTGTGACGTGAGGATCTCAAACCCCATTCAACCAACCCCTTTATAGATCAATTAGCAATGCTCTGGACTACCACCCAGTAGTCCCAGGTTCGACTCCCAGTCAAATTAAGAAATTTTTTGATCCAATCACTACCGCACTTACATTTTTCGTCCGAATTTGATGAAATTTTCTAGGATTGTCCAGATTAGCGTGTAGATGGTCCCCTATGAGGGTAGTGGAAGGTACTTAGAGATTGGTGTTTTCAGATTAACTACTTCGCATCGTATCATCTATACAATCGGGTTATGGATACGAGGAAGCTATGGGCCACACCCACTTGGCAGAAGTTTTTAAAGGCTTTTATTTAGTTTCAGCATTCACCTGCTGTTGATTGACCTGAAATTTTGCATGAAAATAAATTACCTCCAATAAGAAATGTAACACTTTATAAAGACAACACTTTATTACAGTCGCAACTTTATAAATAAAAGCATGTTACATTTAGCATTTCCTTTTTCCTATTGCTACCATAATGTAACACGCTTTTATTTATAAAATTGGGACTGTAAAAGAGTTGTTATACCTATTTCTTATTCGAGGTAATTTATTTTTAACTTTTTTGTTCATTTTATTAACAAAAAATAAGGGCTTGTTCTTAAATAAGGTTTTCTTTATAATTTTCTTTTTCTTTTTTCGTTTTTTAAGAGTCGGTTCTCGTTTCACAGTAACTGGCCTTATTTCTTGTAAATACTTTCTTTTTATTAATACGTATAATTTAGTCCCATAGACAGATATTTAAAAATACATTTGTCTCCCAAATGGCGGCTTCCGTAAAAACTGAGCATGATTTCAGGTTTTTGGACCTTCAGATCAGCTACATGACGACCCCCTGCCACGACCTGCACTGGTTCTTGGTCAGCTCAGTTCCTCTGGCGACTCGCAAGTCCCAGTTGGGCGACCTCTTGCAGACGTACGCCGACAGCCTGTTGGCCAACCTGGAGAAATTCGGCTATGCAGGTGAAAATCCTTTGACTTCATTCCATTTTGTCATTTTTTGGGTAAATTTTATAAGAATATAATGTCTACTATTGCGCCGGACTCATAAACGAGGTTTCCTCCATGAGGAAAGTACTGGGGAAAAGCAACATACTGTTCAGGTAAGAGTAGAAATAGAGTTGGAAATATTCTGATAGAATAACCACCACGTATTCCTACCCAATGATTTAAATATAATTTAAAGTTTATATCAACTAAAATATCTAGTTATGAATTGGGTATGGTTCAATAACAAATCGGAGTGTGATTTACATAGATTGACTCTTTAATCTTATAAAGGTCCGAAATTACATGAAAGTGGATTTTTAGTACCGAAGAAAACCGCAAAATGTTTTATAGTGAAAAGATAGCTTAGCAGGAGGAGGGCAGGAATGTGACTGCCTGCCGAGCTCGTTCCCAGTCTAGGAACAGGCATCGTTCGCAGAACTGCTACAGCCCACAGTCTCTTTTATAGACTTTAAATCTGCTATTTATGTCACAATCATCAGCTAGAGGCTCTACACTGCTATGAGGGAGTTTGGAGTGCCTGATAAACTGTGGATGGTGGAGCTTACAGTAAGCTTTGGCCCCACGCTTTGATGGCAGCGGTACTTAGTGCCACCGAAAGTGATATGGGGCGATTGGGGGTCTGAGCCACCAACCCCAAACACCAAACGTCGTACGAGTTCAATGGGGTTTTAAAGGGAACAATACAAATATCGAAACACTATGAATGAATTAGGGTAGTGAATGATAATTACCTGTGGCGATTTTGCGTGGCAACTTCGGGAAGCTTGTGGCGACTAAGTGCTGAAAGAGTAAAAGCCTGAAGGGCCAAATGGTAAACGGTACACGAGTGTGTCCGGGCCTCAGGGGCTGATCTAGGGTCCTGAAGGTACTTGTTGTGAAAACCTTGAGGTGTGGAGATGCACTTGCCTCAGTTATTGTGTCTGAAACCAGGTATACTCAAAAGAATTACTACAGGAATACAACTAATAGGCACGTTTTATTAGAATAATAGGAACAAAATGAACACACCAAATGTGTGATGATTTCGCTGAAGGCTTATGGCGATCTGAGAATGGCACAAATATAACAGGTACGTTTTAAAATTTGTCTTCTTAGAATCAGTAATCCATTCGTGTTTCAAGTTACAAGCCGTGTCGAAATATACAAGAGATTCAATCTTTAAGTTCCAAAAGTTTACTGGTTATATGTTCAAGTTTGATGTTATGTGGCGATGAATGTTTGCTAAAGTTCTCAATGTTTCTATATCCACTCTTACTTCTACACAAGTCACTAATACTATTGGCCAATGTATTGTAAGAATTTAGTCAGTGCACTCACGTTCAGGGCCCTGAGGTATCCTTATGGCGAGTGTGGCGAAGATAGCGTGCTGTACCAATGTCCAGTAGGTTGTATGGCGTGGCGATGGGGGGGCAGCTTTGTTCACGGGCTGGGAGCTCTCGGTGACTTAACTGGTTGAGTGCAGGGAGGGGATTGAACTTTCGTGTCTTGCTCTGGGGCCTCCAGGGGCTCTCTCTCCTTCCTCCCCTCTGGATGGTGTTGGTGGGGATGGCTGGTCAAGTGGGGGAAGCTGTGGGCCCAAGCAGGAGGAAGGAGGGACGCACAGGGTAGCCTTCGGCGTCATAGTTCTTGGTGGCAGTGACGTCACCTACGAGTCTGGGCCGGAGGGAATTAATCGCTCAATTCAACTCCATCACTGGGAAGGGGTCCCAGTGAGCAGGAGCTCACACTACCATGGAAGCACACATTGCCGAGTGTGAATCCAGAGGACACTGAGCTGATGACAAAGGTTCAATTGAGACAAGGCAAAGCCCTAGCTTACCTGCTCCTCAGCTTAGCTCTTGAAAAAGTAGTGAGTCATAAAAGAGTATGATTAGTATAATTCTACGGACCTGTTCAGCTTCTGGCTTATGCAGATGACATGAATCTCAAGACGGGCTGTGAGGGATTGGGAGCGGGCTCTCTCTTCACTTATGTTGGCAGTGGCTAATATGGAGCAAACCATGAGCCAAAACTAAGTACATGGTCTCCAGTAAAAACTCCAATGAAATAAGAACCCCATACATTCTCCTGGGCCGGTACGGGTTCGAAAGGGTTGGTATTTTCAAATCCCTTGGTTTCTCTGGCTACAAAAACAATGATTGTACAATCGAAATAACACCAAGGACACTAGCTGGCAATCGATGCTATTTTGGACTATTGCATGAATGGATGATGGTAATCCGACTAAGCAGTACAAGGTACAGGAGGAGAGGAAGACCCTATTAAGATGGACCGAGAATCTAGAAGAAAACGCAGCACGGATGCTACGACTGGATGGCGACGACACAAGATCGTTCAAGCTGGAAAGACGTCCTAAAGGAGGCCACCCTGCGCCAAAAACATTTAGTCAAAAAAAGCGGTTTTCCTGTTTTTGTTTTTTTGTTTTTTTGTTTTTTTGTTTTTTTTTTGTGGAAATTTCTTCCGTCTTAATCATAGTTACATATCGTTGGTCCAGAGCAAAAGGCGTTTTTGATTTTTTTGCATGAATCATCTCCAAATTCCGTCTACTTTTGTTGTGCAAGACCGCTTTATTTAAAACTAAGTGGATCACTTCTAGTTTGCGCGCAGGTTGGCGGGATATCTCAGAATTTTGGAGTTGGTGCAAGAGAGGGATAAATCGTATGTCCTGAGGTGTAGTTAGTGAAGTGAGTGCAATATTGAGATATTATCTGATACAGCAACAAAATAACCTGTTACAGAGTGTATTGTTAGTGCAAAACTGAGCTATTATGTGATGGCGCTTAATTTATCTTCGAGAAACCAGAAATATTTCCGTGCAAGAGAGGAATAAAGGTGGAAACACACTGTGATCACGTCACAACCTGCCTGGTAGAGGCACTCTAGAATATTGCCTTTTTAATTTTGGTTTATTTGTTTTCCAGGTGAAAAGCCGACTGTTCAGTCTATCGAACAAGAATTCGAAAAATACAAGTTCATGTCTTTTGTGTTCGGATCGATCCTGGCAGCGCCTGTCCTCAACGAGAAGAAAGACGCCCTCGACATCGAATCCATGATGGAGAAAGGCTACGAGGCGAAGGTGCAGGGCCAGGAAGACTTCGTGTACGACGTTTTCGCGAATTTGAGCGAGGGCGCCATCAATCTGCTCAAAAACGAGATTCAAGATTTGCTCAAAAATGGTGTTTACTGGTGAGGTGGAGGACTTGATGGGTTTGGTAAGCCAAGGATAGGAGACAGGAAGGATTTGAGGTTGTGGGTTACTTCACTTAACGGCAGACTGGTCCAAAACATGAATGTGGTCAAGATTTGTTCAAAACTAGATCTTTCAATGGGGTAATTCAGTGGGTCGGAAATTCAGGTTTTTGACCTCTGGCGAGCAACTTAATATGTCACACAACTTGCTACGTCACACCCTGCTGCCATCGTTCAAATCTTCAACAGTTAGAAGAAATTAAGGAAGTTAATTAAAGTTACTTCAATTAGCTTCCTCAATTTCTTTTAAACATTTTCTCGACAAACAGATCCGATTTCCGTTGTAAGCCCAGGGGACGGGTATCAAACAATTGGGAAGGGGGAAGGTGTTATGGAACAGGGAAGATCTAACGGGTTCACTTGAAGAGTGCTAAACTGCAATACCGATACACTTAGGCTAGTAAGGAAATATACTTAGCTTCGTTGTACTTCGATGGTAGCTCGGTCGACGCAGTTTCGGCGATGAGGCTGCGATACACTTGTAGATACCTTTGTTACCTCTTGTTACTATTACCTGAATGATTTTGTTCCGGTGTATCGATTTGAAATAAAGAATAATGAAGTTACTTTGAATGTTGCAATGATTTTAACTACCTAGTTTCGATACCCGATACCACAAGTCAGAACCAGAACCAGGGTAGAGTCAGTGAAATTAGAAGTAAGGTTAAATGGTATTTTATTAAAGTAAGACTCTATTTTGGGTCCACAACCCGATACTGCTTGGAGGGCGATACTATGAAAGGCAACTTGCAAAGAAATGGCTGACTCTATTATGAATAGGCGTTACAGTACGCTTAAGGTAAGTTTTACAAGTATGTTTCCAATGTTTCTTTCCAGTTCGATACTTTAGATCAATAAGACTAGTTCTCTTAGATTCGATTTCTTAACTGAGTCACGAGTCACTCTCTACCTATTATTGGTCAATACATAGATAGGTTACACTTTAGTTCACTCACGTGAAGGGTTACCATGGCGAGTTCTTTATGGTGAGAGGCGTGGTGAAGAAGAGGGGGTAGCGAGAACAGGACTGGTCGACGCGTGTGATACAGGGCAACACGGTGTTCCAGGGGAGGCAGGACAAGAGCAAGATACACTTGACTGGCACCACTCACAGGTTATAACCTAGTTCAAGAGTACTTGTTGGAGGCAGGAGGATGGTATCGATAGAGGGGTGATAAGGGGAGAGAGCTTCGTAGACTGGGGATGTCACTTCAGGACTAGCGGGCTAGGCTGAGCTTCAGGGACTGATCTGCAGGTCATTACAATGGCTTTTCGTTTCTCCTTCCCCAGGCTGGCCAACTCAACAGGAAGAAAAGGTTGGTATTCCTGATCAGCTGAGTGGGGGATATCCTCCAGGTGCTTGACTGTTTACTTTTGTTGTGCCGAAGGAGGTGGGAGGGCACTTTGGTGGGGCCACACCCAGTTAATGTGGCTTTGGGCTTCTTGCTGTTGCTCCAGGCCTTCAGGGCTTACTTGGCTCTGTAGCCTGACAGGGGGAACAATGAGCTGCTAAGCGGCAGCTCACATCGTTATTCCTGAGCCTTACTCTTTTTAATTTTTTTTTTAAATTGACTGAAATACCCCATTGCTTGGTACTTTAACATCAAGGGCCTCAGTGTTTGTGTCTACTTCCAATAAGAATAATCTCCATCGCCAAAGCACACTTTACAATACTACACCCACAAGGCTGAATACCCTTCCAGTACCCGATTCTGGTTTATTATTTTCAATAATGAATAATAATGAATAATATAATAATGTAATAATATAATAATAAATATAATAATGAATAATCATGGGATTGGCCAAGAAAAACTCTGAGCTTCGTCTCTCGACAGGGGTGTGAGCCTCCCAGGACCCCCCCCCCCCCCCCCAAGATGCTTTTTCTTGTCCTAAAGCAATAACATGTTCCAAGTTTAAAAAATTTTAACCCCCCCCCCCCCTCAAAATTCGTTGGTTTACGTTTCTAGGTAGGTAGAATCCGAAAATCGAATAAAAAATGTTCCATAGATACCATGGACCTATTTCGTTGACTCCATTTGGGGTCTAGTTGTGCGAAGCTTTTGTTTGATGTCAGTCACTTCTAAGGGGTCAAAATTTGAGGCTTGAAAGTGTCCTAGCTTGAAAACTCTCGAACTAAAGGTATCGTGTTTTTCACCAATTTGAAATATGTAGAATTGAATTTTTAGAACTCTTAAAGACCACTCAGAGCTCTCTAAACCACACGCTCCCTATGAGAACTTAACCCTTTGACTCCTCGTGGGACAATACGTGCCAGTGCAACTTCAAAAATTACCAATGGACAAAGCGGTCTCTGAAATGCTTGTAAAACCGTGCCTGCATGTCCCGCTGGCTCTCACGTTCATTTGGGGTAGAAGTTCACCACTCGCTCAGTAGATCGCAGCACTGAGAGAGTTTTGGGAGAACCAGAGTGTACTGTTGGGACAGTTTTCCTCACCCATAACCTACAGTTGGGACGATCGTTCCACTCATAAAATACAAGTGAGACACTTGGTCCCAGTCTTCATGTGCCAGTGGGACATCTGTGTCCCACCTCCTCACCTATGTATCAGAACATCAAAGCTGGGCCAGTTCTTTGGCTGTTGGATCTAATTAAAAAACTGCGCCTAATTTGATTTAAAATTTCCCATTAAAAAAAAGAAATGGGAGTCAAGGGGATAGGACTTATGATAAATCAGAAACACGAGTGTGAATCACCAAAGATGCCTAATCTCCGTTGAATTTGTAGCTAACCAAAAATGCTATCGTTGTTCGTTTCGTCGCGTTGTACTCAGTTTTGCGTCCTTAGTAACCAGTAATCATATTTCCCAATAATTAGGGCGACCTCAACTCCCTGTTTCTTCGAACTGAGTGTGAAGCGTTTATTTGTTCCAAATAAACTTGATTATGAAGTAGGTGTGTGGTAGGTAGTTAGTACCTATGGTTGACAATGGCAAAGCCGTGTTCTTTGCAGACGAGTGATCTATATCGAAAAATAATATGCCTTTGTGTAATCATTTGCAGCGTTTTCGTTCATCTTCGTATATTTCGTGATACTTGTTCACTTTACAGCCACCTATCAGGCCAATCTCCCTTATGAATACACTACCTCATCTAAGGAATATTGTTTGCAAATAAAAGATCACTTCAAGCGAGTTTTACTGAAGCCAGCTTCCTGTAGTAGTACCCACTACTCCTAGTAGTAATAATTCGATTTGCCATTCTATTTATACATCAACCCCACCTTACAGTAATTATGGTGACAGCACGATACCACGTCATTTGGAGTAGTTACTTATTATTGATGTAACAAACTCAGTCAAGAGTCACCCACCGTATTATCTTGACGATATTTTCATGAGTATATACATATAGCAAATATATATTTGGATCATGTTCGTAATCTTTTGTTTACATAACCGCAAACACAAAGCCTCACTTTTATTCCTAGTTAGGTGGAAGGTGGCGATAACAGGAACACTCTTGTCTGTCGGCAACTTTCCGAGTTGGTTCCCGAGGGACCAGAGATAACTAAACCTCCTACCTGATGATTACTGGAACACCAACCTGGTTATTACTGAACCGCCTACCTGGTGGTAACTGGAACACTAACCTGGTTATTACTGAACCTCCTACCTGGCGATAACTGGAACACTAACCTGGTTATTACTGAACCTCCTACCTGGTGGTAACTGGAACACTAACCTGGTTATTACTGAACCTCCTACCTGGCGATAACTGGAACACTAACCTGGTTATAACTGGATCATCTCTCTGGTGAAAATTGAACCACCTCCCTGCTGATGACTGTTCAACTCCTAGTAATAACCTAACCACCTACCCGATGACGACTGATTAACTGGAATTGGATCGGATTAACTGGAATAGTTGGCCAGGCGTCCTGTACACCCACAATATCACCTACCTGGTGATGACTGTCTAACCCCTGGTGATAATTGGAACACTTACTTGGTGATAACTAGAACACTAACCTGGTTAGACCTCCCTGCTGATGACTGTTCAACTCCTA
The DNA here is from genome assembly GCA_009739505.2 of Apolygus lucorum. Taxonomy (NCBI): domain Eukaryota; kingdom Metazoa; phylum Arthropoda; class Insecta; order Hemiptera; family Miridae; genus Apolygus; species Apolygus lucorum. The sequence continues at coordinate 2,557,422 of CM019182.2, forward strand.
GTAATAACCTAACCACCCACCCGATGACGACTGATTAACTGGAATAGGAATAGGATTAACTGGAATAGGAATAGGATTAACTGGAATAGGAATAGGATTAACTGGAATAGTTGGCCAGGCGTCTTGTACATCCACAATATCACCTACCTGGTGATGGCTGTTTAACCCCTGGTGATATCTGGAACACTTACTTGGTGATAACTGGAACACTAACCTGGTAATAACTGGATCACCTCTCTGGTGAAAACTGAACCACCTCCCTGCTGATGACTGTTCAACTCCTAGTAATAACCAAACCACCTACCTGATGACGACTGATTAACTGGAATTGGATCGGATTAACTGAAATAGGAATAGGATTAACTGGAATAGGAATAGGATTAACTGGAATAGGAATAGGATTAACTGGAATAGTTGGCCAGGCGTCTTGTACATCCACAATATCACCTACCTGGTGATGACTGTTTAACCCCTGGTGATATCTGGAACACTTACTTGGTGATAACTGGAACACTAACCTGGTAATAACTGGATCATCTCTCTGGTGAAAACTGAACCACCTCCCTGCTGATGACTGTTCAACTCCAGTAATAACCAAACCACCTACCCGATGACGACTGATTAACTGGAATAGGAATAGGATTAACTGGAATAGGAATAGGATTAACTGGAATAGGATCGGATTAACTGGAATAGGAATAGGATTAACTGGAATGGTTGGCCAGGCGTCTTGTACATCCACAATATCACCTACCTGGTGATGGCTGTTTAACCCCTGGTGATATCTGGAACACTTAGGTACTTGGTGATAACTGGAGCACTAACCTGGTTATATCTGGGTCATCTCTCTGGTGAAAACTGAACCACCTCCCTGCTGATGACTGTTCAACTCCTAGTAATAACCTAACCACCCACCCGATGACGACTGATTAACTGGAATAGGAATAGGATTAACTGGAATAGGAATAGGATTAACTGGAATAGGAATAGGATTAACTGGAATAGGAATAGGATTAACTGATGACTGTTCAACTCCTAGTAATAACCAAACCACCTACCTGATGACGACTGATTAACTGGAATTGGATCAACATTTTTTCCATTTATCGACGTGATTTCCCGTTTTTCAGGAATTTGCGACGTATTAATAAGCAAGATATTTGTTCTTTTAAGCGTGGTTTGTTACCTGGGCAAAATTTGAATACAATGAATAAAAATTCAGTTTAGATTTTGGCAATAATGTGGGTAAAACTCGGACACTAAGGTCCAAAATCCTGGCGACACATCAAAGTGGTGACGACTGGGACACTCACCTTACTGCCCACCCCACGTGGCAGAGTTCTGTCTGGGAGTCACCGAGATCCAGACCGGAGAAGACAACCTTTGGCCGTGAGGCACTGTGAGGCACCAGAGGTCAGCCAGGCAACCCGACTCTGAGGCAATACAAGGAGCTAATGAACAAAGTTTTTGTTTGACGAAGGATGAAATCTGGCGGGAGGTGATCGAAAGGTCCGTTCCAAGCGGGAGGTCCGGAACGAAAATCACATTAGGTAAGACGACGGGTCGAGGGGCGAGTCAATCAGACGTGTCCGCCGCCGTTGCAACACGCCATCTTTATAGGAGCCTCCGCGGCGGTCGCCTCATTCATTTCCAGCGAGGAAAACGCGGGAAAATGAAGTGGGTTTGGGCGCTGCTGGGGGCGGTTCTGTGCGCGGCGATCGCGACGGGTCACGACAAGCACTGGGAGAAGGGCGGCGGGGAGAGTCACCACGCGGACCACCACAGCTCCCACGGCGAGAAGGGCGACCACGGCTACAAAAAGGAGCACGGCCACCACGAGAGCAAGAAGGGCCACCACCACAAGGACCACCACAAGGTAGGTTACAGTGGAACACGAAGGTGAGGGCCACTAAGAGTGGAAATCACCTGTTGGATGTCACGTCAAATTCGAGAAAAACGGAACTATTTCACGTCAAATCTGAGAAAACCTTCCAGAGAGAAAAATTTCCAGCCTCGTTCTGGGACTCCATTATAAAACTGCCTGATGCAGTGATTGCATGTCACGTCGTGAGAAAACGTCCAGTTCTTGGACATCACGTCAAATTTTAAAAAATTCCTGCCATTTTGTAGGATTTCACTTAAAATTTGGAAAATCATTCATCATGTGATTCCCCATTAAATTACAAAACTGCCTGTCAAATACTTGGATTTCACAACAAATTTGAAGAAACCTCCAGTTACGTTCTAGAATTTCACTTCAAAGATGAAAAATTTCCAGCCACATTCTAGGACTCCATTATAGAACTGCCTTTCAAATACAAGGACTGCATGTCACATTCTAGAAAACGTCCAGTTCTTGGACATCACGTCAAATTTTAAAAAGTGCCTGCCATTTTGTAGGATTTCACTTAAAATTTGGAAAATCATTCATCGTGTGATTCCCCGTTAAATTACGAAACTGCCTGTCAAAGTTTTGGTTTTCACAACAAATTTGAAGAAACCTCCAGTTACGTTCTAGAATTTCACTTCAAAGTTGAAAATTTTCCAGCCAAATTCTAGGACTCCATTATAGAACTGCCTGTCAAATACACGGACTGCATGTCACATTCTAGAAAACGTCCAGAAGTTGGACTTCAAATCAAATTTGAAGAAACCTACTATCACTTTCTAGGATTTCACTTCAAATTTTGAGTCAAATACAAGGACAGCCTGTACAATTTGAAAAACCTCCAGTTACCTACGTTCTAGAATTCACTTCAAAGTTGAAAAACTTCCAGCCACATTCTGGGACTCCATTATAGAACTGCCTGTTCCTGCCATTTTCTAGGATTTCACTTAAAATTTGGAAAATCATTGATCATGTTCAGATGATTTTCAATTCAAGGAATTGACGCCATACATTTGAGAAAAACTAGGATCAAATTTGAGAAAACCCCCATTTATGTTCACAATCTCCATATCAAAATTGGAAAAATTCCAACCACATCTAGGATTTCCCGTTAAATTACAAAACTGCAAAACTGAAATACTTGGACTTTACATCAATTTTGAAAAATTCCTGCCATTTTGTAGGATTTTTCTTAAAATTTGGAAAATCATTCATCATGTGATTCCCCATTAAATTACAAAACTGCCTGTCAAATACTTGGATTTCACAACAAATTTGAAGAAACCTCCAGTTACGTTCTAGAATTTCACTTCAAAGTTGAAAAATTTCCAGCCAAATTCTGGGACTTCATTATAGAACTGCCTGTCAAATACACGGACTGCATGTCACATTCTAGAAAACGTCCAGATCTTGGACTGCAAATCCAATTTGATGAAAGTACTACCACTTTTTAGGATTTCACTTCAAATTTTGAGTCAAATACAAGGACAGCCTGTACAATTTGAAAAACCTCCAGTTACCTACGTTCTAGAATTCACTTCAAAGTTGAAAAACTTCCAGCCACATTCTGGGACTCCATTATAGAACTGCCTGTTCCTGCCATTTTCTAGGATTTCACTTAAAATTTGGAAAATCATTGATCATGTTCAGATGATTTTCAATTCGAGGAATTGACGCCATACATTTGAGAAAAACTAGGATCAAATTTGAGAAAACCCCCAGTTATGTTCACGAACACCACATCAAAGTTAGGAAACTTCCAGCCACATCAAGGATTCCCCGTTAAATTGCAAAACTGCCTGTCAAATACTTGGATTTCACATCAAATTTGAAGAAACCTTTCATCTCATCTCATTTCCATCGACGTTCTAGGACTCCATTATAGAACTGCCTGTCAAATACAAGGACTGCATGTCACATTCTAGAAAACTTCCAGATCTTGGACTTCACATCAAATTTAAGGAACAATACTGTTTCACATATCAACAATCTTTGAGCTAGGGCGTTTTGAAAATCTCAGTCCTCATTTTTCGCCCCTTAGAAGTGACTGAGTGCACAACTAGACCCCAATTAGAGCACATACACCAAATTTCATCAAAATTGGTTCACAAAATCGGAACTAAAAAAAGTGCCGCGAATGGAGGAAAGACAAAAAAATTTTATTCGATTTTTGGATTCTACGTACCTCGGGGATTAAATGTAAAACAACAAATTTGAGGGGGGGGGGGGAGTAAAAATGTTCTTAGGTACTTGATTCCAATGGTTCATTATTGAAATGAATGAACCAAAATGTGTGGGGTGACGGCAAGGACGGCGGTCTCGCTCTAATCTCACCTGAACTCGGTGGAATACGGCGATGAAATTTTTACAGCTTCATGCTAATGATCTGGGACATCAATATAAAAAGCGCCAAAACAAATTGAGGCAAATCTCGTTTTTTTACGCCTCTCCACATATATTTCGCTATAAAACACCCGAAGCTATGTTCCACCCAAAATGTTTTGAAAAAATTATTATTATTTCTTAGCGTTACGACAGGAATATATTTCCAACATTATAATATAATGTTGGAGAAAAATTCCTGTATTTTGGTTTATTATTTTCAATAATAAGCCTTTGGAATCGAGCAAGAAAAAAAAAATTTCAACCCCCCTCAAAATTTGATGTTTCACGTTTCAAGGTACGTAGAATACGAAAATCGAATAAAAAATTTTCCGTCCGTCCGCCGTACGCCGTCCCCCGTCCGCCGTACGCCGTACGCGGCACTTTTCTTAGCAACACTGAACCGATTTGGTTCAAATTTGGTATATGGGCTCCATTTGGGGTCTAGTTGTGCCGCGAAGCTTTTGGTTGGTGTAGGTCACTTCTAAGGGGTGAAAATTAAGGGTTGAAATTTTCAAGAGTGCCCTAGCTCGAAAACTCTCGAAATAAAGGTATCGTTTTTTCACCAATTTTAAATAGTACAGAATTTTTAAAAATTTTTGAGACCACCCGGAGCTCTGTAGGACAAACCGTTCGGTCCCTATGGGTATTTGAAGGTTTTCCTCCGATAAAACAGAATCATGAGTGTGAATCGCAAAAGAGGTCTAATCGCCGTTCAAATTTTATCTGACTAAAATGCGATCGCTGTTCATTTCTTCGATTTGTATAAAGTTTTGCCTTCTGCGTAACCAGTAATCAAATTTCCATATCAAGCTTTCTATTTTTCCAATCGAGTGTGAAGCGTTTAGTTCTTTCTAATAAACTTGATTGTGAAGGTGTGAAGCCAGTATGGTGTGGTAGGTAGTACCTACCAATAGTTTTTAGGTAAAACAATGTTTGTAGGTAAAAAACGCTGCAAATCATTGCTCACTGATCAGATCACTGATCAGCTGAGTGAGCTCCGAAGCCATTTTCAATGCTATTGAATGGAAGTGCTCTTCCAGGCGTCTCCAGCATTCGAGGATATCTTCTTCACTCCTCACATCACTGATCAGCTGAGTGAGCTCCAAAGCCATTTTCAATCCTATTGAATGGAGGTGCTCTTCCAGGCGTCTCCAGCATTCGAGGAGATCTTCTTCACTCCTCACATCACTGATCAGCTGAGTGAGCTCCAAAGCCATTTTCAATCCTATTGAATGGAGGTGCTCTTCCAGTCGTCTCCAGCATTCGAGGAGATCTTCTTCACTCCTCAGATCACTGATCAGCTGAGTGAGCTCCGAAGCCATTTTCAATCCTATTGAATGGAAGTGCTCTTCCAGGCGTCTTCAGCATTTTAGGAGATCTTCTTCACTCTTCAGATCACTGATCAGCTGAGTGAGCTCCAAAGCCATTTTCAATCCTATTGAATGGAGGTGCTCTTCCAGGCGTCTCCAGCATTCGAGGATATCTTCTTCACTCCTCACATCACTGATCAGCTGAGTGAGCTCCAAAGCCATTTTCAATCCTATTGAATGGAGGTGCTCTTCCAGGCGTCTCCAGCATTCGAGGATATCTTCTTCACTCCTCACATCACTGATCAGCTGAGTGAGCTCCGAAGCCATTTTCAATGCTATTGAATGGAAGTGCACTTCCAGGCGTCTCCAGCATTCGAGGATATCTTCTTCACTCCTCACATCACTGATCAGCTGAGTGAGCTCCAAAGCCATTTTCAATGCTATTGAATGGAGGTGCTCTTCCAGGCGTCTCCAGCATTCGAGGATATCTTCTTCACTCCTCACATCACTGATCAGCTGAGTGAGCTCCGAAGCCATTTTCAATGCTATTGAATGGAAGTGCTCTTCCAGGCGTCTCCAGCATTCGAGGATATCTTCTTCACTCCTCACATCACTGATCAGCTGAGTGAGCTCCGAAGCCATTTTCAATGCTATTGAATGGAAGTGCTCTTCCAGGCGTCTCCAGCATTCGAGGATATCTTCTTCACTCCTCACATCACTGATCAGCTGAGTGAGCTCCAAAGCCATTTTCAATGCTATTGAATGGAGGTGCTCTTCCAGTCGTCTCCAGCATTCGAGGAGATCTTCTTCACTCCTCAGATCACTGATCAGCTGAGTGAGCTCCGAAGCCATTTTCAATCCTATTGAATGGAAGTGCTCTTCCAGGCGTCTTCAGCATTTTAGGAGATCTTCTTCACTCTTCAGATCACTGATCAGCTGAGTGAGCTCCAAAGCCATTTTCAATCCTATTGAATGGAGGTGCTCTTCCAGGCGTCTCCAGCATTCGAGGATATCTTCTTCACTCCTCACATCACTGATCAGCTGAGTGAGCTCCAAAGCCATTTTCAATCCTATTGAATGGAGGTGCTCTTCCAGGCGTCTCCAGCATTCGAGGATATCTTCTTCACTCCTCACATCACTGATCAGCTGAGTGAGCTCCAAAGCCATTTTCAATCCTATTGAATGGAGGTGCTCTTCCAGGCGTCTCCAGCATTTGAGGAGATCTTCTTCACTCTTCAGATCACTGATCAGCTGAGTGAGCTCCGAAGCCATTTTCAATCCTATTGAACGCAGGAGCTGAAATTTGAGAGGGAAGGTCAAGGGAGAATACAGATGGTGGTAGGTGCTATTGATGGAGAACCAGTGATCTATACAGAAGGATGATCTATACAGAAAATAATAAACCTTTGAGCAATGATTTGCAGCGTTTTACATATTATAATACTAAATGATATTATCATTTAGGAATTTTTTCTAACAAACGGTACGTGGTAGGTATTTTCAAGTTATGCTCTCAAAATCTCAAAATATCATGTTTCCTCCATTTGGTATTGAAAACAATTTTTTGTCGCCAAAAGTCTTTCACGCCCTATTTCTTCAGGAAATCGCTTTTGGTTTATCATTTTCAATAATGAACCTTTGGAATCGACCAAGAAAAAAAACGTCTGCCAAGTGGGTGTGGCACATAGCTTCCTCGAATCCATAACCCGATTATATGGATGATGCGTAGTAGTTATTCTCAAAACACTAATCTTCAAGTACCTTCCACTACCCTCATAGGGGACCATCTACACGCTAATCTGGTCAATCCTAGGAAATTTCATCAAATTCGGATGAAAAATGTAAATGTTATGGCCGTTACAAGGAAATTCACGTTTGCGCATGCACAGTGGCTACTGTCATTCCGAAGGTAGTGATTTTCATAGGGGACCGTCTACACACCAACCCGCACAATCCCTGAAAATTTCATAGAAATCGGACAATAACTTCGTATAGTTATGCGGTTACAAGGAAATCATGACAGACGGACAGACACACAGACACACAGACACGGAAGCAAAATTGTTCAGAAAGGTCTAAAACGCAAAACGCGAGTGAAAATTTTGATTTTGGAGAACTTTTTTTTTCGTCCTTGGAAAGTGAAAACAAAGATTCCGCTACCTTGGTAGACTCGGAAGCAAAATTATTTAACACCCCCTCAAAATTTGATGGTTTACGTTTCAAGGTACGTAGAATCCGAAAACGTTGCAAATTATTACACAATGGTTTATTATTTTTCTATAGATCCCTCGTCTGCAAAGCCACCAACCATCCAACATGAAGAACAACATCGATCGCATTTCGGCCAGCTACAATTTGAACGGTGATTAGGCCTCTTTTGCGATTCACACTCGTGTTCCTGATTTATTGTACGTCCAAACCTTAAATTATCGTAGGGAGCGAACGGTTTGTCCTACAGAGCTCTGATCGGTCCTAAAAAATTCTATAGAATCTTAAATTGAAGGAAAAACAATACCTTCATATCAAAATTTTTTGAGTTAGGGCGTTTTCAAAATTTCAAAATTGATTTTGAAACCCTTAGAAGTGACCTACATCAACCAAAATCTTCGGGACTCAACTAGGCCCCAAATGGAGCCTACATACCAAATTTCATCAAAATCGGTCAATGCTAAGTGGCAAAAGTGCCGCGTACGGCGGATGGCGGACGGACAACCAAATTTTGGTTTACTATTTTCAATAGGTAATAAACCTTTGGAATCGACCAAGAAAAAATTTCTTTTAACACCCCCTCAAAATTTGATGGTTTACGTTTGAAGGTACGGTGATTCCAAAAATCGAATAAAAATTTGGCCGTCCGTCCGCCGTACGCGGCACTTTTGCCACTTAGCATTGACCGATTTTGATGAAATTTGGTACGTAGGCTTCATTTAGGGTCCAGTTGTGCTCCGAAGAGTTTGGTTGATGTAGGTCACTTCTAAGGGTTCCAAAATCAATTTTGAAATTTTGAAAACGCCAAATAAACGATAAATCAGAAACACGAGTGTGAATCGCAAAAGAGGCCTAATCTCCGTTCAAATTATTTTACCGAAATGCAATCGGTTTTTCTTCATGTTGGATGGTTGGTGGCTTTGCAGACGAGTGATCTATATAGAAAAATAATAAACCATTGTGTAATAATTTGCAGCGTTTTTCCACCCCCTTAGTGGTAGCAGCAGCTCTGGCCAAAGTGCAGTAAAGTCAAATAAAGGTGACGTGTTTGACCCGAAATTGGCAGCATTTCTGACGACGACTGGCGCCTTCACCCTCGCCGTTTACACTCACAAGCATTTGACGACTATTCGTTGCTCAATCGCCGATATTGAAATTTTAAAATTACGATATTTCGATAAAATTACCATAATAACCGGAGTAAAACGGAGTTGCTCGTTCGACCACGAATGTTTCTGTTCTGGTCTTCGTTCGTCAGTTTATTCTGCAATCCCCTCATCCATCGACCTCCTACACTCAGCTTCACAGACTCCTTCCATGGAAATTTTCATCTCATTTGTTATACATTCAGATTTTATGTTTTCCTCGATTCAACCGGTTTTTCAGGCTTGTTTTTTCAGCGTCCGCACTTGAGCAACTGGAGGAATTTTCTTGGGGTTTGACTGCGATTTATGAGTCGTAAAATCGACCAACAAACACCAAAACAGCTGCCAAGTTGGGTGGGCAGTATGAAGTGAACACTCATGTACGGTTTTATTGAGCAGAACTGATTAATTTTCCAATAAACTCGATTTTCACAGGCATGTTGATGGGTTTTCTGGATTCATGAACAGCAATACGCATGTGCAGTCCGATAAAGTTGTAAATGACACTTAATCTCTAAGAGAGAAAAGAGAGAATTTCACGAGGAAAAACGCGGATCACTTTTTATTCAGGAAACTTTTCCTAATCTGTACAAATGTTACAAAACATATGATGGAGTTAAAAACTGTAAGATAAACTACCTACCACAAAATATTTAACATTCAAGTGACTTCAATACCCTACCTTATTAATTATTTTGCCAACCCCCATCATCTTCATGAGTTCCGAATGTCGAGGTTGGTAAAGTGGCTTAGTAAAAAAATAATAAAATAAAAACCTTTTTAACAAAAAAATGGACCGACCTCAAAAATGATGTCTGTAAACACCAAAAAGGGAAAAATAATAATCTTAGGGAATTCAGTTGGGAAGGTGGGTAGGTAGGTATGGATTGAAGTCGCCGCTGTGCCCATCTGTAGACACAACCATACGCAAGTAGATTCCACTTCCATCTGGTTAGTATTACGACATGCGTCGATAGTGCAATACAAAACAGGAATGAGAGTGGGTATCATTGAGGTAATATATGTGTTCCAAGACAATTAGGTAGTAGGTTACTGCTGTCGTATGAAGGAGGATGAGAGAGTGACGATGTGTGTGAATCCTCGTAAAAACTGTTTGGATTCCAACATACCATCTTTTGAATAGATGATATCTAATTATACCTAATCTATTGATCTAATCTATCTTTGATTAGATATTATCTATATAATCTAATGTTGCAAGTATTGCATGATGCATGTAACATTGTCTAGATCGTGATGTGGGTTGGTGATATGAGTATGGGTTCATACTCAAATAATCGGTTAGTATTACAACATGCATCGAAAGTTCAATACAAAACCGGAGTAAGGGTAGGTAAGTAAGTAAGTAAACAACCTTCTCATGTTGAATCTTTAACCAACTGCCTTTCTTGGTGTCGTGGACGTCTTCAGCTGTTATCACAGGGAATATTCTTACTAAGATTCATTCACACTTGGTGTCACACTCTCATCCTCCTTCGTACGACAGCAGTAACCTACTACCTAATAGTTTTGGAACACATGTATTACCTCAATGATACTCACTATCATTCCTGTTTTGTATTGCACTATCGACGCATGTCTACTCTCTACTTGCGTATGGTTGTGTCTACAGATGGGCACAGCGGCGACTTCAATCCGTACCTACCTACCCACCTTCCCAACTGAATTCCCTAAGATTATCATTTTTCCCTTTTTGGTGTTTACGGACATCATTTCTGAGGTCGGTCCATTTTTTTGTTAAAAAGGTTTTTATTTTATTATTTTTACATTTTATATTATTTTTTATTTTTCACTTTTTAGTGGTCCTCAATTTAAATCTGAAATTAACTTACCCGCAGTTTTTCGATCAGTTTTCGTAATATAGATCTATTTCCGTACTGTGAATCATTTGAGTTAGGTGAACCAGAAGCCGTAGAGTGGACCAAATTCTGTAATCCGGATCAGTTTCCATATGTATAGATGAGTTTCCGTTTTTGGATCGGTTTCAGGAGGTATTTGGTTCATTTTCCTACTTAGCAATCTACTCTCTTATCTCCTAACTGTTCGACTTCCCTCATATTTGGTAGGTAAGCACTTGGTAGTTCTGACAACACAATTCAACAACTTGACCATGACATGGTTGACGAGGGAGCTATGTACTACACCCACTTGGTAGAAAACCCTGTCATCACCTAACAGTACTATATACCTCATATTTGGTACGGCACTATGCAGATCTGACGATCTCCTATACCATTACCTACCCAACTATATTATGTAGTTATACTACTATTACCACTATATTGGTAGTTCTGACAACACAATTCAACAACTTGACCATGACATGATTGACGAGGGGGCTATGTGCTACACCCACTTGGTAGAATACCCTCTCATCATCTAATAGTACTACATACCTCATATTTGGTTCGGCCATATGCAGTTCAGACGATGTCCTCTACTGTTACCTACTTAGTCATGTTATCGGTGATGAGGTTGCTATGTGCTACACCCACTTGGTAGAATGCCTAATAACAGTACTATTATATCACTCATATTTGGTATGAAAAATTCCATACTTGAGCATTCATAAACACGTTTGATAGGGCTCATGCAGGTTCTGAGCGAATAACTCACCATAATTTCCCCCTTACTCATCCCAGCAGCACCTTTTAGTTATCGGAACCCCCTCGTATAGCATATAATTTTAAAGCTCACAATCAGACCTTTAATTTGATTATACACAAATAGTCCGTCATCGGCTCAGTCGGAAGTCACAGGGCAAGAAGAGTGAATGCGGACCAATATTCCCGAAAACGGGACCACGTTTTTCAACTTCTTTCACAAATTTTTGATACTTCTAACAAAGCAAAATGAAATCTGTTTGAAACGGGACCACCACGGATACTGCTAGAACACATTTCAAAAAGAATCAGGCAGATTGGTACCAGAATAAAGAAATGCAAGGTGTTCAGACATACAAAGAAAAAAAAAAATCGTCGTCCCACGACAACCCGAATTGAGTACCTCCTCTTTCGCGCGCCTTCGGCGCGTTGAAGTCGGTCAAAAATTACAGCCACTTGCAGTTTCGTTTCAATCTTCATCACTCCGATTTCGTTTCCCATGACGAGCTCTCGCACAAAAAAATGACGAATTTTTATGTGCTTCGTCCGTCTGTGGTACTCCGGATTGTTTGCGAGCTTCAAGGCTGCTTCGTTGTCTATATGGAGCTGTGGTTTTCTGATTCCACCCACTAAACTCTCCAACAAGCGCTTCAGCCATACAAGTTCGCGAGCTGCTTCACCAATTGGATTTGAAAGGAAAATACTCTTCTGGAAGTGTTCTCAATATCTTGCAGATCAAGAATATCTCAGGGAGTTCATTCCTTCCAGTATTGTCTTTGGAGATTTCCTGCTTCAAATTGTTCCAGATATTATTCAACTTGCTCATATGAGTAGCTACATCGTCTTCTAAATGCTTCTGGTAACCAAAGAAATGCATACACAATTCGTATGCTTTATCCTTCGAAATTCCATCAAACAGCCGATGCAACTCATCCCAAACCTCCTTGGCTTCTGTAAAATGCATGACCTTCTGGACAGTTTCCTCCGTCATGTTCGTCGTCAGAGCTAGGAGTGCATTACATTCAGCGGTATTAAAAATCTGGAGTTCTTTCTCGTAAGCATTAGTTCCGACTAAGGAAGCAGGACTTGGGTCTGTCGGGCTCGCTGCGAATCCCGCCCAAACTGCAAGCTATTTCCTCAAGCCGGGAAAATCCTCGTCAGCAAGACTAACAATCGCCGGCCTTCGACGGCGGTCAACCACCCAGAGCCGAGTCGATAAATAGAAGGCAGACACCCGGAAAAGCATCTTTTCTTCAGAAGTTCTTCCGACAGCGAGATCCCCGACGGAATAGCTCCCGTCCTGTAAGCTATCAGGTGCCCGCAAGTCGCCCGTCTCCCGAGTACTCCATCACCGCAGATCGACAGGAAGCCGCTCCCAGCCGACCTTCAATCGTCAGTGAGGTAGATCAGAGGAGAGACTTTAGTGTTGTAATTTATGGGGGGAATAAAAGAGGGATTATTATCATTTAATCTTTATTTCCACTCTTTCCTATAATTCCTTCCTAAATTCACATAAGGGCCCTGACATAAATGGTACCCGGCACCTCCACCATTAAAAAAAAAATAAATAAATTATGTCAGTGACCCATTCATCTCAAAAGTGACATTTTTGTCTTTGTACTTTAATGTATCGACATATTAATTCTAGGATCTAAGGTTTATTATGACTTGGAAAAATATGTGTGCAAAAACATTATTTTGTCGATGAAAGAAATAATCGTAAATCTGGCGGACTTAAATAATTTGAAGACAGAGTCCTGTTACAGGGTGGCTTCGAAGACCATGGAGGACACAAACACAAGCACCACGACGAGGGTGGCTACCACCACGAGCACCACAAGGGCGAAAAAGGGCATAAGGGCCACAAGTTCGACGACTCGGGCTCCTACAAGAAGGGCCACTCGACCAAAGGGAAGCACGAGGTCCACAAGCTGGACGAATATCACAAGAAGAACGAATTCTACGACGAACACCACGACGGCGGCCACCACGAAGAGCACGGCGGGTAACGTTTTCCTCATAATTTGATTAATTACACTACTTTTCCTTCCTAGCACTTTAGGCTTAATATTTTCAATAATGAACCTTCGGAATCGGACCAGGAAAAAAAATTTTCAACACCCCCTCGAAATTTGATGTTTTATGCTTCAAGGTACGTAGAATCCGAAAATTATATAAAAAAATTCTCCGTCCGTGCGCCGATTTGGATCAAATTTGGTATATGGGCTCCATTTGGGGTCTAGTTGTGCCTCGAAGCTTTTGGTTGATGTAGGTCACTTCTAAGGAGTGAAAATTAAGGGTTGAAATTTTCAAGAGTGCCCTACCTCGAAAACTGTCGAAATAAAAATATCGTTTTAGTTTATTATTTTCAATAATAACACCCCCTCAAAATTTGATGGTTTACGTTTCAAGGTACGTAGAATCCAAAAACCCTGCAAATTATTACACAATGGTTTATTATTTTTCTATAGATCACTCGTCTGCAAAGCCACCAACCATCCAACATGAAGAAAAACATCGATCGCATTTCGGTCAGCCGAAATTTGAACGGAGATTAGGCCTCTTTTGCGATTCACACTCGTGTTTCTGATTTATCGTACGTCCAACCTTTGAATTCTCGTAGGGAGCGAACGGTTTGTCCTACAGGGCTCAGCGTGGTCTCAAAATTTCTAAAAATTCTATACTATCTTACATTGAAGGAAAAACAATACCTTTATTTCAAAATTATTTGAGTTAGGGCGTTTTCAAAATTTCAAAAATTATTTTTAAACCCTTAGAAGTGACCTACATCAACCAAAATCTTCGGGGCACAACTGGAACCCAAATGGAGCCTACATACCAAATTTCATCAAAACCGGTGAATGCTAAGTGGGTAAGGCGCCAAATTTTTATTCGATTTTTGGATTCTACGTACCTTGAAACGTAAATTATCAAATTTTTAGGGGGTGTTAAAATCGACCAAGAAAAAACAAATTTTAACACACCCTAAAAATTTGTTTTTTCTTGGTCGATTCCAATGGTTCATTATTGAAAATAATAAACTAGAATCGAATGAAAATTTGGCCGTCCGTCCGCCGTACGTGGCACTTTTGCCACTTAGCATTGACCGATTTAGATGAAATTTGGTATGTAGGCTCCATTTGGGGTCTAGTTGTGCCCCGAAGATTTTGGTTGATTTGGGTCACTTCTAAAAGTTCAAAAATGAATTTTGAAATTTTGAAAACGCCCTAACTCAAAAAATTTTAATATAAAGGTATTTTTTCTTTCAATTTAAGATTCTATGGAATTTTTAGTGTTTTTTGAGACCACGCGGAGCTCTGCAGGACAAACCGTTCGCTCCCTACGAGAATTTAAGGGTTAGTCGTACGATAGATCAGAAACACGAGTGTGAATCGCAAAAGAGGCCTAATCTCCGTTCAAATTAAAGCTGACCAAATGCGATCGATGTTTTTCTTCATGTTAGATGGTTGGTGGCTTTACAGACGAGTGATCTATAGAAAAATAATGAACCATTGGGTAATAATTTGTAGCGTTTTTTCATTCGAATTTGATTAAATTTTCTAGGATAGTTCAGATTGGCGTGTAGATGGTCCCCTATGAGGGTAGTGGAAGGTACTTGGAGATTGATGTTTTGAGATCAACTACTATGCATCGCATCATTTGACAACCGGGTTATGGATACGATGAAGCTATGTGCCACACCCACTTGGCGGACTTTTTTTCTTCTCAGGGTCGCTACGGAATCTACCAACTCGAAATTTGACTCGTGTGACCCTTTCAATTCCCCTTTCGAAATGGGTTGTGGCAGATTGAAGTGGATTAGCACTCTTCCTCCGCAGAAATTGACTTTTTCAAACGTTCAACAGACGCTAAAATTATTATCGTTGCTAAAAGTTTCAAGGAATAATCCTTGAAGGTGAACGTCAGGGCGAGAGAAAACCACCGCGGTTTATTGGGTTTGCTCAGCTGAGTGCTCGCACTTGTAAATTACTTCCATTTCGTCGAACAGTTTTCCTCTCCGCTTCCCAAACATGCCCTGCTCTTCACAAGGAGCGCATCACAATCGTATTTAGAAAATATATCTGCTTCCCGTAGCTTTCATCTTGCTTTGAACGAGTTTCCCGAGAAAATGGAACTACTTTAATTGCGAAAACTCGTCTGCAACAAGAATGAATTTTCTCAAAAAGTTTTCAGCACGTTGAAGTTCGATAATTTTTATTCCATTCCATTAAAACGTTTTGATGCCTCAGACATATTCATACATAGGAAAATCATCGATAAAATACATATTGCTATACATTTGAAAACGTTGCAAATTATTAAACTAAAGTGAGGTTGCTGAAGAAGAAGACTGTTTTACGCATATATTCTTGGGTAGGACTATCCTTTTGGTTTATTATTTTGATTAATGAACCTTTGGAATCGACCAAGAAAAGAGAATTTTTAACACCCCTCAAAATTTGATGGTTTACGTTTCAAGGTACGCAGAATCCAAAAATCGATTGAAACGCTGCAAATTATTACACAATGGTTTATTATTTTTCTATAGATCACTCGTCTACAAAGCCACCAACCATCCAACATGAAGAAAAACATCGATCACATTTCGGTCAGCTTTAATTTTAAAGGAGATTAGGCCTCTTTAGCGATTCACAATCGTGTTTCTGATTTATCGTACGTCCAACCCTTAAATTCTCGTAGGGAGCGAACGGTTTGTCCTACAGGGCTCAGCGTGGTCTCAAAAAATTCTAAAAATTCTATAGAATCTTAAATTGAAGGAAAAACAATACCTTTATATCAAAAGTTTTCAAGTTAGGGCGTTTTCAAAATTTCAAAATTCATTTTGGAACCCTTAGAAGTGACCTACTTCAACCAAAAGCTTCGGGGCACAACTAGACCCCAAATGGAGCCTACATACCAAATTTCATCAAAATCGGTCAATGCTAAGTGGCAAAAGTGCCGTGTACGGCGTACGGCGGACGGGCGGCCAAATTTTTATTCGATTTTTGGATTCTTCGTACCTTGAAACTTAAACCATCAAATTTTGAGGGGGTGTTAAACTTTTTTTCTCTTGGTTGATTCCAAAGGTTCATTATTGAAAATAATAAACCAAAATTTGGCCGTCCGCCCGCCGTTCGCCGTACGCGGCACTTTTGCCACTTAGCATTGACCGATTTTGATGAAATTTGGTATGTAGGTATTTATGTATGGTATGTATTGGTATGGATTTTGGTTGATTTATGTCACTTCTTAGGGTTCTAAAATCAAATGTGAAATTTCTAAAACGCCCTAACTCCAAAAAATTTTGATATAAAAATATTGTTTTTCCTTCAATTTATGATTCTATTGAATTTTTAGAATTTTTTGAGACCACCCGGAGCTCTGTAGGAGAAACCGTTCGCTCACTACGAGAATTTAAAGTTTGGACGTACGATAATTCAGAAACACGAGTGTGAATCGCAAAATAGGCCTAATCTCCGTTCAATTTAAAGCTGACCGAAATGCGATCGATGATTTTCTTCATGTTGGATGGTTGGTGGCTTTGCAGACGAGTGATCTAAGTATATAGAGAAATAAAAATAATAAACCATTGTGTAATAATTTACAGCGTTTTTTCAAATAAATTTAGGGTGAGACAAATGAAGTCCTGTGTTCTTTGTAACAGCTTTTATTCTGGGGAGCTTTGAACATCCCTCTGGTTTTTATCATCAGCCCTACAACAACAAAGTTGGAAATGTGACATAGTATAAGACATACAACTGTTATTCATTTTCTAGAATGGCCTTAGATGGATGTGTGGTTATAAAAATTCTATGGACAATGGTGGAAAATGAAGAGTAGACTAGAAAATAAGGAAAATTCGACTTACCAAACAGCAAAAAATGTAGAATCTATGTGGGGGGCACTAACAGACAACTACTGCACTCCAAAACATTATAATAATAAATAATGAAAAACATTTAAAAAAATATAGGAGAGTCTAGCCCCCAGAAAGTGTTGTCGTGTTTCAGTGCTACCTACCGCCACTTCAACGAACTACCATTTCTGATATCTTATCAGGTGATCACGCTCGCGACCGCATTACCGTCGCTCCTCTAACTTGCAGTTATCCCAAGATTACAATGTAGCAAAGAAGAACACAACAATTGAAAACATCACAAAAATGCTATATCAAGTTCCTTTTCCTCGCAAGTTAAAAAGACAGGGAAGTAAAGCCGCCAAACTTAGAAATTAGAGAGTGGTAAAACCGATGTGGTAAAATCGAGGTATGCCTACTTTTCAGAAATGCCGCTTGACCACGCTCACATCGAGCTAAAAAAGGAAAATAGTTAGCTGAAGTGGCGGTAGGTAGCGCTGAAACCTGACAATACTTTCTGGGGGCTAGACTCTCCTGAAAAATAGTAGAAGCCTTCCATATTAATCAGAACAACAATTCTATAAACTTTAAATCAGACGTTGGCAATACTGTTTGCAATTGCCAACAGCTCTTGGATGAGTCCTGAAGTGGGGAGACCAATTGGCGACCCTGCAGGTGATAACACCACCATTTTGTTTTTCACCTGCAGTAGTTGTCTGGTTTTGCCTCCCACAAGGACTCGAAATTTTTGTTGTTTGGTAAGTCGAATTTTCCTTAATTTTCTAGTCCACTCTTCATTTTCCACCATTTCTTCTTCTTCTTCTTCCATGGCACAACAGTCCTCTAAAGGATCTGGGCCTCCTCGATCATCCGCCGCCACTCATCCCTATCCAAGGCAGCCATCCGCCATCGCCTGACTTGAAGGGCCCTAAGGTCCGCCTTCACGTCATCGATCCATCTCATACGCGGTCTTCCTCTCAATGTGTTGCCACCCGGATGCCCGTAGAGCAATCTGCGTGGAACTCTTTCAGGCTCCATCTGTTCCACGTGACCCAATCATCGGAGTATGCTCCTCTTGACAAATGTCACCACGTCCGGCTGACTATACAGCTCTCTCAGCTCCTCATTTGTTCTTATTCTCCAGGCTTGGTTCTCTGTGTCAAACACTGGACCGTAAATTCTTCGAAGTATCTTCCTCTCCCAAACCCAGAGCTTCTGTTCCCATTCTAGCGTGAGTGCCCACGTCTCAGACCCATAGAGAGCACTGAAGTTGAGGACTTGGACTGGATTGAGGGAACAAAAGCATCTATCACCCGCTACAATTCTCGCCTTGATCTCTGAGGGTACATTGTTTTGTTCTGTTACCAGCGAGCCGACATACTTGAACTCCTTGCAGATCGGAAAATGGTGACCAGCCATCTGAATTGTTCCACGGTGTTGCGTAGTAGGGTTCCTTGCCCTCTTCATATAAATGGTCTTTTGGTCATTGATTACCAGGCCCCCTATCTTTTGCTGCTTGCTCAAACTCCTCAAACGCCCCAGAGAGTGCAGAGAGTGATCTCGCAACTATCTCAACATCATCTGCATAAGCCATGTATTGGGTCATTCGGTTGAAGATAGTGCCCCCAGGATTGGTCCGAATGGCCCTCACTGGTCCCTCCAAGCAGAAGTTGAACAGCCCTGGCGCCTCCGGGTCCCCCTGTCTCAGTCCATTGCTCACCTCAAAACTCTCTGTCAGATCCCCTTGAACTCTAACAAGACACTTGGAGTTATGTAGGGTCGTTCTGACGAGTCTCACCAGCTTCTTGGGACACCAAAGGACAGAAGGTCCTTCAGAAGGGCAGTTCGACTCTCACTGTCATATGCTTGTTTGGCATCCATGAACAAATGGTGCAAGGTGACATTGAACTCGTAGGCCTTCTCAAGGATTTGTCTTAAAGCAAAAATGTGGTCAGTTGTGGGCCGGCCAGTGCGGAAACCACACTGATATTCGCCGATCTCTCGGTCTGCATATGGCTGGAGTCTTTTGCTGATGACCTTGTATGCCACGCAGAGTAGAGCAATTCCTCGATAATTATCACATACGAGCTTGTCTCCTTTCTTGTGGCTTGGACATACCATAGCCAGGCTCCACTCTTCAGGCATCCTCTCGCTCGTCCAAATATCCCAGATCAGCCGAAAAAGGCTCTGGGTCAGCTCTTCTCCACCCTGCTTCAGAAGTTCCGCCGCCACCCCATCCACACCAGGTGACTTATTATTTTTGAGACTATTAATAATTTCTACAATGTCATCCATATCGGGTGGGGTCTTCTTCATCTTCTTCTGTGTCATGCAGTATTTGGTCAAGAAACTGGCGGTCGTGAGTCTCCTGTTCTGTCTCGCCTCTATTGAGAAGCTCCCGGAAGTGCCATACCCATTCTTCTTTTATGCCTTCCTTATCGGTAAGTATATTTCCTCGAGCATTCTTCAGAAACTCTATGCGAGGCGTGTAGCCCTCCTTGAAATTTCCACCATTGTCCATAGAATTTTTATAACCACACATCCATCTAAGGCCATTCTAGAAAGTGAATAACAGTAGTATGTCTTATACTATGTCACATTTCCAACTTTGTTGTTGTAGGGCTGATGATAACAACCAGAGGGTTGTTGAAAGCTCCCCAGAATAAAAGCTGTTACAAAGAACACAGGACTTCATTTGTCTCACCCTCAATTTAAGACTGTTTTAGGTAGATCGTTTATTTCGGAATGACTCCAGTTAGGCTCGGTAAGGGGCATAATATAAATACACCTAGTTGACCAATAGGAACAGTCGTTATTTTGGTCAATAGTAAGAGAGATTTATTTACACTAAAGAGCCTAGTGGCTACATCATTACAGTCTAGGACTTAGTCTTGAGCACGAGGTTACAACAAAAGGTTTATTATTTTTCTGTATAGATCACTCGTCTGTAAAGAACACAGCTTTGCCATTGTCACCACCTACCAACCATATTTTCCCTTCACAATAAAGTTCAATTTCGGTTTATTATTTTCAATTATGAACCTTTGGAATCGACCAAGGAAAAACAATTTTAACCTCTCCTCAAAATGTATTGCTTTACGTTTCAAAATACGTAGAATCCAAAAAGTAATTGACCATGGACAGATTTTCATGAAATTCACATATGGGCTCCGATTGGGGCCTATTGGGCCGATTGGGGTCCATTGATGCGGCGGTCTTCGATTCGGCACAGTCATCGATTCGGCACAGTCGACGTTTCGGCACACCTCAGCTCCCGGAAAATACAACTCCATTCGGCACACTCCCAAAATATGTCTAACGTGACTGTACACCGTCCAAACTCTCATAACATACTCAAAGAAACCATGGGCAGAAAAACGTGTTGGTCAAACTGAGCTAAGATGAGGTTGCACTTTAACTTTTATTGCAGTGCCAAAAATAAATATATTAATCACAATAATTCATTATCATGTATAATCATAAGACACTTAGTCATCAAAATCTCGGACACATTCATTGATGCACTCGTTGTCCCTGTCGTGTTAATATCTGCGCTATTGCACCACCAACCGAACTGGTTTCTTTTTTTGGCCCATCTTCATCACGAAGTTCTTCGGGGTTATTTGACTTTGGTGAAAGAGAACCCTCAATTCCCGAATTTTTCGCTGCCTTTCTTTTGAGGCTGGGGACAGTGGTCTGGGAACTAGCTCGCTTCGAATTTTAAGTTAGACTTACCTCTTCTAATTCAATTCGTTCGTTCGACATGCTTTCGTGCACGTGGTCCCCCGATTCCTTGACAATAATCGTCATACGGCTATCTGTGGTCACATACGTCGGGCACGATTTATTATTGGCAACACATCGCCAGACTACGTTTCCCGATTGATGAACTCGGAGTTTGGTGAACTTGAATTTGTTGTCGACTATGATAGCTATCGCACTTTTCGAGGCAATCACTTTGATGCGGGAAGACATTGTGCAATACTGATAATCGCGTCGTCTCGTTGACGCGTCGGGGTAAACATGATCAGCTGTTGGCTGTTAATCACATCAGGAAGAGTAAGGTACAGTCTCGTCACAAAGTGAGCCTCGACCGTGCCGAACTGAGTCCACAGTGGAGAGGGCCTCGGTGTGCCGAGACGAGTTGAAATTAATCTTTTCCAGGACAATAGATCGTGCCGAAACGAGGTACGCCCCATTGATGTCAGTCACTTCTAAGGGTTGAAAAATTGTTTGATATAAAGATATTGTTTTTCATCAATTAAAATTTGCATTGAATGTTTAGACGTTGCACTCAGTTTTGAGTCCTCAGCAACCAGTAATCATATTTCCTAATGAAGGCACCCACGTTTTTATCTTCAATTGAGTTTGAAGTGTTTATTTCTTCTAAATAAACTTGATTGTGATGGGAAAATATGGTTGGTAGATGGTGACAATGGCAGAACCCTTTGTGTAATGATTTGCAGAGATTTTCACACTCAATTCGAAAAAATAAAGAGTTTTGGGTGCCTTCAATAGGAAATTTATTAGGAAAAAAAAAGCTAACTGTTTGTCCGACAGAGATCTGGGTGGTCTCATTTGATTCTAAAAATTCAATACTATTTTAAAGTGATGAAAACTCGGCGCTTCGCGTAGGACCCCCCAGATGTAAATTATAAAAACATGGCCTACGGTGTAAATTATAAAAACATGGTACATGTTTTAGCCAAATTTAGTGGAGAAACCTTAGTCGTAGGTAGGTATAATACACAAGTTATACTATCCCTTGCAACATGTTTAAAATGCATTAAGAAAAACTCGGCGCTTCGCTACGGCTAAAACATGTTCCATGTTAAAACAACACTTTTATATTGATTTTTTTTTAGCTTGGGAGTTTTTGAATTTCAGCACTTATTTTTCATCCCTTAGAAGTGACCTACATCAACCAAAATCTTCGGGGCTCAACTAGACCCAAAATGGAGCCCACATACCAAATTTCATCAAAATCGGTCCATGGGAACCAAGGAAAGTGCCACGTACGGCGGACGAACTGGAAAAGTTTCATTCGATTTTCGGATTTCACGTATCTTGAAACGTAAACCAACATGTTATGATTTGTATAACGGTGAATTTGGAATACACTTTAGAATGAGAAATTTGCTGTTGGTTTATCTGACAGATTGAAGTTCATTTTGACTTCGAATTTACAGAAAATGAATTTAATAAAAGAATAAATTGATGGTGTTGGTACTGGTGTGTGTAGAAACCAGGAAATCGAGTTAGTTAAAATACAGAAGAATTTGTTTAACCCATTTCCGACCACTAATGCGTTTTTGCATCGACTTTTTTTTAAATATTGAAAATAGTGGAACATTTTTGTAGACAAATTTTTTCTCGTTCATGCTGTTCCAAAACTTGTCAAAAAAAGTTTCGACGTTCGGGAGCTCGATGCGATTTTGGAAATTTTTTTGAAAAGGAGGCCTTTTTGCCAAAAGCATAGTTAGTGTGGCTAAAATTCGATCCTGGGCGATTGAGCGTTCTGGGCCACGAATCAAAACGGATTCCGGTCCATAAAATAGATTTTTACATTTTACCAACATCAATGAATTGTATAAGTCGATTTGGAAGACCGAGGGCTCTTAAATCCCATTAATATTTAAAATTTCCAAAAATTTGGAGTATTTTCGCTCCCAATTGGTAAGCAAATTATGCCTTATTTTGTCTGCCATCCTGTAAAACAGTTCATCCTCTTCCTCTCAGTACTCTGCTACCTATTTCTACCCTTGGCTTGAAATGGGTTAAATTGAAATTTGCTAATAAATTGATGTTGCCAGCCGAGAACTTCGTGATTTCAACATAAAATCTAAAAATAATCGACGATAATTACGTTTTCATCTCATCCAGGTACCACAAGGAACACGGCCACAAGCACGGCGGACACCACAAGAAAGGCCACCACAAAAGCGGACACCACCACGGAGAGAAAGGCCACAAGGGGCACCACCACAAAGGCCACCACCACCACAACCACCACGGCCACAAGAAGGCCGGCGGCCACGACGAGCACTACGGCCACCACCACAAGCACGGCAAGAAAGGCGGCCACGACGAGCACAAGCACTGGGGCTACAAGAAACACGGCCATTGAGCCGCTCGCTCTGTTATCCTCCCGCCCTCGGGAAGATTTAGTCATTTTGTTAAGTTTTATCGTTGTTGATTTATTTTACTGTTGAATATTAACGAGTAAGCAATCGAACTTTGTAAAATATTTATATATAACTCCGTGAAATATAAAAAAAAATTCGGTAACACCTTGGAGTTCGTAGTTATTTCAAGAATTTCCATGGTTTCTTCTTTTCAACACAATTTCTTCTTCTTCAACAGAATTCATCGCCAGGAGGAAAGTGCGCTGAGCATCTTAATAAACAAATTAACAATTAACAAAAGTACAATTAACAAAATAACAAACTACAATACCATTTGAAAATAAATCCATTTCAAAATTAAAGGTTTTTCATTTCAAAATAAACGATTTCAAATTTAATAACCATTTCAACAGCTAACAATTTAACAATAATTGTCAATTAACAATAATTATTACCCATTGCAATAATTATTAAATTTAACCAACAATAATTATTAAATAATTGTTAATTTAACAATAATGGTTAATTATTAACCATTGCAATTAACAAATTATTAGGCTCACAAAATTAAAATTAACAAAATAACACATCAACATCTAACAAATAAAAAAAAAAATAAAAAGAATAAGAAGTATAAAAGAAGTATATAAGAAGAATAAAAAGATAAGTAGTTGTTTTAACAAAGATAGCCATTTCAAAATTATAGGTTTTCTATTTCAAAATTAACTATTTCAAATTTAATAACCACTACTATTAACTGTTACAATTGATAAATTAATAACCAACAAATTAACGACTAAGAAAATTGCAATTAACATAATGCGTTGAACGGTTCCGGGCTGAGTTCCAACGTGGGAGAAAAGGAGCTGTTTTGGTTTATTATTTTTAATAATTAACCTTTGGAATCGACCAAGAAATTTTTTTTTTTTTAAACCCCTCAAAATTTGATGGTTTACATTTCAAGGTACGTAGAATCCAAAAATCGAATAAAAAACTGCAAATTATTACACAATGGTTTATTATTTTTCTATAGATCACTCGTCCGCAAAGCCACCAACCATCCAACATGAAGAAAAACATCGATCGCATTTCGGTCAACTTTAATTTGAACGGAGATTAGGCCTCTTTTGCGATTCACACTCGTGTTTCTGATTTATCGTTCGTAAAACCCTTAAATTCTCGTAGGGAGCAAACGGTTTGTCCTACAGAGCTCCGGGTGGTCTCACAAAATTTTAAAAATTCTATAGAATCTTAAATTGAAGGAAAAACGATACCTTTATATCGAAATTTTTTAAGTTAGGCGTTTTCGAAATTCATTTTGGAACCCTTAGACGTAACCTACATCAACCAAAATCTTCGGGACACAACTAGACCCCGAATGGAGCCTACATACCAAATTTCATCAAAATTGGTCAATGCTAAGTGGCAAAAATGCCGCGTACGGCGGACGGACGGCCAAATTTTTATTCGATTTTTGGATTCTACGTACCTTGAAACGTAAACCATCAAATTTTGAGGGGGTGTCAAAAAAAATTCTTCTTGGTCGATTCCAAAGGTTCATTACTGAAAATAATAAACCAAAATTTGGCCGTCCGTCCGCCGTACGCGGCATTTTTGCCACTTAGCATTGACTGATTTGATGACATTTGGTACATTTGTATATGAGCTCCATTTGAGGTCCAGTTTTGCCTCGAAGATTTTGGTTGATGTAAGTCACTTCTAAGGGGTGAAAATTAATTTTGAAATTTTGAAAACGCCCTAACTCAAAATATTTTGATATAAAGATATTGTTTTTCCATCAATTTGAGATAGCATAGAATTTTTAGAATTTTTTGAGACCACGCGGAGCTCTGAAGGACAAACCGTTCGCTCCCTACAAGAATTTAAGTGTTTAACGAACGATAAATCAGAAACACGAGTGTGAATCGCAAAAGAGGCCTAATCTTCGTTTAAATTAAAGTTGACCGAAATGCGATCGATGTTTTTCTTCATGTTGGATGGTTGGTGGCTTTGCGGACGAGTAATCTATATAGAAAAATAGTAAACCATTGTGTTATAATTTGTAGAGTTTTTAATCTTGAAAAGCGAAAGCAAATGTAAGAATTTTTTGACATTAGCTACTTTGCATAGGATCATCTATACCAGCGGTTTCCAACTGGTGGTCCGCTGACCCCCGGGGGTCCGCGAGGTATGGCTGAGAGGTCCTTGGGATATACAAATTAAATATATATTTGCGGCTTCTTAACGTTGACTTCTGCGTCTGGCTTCATATGACAACTAACGCTAGCACACTCTGGTTTGGCTTCATGTATTTCAGAGACGTCAGTTATTGCTATATTGTTAGTTATTTATAGCTAGTGCTCACAGAGTATTGGAGTCAAGTTAGTGCTAGTTGAGTTTGCTAGTGCTAGTGCGGTCCCTGACCGAGTTGTTTACATGTGTGATTTTGTGCAACATTTTAGTGATTGAAAAGCTTTGTTTTTCACGGAAAGTTAATTACGCGTACGATTGGACCGTTGGTTAAAATGTGGATTGTCAAAACGGCCTAGGCATACAGACGAAGAACGAGAAAATGCTTTCGATGTTAAAGTTAATAAGTCAGTGACTCTCGAACCGAACTTGCTAGTATCTCTTGAACCCAACTCGTCGGCTTCTCTTGAACCTTGTAAATACTCTGTATTTTCACGAATAAATCCTAAGTTTTATAGCATTAGTTTGATTTATTTTTTCACATATTTCTGTTCTTTTAGGTAACTTTAGTTAGTGGGGGGTCCTCGTCATTTTAGTACCTTGATGAAGGGGTCCTTGGAAAAATTTAGTTGGGAACCGCTGATCTATACAATCGGGTTATGGATACTAGGAAGCTATGTGCCACACCCACTTGGCAGACGATTTTGAGATGGATTTTCCTCGGACGCCACGGAATAGAGGTACATGGCCGCGTACAAGGTGAGGTCTCTGTCTGAAGGAGTCTTCGAAATTCACGTAAATCCGCTTAAACGTCCGTGTTACTGGAAATCCGACTGGTGACTATAAACGTCAAGTTTGTCACGAGCGCCGACCCTTCTTAATGTATTCAATACAACAATTTCAAAGTTGGCAGAGCTAGCAAGCAGCATGTTACTCGCCGCGCGATGGCGGAGAAGTTATTTAACTTGGCGGAAAGCGAGGCCCTCGCCAGAGCGTTTGGGGTTTCGCCAATGACTTGCATTAATCAAAACTTTGTTGTAGTTGAGGGAGTAACACATGCGCGAGTGTGTAATTGTATCGCGCCATCCGCTCTATAGTGGCGGCCATTCCGCTAGAGTAGTTGGTTAGAGTATAGAAGGATCGAATTCAAATTTGATGGACAGTTTAGGTTTCCCCGTGAAGTTTAACTTGAAAAAACGCTGCTCGATAGGTCACTCGCCTTTAACCCAAATTGGACCGTGGTATCACTAGTGTCACCGAAAACAACTCAGGAACTCCACAGCAGTCATAAGGTGTCGCCAGAGAAACCAAAATTAAATTGAAGCTTTAAATTTAATGTACTGCGGAATTTTTGTGAACTATTAGAAGTCTCAAAGTAGTTATGACAAAAAAATTTCAAAATTTTTGTCATAACATCATTTTTTGGCCTTTACTCTCTGTGGTGCTTTTGGTGTCATCGCGGACGTACCAAGGCGCGCCCGTGATTAGCCGAAGATTTCGGTTCTGTGTGGTCTGGATCTTTTTAATATGGGAGGCAGCCGCTGATCCCCGGATTTCGTAGCCATACATCCAGATTGGTCGTATGAGGGAGATATACAATAGTTTCTTGGTGTGCAGGGGTAGTGGGGAGCTGTGACGAATATGTCGTAGTTGTCGGGTTCTTATTCTTACTTTCTGTGTCAGGTACTTTGTATGTTCTGCCCAAGTTAGTTTTGCATCAAGATGTAGTCCCAAGTATCTTACTCTGCTTACAATTGGTATGTTAAGGTGACTCAACACGAGCGGTTGATTGAGTTGGGTATGACGCAATGTGAAGAGTACTGTCTCTGATTTTTGTAGGTTCAGGAGTATCCTCCACTGTCCACACCAGGCTGAGAGCGAGTCTAAGTGAGTTTGGAGGGATGTTCTGTCTTCATCTATACTATGTGCCGGGAGGAGAGTAGCTTTGTCATCAGCAAACTCTGCTGTTATTACATTTGTGGTACCAGGTGCATCATGTATGTACATTAAGTATAGAAATGGTCCCCAGACACTTCCCTGTGGTATTCCAGATTTAATGCTTTTGGGAGTCGATATGCTGGTTCCATATTTGACACTGTAGGTGCGGTTTAGCAGATACGATCGTACTATTCTATAGAATGTATCAGGTAGATGGGGTATGAGCTTGACTAGCAGACCGTCATGTAGTACTTTGTCGAAGGCTTTTTCAGAGTCTATAAATACTCCTAAGCATATCATTTTATCCTCGTATGTATTGAGGATTTAAGGAGTTAATTGTGTTAACTACACGATGGAGTTGCTGCTAACACGAATGTTCTAGGCGAAAGCCGAAATGGGTGTCAGGGATTAGGGATGCGAGGGTGGGGTAGAAGCAGACGTTCAAATATTTTGGAAAACAATGCAATGAGACTGATGGGACGGTAGCTTGCTGGATTGTCTTGCCTTTAGGTTTTTTCACCATAATGATATGCACATATTTCCAGCGTGTGGGATAGTAGGTTGTTTTGACATGAGCGTTGTATATTGATGTCAACATGACTAGACCCTTTCGAGGTAGCGCACGAAGCAGGTTCTGTGTTATGAGATCTGGTCTCGGGGCCTTTTTCGTGGGAGACTGTTTAATGGCATTGCTTACCTGCCCTGGTGTAAAATATAGTGTTAGAGGGGATAGCTGAGAAGGTTCTGCAAGTGTCTCAGAGATTTGTTGCGAGTATTGATGGCCTATTGCTGGATTGGGAGTGAACTGGTCCACGAGCTGCGAAGCGAACTGGTCCACGCGTGAACTGGTCCACGAACCCGGCTTGCACGAAAATACGCTCCCGAGGTGAACCTCGAACTCACGGCCTCCCGCAGCAGGTACGAGACTCGTCGCTAAGAGACGCACGCCGTAACGAGCACGACCGCAGCTGACCCTCGATTCGGTAATACGTCACTCTGTTGAGGCAACCAGGAACTAAATTTTGTTATGAAGGGACTTTTGGCTAATGATGATATTGCGGGTAAATTTGTTTGTTGCCTCGCATGAAGGTATTGATGAAAATTGGTCTCAATGTATGTAACGACTGTATTGACCAATGGAGAAGCCGTGTTCTTTGCAGGTGGGTGATCTACTCATAAAAAATAATAAAAACCCCCGTGTAATAATTTGCGGCGTTTTCATGGGTGCCTCCGATTGGCGACTAAATAGGCTCATCCAACGTGATATTCCATTCCATTGTGACGCTCGCCTGAGACCGGGAAGTCGACATCAAAGCGGTGATGGCTGCATTTTAGGGCATCCGCTCTCCCAGCTGTCGGCTCCCTTCAAAGGTGAAGTGGTTTGTTCCGCGGTACCCACTAAATGTCTCTTTCCCCTCCACCGGAGAGAATTAGCGGTGGTCTCGCGCCTTCATCAGCTCGTGGTGAAGTTCGGGACCTAATTTTCTAGCCACTGAAGATTCAAGCAGGCGATTCAGCGGTTGGCAAGACTGTCGTATCAAACGCGTGTGATGTTTGATTATAACCTTCTCTACCCTTGACAGACGTACTGTATTGCCAAATTATTGTGACAGAAAGCCTTTTTTTCATTAAGCGTATGAAACTAACAAAAATGGTTCCCAAGGGCGCAAAACTGAGTACAGTTCGAAGAAACGAACAACGATTGCATTTTGGTGGGCTTAAGTTTGAACGGAGATTAAGCCTCTTTTGCGATTCACACTCGTGTTTCTGATTTATGGCAAGTCCAACCCTTAAGTTCTCGTAGGGAGCGAACGTTTTGTCTTACACAGCTCCGCGTGGTCTCATTCGATTCTAAACATTCAATACTATTTTAAATTGAAAAACATATTGTTTAGTAATGCATGCATTCCAGGGGACGTCCCATTGGATAAGCATTAGATCAGTTTAACCAGTTGTTAAGTGATAAAACTGTTTCACTCGATGTAATTTATTTATTACTTTAGGCAATAAATACTGACCCCCCCCCCATCATTATCCACCTTAACATTTCTAGCGGCATGGGAGCCTCGAATCTGAAGAGCATTTTAAAATCCATGCTCTACGATACCCAACATGCGAATTCGAGTTCACCCCCCCCCCCCCCCCAACCCACCTCCCAACGCCAACAATGGTGCCAGTCTGGCACCAAAGCGGAAATACGTCGTAACATTGAACTTTCATCTGTTAGTTTTGGTAGGCAGTCCGTCGAAGTTCACATCCGTATTCAAGGTGAACCACAAAACAAAAAAAAACACGAAATAAGCGGTTTATGGCATCATGGCACCATGTCCTGGCACCATGTTGGCACCACTATTAGTTCCATGGTGGTACAGAGAATAATTCATGAAAATCCGGAGGTATAATGAGAATTTTTCCTCAATTTCAAAGCTTGGGTACAATTAGTAAGCAGTAAAGGAACCAAAATATTGAAAAATCGGATATTTTGTGAATATTATTCCCCACTCACCCCCTCCCCTTGCGAATTTTGGTACTCTGGTAAAATCATGTACAACTCGGAAGTTATTTGAGTCAAACAAAAAAAGAAACACGCAAATCGGTTGGAAATTGAGGCCTGGGCAGAGTTTACAAGATTACGCACGCAATCGCACGTTTTTTAAGCATTAACCCCCCCTTTCCCCCTCTTAAAAAGCAAAATCCAAAATTCCGGCGCCGTAGTGCACAACTAGATAGTATTCCGCGTCAAACAAAAAAAGAACCACGAAAATCTTTTGAGAACTAAGGCCTGGGCAGAGTACACAAGATTATGCCCCAAAACACACGTTTTTCGAACATTAACCCCCCCTTTCCTCCCCTTAAAAGGCAAAATTCGAAATTCTGGCGACGTAGTGCACAACTAGATAGTTTCCCGCGACGAACAAAAAAAGAACCAGGAAAATCGGTTGAGAACTAAGGCCTGTGCAGAGTACACAAGATTTTGTTACACACACACATACACACATACACACATACACACATACACACACACACACACACAGACATACACCTATGGTTTTTTTCGCGGATTTGGATTCAGAATGGTCTAAAATGGATTACTGTGTGGTTATTTTTTTTTTTCTGTTGAGTGTTGTCCAACTTCACCCCAGATCGATCGCATAAGGACGCCCAAGTCTTACTGTGGGACGTCCTAAAAACTATACCTTTATATCGAAAGTTTTTGAGCATTTTCAGAATTTCAACCTTTAAAAGTGTTTGACATCAACCAGCATCTTCGGGGCACAACAAGACCCCAAATGGAGCCTACATACCAAATTTCACCAAAAACGGTCAGTGGTAACTACGGAGAGTGCCGTGAACGGCGGACGGACGAAAAATGTTCACGTCGTTTAATCCGAATTTCGGGTTGTAGAATCTTGAAATGAAAACCAACAAATTTTGAGGGGGGTTAAAATCTTTTTTCTCGCTCGACTACAAAATTCATCATTGAATATCTCCCAAAATAATGCTGAAAAAGAGGTTCTGGGGAGATATTTTCAAGGAAGAAGGGCTGGTGAAGGTTTAGTCGGTACGAGGAAGCTATGTGCCACACCCAATAAGAAAAGGCGATTCCAACACTCCCCTATTGCGACGGGTATACTATCAGACTATACTATTAGGTATACTTCTATGGGTATAATACTAGACTAGGTATAATAATACTACTAGTACAATACTAGTAGATATATGGGGAAGGTAAATGGATACCCTCACAACTCCCACGAAAGATAAAAAGTCTGCCAAGTGGGTGTAGCACATAGCTTCCTCGTACCCATAACCCATTAGTTTGGATGATCCGATGCATAGTAGTAAATCTCAAAACACCAATCTCCAGTACCTTGCATTACCGTCTTAGGGGACCATCTACACGCCAACCCGCACAATCCTTGTGAATTTCATCAAAATTGGACTATATCTTCGTACAGTCTTGCCCGTTACAAAGGTTTCATGACACACAGACAAACTGACACGAAACAAAAAATTGCTCAGGAAGGTCTGAAACGTAAAACGCAAATGAAAATTTTGATTTCGGAGTAAGTACCTTATTTTGGTTTATTATTTCCAATAATGAACCTTTGGAATCGATCAAGAAAAACAAATTCAACCCCCCTCAAATT
Source organism: Apolygus lucorum (assembly GCA_009739505.2). Taxonomy (NCBI): domain Eukaryota; kingdom Metazoa; phylum Arthropoda; class Insecta; order Hemiptera; family Miridae; genus Apolygus; species Apolygus lucorum. The sequence continues at coordinate 2,589,243 of CM019182.2, forward strand.
TTACGTTTCAAGGTAGGTATGTAGAATCAGAAAATCGAATAAAAATAATCAATATGAATTCAAATAAAATAATCAATAAAAATTCAAATAAAATTCAAATAAAAATAATCAATAAAAATTCAAATAAAAATAATCAATAAAAATTCAAATAAAAATAATCAATAAAAATTCAAATAAAAATAATCAATAAAAATTCAAATAAAAACATTCAACAAAAATTCAAATAAAAATAATCAATAAACATTCCGTCCGACATACGCGGCACTTTCCTCAGTTAGCATTGACCGATTTGAATGAAATTTGGTATACAGGTTCCATTTGTGGTCTAGTTGTGCCCCGAATATTTAGGTCACTTCTAAGGGTTGAAAAAAAAGGTTTGAAATTTTGAAAACGCCCTAGCTCTAAAACTTTTGATATAAAGGTATTGTTTTCCCATCAATTTAAGATAGCATTGAATTCTTAGAATTTTAAGAGAGCCCAATAGGACGAACCGTTTGCACCCTACGAGAATTTAAGAGTTGGACTTACTATAAATCAGAAACACGAGTGTGAATCGCAAAAGAGGCCTAATCTCCGTTCAAATTTTAGCTGGCCGAAATGCGATCGATGTTTTTCTTCATGTAGGTTGGAGGTAACAATTGCAAAGCCGTGTTCTTTGTAGACGAGTGATCTGTACAGAACATTAATAACCTTTGTGTAATAATTTGCAGCGTCCGCGAAAGGAAGCTGCTTTTGGTTAATTATTTTCAATAATGAACCTTTGGAATCGACCAAGAAAAAAAAAAATTTTAACACCCCCTCAAAATTTGATGGTTTACGTTTCAAGGTACGTAGATTCCAAAAATCGAATAAAAATTTGGCCGTCCGTCCGCCATACGCCGTCCGCCGTACGCCGTACGCGGCACTTTTGCCAGTTAGCATTGACCGATTTTGATGAAATTTGGTATGTAGGCTCTATTTAGGGTCTAGTTGTGCCCCGAAGATTTTGGTTGGTGTAGGTCACTTCTAAGGGTTCCAAAATCAATTTTGAAATTTTGAAAACGCCCTAACTCAAAAAAATTCGACATAAAGGTACTTATTGTTTTTCCTTCAATTTAAAATTTTATAGAATTTTTAGAATTTTTTGAGACCACCCGGAGCTCTGTAGGACAAACCGTTCGCTCACTACGAGAATTTAAAGTTTGGACGTACGATAAATCAGAAACATGAGTGTGAATCGCAAAACAGGCCTAATCTCCGTTCAAATTAAAGCTGACCGAAATGCGGTCGATGGTTTTCGTCATGTTGGATGGTTGGTGGCTTTGCAGACGAGTGATCTATATAGAAAAATAAAAAATAATAAACCATTGTGTAAGAATTTGCAGCGTTTTACCTTGAAAAGAGAAATAATGCTCCCGCTACCTCGGTAGACTCGGATGCAAAAATACGGTGTTCATGAAGGATTCCTCAACAGGGCTGCTCTATTGTGCAGTTTCGAAGCTCTCGTTTTATACATTCGAGTTTCCTTCCATAGATGTCTCGATCGTCTGGAAAATAAGCTCTTTCCTGAAAACGAGAAATTCAAATTTCCGATCTCTCTTCCACTCTTTCCCCATCCGGTATTGAATCCTCCGTTCGAACGCTCACTCCATGGTCGGCCTATAACTTTGCTGGGGACAGAGCCCGGAACGGACGTGGCTGTCACCCTCCAAACAATAGCCGAGATTCACCGCAGAGGATTTTCCGAGACTGCATTGTTCATCTAATCTACCCGTTACGACCAGCATTTGAATGAGTCCAGGATGAAGTCACAGGGCTCTCGTAGTTTGAAGATACGCCTTAAACGCTTCTAAGCCTCACTTTTTCACTTTATCTCTCCTCCTATTTCATATAAATGAAACGTGAACCTCTCCCTTTTCTAAGCCTTTTGATAAAATTAAAATATAGCAATGTCGGTCACAACGATCTGCAACCCAAGTCAACAAGATTCCTCGGTATACATATTTTGTATCTGAATTTCCAAATAATCTGTCATAGTATTAGTAGCCTACTATTATGATGGGCTAAGAGCTGATGTTCAATGTTACCTGAGCTGACAATGTTAAAACAGAATTGAAGTGTAGGCGGATAAACCGGAACATCGGAAGATTACTAGGGAACTTTTTTTGGTTTATTGTTTTCAATAATAAACCTTTGGAACCGAGCACGAAAAAAAAATTTAGAACCCCGCTCAAAATTGATTGGTTTACGTTTCAAGGTACGTAGAATCCGAAAATCGTATGTATTAAAAATTTTCTCTGCATGTTCCGTCCTTATTCCCAAGTATCGATTTTGATGAAATTTGGTATATGGGCTCAATTTGGGGTCTAATTGTGTTCCGAAGCTTTGGTTGATGTGGATCACTTCTAAGGGTTGAAATTTTGAAAACGCCCTAGCTCAAAACCTTTTGATATAAAGGTATCAATTTTCTTCAATTCAAAATAGTATTGAATTTTTAAAATCGAATGAGACCACGCGGAGCTCTGTTGGACCCATCGTTCGCTTCCTACGAAAATTTAAGGATTGGTCTTACGATAAATCGGAAACACGATTGTGAATCGCAAAAGTGGCCTAATCTCCATTCAAATTTTAGCTCCAAAATACGACCGTTGTACTCAGTTTTGCGATCGTAGCAACCAGTAACCAAGTTTCCTATTGAAGGCACCCAAAACTCTTCATTGCTTCGAATCGAGTGTGAAGCGTTTATTCCTTCCAAATTAACTTCATTGTGAAGTAGGTAGGTAGTACCTATGGTTGGTAGGTGGTGACAATAGCGAAGCCGTGATCTTTGCAGAACAGTGATTTATATGGAAATAATAAACCTTTGTGTGATAATTTGCATCGTTTTTTGCTTCCGAGTCGACCAATGTTGAAAAGTTCTCCAAAATCAAACTTTCCACTCGTGCCAGTACTCCCTGAACAATTTTGGTTCCGAGTCTGTCTGTCTGTCATGAATTCCTTGTAACGGGCAAAACTATACGAAGTTATTGTCCGATTTAGATGAAATTTTCATAGATTGTACGGATTTGTACGGTGTAGATGGTCCCCTTTGAAAATCACTGCCCCTGTACTGATAGCAGCCACTGCACACGGGCAAACTCAAAAAACTTGGCACAGCCATAACTTCTACTTCTTCTTTCTATCTGAATTCGATAACGTTTTCAGGAATTTTGGGGATTGTTTTGTAAATGGTCCCCTAATTGGGTAATTCATGGTTGAGAATGATTGTTTAGTATGGAAGTACTGCTTTGGATACAGTAATTAAACAACACTAATTAATGTGAATGATCAAAATGAAAAGAGAAAAAGAGTTGAAGACTCGAAGGACCACCCCTGAAGGGGAAAAAACTTAGCTAGGTTAGGTACCTACCTAAAGTGAAATATGCTGTGTGGTGATCAGGTGATAAAGAAGAAAAAACAGAGTTTGAATTGATGAAACATCAACAAGAATGTGAGTTTATTGAAAAGTTGAAAAGCAGGTTTTGTGATGGTTTTAAATTGAAAAGTTCTATTATTTCCCTAAATGGCCGTGTGAAAGATAAGAAAGAAAAAAGGCTTAGCTGTGGGGTTATCAGTCCCAGATGAAAGGTTTTCCAGAAGAAAGGCAGGACAGGCAGCTTCCACCAGAAATCAAAGGCAGCTTCCAGGAAGAAAGAAGGTTGAAGATGAGTACAGGTGGTCCAGCTATTCCAAGTCCAAAATAGGTAGAATTGGAACAATACCACACTGCTTCACAATTTTTGTGGTTGAATCTATCTAGTTGATCACAATAAAACCACTTATTTTGAGGAATGACACGCAACAAGGTTGATGTTCTTGGAAAACGGTTTTTTGATAGCAGGTTGGCAAGGGAACAATAGAAAGAGTGTGTCAAAGATGGCTGCCAGCAGAAATCCAGGCTCTGACCAGGGTTGTCCTGAAGGCTCTGCTGCATTGGTAGAATTTTTGGCGTAGTTCAGGAATTACGATGGTTTCAAATTACATAACAATATTTTTAAAGTTTAAATATGATGCTTTATAAACATACAACAATATTTGAAGAAAAAATATGAAGGTAAGCATGGATGTAAAATAACAAAGACATCCATGTAAGTAGATGTAAAGGTAACTATTAAGTTATGGAGATTGATGGCAAAAACTGTCCTATGGTGATAAGGCTGATAACGGTGATGTAGAATTATGAAGAATGTAAAATGTGAGTTGTTTAATGAAAGGTGGTTTGTGGAAAGGAAAATGAAGTGGATGGTATGAATAATGTGGATGGTGGTATTTGGAAGGAGAAAAATGAGCAGCTATTGGTTGTGCATGAAGTAAGTTCGAACAATGATGTTTGGGATTATCTACTGTGCATCGGATTATAGGTACCAGCAGAGTTAGGCATATCATACTCATGAATATGAGTAAGATTTTTAATTACAAGAATACGTTTCTGTGATTATGAATGAGATTAAATTCAAACACTAGAGTATGAATAAATCATAATCATGGAGTATGACTAAGAGAACATTCTCTATCAGAGGAAATCTACAGGAATTCTTAATCACAGGAATGATAGGATTAATCATTTTAAAACAATTGTGATTAATCATAGGATTTGTGATTAATCATGAAAAAGTTGTGAATAATCATGAAAAATTGTGATTAGTCTTAGAATTTTGTGATATTTATGGGGAAAATTGTGATTAGGTAATTACAATAAAAATTTTCTCAAATAGGTGGAAAACAGGGGAAAACACAAACGGTGGATACAGCTTTCGTACAAGTACGCAACCACGAGAGACATTTTATGTCTTATGTTTAATAAATTGAGAGCTTTCCAATGAGTGGTGAACGATTTTTGTGGGATGGAAAATGAGGAAGTTAGTTTTCCCTAGGAACGATTGGTTGTACGTGAAAATCATCAGAAATTTCCGCGTAACGCTCCCCTTATAACGCTCCCCGCGTGACGATCCCGCGACGATTTTTCATTTATGTACCATAGTAAAGACATAAAATGTCAAAAAGATGAATATTATTATTCCTGTAATTAAGAATGTACTCTCAACCATACTCCTTGATTATGATTTTATCCATACTCTTAGTGTGTGTATACGAATTTAATCTTATTCATAATCACAGAAAAATATTCCTGTGATTAAAAATCTTAATCATATTTATGAGTATGATTATGACATGATGATATACCTATGTGCCCCACCCACTTGACAGCCTTTTTTTGATAAGTAGAAGATCCTTATTTTGAGTGACTACGCTCAGGAAAAGAATGTGTAGAGTTTCTTTGATATTTGAGATGAGACCACCATCTGTGTGCTGGACGAGAGTGGACAGTGGCGATTGAAAGACACATCTAAGTACTCCGATTCAGACAGCTCGAGACAGAATATGACCCATTTACCGCCTCCCGTGGCACTAAGATGGAACTGGGATCCCAGAAAAAGGAGGGGAAAAAACACAGTAAGTTCAAGGTTTCCTGGAGATGCTCCAAAGAGGCGGACAATGGGAGAAAAGACCGCTAGCGGCGACTGAGGGGGGTCCCCCTCGAACAAAATTACTTTACGAGGATCTTTCTACCCTCACACACACAGCGGAACTCCTCGACAAATTAATGAAACCACTGTCACGATACTCGAAGTAGTTTTTCTTGCCAGAGAACATGCCAACATGATACGAAAGTCTTCCAGGAGGCTCACTGAAATGATCTGTTGAACACAAACCTCCCTCCCGAGGATACCAAAATTAGGTACGTAATTGAGGTGCAAATCCTGATAACTTTCTAAAATGGGATATTTCGGTGGGTCGGAAGTTCAGGTTTTTGACCTCAAATTTGGATTTAGCGCCATTGAAATCCTCTATACTCCAACTTTTTGTCCATTGATACAATAAAATCTGGTAGGAAGATTAATTAAAGAGATCAATATTATGTTTGTTGTACCTATTGGTTTATTATTTTCAATAATGATCATTTGGAATCGACCAAGAAAAATAATTTTTTAACACCCCCTCAAAATTTGATGGTTTACGTTTCAAGGTACATAGAATCCAAAAATCGAATAACAATTTGGCCGTCCGTCCGCCGTACGCGGCACTTTTGCCACTTAGCATTGACCGATTTTGATGAAATTTGGTATGTAGGCTCCACTCGGGGTCTAGTTGTGCCTCGAAGATTTTTGTTGATGTAGGTCACTTCTAAGGGTTCCAAAATAAATTTTGAAATTTTGAAATCGCCCTAACTTAAAAAATTTTGATGTAAAGGTATTGTTTTTCCTTCAATTTAAGATTCTATAGAATTTTTAGAATTTTTCGAGACCACCCGGAGCTCTGTAGGACAAACCGTTCGCTCACTAAAAGAATTTGAAGTTTGGACGCACGATAAATCAGAAACACGAGTGTGAATCGCAAAAGAGGCCTAATCTCCGTTCAAATTAAAGCTGACCGAAATGCGATCGATGTTTTTCTTCATGTTGGATGGTTGGTGGCGTTGCAGACGAGTGATGTATATAGAAAAATAAAAAATAATGAACCATTGTGTAATAATTTGCAGCGTTTTTCAACTCCGGCTTAGTCATTTTTCAACATTTTCACCTGATTCTTTTGCGAGATGATTCAAAATACATTTTTGGTTCCTTTCCCATAAGAAGCATGAATTTTGTGCTGGGCAGTTTAGTTTCAGCCCCGATTACGGGTATTAAACCCGATGGTCCCTTACGAATTGCCTAGGCGTCGAACCAAAAGTCGCGTTCTTATAATCCAAGAAACGTTCTATACGAATTAACAGCTTGAAATAATGTAAATACTACGATTTTTGTTTAATACAGTAACTGTATTAGTATTAACAGTATTTCTAGTTACTACAGTAACTGTATTAGTATTATATTAACTGTATTTCTACAACTGTTGTAGAAAAAAATCAAGTAACACGAAGTAAAAACGTAGTTGTTGTATTAAAAATAAAAAATAAAGTAACATAAATTAAAACGGCGAATAAATTGCTCATTATGACGGTCGGATATTATTATTAAAATATTCACCAGAAATTATGTAAGTACCTATGTATCAATTTTATTCTCAAAATGATCTGATTAACAAAACTAATAACCCACAATACGGAAATGCACGCAGCAACTCAGTAACTAAAATATGACTTCAAATAGGTTAAGAATTAAAGAGCGTTTTAAGCTACTTTTTCATAAAGACGGTTGTCGTAATTCATATCGGGGGGTTTCGAGCCGTCGAGATGGTAACGACACTTATCAGCTGAAATAGCGACGACTGAGTGACAGTTGTCGCTATTTCGCGTCTGCAGAATCGCGATCGTCGCGGGGTTCGGTAGTCGAAAATTTTCAAAAATTTAATTTTTCAAATTTTTTAAAATCATAATTCTACACATTATCCCCGACATTTTGGTATATAAAACTTTCATGTTTGAGTCAGGAAATGTCCAGCAATCGTTGCCTGAAGTTGAGTATCTTGAACCGCTTTTCGGTACCAGTGGAGTTACTCTGCTATTGCTTGTTCAACATTTGCACAAGCCATTTTTTCCACTTTTTTATGCTTATGGAAGTTGCTGTGAAGCACATTATTCATGTAACAATAAAAAATTCTAAACCCTAAAATTTTGAACGAGGTTTCATAAAGGTTCATGGAAAAGAGAAACAAGTTGGCACGCATCGTGACGTAATCGTCTTAGTAGGTACCTTTTCAGTTTATTTCGCTTTTCTCAAAACTATGTTTTTCAATGCGTTTGACCCATTATCTCTGGAACTACGCATGAGATCGAGATGATTATTTTTTTGTGTTATGAAAGAATAATATTTCTACACATTTGTATATGCTTTTTGTAAACAAAATACTTAGAAGCCGAGAAATTTTTTTGTTTGACTCAAAAAAAGGGTTATTTAAAATAGCTGTACAAAAAAAGTTCAAAGATATTTTTGGAAAGCAATATGCTTATTTGTTGTCCTTGAGTAGCTGAACAACATGAAAAAAAAAATCATGCAGATCGAACTAACCGTTGTCTAGATAATGGGTCACGAAAAATGTTATTTTTACCCTATGACTACCGAACCCCCTTAGCCCTTTTCCGCCGAGAATTTAAAAAATTGGAAAATTCAAAATTTTCCAACTTAGTTTTGTTTAACTGGGCTCCCTTGAGTGGAGAAAAATGCCAAACAAATTTAATGGGTCCTAGGAGTGGGAGAATCAATTATCCTAAGATCATCCTAAGAGTGGGACATCACTCGTTATTGTTATCACAACGACACTTCGTTTTCGCTATTATCCCATAACGAGTTAAAGAATCGACCTACTGGCAAGGAACATGACGATACCTTAAAGCACAAAGGGTAATTATGGGCACAAGGTCCATCCATCTTCCACATTTTAATTTTGCTTCCGAGTCTACCAAGGTAGCGGAAGCTTTGTTTTTACTTTTCAAGGACGAAAAAAAAGTTCTCCAAAATCAAAATTTCCACTCGTGTTTTGCGTTTTAGACCTTTCTGAACAATTTTGGTTCCGTGTCTGTGTCTCTGTCTGTCTGTCTGTATGTGTGTCTGTCATGAATTCCTTGTAACGCGCATAACTATACGAAGTTATTGTCCGATTTCTATGAAATTTTCAGGGATTGTGCGGGTTGGTGTGTAGACGGCCCCCTATGAAAATCATCATCCCTGGAGTGATAGAAGCGACTGCGCATGCGCAAACGTGAAATCCTTGTAACGGCCATAACTTCTACATTTTTCATCCGATTTCGATGAAATTTTCAGGGATTATGTGGATTAGGTTGTAGATAGTCCCCTATGAAAATCATCATCCTCGGACTGATAAAAGCGACTGCGCATGCGCAAACGTGAATTCCTTGTAACAGCCGTAACTTCAACTGTCCCCCAGGGGTCGCGGGTTCGAATCCCAGCCGAGGCTAAGTGTTTTTTTTTTATCCAACCACATACATCTACTCTGTTGTGTTCGGCGTGTCGGCGAGTGAAGGAGACGACCTTCTCGCTGCGGCGTTTTGACTTTAATTTAACCCCTACTCAACCTAAGAGTGACTGTCCCTATCCTATCATGCAGTACTGTCGCATCGGTGGGTCAGACCCATACCGGCATGCGGAGTACTGTGAGAATCGGGCTAGCCCGTCGACCCCGGCGTTTCAGGGAAACCTACCGGCAGGAAGACAGGATATTTACTTGGTTGATCCTACAACTTCGAGGAGATACCTTGATGAAGGAGAAGTTGGAGAGCGAAATGAACAAGACGAGAACTGGACTGGATTGGCATACTCGAGCATCCCTGAGTGAGCTTATATACTAGTGTAATTGGTTGAGGGAGAGAGAGGTGGAAGGGTGACGTCGTGCGGCGTTTACTCCCCGTACCTCGTCCCTCCCGTGCGGGTGGTGGCTCACTCAGGGATCCTCTCGTACTTCTTTATTAAGAACTAATACTTAGTTAAATGTGGGTCATAACATACTCACTTAATTTTTCATCCGAATTTGATGAAATTTTCTAGGATTGTCCAGATTAGCGTGTAGATGGTCCCCTATGAGGGTAGTGGAAGGTACTTAGAGATTGGTGTTTTGAGATTAACAACTATGCATCTGATCATCTATATGATCGGGTTATGGATACAAGGAAGCTATGTGCCACACCCACTTGGCAGACTTTTTTTTTCAACTTCAGAAAAACTCAAATTTAGCAAAACTATTATTGAACTTCTTGACGATTATAGCCCAAAAATTTCTTGATGTAATTGAAGAGTTTGGTGTAATTAGCCATTATTTTAGGAATTGTGCGCTGGTGATTACTTTTGCGTTTTTCTCAAAACTCCGTTTTTGGACATAGCCCCTTTGTGGTATCGATAATGTCTTTTTCAAAAGACACTCCAAGAGACTTCGGCCAATCAGAGAAGAGAAAAGGTCATCACTCTGCGGGAAACCGAAAAGTACGAAAGGACGGCAAACGAATTTCATCTCGAATTAACAAAGCACTCAAGTCGCCAACAGTAAACTGCCTCCCAACGCAAGAACGCTTGTTCAAACAGAGGTTCGTTCCATACGGCCAATGATGTTTGCTCGGAACCTGCGGGGAGCAGGGAGGCTGCTAACAACCCAAGGGTTTTCGCGATATGAAATGTCAGTTCCTGCCCCATTCAACGGGTTAATTGGAGAGACTGGGGCATAGAGCGACGATCGGGGCGCTAAGTTCCCCCGACGCGATTTAATCATCGGCTCAGAGAGCGTTTGTGGGGCTCGCGAACCTGCGACTCTGATTGGCGGTTAAAACCGACGGGGACTTGCCCCCCCCCCCCCCTCCAATACCGGGCTATTACCCCCACAGGTCACCTCTGCCCTTCTAATGCGTGTACTTCGTCGGCTCTGGCGCTAATTATCAGCCCTTCTGGAGGGCAAGTTGAAATAATGAAGTGTTCATTTCCGTTTATTGTTTCCGAAGTCACTCAGCCTCCACTCGAACTCGATGCGTTCATGGATGGGTTCCTACACTATTTTGGGCAAAATAGTAATTTTTCTATGAAACAACTCTAAGAGGGTCGTAGTTGGGTCATTTCAAAATTTGGGGTTATTTTGTCCTCGAACTTTTCCATAAATTATTGTTGAAGTTTTTAAGTTTTTTCTCCCGTAAACGTCCTTTGTTTTGGCCACTGAGGCAGATCCTGAAGTGGGCGCACACTTTATCAAATAGTTTCAAATTTATAGAATTTTGAATTTTTTTCCATAATTTCGACTTTGTAGGGAGAGAGAAAACCAAGTGTGAGTTGAACTCATGAAACCTTTTTATTCCTTCAAAATACGAGAATCTTAGTTTAGGAGTATCTTTTACTTATCGCAATCACAGTCCGAAGCTATAATCTAGGTACATCAGAATTATCAGATTCTTCAAGTCTTTCAATCAGTGTAATCTTTCGTAAAATGTGGGTTAATGAAAAGTCAGAATTATATGACCCAGCGGTGTAAATAGTTCAGGTAACTCTTAAAAATGTAAACGGCTTTGAAAAAAAAAACTTCTCTCCCTGCAATTCCATCTCTCTTCCTACAAACCAGCCTCTTCCCAGAAGTTGTAGGTAGAGAGATTGTAGGGAGAGAGGTTGTAGGGAGAGAGATTTGTGAGGTTATCACTCTCTACTGACCTCACCATTATTGATTCTGAACGTTAGAAAAAAAACATAACACTATGGCATTCATAATTGTAATTTGAGTTTAATTATACGTAGTTGAACACTTATCCTGATGAGTGAGTTGGTTGTAGGGATGGAGAAAGTATTAACCTACTCTCAAAGCTTCAACACTTCACAACATAACCCACACAACTGGGAGCTTGGAAATTCAACAAACTTCAGTAGCTTCGGAAGCCATCTTGCAGCAGTGTTCACTTTTGTTTTTCATGACACAAAATAATCGTTTTCCAGGAGTGGGCAGGCAATTCAAAAAAATTGTAGGGAGAGAGAATAAAACCTTGTGACAGCATCAAAACATAGCAAAAACCCTTCCAATTCGTTCGTTTCTAATTTATTCCTGAAGAGGAGAGTATCCTGGACCAATAACGTTTTTTACTTAAATTAAAATATGAATATAGAGTTCTCCAAAAATTTTCCAAGTTCCCAACCTACCCACTGTGACAGGTGTAGGGAGAGAGAATTGGGATCATTAATGATTTTTAATTATCTGAGTTAATTGATTAGTGAAATTTATTCTATGTGATCTTTGTAGACACCAACCTGCTGTATCTCCCTGAAAAAATTCTGAATTTCCAAGACAAATAGCGTGTTCACAAAAGCTGCGTGACAAGAAATAACCCCAAATTTTGAAATGACCCAGTTAGTAGGGTTAGTAGGGTTAGTAGGTTAGTAGAACAGGGTCGTAGGCTAGTAGCCAACGACCCTGGTTTAAAGCCAGGTGACCGAAATGGACTGCTACGAGACTCCGAAGTGGACATGGCCACTCGAACTCCCACCTCTTCAGAATGAATCTCGTAGAATCCCCAAGTTGCAGAGCCTGCGGGAGCGAAGAGGAAACCCACGAACACATAGTGTTGGCATCTCCCGTATACTTCCAGGAAACAGAATCTCATCTACGCAAGCATCAGACACTGGTCTTCAATCCTTTCAATCTGGACTCTATCATGTCAACAGAACTGGTGGAAGTGTGAGACATTATTTTTGAATTCCATCAAACTGTAAATGTTAAATTATAAATTACTACCTTCATAAAATGTTAAACACGTAAAAATGTACCTACGCAAAATGTGAAATTGTAGCCATAACTATTATCTGTGAAACACAAGTAAATATAAATAACTTGTAACGGCTGTATAGAAATGCAAAAGAAAAACGTCTGCCAAGTGGGTGTGGCACATAGCTTCCTCGCATCCATAACCCGATTATATAGATGATCCGATGCATAGTAGTTAATCTCAAAAAACCAATCTCTAAGTACCTTTCACTACCCTCATAGGGGACCATCCACACGCTAATCTGGACAATCCTAGAAAATTTCATCACATTCGGATGAAAAATGTAAATGTTATGGCTGTTACAAGGATTTTACGTATGCGCATGCGCAGAGACTACTGTAAATTTTAAGGCCTTGATTTTCATTGGGGACCATCTACAACCTAATCCGCTTAATCCCTAAAAATGTCATCGAAATCGGGTAGAAAATGTGGAAGTTATGGCTATTAGAAGAAAATCACGTTTGCGCATGCGCAGCGGCTAATATCAGTCCGGGGGTGATGATCTTCATTGGGGACCATCTACAACCTAATCCGCATAATCCCTGCAAATTTCATCAAAATCGGGTCGAAAATGTGGAAGTTATGTCTGTTACAAGGAAGTGGTTGCTATCAGTGGCTACTATCAGTCCGAAGGTGATGATTTTCATAGGGGACCATTTAAATACTAATCTGTAACATCCGTGAAAATTTCATTGAAATCGGATGAAAAATGTGGAAGTTATGGCCGTTACAAGGAATTCACGTTTGCGCATGCGCAGTCGCTTCTATCTGTCCGAGGATGATGATTTTCATAGGGGACCGTCTACACACCAACCCGCACAATCCCTGAAAATTTCATATAAATCGGACAATAACTTCGTATAGTTATGCGCGTTACAAGGAATTCATGACAGACACACAGACTGACAGACACGGAACCAAAATTGTTCAGGAAGGTCTAAAACGCAAAACGCGAGTGAAAATTTTGATTTTGGGGAACTTTTTTTTTCGTCCTTGAAAAGTGAAAACAAAGTTTCCGCAACCTTGGTAGACTCGGAAGCAATATAAAGAACTCTAATTTAGGATACATTAAATTACAACACTAATTTAGAACCAATATAGAAAGAACTCTAATAGATTGATAGTTGGTAGAAATAAATGTAATTTCGTGAAAATAAAATCAGACAACAATTTTCTACTTATAGCCCAGTAAATAGAGGATCCAAAGTAGGTGATTACCTCGGGAATGAGAACTAAATAAACCACACTGGTTGAGAACTAAAACTTGTATTGAACAGAACTATTAATTAATTTGAAATGGAAAATAGAGCGCAGAGTTAACCTGTTAGGTCGTCGTACGTTCTAAGAATGGCGGAGGCATCGGGGGCGCGGAGAGGTTTCTTCGTCGCAGCCATCTTGATCGGCCCGGTGCATTCATTTTCTGTGTTGTTCTTAATTATGATCGTCCTTTCTTTATTAGTTCATAATTTTTATAGATCTAATACTGGCCTATTGTCATAAATAATACCTCTTGAACATAAGGCTTTAATCGAATAAAACGTTGTTACAAAGTTGAGAAGATAATGAAAGACATTTTGGTAGTTGACAATGGAACACATGGGAAACTAAGGAGAACGCGTACTTAGCAATGGGCTAGTTATAACGCATAATACGACATTCTCCCCCCCTTTATTTTGGGACATAATCTTGAAGATAACTTGGAGGCTGTCTAGTTCTATGGGATCTTCTGACCTCCGGTGTGCTCGGCGTAGATGCTGGCAATACTGTTGAAGAGTCATAGCTTCCAGTAGTTGAAGGCGAAGGAGAAGTTGAAGACTTTGACCCATGTGATTGAAGTGTTGCTGGTGGCTGGACTGGAGGTGGGAAGCTTCTGGCCGTATGGTTACTGTCGGTAGAAATGAGAATGTTGGGTGTTGATTGAGTAATCTCTGTCTCGTCATGTCCAAATATGGAGTCATCCCCTGTTGGAGCCAGATGCTTCAAGGAGACAGTAGTTTCTCTCCCATCTGAGCGGCGAATGAGAGCATATTCAGGATTTGCCTCTATGAGGTCCACCTCTTCCACCAGTGGGCTGTACTTCGAAGTGCGTGCCTGAATTTTCAGTAGAATCTTTCCTGGGTTTGTGAGCCACGAAGGAATGGCTATTCCATTAGTCGAACGGCGGGCATGTGTAAACATTCGATCGTGAGGAGTGCAATTGATCGAGGTGCACAAGAGTCATTGATGAAACTCCCGGAGCTACCAGTATCTACTAGGCATTGGGCATTTGTACCATTAATTTTGGCCGTGACAGTTGCTTTAGAGAGCGCTGATGGGGCAGAGGCACCAACTATACTTGCCACAAATGCTTCTGAAGTGTCACACAGAGCTGCTGAAGTATTGGGTTTACGCTTTTTCGATAAACAGACTTTCGGGAAGTGACCCACCTTATTACAGATCGAGCACGTTACATCCCGTGCTGGACAAGATGTACGGCGATGCAAAGTGGGGCTACCACAAAAATAGCACGATTTTTTTTGCTCAGATTTGGTAGCATTGCACTGGTTGTCCGAAGTATCAGGAATTGATTTGTTTTGGGCGTATGACTCAGCGTTTTTTGTAGCTATTTCGATAGAACGAGCTTGTTCTTCAGCCTCGGCAAGTTGTAAAGTTCTATTTTCCAAAAGCCTCTGACGAATGTGAGGAGACAACAGGCCAGCTATGAAAGCGTCCCTGATATGATCGTTTTTGTTTTGTTCTGCAGAAATGGCTTTGAAATCACATTCCTTAGCTAGCGATTTTAGGGCCGTGATGTATTGAGTTATAGTTTCTGAGGGAAGTTGTTTTCTGGTGGAGAGCAAATGACGTGCATATATGATGTTTTTGGGTTTGATGTAAAGAGAGGCAAGAATGGCCAATGCTGCCTCGTACGTTGTACAATCATTTATGTATTCGAATACATTCGAAGATAGGAAATTAGACAATACCTTCAAACGATCGGCATCTTCTTCTATGTCGGCCTTCTCAACGAAGTTTTCGAAGGTGCGTAACCAATGCGTCCACTCGCGTTGGGCCGTAGAACAGTCAGGGTCTGTGTCGAATTTGTCCGGCCGATAGAGTTTATCCATTTTATTCGATTAAATTGTCATAAATAATACCTCTTGAACATAAGGCTTTAATCGAATAAAACGTTGTTACAAAGTTGAGAAGATAATGAAAGACATTTTGGTAGTTGACAATGGAACACATGGGAAACTAAGGAGAACGCGTACTTAGCAATGGGCTAGTTATAACGCATAATACGACCTATTAATTCTGAATGCAATAACCCATTGATAGTACGAGAAGATCTAATTTGGTTTATTCTTAGATGAATCTCCTAGCGGCGGAAGTTGGAACTAGGGAACTACTTTGTCTTTGGATCAACCGCTCAATTCTGGGCGGGAAGGTCCAAACAGTAGGGTCGTGCTTGCAAAAATGGAACAAGAGAAATTAACATGGAACATGTTTTAGTCATAGGGTAACTACCCGAAAAATGTAGAATGAATTCGTAGGGTCAAGAGTGAGGTTTACGAAACTACGTAGCTTGCAGTAAGTTTTGCTTTTCTCTGAAATAGACAAGGCAGATCCTGTCGAAGGCAGGAGTAATGGAAGTAGAATCTGGTTGGAAAGAGCGTATAAAGACTCGCAATGAGCACAAAATGACTACCCTTATATCGAACCCTCTCGCGATATAACGAACATTTATGGTGGTCCTTATGACGCCATAACTTCCTATTAGAGGTGAACATCCGCCCTCGGTATTTAGGATTCTTCTACAGTCAACTCCGTAAATCCACGGGGCCCCCAAACATGAATTGTCGGTGTTTCCCTTCATACGAATTCAAGTCGACAACGTGAACCAGTAGAATCGGATTCTGAGCAAATCCACCTCCAAAACATGTAATTTTCCAAAGAAATCGTGGTTTATTGGAAGTTGTTGGAGTTTACTCGTATCCAATATTATGATTGTTGTGAGTCGAATGATAATGATTTATCAGTCACTGAATTTGAAATACATTTTTACTTGAATTAAGTGAATAGAAATTGTTCCAAATTGAGATTTAACTCTTTTTAACTTACAAGCAGCCACATCTGGAACAATTCTACTCGCGGGCGGTATTCAATCTCGCTCTGGTTTTTTTTTTACCTTAGTATAATTCTGGAAGCCTCCAGTGCAATTCTAGTGCAACCCAGAAAAAATCACTGGCTCTAAGATCCCGGAGGACTAAGGGAAAATTAATAATTGACGTTAAATTGAAGCGTAAGAGGTACAGGAAAAAGAGTCTGTCAAGTGGGTGTGGCACATAGCTTCCTCGTATCCATAACCCGATTGTATAGATGATTCGACGGAGTAGTTAATCTCAAAACATCAATCTCTAAGTACCTTCCACTACCCTCACAGGGGACCATCTACACGTCAACCGGCACAATTCCTGAATATTGTTGGTAAATGTAGAAGTTACGGCTGTAACAAAGAAACATACTTTTGCGCATGCGCAGCTGCTACTATCAGTCTGGGGGCGATGATTTTCATAGGGAACCATCTACATGCCAGCCCGCTAAATCCCTGAAAATTTCAAATCGTAGTCGGATGAGAATTGTAGAAGTTATACTGTGGCGAGGATTTCAATATGGACAGACTGACAGACAGACACGGAACCAGAATTGTTCAAGATGGACTAAAACGTAAAACGCGAGTTGAAATTTTGATCTTGGAGAACTTTTTTTTCATCCTTGAAAAGTGAAGACAAGGCTTTCGCTATCTTGATAGACTCGGAAGCAAAATAACTTTCAGTCTCTGACAAAAGGATCAATTAACAGAAGTGCACTGTGACTATAACGAACTTTTTTTTTTTTTTAATTCACATGAAAGAGCATTAAATGCATTAAATTCACATAAAAGAGCATTAAATTAAATGCTTAAATAAAATTTTTATCATTATAAATCGACCAGATACTTGTTCCCCCGACCTGGAAGTCTAAAACACTATCACAAAATATCAACCTCATCATATTTGTTATTTTTCGAAAAATTCTTCTTACTTAGCACCATAACGAAGAACAGAAAATTCTTATTTATCCAAAATTGCTTCAAACCAGCACTATTTCTAAAATGAGGAATAATCCTTTTCATCTTTACACGAAAATGTTGGAAAATTTTGATTTTGGAGAATTTTTTTCTACCTTGAAAAGTAAAAACAAAGCTTCCTCTTCCTTGGTAAACTCGGAAGCAATATTGCGAGGAACCGTGTAATATGGACAGTTTTAACGAGTCTCCCGACTTTTACGATTGATAACTAACTATTGAAGCCCGCCAAAAAAGAATTTGGCGTGATTTTCGCATAAAGGTAATTGTAGAAGGAAGATACCCAGAACCCCACCTCCCTCAGGAGGGAGAACTGTGAGTTATTCCAAAAATTGACCTCCGATGAACTCGAGTAGAAAAGGGTTAATCATTGACTTGGTGAGTTAGGTGCCGAATCGCGCCAGAAATAATAAAGTAATAACCCAAAGAAGTACCCCAAAGAAGTAGTAGTAAACTTTCCATTTTTACATGAAGTATTTATAACTAAGAACAGGCCAAAATAAAATTCAACCTTGCAACAGTTTATACAAATTTTACTCTATGATAAAAAATAACAATAATTTCTTTAACAAATGTACTGTGGAGAGGTTTGCTTCATGTTACATTATATAAAATATTCAGTTTGTATATCACGTTGTACAAAAAGGGTTAGAGCTTAAATAATAAGTACTTCTTACGACATTGAGAGAATATGAACAGAATGAGTCTTCAGCAACTCATTGCTATAATAGCAATAATTAAAATAATTAGCTGCAATAATTGCAGCTCATATGGCAATATTTGGGAGCTTTTCCTTTTTTGATTTTTGTTTGATTTAGAATTTCAATGTTTATATTGGAACTCATGTTTACGTAGCAGTAATTCTATGTAACTTAATGGAAATAAATAAATTTTTGTGAAGAATAGTGCAGTTTATAACAAAAGACATCCAAAGGCTTATAGTTTATTGGTGAATTTCTTTTATGTATGTTGACATGGACTTTTTTTAAAGTTTGGGGTATGTAAGAAACGATTGTGAAGTAGGTAAGTGGTAGGTAGGTAGTACCTATGGTTGTTCGTTAAAAAAGTAATTGATTAATAACATTTCTACCTTAGACGGAAAAACAATAGGTAAACCATGGATATGGTTATGACCCCCAACCAAAAGACATAGGGTGACTCGCCCAATGAATGAACACTTAAGCTCTTAGCACACTAGCGACGAACTTTAATGTCTATAGTTCTTAAAGTTGCAGTACTACACTACTTGAATTTGTCTGATGTTTAAAATTATATAAGGAACAAGAATAGCATGGGAGAAGAGAGGAGAAAAGTTGATTTTTATAGCTAATTTTCCACAATAAAGGAGTTAATGTATTTCACCCCATGAATGAACACTATTTCCTAGTGAATGAACCTTGAAATTCCAGTGAATGAACATTATAGTTCATATAGTTCATTCACTGGATAGGATAGTTATTTAAACAAGTTGAGGCAAAAAATCAGCAGTTTAGTTGTTCCTTCACTTGGGAAGCCTCCATTCGATTTAAAACCGTGAAATGACCCTCCAGCCAGTGAATGAACAGTCATTTTACTGTCGTTAATTTACTGGTTGGAGGTCATATTTTAGCTCCCACAGTATGAACACTTAACAAAACATATCATAATCAAAAAAATTCCCTTCTACCCAATTAGTTCTCTCTAGAAAAACATATCAGCTACAATAATAAAGCATGACATTGACTGATTTAGCATTTTACTTTCCTCTAAACACTAATTCCCACGTAATGGCCAACTCCATTTCTTAACCCCAGAGACGTTCTTGGAGACAGACCTGTTGATAACATCAAAACCGAAGAAGATGGCAGACTTTTTTTTATCTACTGCTTCACCCTGCTATCTATGATAAGTTGATGGAACTAATGAAAAACACCGTTATCACCAGGGTACATCACAAGCCTTATTATTCCCAAATAACCTCGTACTGTTCCTTCACTGGGGGGTGTTCATTCACTGGGCGAGTCACCCTATCCATGCCAAAAAACAAAAAAAAAAAAAAAAAAAAAAAACAGCAAATTACGACACATCAGCTTTTTTTTCTGTACCGAACACAAGTTTCCCATAAGAAGTACCTACCAACCATATTATAGCTAGAGGTTCACTACCAAATTTATTTCGCCAGAAAGTACTTATCTAAGAAACTTAGTTATCTAGGAGCTCTCATATTCATAACGAAATTATATCAAAAAGTCCGCCAAGTGGGTGTAGCAAACAGCTCAAAATTTGTTGGTTTACGTTTCAAGGTACGTAGAATCTTAAAATCGAATAAAAATCCGTAGTTCCCATTGGCCGATTTTAATGAAATTCGGTATATGGGCTCCATTTGGGATCTAGTTGTGCCCCGAAGCTTATGGTTGATGTCAGTCACTTCTAAGGGTTCGAAAATAAGGGCTGAAATTTAAAGAACGGCCTAGCTCAAAAATTTCGAGATAAAGGAAATTTATTGAATATATATATATTGAAATAAAATTGAATTTTAAAAATCGAATGAGACCATCCAGAGCTCTGTAGGACTAACCGTTTGATCCCTATGAGATCTTTAGGGTTGGACTTACGATAAATCGGAAACACGAGTGTGAATCGCAATATCTCTGTTGTTCCTTCGTGAATCGCGATGCTATCGTTGTTCATTTCTTCAAATAGTGTTTCGTGTGCGTCATTGACAACTAAGAATAAAATTCCGGAATGTAGGGTCCACAACTCTCGGACAGCGATGTTATTGCAAGTAGGTAAAAATGAAAAAGCCGAGTTCTATGCAGACGGATGATCTGTACAGGGTGTATGGTGTATGCCAAACGGCAGGTGTGAATTCTACAACTAATTTGCTACAAAAAGTGCCTCGTGGACTTACTTTAGATGCTTTGTTTTCGAGTCATTTCAATTTTACTCAATTTTTCTCGTGATTTTGACGTTACGTGGTTAAATTGGTCATAACTTCCTCAACTTGCAGTGTAAATTAAAATGTTGATTTGAGGCTGCCGTTGGAAAGAGCATCAAATTTCCTATCGGATAGATGCCTTAATTTTTTTATGAGTCAAGGTTTGAGACATGCAAAAGCCCTCTAAAAAGAGAATTTAACTTGATTAGGGAAATCAAAATTTCCACTCGCATTTTACGTTTTAGGCCGTCCTGAACTATTTTTGTTCCGTGTCTGTGTGATGAAATTTTCAGGGATTGAGCGGATTAGGTTGTAGATAGTCCCCCATGAAAATCGAGGCCTTAAAATTGACAGTAGCCTCTGCGCATGCGCATACGTAAAACCCTTGTAACAGCCATAACACTTACATTTTGGTTTATTATTTTCAATAATGAACCTTTGGAATCGACCAAGAAAAAAAAATTTTAACACCCCCTCAAAATTTGATGGTTTACGTTTCAAGGTACGTAGAATCCAAAAATCGAATAAAAATTTGGCCGTCCGTCCGCCGTACCACTTAGCATTGACCGATTTTGATGAAATTTGGTATGTAGGCTCCATTTGGGGTCTAGTTGTGCCCCGAAGCTTTTGGTTGATGTAGGTCACTTCTAAGGGTTCCAAAATCAATTTTGAAAACGCCCTAACTCAAAAAATTTCGATATAAAGGTATTGTTTTTCCTTCAATTTTGGATTCTATACAATTTTTAGAATTTTTTGAGACCACCCGGAGCTCTGTAGGACAAACCGTTCGCTCCATACAAAAATTTAAGGGTTTATATTGAAATATATATAATATATATATTTCAATATAAACCCTTAAATTATATTATATATATATATATATATATATATTATAAATTATATATTTTTTATATATTATATAAAAATCAAAACACTAGTGTGAATCGCAAAAGAGGCCTAATCTCCGTTCAAATTAGAGCTGATCGAAATGCGATCGATGGTTGGTGATTTTGATTTTTTTTATTTTTTTATTTTTTTATTTTTTTTTCCATGTTGGATGGTTGGTGATTTTGTAGACGAGTGATCTATATAGAAAAATAATAAACCATTGTGTAATAATTTTCAGCGTTTTTCATCCGAATTTAATTAAATTTTCAAGGATTGTTCAGATTGGCGTGTAGATGGTCCCCTATGAGGGTAGTGGAAGGTACTAAGAGATTGGTGTTTTGAGATTGATGTATACAATCGGGTTATGGATACGAGGAAACTACGTGCCACACCCTCTTGGCAGACTTTTGGTTTGGAGTTGAGTCAGCGCTCCGGATGACGATTTGAGATATTGCCGGAGGCCTCGCTATCTACTGCAAATTAGTTGCACAATTGACTCCTGCAGTTTGGCATACACCCTGTATAGTGAATTGTCATTGTATACTAAGTTGCAGCATTTTTTCCGATTAAAGCCTTTTTGTGTGTAAGGTAAATGGCAAAAGTAAATTAATTTTCAATTCAAATCACTCCGTTTTCGACAGCGTCTCGTAGAGCAAACTGTATCACCGACTTGGCGTGACCTTTCAGATCATCATACATGTTCCACGCTGTTCCTTCTTCTCCTCGCATCCTCGCCTCTTTCTCCTGCTTCAGCGCGTCTTCCAGATCAGGGATGTCCCTGGACTCGCCCAGGACCACCGGAGCCAGGGATATCGCGTTGAACAGGTAGTACAGATGGGTTCTCTCCATCAGCTGTTTCATGGACTCCAGATCAGGAACGTCTCCTTCGTAGTTGAGTTTGAGCATCGTGGATTTCAAAGCATCGCAGTACGTTCGAATGACGAGATCCCGGTTTTTCTTGTACGAGTCTGGTTTCAGCGTGCTGACGAGCAGATAATGCAGGTCGTACGAGGGTGGTCCCATGAAGCACAGTTGAAAATCAACAAACCTGCAATGAGAAAACTTCATGAAAAAATCAACATAATGTTATGTTAATTACTTTATTGAAGCACCTGTTGATCAAGGCTTTAAGCAATAACCTGATAACCCATAAATATTCAAAATTGAGTTTTGGATCCGTCTACACTAGCTCTTTCTTTGGGTACTGTTTTAACTACTTTCAATGGAACCATTAAGAACTAAACCCAAAATACAGGGTCCAGCAGAATGGACGTACGTTTTTTGAAGAATCATAACCTCGTAATTGTTAGGTACTAAAAAAAATGTCATTGACATATTTGGATTCAGAATTTCAAAGCATTTGAGATTCTGACGTACGCACGGCTGTTACAAGGATTTTACGTTCGCGCATGCGCATCGGCTGCTATCAGTCCGGGGGTGATGAATTTCATTGGAGACCATTCAAATACTAATTTGTAACATCCCTGATAATTTCATTGAAATCAGATGGAAAATGTAGAAGTTATGACCGTTACAAGGAAATTCACGTTTGCGCATGCGCAGTCGCTCCTATCAGTCCGGGGATGATGATTTTCATAGGAGACCGTACACACACCAACCCGCACAATCCCTGAAAATTTCGTGGAAATCGAACAATAACTTCGTATAGTTATGCGCGTTACAAGGAATTCATGACAGACACACAGACAGACAGACACACAGACACGGAACCAAAATTGTTCAGAAAGGTCTAAAACGCAAAACGCGAGTGAAAATTTTGATTTTGGAGCATCTTTTTTTCATCCTTGAAAAGTGAAAACGAAGCTTCCGCCACTTTGGTAGACTCGGAAGCAAAAAGTCACATATCGATGGCATCACATGATAACCTCGTATCTCACCCACCTGTAATTAAATTTTTAGCGATAAAAAACCATGGTTATCAGTGACGCTCAGCCCTCTTGATCAAAACCGAGGTTATCATTTAGGGCGTTAGAGAGCAGAAAATGCAATTCCCGCTAAAAAATTGAATTACAGGTGGGTGGGATACGAGGTTTTCATTCAGAGAATCCAAAAAAAAACCATTTTGGCCAAAAATTGAGATACGAGGTTATCATATGATGCCATCGATATGGCCAATTCTGAGGACCGAGGAGGCCAATGAACGTCATCAAACCTGGAAATAAGGCGGCCAGGGTAGAGAAGACGAATAACATATTTTAGCCAAATTTAGTACCTTTAGTCGAAGGTAGGTATAGGTATAAAAATAATGAAATCTATCAATAGATACAGTGGGTTGGAAAATACAAAAGTTATGTTATCCCTAGCAAAATATCTAAAATGTATTAAAAATAGGGGGGGGGGGGGGGGGCACTATTTACGTAACACAATTTCGTGACCTTTTTGGACAGTTATCTTACGGCTAAAACATGTCCCATGTTAAAAAATCAGCCCGAAAATCATTATGAGAGACTAATAAAAAAAAATTCTCTAACAAGACTCCAAGACATTCGTATGAGAGACCCGGGTTCGATTCCAGGAGTAACATCAAAAGTTTTTTGTAATTTATTGATTTACGTGTTTATTTATAACTTCATTGTTTAACCCATTAGTGCCCAGTGATCGCTGAAGTTGGGGTCACTCTGGTGAGTTTTGTGACTACAATTTGGACTTTTTCTTCATTTTCTTACTTGTTTATCTCTCTTGGAGGGTTTGTTTATTTATTTTTCACCTCAGTGATCAGTGCAACCTCGTGTAGTGCAAGCATAACGCGCTTGAAGATGGGTCAAATTTTCGACCTCGACCCCCTGAGACATTCTTTGTCGTAAGAATAAATTTTTAATATTTCGTCGAAGTACGAATACTTTCTAATCATCCTAAGATATTTTCTGGGCTTAGTATGAAGTTTTCGGATCGAATAAATAGGATATCCGGCTATGGTGGCCGTGTTCATCTGTGCGATGCCAAACGGCATCGTTGGGCAGTTACCGACATTTTTTTGAATTCGTTTTGTCCTTTCGACGCCTTTTTTTACTCATAGCGTGCATTCATAACTAGTGGTTTTCCGTAGATGACTGAATAGTATTTTTTATTAACCTTGAAAAGGTTTTAGCGATGGGACCCCCCGCCGAAAAACGACAGGAAAAATCGACAGTAAAAAGCGACAGTAAAAAGCGACAGGAAAGTAGCGCTATGATTTATCATATGCTTGACGACAAATATGCTTGACAACCTGATGTTATTATGAATAAGGAGGTATCTTAAATATTACAGTGGAAGAAAGATAAAGAGGGAGAGGGAGCAAAAACCTTTTCAAGGTATGTCACATTTTAGCCATTAGGCTCTAAGCGGAAATCATCCGGGGGTGCAGGGGGCGAAGCCCCCGCCGAGGCGCGCAGCGCCGAGTTTTTGTTTCTAATTTAAGACCTGGATTTTTCCTTCAAGATACTCTCGACATGAATAGTGACAGACATTTCAGTTGATATTTTCATCGAACCTCCCAATCCAGCTGGATTGTCAGATGACGATTCAGGCAATGAAGAAAACGAAATCCAAGAACTATCCGGAAATTGCCATGTAATAAATTGTTAGCCTCTCTCAAATTGTGATTGGAAATGTACGAACTGGCACCGATTGAAAGTGAATGGTCCCCGTAAGAGCCCTGCACAATGGCTTGATGGTGTTTTTGTTGACGTCAAAGTGGCTAATAAATACAAAATGGGTACCTAATTTTCCTCCTATAAACTATTCACAGTTCAGTTATTTGATGAAGAAGCATAAGGTACTCACCCGAACAAAATAAGAACACCACGGTTCAAATGCCTCAAGCAATTTACCAATACAACATATCAATGGGTGGAGCGGATCTGATGGATCAGAATATAAAAAACTACCTTACTGGTACGCGGATGAAGAAGTGGTGGTGGTCTCCATTCACTTCTCTCCATAAAATAACAAAAACATATAGCAACTGGAATTCAGAAAAGGTATTGTCGAGGTACGCCGTTGCTAGACGTCCTGACCTATCACACAAGTAACCTATTTCATCAGCTAGAATTTTGGACGATATTGGTTTCGATCGTGATGATCATTACGTTACTCATACACCGGAAAAGAAATGAAAACGCTGTGCAGGGACCTCCTATAAGTCACAAACCCGAACAATGTGCTCAAAATACAAAGTTGGGATAGTGGGTGTTTTACTCTCTTAGTTACTAAAAAAAATTGTTCCAATTTTCAATGTAACCCTCTATTTGACAATAAATTTGTGATTGTACTTTTTTATTCACAACGTAGTATTATCAAAATCATTTTATTTCCCTATTCTGATTGCAAACGAAACATACTTCGGTCGCGCATCTCAATACTGTTTTAGGCGCTGTGTGCCCAACGATGCCATATGGCATCGGCCAATATTGACAAATTGGCTACAGATAGAATTTTTTAGATATTTTTCCCGTGATCCTCGGGTCAAAAATAATAAGAATATGGAATTTCACAAATAAATTCGAACAAAAATAATTACGGGCACTAATGGGTTAATATAACCTGCCTTCTTCGTCCTACGTTCATTTCAAGTATTAACTTGCATCTAATTTCTCCCATAATGGCGATAACAATACCTAGACATATCCATAATCTAAAGTTTATACCATCAAGGGGGAAATAAATTATGCTTCCGGATCTACCAAGGTAGCGGAAACATTGTTTTTCACTTTTCAAGGTTGAAAAAAAAAATTCTCCAAAATCAAACTTTCAAGTCGCGTTTTACGCTTCAGACACAACTGTTTTCTTGAACGATTCTGGTTTAGTGTCTGTCATGGAATCCTTGAAATGGGCAAAACTATACGAAGTTATAGTCCGATTTCGATGAAATTATGAAAACCATCGCTCCCGGACCGATTTATAGTTGAAAATTTCATTAAATTCGTTCCGCTCGTTACAGAATTTCATGACAAACACACAGACAGACACGAAATCAAAATTGTTCAGGAAGGTCTAAAACGTAAAACGCGAGTGGAAATTTTAATTTTGGAAAACATTTTTTTTTCGACTTGAAAAATGAGAACAATGCTTCCGCTTTGAAACAAAAATTTGACCCATCGCAGACTTTCATACACCATATTTTGGTGGCCCAGGATAGAATAAAACCATCTAGGTTTTGCTGATTTTTGAGCAACCTAAGTCTAAATTGCCTCGACTACTTGCCTTTCATAGGGTTTTGAACCTGTCTTGAATTCCCATCAAGTTCATCTTCACTTACTTCATTGATATGGGGGTTTCGTTTTGATCTGACGCGTTCCGAAACAGGAAGTTGTTAGTCCAGCAGTCCCCGTGGTTGAGAACGACGAAATCGCCAGGAACCGGCTCCATCGCCTCCAACATCCTCTCAGTGAACGTCGGCATGGCTTTTTCGAATCGTTGTCGCACATCCTCCCTGTGAAACAAAGCGTTTTAAATAAAATATCTAGAAACACGATTGGTGATTTCGCTTATCTGCTATAAGCCTAGCATTTACTCGAGAAAAGTTGTAAATTGAACGCTCGGTGCTAGGATGCAGCAGGAAAAAATTTTGGAATCGAGCAAGGAACATTGAAACCGAAAATCTAATAAAAGCAAACAGTAATCTTGGACCGGAACCTACAAAATTCAGTTTCCAACCGTAATAACTTTACTGAAGTAATGTGTTATAAACGGTTCCAGGCTGAGCTTCCAACGTGGGAGAACAGAAGGTGATTTTTTAGTGGGTTTGAATCCCACACGACCTCGACGACAAGATATCTTACGAGATCCAACTACACCTGTGGCTCTTAAAAATTGTATCACCTGCCTGCCGAAAGAAAACCTTGATAAATTCACATTTAAAGGTATGATACAATGTACAAAAGCAAAAACGTTGCAAATTATTACACGAAGTTTTATTATTATTCTATATAGATCACTCGTCTGAAGAGAACACGGCTTTGCCATTGTCACCATCTACCAACCGGAGGTACAACCTACCTATCACATATCAACTTCACAACCAAGTTTATTTGGAAAACGCTGCAAATTATTACACAATGGTTTATTATTTTTCTATATAGATCACTCGTCTACAAAATCACCAACCATCCAATATGAAGAGAAGAAAAAAAAATCAAAATCACCAACTATTGATCGCATTTCGGTCAGCTCTAATTTGAACGGAGATCAGGCCTCTTTTGCGATTCACACTCGTGTTTTGATTTATATATATATATATTTCTATATAAACCCTTAAATTTTCGTAGGGAGCGAACGGTTAGTCCTACAGAGCTCCGCGTGGTCTCAAAAAATTCTAAAAATTCTTTAGAATCTTAAATTGAAGGAAAAACAATACCTTTATATCAAAATTTTTTGAGTTAGGGCGTTTTCAAAATTTCAAAATTGATTTTGGAACCCTTAGAAGTGACCTACATCAACCAAAAGCTTCGGGGCACAACTAGACCCCAAATGGAGACTACACACCAAATTTCATCAAAATCGGTCAATGCGAAGTGGCAAAAGTGCCGCGTACGGCGTACGACGGACGGCGGACGGACGGCCAAATTTTTATTCGATTTTTGGATTCTACGTACCTTGAAACGTAAACCATCAAATTTTGAGGGGGTGTTAAAATTTGTTTTTCTTGGTCGATTCCAATGGTTCATTATTGAAAATAATAAACCAAAAATGAACGCTTCACACTCAGTTCGAAGAAACAGGGAGTTGAGGTTGCCCAAATTATTAGGAGGTATGATCACTGGTTGCTAAAGACGCTACAAATTTCTAGCAATCATGGACCGATTTGGTTCAAATTTGGCATATGGGCTCCATTTGGGGTCTAGCGTCTAGTTGAGCCCCGAAGCTTTTGGTTGATGACAGTCACTTCTAAGGGGTGAAAAATAAGAGTTGAAATTTTCAAGAGTGCCCTACCTCGAAAAATCTCGAAATAAAGGTATTGTTTTTCCACCAATTTGAAATAGTATTGAATTTTTAGAATCGAATGAGACCACCCGGAGCTCTGTAGGACAACATTGCTCCCTTACGAGATCTCAAGGGTCAGACTTACGATAAATGAGAATCGCGAGTGTGAATCACTAAAGAGGTTCATTCTCCGTTGAAATTTTAGCTATTCGTTTCTTCGAGTTGTGGTCAGTTTTCAAATTTCCATATGAAGGAACCCCAACTCACTATTCTTTTGAATCGAGTGTGAAGCGTTTATTTCCTCCAAATAAACTTCATTGTGATGGTGTGAAGGTAATTATGTAGTAGGTACTTATGGTTGGTAGGTAAAAACAAAATTGTGAAAATGGCAAAGCTGTGATCTTTGCAGACGATTGATCTACACAGAAAAATAGTAAACCTTTGAGAAATAATTTGCAGTGTTTTAATAATTTGCCGAAGGAAAATCCGCCACACCCAAAAACGCTGCAAATTATTACACAATGGTTTATTATTTTTCTATATAGATCACTCGTCTACAAAATCACCAACCATCCAATATGAAGAAAAAAAAAAAAAATCACCAACTATTGATTACATTTCGATCAGCTCTAATTTGAACGGAGATTAGGCTTCTTTTGCGATTCACACTCGTGTTTTGATTTATATATACGAGTATATATATATATTTCAAAATAAACACTTAAATTTTCGTAGGAAGCGAACGGTTTGTCCTACAGAGCTCCGCGTGGTCTCAATAAATTCTAAAAATTCCATAGAATCTTAAATGGAAGGAAAAACAATACCTTTATATCGAAATTTTTTGAGTTAGGGCGTTTTCAAAATTTCAAAATTGATTTTGGAACCCTTAGAAGTGACCTACCTCAACCAAAAGCTTCGGGGCACAACTAGACCCCAAATGGAGCCTACATACCAAATTTCATCAAAATCGGTCAATGCTAAGTGGCAAAAGTGCCGCGTACGGCGTACGGCGGACGGACGGCCAAATTTTTATTAGATTTTTGGATTCTACGTACCTTGAAACGTAAACCATCAAATTTTGAGGGGGTGTTAAAATTTTTTTTTTCTTGGTCGATTCCAAAGGTTCATTATTGAAAATAATAAATCAAAAATCCACCCGCAAATCCACCTTATTACAAACATTGGAAAAATCACCCAATGAAATAAAAATCGAACTCAAAAATAATTTCATAGCAAAGTAATGTAAGACGGTAAGTAAGCCAATAAGTAAATTAATTTAAAAAATACAAAAAAAGCACGCTAGGTAAAATGTTTATGAATAATTTTCAATAGAAATCAACCGTCAGAGTTATCGATTTTTAGACGGTATAATATTTATACTCATTCTTGTGACTCTTTCACAATAAAATACTTGAAGTATTAAAATCTTAATAGAATAACATTACGGAACACCGAATATTTCATTTCTAAACTCAGAACAGAGTCCTTTATTCCATAATATGGAATGAGATATTATCTCATATTATTCCATATTATTATGATGAGATATTATCTCAATCTTAATTACACTCGTTACCGTGGAAACATAATTTGTTGGCGTTAAGTATCAAACTGAAGTGATAACTGCTGGAGGGTACATTACAATTCTCCACCACGGGCTGGTGCACACATGGAGGATTAATATCCTGAATGTTTTACTGTTAGTCAGAAGCGTTTATGCTATTTATTTAGTACCTAATTATTGTGTAATATATATACATACATAAAACGGAGAATCATATATTTAGAAGTGTATTATTATGTCAATCCATTATACTGTTATTTAAAAAATTAAATCGTTTTCTGAATAATTCAGAAAACGATTTAATTTTTTAAATAACGGTATAATGGATTGACATAATAATACACTTCTAAATATATGATTCTCCGTTTTATGTATGTATATATATTACAATGTTAATTATTAACATTGGTTATAAATGAATGTGATGACCTGAGGATCCTCACCAGTCGTCGCCCCATCTCCCGATCGTCCTCAGTAACTTATTGTAGTTGCTCATGTACTGCTGATGGAATCCTTCTTTCAGATTCTTCCAGACGTTGTATCTGAAGATTTCCCAGGGGATTTCTGCTCTCTTCAACATGACGTGCGACAGCCCGTGAAACTTGGCAATGTTCTTCACCACAAGAAGGCACGAGTCCAAATTGAGCCCTTCGATTCTGCTAGCCATCTTGTATCCTCTGGCCTGTATAACAATAACCACAATGATTTAGGCTGTCGTATCGAGGTTGGAATGTTGAAAATAGACTGAAAATTATGATCCACACAGAACACAAACGGTGGATACAGCTTTCGTACAAGTACGCAACCACGAGAGACATTTTATGTCTTATGTTTAATAAATTGAGAGCTTTCCAATGAGTGGTGAACGATTTTTGTGGGGTGGAAAATGAGGAAGTTAGTTTTCCCTAGGAACGATTGGTTGTACGGGGAAATCATCAGAAATTTCCGCGTAACGCTCCCCTCATAACGCTCCCCGCGTAACGATCCCCGCGTGACGATTTTTCATTTATGTGCCATAGTAAAGACATAAAATGTCAGAAGCTGGGATTTTGAGAAGAAATTTAACCCTTAACGCGATACTTGGTGCCAGGAAGGAGCCCCTAGTGACGTTTTGTAACTTTGTGTTACATGATGCAACAATTTGAACCTGTTAAATTGCAGCGTAAGAAGTTGTACGCTCGAATCAATGCACAACGGTTAATCACCTACCCACTCTGGTAGGTGGGCGAATGCTCACTAATGAAGGCAGTGATGCTATAGGTGATGCTACTTTGATGAGACATAATAGTTACGATTCCATTTTATCTTATTATGTACTTATTTGTTAAGGTTTTAATAAAGAAACAGTGCTGCTGCCTCTGCTCTTCCTCTCAGTCAGCATGTCTGCGAACGGGAGTGAACTCCTAATTCCGTCAATGCTGGAAAAATGTGTTTCGTTGAGGTATTACTCGTCTCCCTCGTACAAGGTTGATATTTTTATTTCAATACCTATATCAAATATCAAAATTCGTATTTCACGTAAGCGTATCATCATGTGTTATTATTTATGAGTACCTACCTACATCCGTCCAATGGATTGACGACGAAAACAGTCGTCAAAACGATCAATTCAAAACGGCATCATTTCCAATTAAACGAATGAATTTGCATGGGCCACTTTCAACCTCATCAGTTATTGGGCTCGGATTCTACCATATTAGCAAAGGTATTTTTTACTGAATTGTACTCATTGGAGAAAGCCTGTCAAGTGGTATTGGGACGACCTCCCTGGGATAAAAAGAATTTTTAATTTATTGAGCATTTTGTATAAAATTTATATTTATTTAAAAAATGTTATCATTTTTAAAAAATTTTCAAAATTTTTTATCATTTAATGATGCATAAAACCACGGCTTCAGAACAATCGCATATAAATGCGTGTATTACCATATGGTTAGTGAAGGACTGAATTGTTCATTAGTTGTTCACTTTAGTTTCTAAAGTTATTCACGTTTTTTCGAGCATATTTAAAACCATTATAATAAACATATGATTTTTGGGCATATTTATTGGGTATATGAGTAATTGTTCGGACTAAAAGCAGCAATGGTGTAAATGGATCCTTTGCTTAGGTTGCCATGGAAGTTCTGCGTAAAGCAAACGAGAGGGGCAGTCCCTTTAAGACAGCTAGCAAAGGTGTATTTTAACCTCAAAACTCTGAAATAAATAAACAACCAAACCTTCTCTGTGATGCCATCATTTAACTGTTACATACAGGGCTGCCAATTCTTCTTCAAGAAGTGTCATAAGGTCTCCTCGAGTTGAGGATGAGTTGAGGTCGACCTCCTGTTTGACTGTGAATTGGGTGAGGAATCCTCGAGTAAGGATAGCTTACTTACTTGGGTAAGGAAACCTTAACTCGAGTAGAAAGAATCGGCACCTTGAGGAATGACTATGAATGCCGCCCTTAGTCACGTGACAATAACCTAGTTTTGATGCGAAAAATTCGGGAATCAACATTTTGAAGTTTGTTCCTACCTATTCTGAATCTGAATTCAGGCGAGGGTCACAATCGTCATGACCTCCCCCCAGAATCAGCCTGCATTTCAAAAATCAGAGCTGAACGAATTGTTCGCAAATCCCAAGAAAACCAAACGATCAAAACGGGAGGACGTCCAAGACTAACCTAACGCCAGGAATAATGGATGATGAGGAAGGTGGGGGTGAGGAAGAAGGATAAAAGGACGGCCAAATCGAACGACCACCAGTTTAAAGATGAGCCAAGCAGGACAAGACAAGGTGATACCACGGAGAACACCTGCCGAGATGCCCAACCCGGTGGCTTTTTTCCCGCGCCTTGACAAGATCTAATGTTGTTGGGTGCAACTTGCTTGTCGTAAATCTCTATCACACTTTTTCATCTTTTTTGTAACAAAATAATATTGTCATTCATAATGATATCGGTTTGGTGGTACCAAATGTCACGATAAACATTTAAATTAAACCAACTTACTGTTAGATCTTCAAGAACCAGTCTGTCGTAAAGTCTGACGTCGTAACATTTGGCCCACATCGGTTCATCAGTGTCGTCAATTTCTTCCATCAAGTCGGCCATCTTCGGCAGAACATCTCTGTACATCTGCAACCCGTAAATCACCCCTAAATGTTTGACTAATTATGTACATACTAAATTATTTTGCTACCTTGTTTCAAGTGGCATCGAATAAGTTATAATAGTACAGTACATTGATCCTGGTATAATTCAATGATTACTATTTTGAGTTCTGGTAAGCTGGAGTCCCTATGAAGTCTTAGATTGATCCTGGTATAATTCAATGATTACTATTTTGAGTTCTGGTAAGCTGGAGTCCCTGTGAAGTCTTAGATTGATCCTGGTATAATTCAATGATTACTATTCTGAGTTCTGGTGAGCTGAAGTCTCTGTGAAGCTTTGTTTTTCACGTACCAATCCACTTCATTATCACAGTCATTATCTGGTTCTGTTGGTTCTATAATCGTCTTATGCAGTTGTAGAGGACAGGAGTGGTTCTGGTTATCAGGAATCATTGATTGGAAATGATTCACAAGAATCGGAAGCTTCACCCTTTGAAGCACTTTTGAAAAGAGGGACAAGAACATGTCGGTCTATAGCTACCATTTGACTTACACAAGTATAGAAAAGTTAACAAACAATGTTTTATTACCAAACAAAATTATTGTCGACACTTACCGTGATCTCTCTCATGAAAACGCCGAGTCTGTTGGTGAAATCTTTCATGAAGTCGCCCATGGGTTGATTTTTGACCATAACTGTCATTTTCTTGGTTTTGCCGGACCCAAGTAAAACCGTCGTTTTCAATTTCGTCAAATTGCTCAGGTAGTTTTCGTTTTTCCCGACGGCAGCGCCACCTTCGACCCCGAGCACGCGCAGCGGACTCTCTTCGTAGGCTTTTCTTTTCAATACTGACTCTAACCAATCTTTGTCCTCCGCCATAGCCTCTCTGAAATGTAATATTATTTATTTAGCGCTCTTGAAAAATAGTAATAAAGGTAAAAAATGCGGTAATTAAGGCGTTTTCAAAATTTCAACCCCTTTATTATTAGAAGTGACCTACATCAACCAAGTTAGCCAGAGTTCCTTGACAGTTACATAGTTACATAGTTTGGTCTCACGTTCTTAGGAATATGATTTTAAGCCTCTATGTCTTAAGAGAACGTTGGAGCTACCTGTCTTCCACTTTTTTTTTTTTTAATTTCAGAAAAACTCATTTCAACAAAACTTAATACTTGACTTTAATTATTGACCTTTTTGAAGATTATAGCTTGAAAATTGCTTGAAGAAATTTAATAGTTCATAGTAATAAGCCATTATTTTAGGCATAAGAGGCCTAATCTCCGTTCAAATTTTAGCAGACCGAAATGCGATCGATGTTTTTCTTCATGTTGGATGGTTGGTGGCTTTGCAGACGAGTGATCAATATAGAAAAATAATAAACCAATGTGTAATAATTTGCAGCGTTTTATCTGGCAATTATTAATCCATTTTGATGATTCCAGCGGCAATCTTTTAGTTGTTCCCTAAATAGATGCACTAATAAATTTCAAAAATCCTTGAAAATTTCTAATTTAGGTACAACTTTTTACTTATTTTTTACTTTTGGTATTAAACAAGTTCATTAGTGAGGAGATAATAAAAATTAGAAAGAATCCCACAAGAAACATCCAAATTCGATGAGTATTTCCTGAGAAAACGGGAAGAAACTGTCGATGAAAACTGACAGCTATGAGAAAGCTGTGGGACGGTGGTGGTGGTTCTTAAGAGACTAGACTAACCCGCAAAGAGGATAGAACGACGACCCACTGAGACTGGGGCCTGACTGATACATAAGACAGCATATAACTTACTGTAAATGTCACAAAACAAAATAATGCTTTGACATATGTTTGACATATTTTTCCCCGAAAAATACACAAATCTGCCTTCTTTAAAATGTCAGTGACTACCTCTTTTGACTTAGAGCTTGAAATGCCTATCTTAGTTCTCCGATACATGGTTAATACGCTGGAATTCCTCTAATGTTCAAATTAATGTTTTTAATGTTCAAATTGTTGAATAAGTTTCCCAACTAAGTATTCCATAAATTCGTAGCTAAGAAAATTTCCATATACTTTTTTTATTTAGGTGCAACAATTTAACTTCTTCATTAAAATCGTCTTTGATTAATGACACATAGTTGAGCAGGTAGTAAAATAAATTCATTAAAATTCAACCAAACTACTTCACCACATTGGTAGCAATTAATAAAGGTTAATCAGAGCTTAAATGGCCACTTGTGACTGTTTAACTCTAGTCTTATCAGCTCTTATCAGGAACTATAAAGCGTGGTTTAGGAACGTGTACCCCTGCCATAAACTGACGAGATTATAGATTATATTCACGTAGACGTGAATTCTTCATAGCTACTAATTTTCAGTTCTGGAAACTCTAAATTTGTCTGAATTTGGATTGTTTTGCATGATGGTTTACGCCTATAGATTACAATGTTTAAACTCTGGAAAATTTTCTAAGAAAGTAAAATTTATTTTGTCCCGGAGTAAACTCAAGTGCTTTGAGTATGTGAACTCAGTATATCTCTTCCACCAGGAGAAAAACGTATCAGCGATGGAACAGAACAGCTCTTTGCGAATGCCGATTGTGTAATGAACAAGTTGAACAGGATAAACCTACTTCGTCCTTCTCCGTATTCCAATACTTACAGGCAGCCATTTTTAGAATGTCTACATTTCAAGTTAATTTACCTGCTTATTCAATATTTAAATTTTCTCCCAGCTATCGTAGATGTGAGTTTTACACCATAAATCACAAAAATTGTAGATACATTTGAATTTTTGAAAGTTTGGGGGCGGGAAAGTTCTCCTTGTCGCATCGCTATTAATTGGTACATATTTTCGGTAGTAAGCTAAACATAACAGAAAAGATATTTCCAAGTGGGTGTGACTCATAGCTTCCTCGTATCCACAAGTATAGAGGACCCGATGCATAGTAGTTGATCTCAAAACTTCAATATTGGTTTATTATTTTCAATAATAAAACTTTAGAATCGACCAAGAAAGAAATATTTCAACCCCCCTTAAAATTTGTTGGTTTACGTTTCAAGGTACGTAGAATCCAAAAATCGAATAAAAATTTGGCCTTCCGTTTGCCGTATGCGGCACTTTCCTCAGTTCCCATGGGCCGATTTTGATGAAATTTAGTATACGGTCTCCATTTTGAGGTCTAGTAGTGCCCCGAAGCTTTTGGTTGATGAAGGTCACTTTCAAGGATTGAAAAATAAGGACTGGAATTTTCATAACGCCCTAGCTCAAAAAATTACGATATAAAGGACCTTCTGTTTTTTCTTCAATTTAAACCAGTATTGAATTTGTAGAATCGAATGAGACCAACCGTTTGCACCCTATGAGAACTTCAGGGTTTATCGTACGATAAATCAGAAACACGAGCGTGAATCTCCGTTTACATTTCAGCTGACCAAAATGCGTCGTCCTTAGCAACCAGTACCTATTCAAAGTTACTAATGAAGGAACCCACAACTCCCTATTTTTCGCATGGAGTGT